>JAVGWX010000021.1:23733925-24431425 GCA_036924085.1 Ariolimax columbianus
AGCTCGTAGTGAGATGGTAGTGAGCTGGTAGTGGCTAGTGAGCTGGTAGTGGGTAGTGATATGGTAGTGGGTAGTGAGCTGGTAGTGAGCTGGTAGTGGCTAGTTAGCTGGTAATGGGTAGTGATATGGTAGCTGGTAGTGAGCTGGTAGCTGGTAGTGAGCTGGTAGTGGCTAGTGAGCTGGTAGTGGGTAGTGATATGGTAGCTGGTAGTGAGCTGGTAGCTGGTAGTGAGCTGGTAGTGGGTAGTGAGCTGGTAGTGGGTAGTGAGCTGGTTGTGGGTAGTGATATGGTAGTAGGTAGTGAGCTGGTAGTGGGTAGTGAGCTGGTAGTTAGCTGGTAGTGGGTTGTGATATAGTAGTTTGTAGTGAGCTGGTAGTGAGCTGGTAGTGGGTAGTCAGCTGGTAGTGGGTAATGAGCTGGTAGTGAGCTGGTAGTGGGTAGTGATATGGTAGTGGGTAGTGAGCTGGTATTGGGTAGTTAGCTGGTAATGAGCTGGTAGTGGGTAGTGATATAGTAGTGGGTAGTGAGCTGGTAGTGAGCCGGTAGTGGGTAGTGAGCTGGTAGTGGGTAGTGAGCTGGTAGTGAGCTGGTAGTGGGTAGTGAGCTGGTAGTGGGTAGTGAGCTGGTAGTGGGTAGTGAGCTGGTAGTGAGCTGGTAATGGGTAGTGATATGGTGGTGGGTAGTGAGCTGGTAGTGAGCTGGTAGGGAGCTGGCAGTGGGTAGTGAGCTGGTAGTGAGCTGATAGTGGGTAGTGAGCTAGTAGTGAGCTGGTAGAGGGTAGTGAGCTGATAGAGGGTAGTGAGCTGGTAGTGAGCTGGTAGTGGGTAGTGAGCTGGTATAGGGTAGTGAACAGGTAGTAAGCTGGTAGTGGGTAGTGAGATGGTAGTGAGCTGGTACTGGGTAGTGAACTAGTAGTGAGCTGGTAGTGGGTAGTGAGCTAGTAGTGAGTTGGTAGTGGGTAGTGAGCTGGTAGTGAGCTGGTAGTGGGTAGTGAGCTGGTAGTGAGCTAGTAGTGGGTAGTAAGCTGGTAGTGGTTAGTGAGCTGGTAGTGGGTAGTGCGTTGGTAGTGGGTAGTGAGCTGGTAGTGAGCTGGTAGTGAGCTGGTAGTGGGTAGTAAGCTGGTAGTGGTTAGTGAGCTGGTAGTGGGTAGTGTTATGGTAGTGGGTAGTGAGCTGGTAGTGGGTAGTGAGCTGGTAGTGAGCTAGTAGTGGGTAGTACGCTGGTAGTGGTTAGTGAGCTGGTAGTGGGTAGTGCGTTGGTAGTGGGTAGTGAGCTGGTAGTGAGCTGGTAGTGAGCTGGTAGTGAGCTGGTAGTGGGTATTGAGCTGGTAGTGAGCTGGTAATGGGTAGTGATATGGTGGTGGGTAGTTAGCTGGTAGTGGGTAGTGAGCTGGTAGGGAGCTGGTAGTGGGTAGTGAGCTGGTAGTGAGCTGGTAGTGGGTTTTGAGCTGGTAGAGGGTAGTGAGCTGGTAGTGAGCTGGTAGTGGGTAGTGAGATGGTAGTGAGCTGGTACTGGGTAGTGAACTAGTAGTGAGCTGGTAGTGGGTAGTGAGCTGGTAGTGAGTTGGTAGTGGGTAGTGAGCTGGTAGTGAGCTGGTAGTGGGTAGTGAGCTGCTAGTGAGCTGGTAGTTAGCTAGTAGTGGGTAGTGAGCTGGTAATTAGCTGGTAGTGGGTAGTGAGCTGGTAGTGAGCTGGTGGTGGGTAGTGATATGGTAGTGGGTAGTGCGCTGGTAGTGGGTAGTGAGCTGCTAGTGAGCTGGTAGTGAGCTAGTAGTGGGTAGTGAGCTGGTAATTAGCTGGTAGTGGGTAGTGAGCTGGTAGTGAACTTGTAGTGGGTAGTGAGCTGGTAGTGAGCTAGTAGTGGGTAGTGAGCTGGTAGTTGGTAGTGAACTGGTAATGCACTGGTGGTGAGCTGGCAGTGAGCTGGTAGTGAGCTGGGAGTGGGTGGTGAGCTGGTAGTTAGCTGGTAGTGGGTTGTCATATAGTAGTTGGTAGTGAGCTGGTAGTGAGCTGGTAGTGGGTAGTGAGCTAGTAGTGGGTAGTGAGCTGGTAGTGAGCTGGTAGTGGGTAGTGATATGGTAGTGGGTAGTGAGCTGGTATTGGGTAAATAGCTGGTAGTGGGTAGCGAGCTGGTAGTGGGTAGTTAGCTGGTAATGAGCTGGTAGTGGGTAGTGATATAGTAGTGGGTAGTGAGCTGGTAGTGAGCTGGTAGAGGGTAGTGAGCTGATAGAGGGTAGTGAGCTGGTAGTGAGCTGGTAGTGGGTAGTGAGCTGGTAGAGGGTAGTGAGCTGGTAGTAAGCTGGTAGTGGCTAGTGAGCTGGTACAGGGTAGTGAGCTGGTAGTGAGCTGGTAGTGGGTAGTGAGATGGTAGTGAGCTGGTACTGGGTAGTGAACTAGTAGTGAGCTGGTAGTGGGTAGTGAGCTGGTAGTTAGTTGGTAGTGGGTAGTGAGCTGGTAGTGAGCTGGTAGTGAGCTAGTAGTGGGTAGTGAGCTGGTAGTTAGCTGGTAGTGGGTAGTTAGCTGGTAGTGAGCTGGTAGTGGGTAGTGATATGGTAGTGGGTAGTGAGCTGGTAGTGGGTAGTGAGCTGGTAGTGAACTGGTAGTGGGTAGTGAGCTGGTAGTGAGCTAGTAGTGGGTAGTAAGCTGGTAGTGGTTAGTGAGCTGGTAGTGGGTAGTGCGTTGGTAGTGGGTAGTGAGCTGGTAGTGAGCTGGTAGTGGGTAGTGAGCTGGTAGTGAGCTGGTAGTGGGTAGTGAGCTGGTAGTGAGCTGGTAGAGGTTAGTGAGCTGATAGAGGGTAGTGAGCTGGTAGTGAGCTGGTAGTGGGTTTTGAGCTGGTAGAGGGTAGTGAGCTGGTAGTAAGCTGGTAGTGGCTAGTGAGCTGGTAGAGGGTAGTGAGCTGGTAGTGAGCTGGTAGTGGGTAGTGAGATGGTAGTGAGCTGGTACTGGATAGTGAACTAGTAGTGAGCTGGTAGTGGGTAGTGAGCTGGTAGTGAGTTGGTATTGGGTAGTGAGTTGGTAGTTAGCTGGTAGTGGGTAGTGAGCTGCTAGTGAGCTGGTAGTGAGCTAGTAGTGGGTAGTGAGCTGGTAGTTAGCTGGTAGTGGGTAGTGAGCTGGTAGTGAGCTGGTGGTGGGTAGTGATATGGTAGTGGGTAGTGCGCTGGTAGTGGGTAGTGAGCTGGTAGTGAACTGGTAGTGGGTAGTGAGCTGGTAGTGAGCTAGTAGTGGGTAGTGAACTGGTAATGCACTGGTGGTGAGCTCGCAGTCAGCTGGTAGTGAGCTGGGAGTGGGTGGTGAGCTGGTAGTTAGCTGGTAGTGGGTTGTCATATAGTAGTTGGTAGTGAGCTGGTAGTGAGCTGGTAGTGGGTAGTGAGCTGGTAGTGAGCTGGTAGTGGGTAGTGATATGGTAGTGGGTAGTGAGCTGGTATTGGGTAAATAGCTGGTAGTGGGTAGTGAGCTGGTAGTGGGTAGTTAGCTGGTAATGAGCTGGTAGTGGGTAGTGATATAGTAGTTGGTAGTGAGCTGGTAGTGAGCTGGTAGTGGGTAGTGAGCTGGTAGTGGGTAGTGAGCTGGTAGTGAGCTGGTAGTGGGTAGTGAGCTGGTAGTGGGTAGTGAGCTGGTACTGGGTAGTGAGCTGATAGTGGGTATTGAGCTGGTAATGGGTAGTGATATGGTGGTGGGTAGTGAGCTGGTAGTGGGTAGTGAGATGGTAGTGAGCTGGTAGGGAGCTGGTAGTGGGTAGTGAGCTGGTAGTGAGCTGGTAGTGGGTAGTTAGCTGGTAGTGAGCTGGTAGAGGGTAGTGAGCTGATAGAGGGTAGTGAGCTGGTAGTGAGCTGGTAGTGGGTAGTGAGCTGGTAGAGGGTAGTGAGCTGGTAGTAAGCTGGTAGTGGCTAGTGAGCTGGTAGAGGGTAGTGAGCTGGTAGTGAGCTGGTACTGGGTAGTGAACTAGTAGTGAGCTGGTAGTGGGTAGTGAGCTGGTAGTTAGTTGGTAGTGGGTAGTGAGCTGGTAGTGAGCTGGTAGTGGGTAGTGAGCTGGTAGTGAGCTGGTAGTGAGCTGGTAGTGAGCTAGTAGTGGGTAGTGAGCTGGTAGTTAGCTGGTAGTGGGTAGTTAGCTGGTAGTGGGTAGTGATATGGTAGTGGGTAGTGAGCTGGTAGTGGTTAGTGAGCTGGTAGTGAGCTAGTAGTGGGTAGTAAGCTGGTAGTGGTTAGTGAGCTGGTAGTGAGCTGGTAGTGGGTATTGAGCTGGTAGTGAGCTGGTAATGGGTAGAATATGGTCGTGGGTAGTTAGCTGGTAGTGGGTAGTGAGCTGGTAGGGAGCTGGTAGTGGGTAGTGAGATGGTAGTGAGCTGGTAGTGGTAGTGAGCTGGTAGTGAGCTGGTAGAGGGTAGTGAGCTGATAGAGGGTAGTGAGCTGGTAGTGAGCTGGTAGTGGGTTTTGAGCTGGTAGAGGGTAGTGAGCTGGTAGTAAGCTGGTAGTGGCTAGTGAGCTGGTAGAGGGTAGTGAGCTGGTAGTGAGCTGGTAGTGGGTAGTGAGATGGTAGTGAGCTTGTACTGGGTAGTGAACTAGTAGTGAGCTGGTAGTGGGTAGTGAGCTGGTAGTGAGTTGGTAGTGGGTAGTGAGCTGGTAGGGCGCTGGTAGTGGGTAGTGAGCTGGTAGTGAGCTGGTAGTGAGCTAGTAGTGGGTAGTGAGCTGGTAGTTAGCTGGTAGTGGGTAGTGAGCTGGTAGTGAGCTGGTAGTGAGCTAGTAGTGGGTAGTGAGCTGGTAGTTAGCTGGTAGTGGGTAGTGAGCTGGTAGTGAACTGGTAGTGGGTAGTGAGCTGGTAGTGAGCTAGTAGTGGGTATTGAGCTGGTAATGCACTGGTGGTGAGCTGGCAGTGAGCTGGTAGTGAGCTGGTAGTGGGTAGTTAGCTGGTAGTTAGCTGGTAGTGGGTTGTGATATAGTAGTTGGTAGTGAGCTGGTAGTGAGCTGGTAGTGGGTAGTGAGCTGGTAGTGGGTAGTTAGCTGGTAATGAGCTGGTAGGGGGTAGTGATATAGTAGTGGGTAGTGAGCTGTTAGTGAGCTGGTAGTGGGTAGTGAGCTGGTAGTGAGCTGGTATTGAGCTGGTAGTGGGTAGTGAGCTGGTAGTGGGTAGTGAGCTGGTAGTGGGTAGTGAGCTGGTAGTGAGCTGGTAGTGAGCTGGTAGTGGGTATTGAGCTGGTAGTGAGCTGGTAATGGGTAGAGATATGGTGGTGGGTAGTGAGCTGGTAGTGGGTAGTGAGCTGGTAGTGAGCTGGTAGGGAGCTGGTAGTGGGTAGTGAGCTGGTAGTGAGCTGGTAGTGGGTAGTGAGCTAGTAGTGAGCTGGTAGAGGGTAGTGAGCTGATAGAGGATAGTGAGCTGGTAGTGAGCTGGTAGTGGGTAGTGAGCTGGCAGAGGGTAGTGAGCTGGTAGTAAGTTGGTAGTGGCTAGTGAGCTTGTAGAGGGTAGTGAGCTGGTAGTGAGCTGGTAGTGGGTAGTGAGATGGTAGTGAGCTGGTACTGGGTAGTGAACTAGTAGTGAGCTGGTAGTGGGTAGTGAGCTGGTAGTGAGTTGGTAGTGGGTAGTGAGCTGGTAGTGAGCTTGTAGTGGGTAGTGAGCTGGTAGTGAGCTGGTAGTGAGCTAGTAGTGGGTAGTGAGCTGGTAGTTAGCTGGTAGTGGGTAGTGAACTGGTAGTGAGCTGGTAGTGGGTAGTGAGCTGGTAGTGGGTAGTGAGCTGGTAGTGAACTGGAAGTGGGTAGTGAGCTGGTAGTGAGCTAGTAGTGGGTAGTGAGCTGGTAGTGGGTAGTGAGCTGGTAATGCACTGGTGGTGAGCTGGCAGTTAGCTGGTAGTGAGCATGTAGTGAGTTAGTAGTGGGTAGTGAGCTGGTACTGAGCTGGTAGGGGGTAGTCAGCTGATAGTGGGTAGTGAGCTGGTAGTGAGCTGGTAGTGAGCTAGTAGTGGGTAGTGAGCTGGTAGTTAGCTGGTAGTGGGTAGTGAGCTGGTAGTGAGTTGGTAGTGGGTAGTGAGCTGGTAGTGAACTGGTAGTGGGTAGTGAGCTGGTAGTGAACTGGTAGTGGGTAGTGAGCTGGTAGTGGGTAGTGAGCTGGTAATGCACTGGTAGTGAGCTGGCAGTGAGCTGGTAGTGAGCTGGCAATTAGCTGGTAGTAAGCTAGTAGTGAGCTGCCCACTAGAAACAAAAAACATTGAGTTCGTGTCCCTAAACTTGCCAGGAGAGGAAATCAACAGCTCTGATTCATCCGGGGAAAGCGTAGGGGATGGTGGGGGGTTAGATAGATCGGCGAAAGATGAAAGGCTGTGCTGTTATTTGGACGAAAATCCATCCCAAGTGGATACTGGCTTTGTAGGGTTAGACTTTCCCGACTGTCTTTCATGCTGGTGGTCGGGTGGGTATCCATGGAATGGTTTCATTTCTGGATGTACGTTTTTGTTGTTGTTCTGGAAGAATATTGTGGCATGCGCCATCGTGCAGTCATCTGTCGTGAAGTCATCTGTTGTGCAATCATCTGTCGTGCAGTCATCTGTCGTTCAGTCATGTTCCTGATTTCTTCTATTAAGTTTACATTTAGTATTTCCTTTGTGTATCTTCTTAGACTCCCATATAATCTATCTCTTGTCTTTAGTTGGAGTATACATCTGTCAGTAATGCCCTATAGTATTTCCGTATAGCTTTACCCCGTATCCCACATAGCAATGCCAGTCACGTCGTGGGCCTCAGAGAACTGCTTCTATGGCTGCATGAGGTCTGCGGGCCTCAAGTATGAGATCCCTGATTTAAATAGAGAATGAGACGAGAGAGAGACAGAGAGAGAGAGAGAGAGAGAGAGAGGGGGGGGGACAGAGGATGCACAAATAGACTGCAGGTGAAGAGATAATGAACCTTACCTGCATATCTTGAATCTGGAGAAAATACTTGCTCCCTGTAATCGGGTACCACCTGCAAGCAAGGAGAATATAAGCGTACATACTCGGCGGAGCATCCCCCATAGAGGTGTTGGTACAATGAAAGGCTTCACTGAAGTAGTGACTGAATGGCTAATTATGTGTTGTTTCAATAAACCAGACATGCATAGAAGGGGAGGTTTCAGTATACACATTAGAGGGGGGAATAATGTTATCTTCATTACATGAGAGAATAATGAATAGGTTCAATACAAGAGAGATTATAGGAGACCATAAACAAACAGTTGATAGGAGATCAGATAGGCGTCCGACAGAATAGATCATGGGCAGACGAGATAGCTTCACTGGGGCTAATTGTTGGACACAGGTGTGGAATAGAACTCACAACTCTATATCGGAATCAGGAATCAATATGCTGAGCAGCGCATGAGCTGCAGCGGTCAACGACCCATATCTGAATGCTAGAGTCAGGGCCAGAGAACCAGAGCTGCCAAGACCCTTCCACACCTCTACACGGTAATCCTGGATAACAGGCTGCAGCAGAGCAGACTGGCTAAGGAGAAGGGATCGAAGAGGGAATGCTAACCCGGTCAGAGTTTGGTAGCGGGAGATTGAGAATGAACGAAGCCAAGACAAGCCAAGCCATACCAAGCCAAGCTAAGCCAAACCAAGCCAAGTCAAGCCAAACCAAGCCATATCGGAATCATGGACTATAAGAAAGCATTTGACAGTTGGTACAACTCTGGAAGTTATCTGGACTGAGTCCCAGACTTAGCTCTTTCATGTGTACGATCAAATAAGTTGACTTGGGGAGAGGTCGCAGAAATTGGCACTGTGAATACAGAGAGAGAGAGAGAGAGAGAGAGAGAGAGAGAGAAAGAGAGAGAAAGAGAGAGTAAGGTTAAGATAATAAATGCAACTAACGACAATCATAGTGTGTTGGGAGATACATGTTGGCACGAGGTACAGATACAAATATTAAAATAATAGTGCACAATGGGCTTACGAAATAATAAGTTGTGATCTACCGACATTTTCTAGAATCACCAAGTCAACAAGAAGGAACACAAATCATCAGCCGGTTACGTCGGTAGAACATATCTGGCAACTATTTCATGCTACTAACTAATCACTCAAGATGTTTTTTAAATTCATTCAAAACCATTGCTGCATGAAACAATCGTTCCTTTTCTACAATACCATTCTCTCACTCAAAACTCTCTGCCAAAAGACATCAGTTGTCTGACAATGTGTTGTCGGTAGTGACGAGCAGACGTTTGTTTGTGGCTCTTGTTGGAGGTGTGGCGAGATTTCACTGTGCACAGGAGCGGATAACAAGAAACCTGTCAGCGTTCTTCTACCAGGGTCTTTGATCAATATTTCTTAGCACACACGGCCCTTGGGATGGGTCTTTAGACCACTAACTGGGTTGGGTCTCTGGACCACTAATTGGGGTAGGTCTCTGGACCCCTAATTGGGGTGGGTCTCTGGATCCCTAACTGGGTTGGGTCTCTGGACCCCTAATTGGGGTGGGTCTCTGGATCACTAACTGGGTTGGGTCTCTGGACCGCTAACTTGGGTATATCTTGGAACCCCTAACTGGATTGGGTCTCTGGACCCCTAACTGGGTTGGGTCTCTGGACCCCTAACTGGGTTGGAAAGAATACGCATCACTGCATCGGTGTGCATGTCGTAAATTGGAGTTTCTACAAAACCACCACTGTATAAACCACACAAAGTACTTTGGCGCAGGCTTCCTAAGGGAGGCAAACTGTAGTGGTAGCCCTATGCTCAGGCTGTTGCCAAAAAGGCACAAGAGGGAGATGCACGGCTTTTTGAGAAACATGCCCGGTTGATCTCCAGTCAGCTTTGATGTTCTGGTTTCTGTGTGGATGTTGCACGTTTGCTCGGAATAACGCGAACACCAAAGATCGTCGGATGGAATTTTATCGCTTCGATGATTTCTCTATTTAACTTCCATGATGTTGTCACGCAGGCAAATGAATATAATCATTAATAGAGAAATGATCGAACAAATACCCAAGTTTATGGCAAACCATCACAGAAAATGTCAGACCAGTGTGGCAGACCATTATGGTAAATCATCACAGAAAATTCCAAACCATCACAGACCATTATGACAAACCATCACAGACCATTATGTCAAACCATCAAAGAAAATGGCAAACAATCACAGAAAAAGCCCGTAATGAAACAAAAATGAAGACAAGGATCACAGCGGTAACAAAAGGGATTCAGAGGTAGACAGAAATGACAAACCTCAAAGAATTTCAGGATAGAACTGAGGAAACGAATAATCGCCACTCATATATGGCAAGTGTATGGGGCTGAGACATGGACTAGTTCAGACGAACGAAGAACGCTTGGAAGCGTTTGAAATATGGTGCTACCATAGAATGGAAAGAGTCAGTTGGACAGAAAAAAAATCAAACGACAATGTCCTCACAGACAGACATAAATTAAAAATGATACAAAAGCGTCGACTGAGTTGGCTAGGACACAATATGAGACATGAGTCTTCTATACAAGTTACTAGAGGGGGCAAGATTCAAGGGAAGACAGGACCCAGGCGTCCTAGACTCACCTTTACATCTCGGGCATGCAAAGACATTCAAGTACCAACTTATGCTGAAATGATAAGAACTGCAGAGGACAGGTTTAAAGGATAGACATACTCAGACAACCTTCCAACCAGTCTCCGGACTGACCAGCCAGAGGATAGGGTCAAATGGATAGACATGCTCAGACAACCTTACAACCAGTCTCCGGACTGGCCAACCAGATGATGATGATGATGTTGCCATTGACAGGATTGTTGTCTTGTGGTTGACACGATCAAACAGCTGCTAATATTTCCGCCCTGCCTTACATGTGTTGTACTTATGTTTAGAAGTGACGTTCAAATCGGGAATCAAGCCTGCATAGACAACAATTAATTCAGAGTAGGACGCCTGTTGGGACATGGCTGATATAGTTCACTGAAACAAGATCTCATCACATATCTCGTTCTGTAGCCACAGCGAGAGAGCTTGAATAGCTGCCACAGCGATTGATAAACAGATTCCCAGAAATCGGTCAGCTGGTAAAAAGCTCAGTGACGTCACAACAGTCATTAAAACAAAGTATTCCATCTTGTTGGATCTAAATTGTCCATACACTTATCCGGTTAGCAGATATTCATGTCTCTATGACAATCTGAGCAGATATTCATGTCTCCATGACAGTCTGAGCAGATATTCATGTCTCCATGACAGTCTGAGCAGATATTCATGTCTCCATGACAGTCTGAGTAGATATTCATGTCTCCATGACGGTCTGAGCAGATATTCATGTCTTCATGACAGTCTGAGCAGATATTCATGTCTCCATGACAGTCTGAGCAGATATTCATGTCTCCATGACAGTCTGAGCAGATATTCATGTCTCCATGACAGTCTGAGCAGATATTCATGTCTCCATGACGGTCTGAGCAGATATTCATGTCTCCATGACAGTCTGATTCTAATTATCCATGCTGTACCGGCTGGCCTGTGTGATCACAAATGTCAAACCTTCTTATTTCTAGGGTTGGTTGTTAATTCTCTTGTGGATTCTCTTCCTTGTATGAAATGCTAAACTGATGAGGGCCTGTCTCTCATGACACGGAAACTGATGAGGGCCTACCTCTCCTCATGACACGGAAACTGATGAGGGCCTGCTCTCCTCATGACACGGAAACTGATGAGGGCCTACCTCTCCTCATGACACTGAAACTGATGAGGGCCTACCTCTCCTCATGATACGGAAACTGATGAGGGGCTACCTCTCCTCATCACACGGAAACTGATGAGGGCCTGCTCACCTCATGACACGGAAACTGATGAGGGCCTACCTCTCCTCATCACACGGAAACTGATGAAGGCCTACCTCTCCTCATCACACGGAAACTGATGAGGGCCTACCTCTCCTCATAACACCGTGTTTCTGTTTGAAAATGTCTATGATATTCTTTTTATCTGGTCCGCCAATGTTCTCACATAGTGCTATAAAGTCCCAATGGTCCGCCAATGTTCTCACATAGTGCTATAAAGTCCCAATGGTCCGCCAATGTTCTCACATAGTGCTATAAAGTCCCTATGGTCCGCCAATGTTCTCACATAGTGCTATAAAGTCCCTATGGTCCGCCAATGTTCTCACATAGTGCTATAAAGTCCCTATGGTCCGCCAATGTTCTCACATAGTGCTATAAAGTCCCTATGGTCCGCCAATGTTCTCACATAGTGCTATAAAGTCCCTCTGGTCCGCCAATGTTCTCACATAGTGCTATAAAGTCCCTCTGGTCCGCCAATGTTCTCACATAGTGCTATAAAGTCCCTCTATACTACCTAGGTATTCAGTCATGCTGTCCTCACTAAGCTACACGCCAGTCTGTGCGCTACATGTGAAAACACCAGTTGTACCATGAGAAAGACAAGCTTACCGTTTTCCACAATGCACTGTCCTCAGCTATACATGCACAGGCGGCCACAAACCAGCAGTTTCCCAGACTGCCCTGCGAGAAGTCGTCTGCGCTGGCCTTGTCTATGAAGAACTTGGGGTCCGACACGATGTCCTGGATGTAAGACCACAACCTCGTGAAATAAACATGTCCGCTGGGCATTTAGGGGGGGGGGGGGCCTTAACTGAAGACGGCATAGAATGAAAGTTCCGTGCCCAAACGCGTTCTGTGACCACCGTGTAATGGCCAACATGAATGATTATAGCCTGAAGCTGTCGGGACCCGAAACTGGGCCAGAAGGATGGTAACGCTTTAAACGTGCAAAGCATCTTGTAAAAGGATATTAATGGTGGTCAATATGGGGTTGGCTACCTTACCCTGTGTCAACTTGAAGCCACAATTTCAACAAATATGGACAAGTCAACTATAAGGTAACATGATAACTTGACGTGTATTCATTGATTGAAGGCATACGTTATAGATGTAGCTGAAAGGTTCTTTGATTGACTGATTGATTGAACGAATTAATGAGTGATTAATTGAATAGAATGACTGATTGGTTGAATGAATGAATCGCTGATTGGTTGATTGATTGATTGATTGAATGAATGAATGATTAATTTATTGGAAAGACAGGTTGTTTAACTGAATGAATCATTGATTGGTTGATTGATTGATTGATTGATTCTTCTTCTTCTTCTTCTTCTTCTTACGCTGTCAGACGTCGACCTTTATTTTTTATAAAAAAGCAGCGGTCATCCTGAGGCTGTCGACACTGCCATAGAGCTTGTCTAGTGTTGTCACTGGTGATGACCACATCTGCTCTCTCTGATCCTCGTATGTCGGGCAATTTTGCAGCAAATGCTCAGCGGTCATTTTCCCGGTACCACACGAGCATTCGTCAGTGCCACCTATCTTCAATTTGTTGAATAGGTGGTAACTCAGTCTATTGTGGCCAGTGCGAAGTCTGAAGACCACGACCTGCTCTCTTCTGTTCAACTGGTAATAGGCATCGTTTTTTGTGTAGCCAGTATGTTCTGTTTCCCATTTGGTCAAGTATGTAGCTCTAATATGCCGTTTTGACTCTTCGTATGTCACACTAGTATCTGGTTGTGGTAGTCTTGCACCTTCTTTTGCCAGTCTGTCTGCCTCCTCGTTGCCTTGGGTGTTGCAGTGGGATGGAACCCACTGTACCACTACTCTTTTTGGTGCGGACTGCTGGCATAGTTGACAGAGTACTGCTCTTAAATCGTTAGATTGATTGATTGATTGAGTTACGTACATTTGTAGATTCTCCGAGCAGTGGACACATCAAGACGCTTTACAGCGGAGAACAAAGGGGACACTACAAAGCCATGTCGTAAAACGTGACCAAGGAGAGGTGTGCTTTGTTCTAGCAACATCATCGTTTAAAATAAGATGCCTCAAAAAGCGCCACTCCAAGGGCTTTGTCGCAGGCTTCCTAAATGGAGATAAACTTTAGTTGGTGCCCTATACTTCAGTGGGAGACTTAGATTCATTCCATGATCTGACTTCCGGTACAAGGTTAGGAACCGTATCGCCTGGTGAATTTACAGAATGGGTGGGGGTGGGGGGAGAGAAACGTAAGAGCAGATGTGGTTGTGGGGGATGAAGTGGTCGAATCTTCTGTATCCCAGACATGAGGTGGACTGGCCTGCCAATTCTATCTCGTTGCATGTCTATTTCTGTAGCTTGGAGCAAAGTATCTATTTTGCAGTTGGGTAAAAGTTGATACGTGTATGACTTTGTTACAAACCTGATCCATTATCTGCTTTAGTCCGTCTTTTCATTCATGAACAAGGTCCGAAGCAATTTTCTACTAGACTGCATGTCAGATCCAAATGATTTTTCGCATGCAGCCTTAGAATATCCGTGACGCTAAAACATTGATATTATTTAGTCCATAGATGGTAAGATATTTGCACATCGGCGAATTCTTTTGATCTTTCAGGACCATTGAAAAGAAATTACATTAAATTTAACATTTTACAGTCCGCAGTTGAATTTCTTAGCGTTTTGTTGAATGGCGTATCTCCTTGATGTTTTGATAGATCAATTGATTATTTGTGTTGCCCTTTATGTACAATCGTAACAATGGCACCAATATGCAACAGTCAGTACAACCCTTCGGTCGCCCTTAGACCCCCAAGGTTGTATCAAATGCGCAGCTAATTTTATGTTCTCTAACGCATTTGAATATTGAAATGTATTTGTTGCCATTGTATGTACACCTAATTGTTTTGATAAACATTCGCTAATTCATCCAAGTCTGCTAATAAGTGTGTCTACAAAAGATGATATTAATCATCCGAATCTGTCGATTCAAAGAGGTTGGCTTGGCTTCGTACTTTCTAAATCTCCCGCTACCAAACCATGAAAAGGGCTTAAGTAGCAGAATGTAGTCCAGAGAACGGAATGCGTTGTGTCGTAGTTTACAGCTTGACTTCGATATTTGCACCTTTTGGCCCAACACATCCGATTTCAGCAATCATTTCTTTAGTACCGGGTTAGCAATCCCTCTTCGATCTCTTCTCCTTAGCCAGTCTGCCCTGCTGCAGCCTGTTATCCATGATCATCGCGTGGAGGTGTAGAAGGGTCTTGGCAGGTCTGGTTCGCTGGCCCTGACGCTAGCAGTGAGCTATGGGTCGCTGACCACTGCAGCGCATGTGCTGCTCAGCATCTTGATCCCGATTCAAAGAGATTGATAATTGTTACTGGCTGGACAAATTGTAATCCATCTCGTTGCCAGTACTATTATTCTTCCTGAGGCACATGTTCAACACACTTCTTCTAGAACTAAATGTCTATTTTTGAAAAGTGCTCACATGTACAGCACTTCAACATCACACATTTTAAACGTCCTGTTCTGTTCGGTAACTTGTCCTTTGACTTTAGCCCACACAAGTTCTAATGTTAATTTTAGTTTCCGGAGAGTAACAAGTTGATTTTTCGTCAACAGTTTCAATATCTTCCGTCTGATAATATCTCTGTTGAAATCGTCAAATTTCTTTTTCCTTCCTTGCTTGATTCGAGTGCACTGAGTCATGTCCAATCCAACGGTAAAAAGATGATCTATCCAGACCAAGCGCCAATTTCGTTCGTTTCTCTGGGTCATGAATATCGCATTATAAATGACTCAGCTTAAATTCCCTGTGGAAGAACTGTTATAGTAAAACGGTAACCTTCTGCATTGTTATAAATGTACACTTCAAACTCATTTTAAAATTGACATGAATGCAAGTTTTGAAAAAGTAACTATATGCCACAATAACCACACCCTCAAACTATTACTGTGTATTGATTGGCATCTTCTCAGTCTCGAGAGACAATGAACTTCACTCTAGGGAGATGAGGTTGGCATCCTGTCAGTCTCTAGAGACAATGGACTTCACGCTAGAGAGGGGGTTGGCATCCTGTCAGTCTCTAGAGACAATGAACTTCACACTAGGGAGATGGGGTTGGCTTCCTGTCAGTCTCTAGAGACAATGGACTTCACTCTAGGGAGATGGGGTTGGCATCTTTTCAGTCTCTAGAGACGATGGACCACGCTAGAGAAGGGGTTGGCATCATGTCAGTCTCGAGAGACAATGGACCACTCTAGGGAGATGGGGTTGGCATTTTTCAGTCTCTAGAGACGATGGACCACGCTAGAGAAGGGGTTGGCATCATGTCAGTCTCGAGAGACAATGGACTTCACTCTAGAGAAGGGGTTGGCATCATGTCAGTCTCGAGAGACAATGGACTTCACTCTAGGGGAAGGATGGGGTTGGCCTCCTGTCAGTCTCTAGAGACAATAGACTTCACGCTAGAGAGGGGGTTGGCATCCTGTCAGTCTCTAGAGACAATGAACTTCACTCTAGGGAAATGGGGTTGGCATCCTGTCAGTCTCTAGAGACAATGAACTTCACTCTAGGGAGATGGGGTTGGCATCTTTTCAGTCTCTATAGACGATGGACCACGCTAGAGACTGGGTTGGCATCATGTCAGTCTCGAAGGACAATGGACTTCACTCTAGGGAGATGGGGTTGGCATCTTTTCAGTCTCTAGAGACGATGGACAACGCTAGAGAAGGGGTTGGCATCATGTCAGTCTCGAGAGACAATGGACTTCACTCTAGAGAGGGGGTTGGCATCATGTCAGTCTCGAGAGACAATGGACTTCACTCTAGAAAAGGGGTTGGCATCATGTCAGTCTCGAGAGACAATGGACTTCACTCTAGGGGAAGGATGGGGTTGGCCTCCTGTCAGTCTCTAGAGACAATAGACTTCACTCTAGGGAGATGGGGTTGGCATCTTTTCAGTCTCTAGAGACGATAGACCACGCTAGAGAGGGGGTTGACATCCTCTCAGTCTCTAGAGACAATGAACTTCACTCTAGGGAGATGGGGTTGGCATCCTATCAGTATCTAGAGACAATGGACTTCACTCTAGGGAGATGGGGTTGGCATCTTTTCAGTCTCTAGAGACGATAGACCACGCTAGAGAAGGAGTTGGCATCATGTCAGTCCCGAGAGACAATAGACTTCACTCTAGAGAGGGGGTTGGCATCATGTCAGTCTCGAGAGACAATGGACTTCACTCTAGAGAAGGGGTTGGCATCATGTCAGTCTCGAGAGACAATGGACTTCACTCTAGGGGAAGGATGGGGTTGGCATCATGTCAGTCTCGAGAGACAATGGACTTCACTCTAGATAAGGGGTTGGCATCATGTCAGTCTCTACAGACAAGGGACTTCACTCTAGGGGAAGGATGGGGGCCGCAGTCAGTTGTTGCCCTTGCTTTTGTTGCACACGTTAGGATTCTGCATCTTGGCGCATCTTGTCTTCCCCTGCCTGGAGACCAACACACAAAGTTTGCCTCCAGCCAGGTCTGTCCTTGGCGCATCTTGTCTTCCCCTGCCTGGAGACCAACACACAAAGTCTGCCTCCAGCCAGGTCTGTCATTGGCGCATCTTGTCTTCCCCTGCCTGGAGACCAACACACAAAGTCTGCCTCCAGCCAGGTCTGTCCTTGGCGCATCTTGTCTTCCCCTGCCTGGAGACCAACACACAAAGTCTGCCTCCAGCCAGGTCTGTTATTGGCGCATCTTGTCTTCCCCTGCCTGGAGACCAACACACAAAGTCTGCCTCCAGCCAGGTCTGTCCTTGGCGCATCTTGTCTTCCCCTGCCTGGAGACCAACACACAAAGTCTGCCTCCAGACAGGTCTGTCCTTGGCGCATCTTGTCTTCCCCTGCCTGGAGACCAACACACAAAGTCTGCCTCTAGCCAGGTCTATCCTTGGCGCATCTTGTCTTCCCCTGCCTGGAGACCAACACACAAAGTCTGCCTCCAGCCAGGTCTGTCCTTCGCGCATCTTGTCTTCCCCTGCCTGGAGACCAACACACAAAGTCTGCCTCCAGCCAGGTATGTCCTTGGCGCATCTTGTCTTCCCCTGCCTGGAGACCAACACACAAAGTCTGCCTCCAGCCAGGTCTGTCCTTGGCGCATCTTGTCTTCCCCTGCCTGGAGACCAACACACAAAGTCTGCCTCCAGCCAGGTCTGTCCTTGGCGCATCTTGTCTTCCCCTGCCTGGAGAACAACACACAAAGCTGGCCTCCAGCCAGGTCTGTCTTTGGCAAGTTCCTCCCAGTTGCATGTGTTCATATCCCGAATGACAGTCTCCCTTCTCTGGCTTTTTGCTCGGAGTCTGGTTAGATTGAATAGTCTTCCGTTTGACCTAGTATGCAGACAGACTCTCTTTCTGTTGCAGCTCCAAAGGCGTGTTTAAGCATGATGGTAAAGGAAATGCTAAATAGAGTCGGAGCCAGGACACAACCTTGTTTAACTCCGCTGTTAATGTCGACGGCTTCAGATTCCTGACTGCCATGCAGCACTGTACCTTTCATGCCCACAATACAGACCTAAACATGCTATGTGGTTTAGGTGGGCAGAAATTTGGGAAAAAACTTCAAAAAAACTCTCTCTGTTTACTAGATCGAATGCCTTGGTTAGGTTGATAAGGTAAGAAATAGTGGCCCGTGTTGTTCTCTACATTTCTCTTGCAATTGTCTCAGTGAAAAGACCATATCAAGGGTAGACCTTTCTCCACGAAAACCACACTGAGACTCCGGGCACACCCTGTCGGCCTGCTTTCGCAGCCTGCTCAGGATGATGCGAGCATATACTGTGCCTATGAAGTTGAGGAGCGATATTCCCCTGTCGTTGTTGCAGTCTCCTCCGTTTCCATTTTTCTTGTAAAGGGTGATTATGTTGACGTTCCTCGTGTCCTGTGATACGGTCCCCTCATCTCAACACTGGCGTATACGCCTATAACTGTTAGACAGTTTCGCACTAATGACGTTTGTTGTTTTCTGCATTGGACAAAGTGGCTAATTGTTGCACGGGAAAATCAGGAATGTGTATTTACTGAGCGTATTTGAAGGTCAAAACATTGATTTTTAAAACAGCACGTCTGTGTACCTTAAAAATGTTAAAAGTATGTCCAAATCACTGAGGTTGCTTTTAATATAGACTAATGAATACATTTTTTTTTCAAAATACATCAACTTTCTTAGAGAACAAAATATTTCCATAACGTCATGGAAATTCTAAGGCTGCATGCGAAAAATCATTTGGATCTGACATGCAGTTTGGGAGAACATTGCTTCGGGCCATGAATGAATGAAAAGACGGACTCTACAAACACGTGTTCTGTCCATTGTTATTTGTGGTGCCAGTTGGTGAACAATAGAATTAGGTGTATGCAATCAAATCAATAGAGAACAATGTTATTTCATCTGTCATTAGCGAATGTACTAAAAGGTATACTATCATTTCTGTTCTAATCACAGCTTGAATTTTGGGTCTGACATCAATCAATCATTATGTTACGTCACACATATGAAATACAAGCGTCTGTATGAATGATCCAATCTGTTTGTTTAACCTGCCGGACTGAAGTCGAGGATTATGTGGTCATGGGATCATGATTATGGGATCGCGTGATCATGGGATCATGGTCATGGGATCGTGGTCATGGGATCGTGGGATCATGTGGTCATGGGATCGTGGTCATGGGATCGTGTCATGGGATCGTGGGATCGTGGGATCATGTGGTCATGGGATCGTGGTCATGGCATCGTGGTCATGGGATCGTGGTCATGGGATCGTGGGATCATGTGGTCATGTGGTCATGGGATCGTGGTCATGGCATCGTGGTCATGGCATCGTGGTCATGGGATCGTGGTCATGGCCTCGTGGTCGTGGGATCGTGGTCATGGGATCGTGGGATCATGTGGTCATGGGATCGTGGTCATGGGATCGTGGTCATGGGATCGTGTCATGGGATCGTGGGATCATGTGGTCATGGGATCGTGGTCATGGGATCGTGTCATGGGATCGTGTCATGGCATCGTGGTCATAGGATCGTGGGATCGTAGTTATGTGATCGTGTTCATGGGATCGTGGTCATGGGATCATGGTCATGTGATCGTGGTCATGGGATCATGTGGCCATGTGGTGATGTGGTCATGGGGTCATGTGGTTTTGTGATCATGGGTCATGGCATCATGTGGTTATGGGGTCATGTGGTCATGTGGTCATAAGGGGCATGTGGTCACGTGGTCATGGTATCATGGGGTCATGTGGTCATGTGATCAATGGGTCATGTGATATCAATTAGCGAAAGACGTGAATAGAATACGTGCCTCTTGCCCTTCTTCTTCTCTTCCCTTCGACTCTAGAATAAACAAGTTCTTCTCTTTGTTATTTCTATAGTTTCTAGAACTTTCCATGTCTTTGGTACGGGACACAGTTTTTATAAGTGTCTTTCATTCATGTGTCGTTGTTTGGCTATTGTTTCTAGAACTTGTAATGTCTCGAGTACGGGACACAGTTTATATAAGTTTCTTTCATTTATGTATCGTAGTTGGGCTGTTGTTTCTAGAACTTTCTTTAAAAGACCTCGAAGAATACTCCACGTTCAGTAGCCTTGTGCAAGCTTGAATGTCGCAGTGTCCATGTAATGAGTTTGTGCATCTTCTACCCTAGCTGGGTTGCATTACACTGCATTATTGATCACTGCTTAGTTTAAGCTCTCAGCGTGGCAGTGGTGCGCTCTTCGTCTCTGTCAGATTCCAACGCCGAATGTTGCACCGCTCAGTTAACCGCCTTAAAGTATGTCCCCGTGGCAGTGTTTGTATTAAGTCTCTGTCTTAACTTAACGTTTTTATACTGGTTTAGAAGACTCATTAGAGTCTGTAGACAACCAGTCACATTTGCATTACCCTCCTCTAAAAACTATGCACATCCAATCCATTCTTAAATGCATTAACTGTCTCTGCCTCCATCACCTCCTGGGGTAATGCATTTCAAGCAGACACCACTCTCTGACTAAAAAAATATGTCCTACTGTCCAATCTGTACCTTTCTGTAGTTAATTTGTAGCTATGCCCTATTGTTCTTGTAGGTGGTTGTATTTTGAAAAATTTATCCATTCCTCTGATCATCTTATAAACCTGTATTAAGTCACCACGAATTCTTCTCTCTTCTAGACACTGTAGGCCGGTTTTTCTGAGTCTTTCCTCATAACTGTAATTCTGGAATCACACTATCAGCTTTATCGCTCTTTTCTGTATCCTTTCCAGCATGTTTATATCCCCTCTATGATAAGGACTCCACACCTGTATACAGTACTCCAATCTAGGTCTAACAAATGATTTATACAGTGACGATCACTTCCTTACTCCTATGTTTAATATTTCTTTTCATCATACCTAACATTGCAGTTGCCTTTTTCACCGCTACCTGGACTTGCTCACTCACCTTACCTGTATGATCTATTATAAAAAAACCTAGGTCCCTTTCCTTATCTATCTTTCTAATATTGTTCTCGCCCATTCAATAATTATGTTCCATATTGGATCTACCCATGTGGATGACTGTACATTAAACTCCATTTGCCAGCTTACAGACCATTCTCGAATTTTATCTAAATCCAACCTCAATATATCCACTTCTGCTTTAGATGAGACGCTACTGCATAGTTTTGTGTCATCATCAAATTTTGCAATCATGTATCCCCTACCTATGACCAAATCATTTATATATATCAAGAACAAAATTGGTTCCAAAACTGAGCCCTGTGGCACACCACTTTTCACTTCACTCCACTCAGAGTACTCCTTATGTATGCCCCCCCCCCCCCCCCTTCTTCCCGTTAACCAACTTTTAATTCATTTGGCAACTTCCCCACCTATTCCATGTGATTTTAACTTTAGAAATAATCTCCGATGAGGTACTCTATCAAAAGCCTTTGCCAAATCTAGATAAATAACGTCCACTGTTCCTTCCCCCCCCCCCCCTAAGATATTCAGACTGTCCGCATTGCATGAACAACCAAACTGACTCCTACCGACCTTTGGCCTCTTCCACACAATGTCTGCCGGGGCAGGACGACTGAAGAACAGGGACGAGCCTGTGGGAGGGAATTCCCCGTCTATAAATAGTTTCCTTTTGCGCAGACATCGCCTCCGGAGTTTCCCAAAGTGCTGACCTTTGAAAGGTTTGTCCTTGGAGCCTGAGAACATCTGATGGAGAGAAGAGAATGCACAACAAGCCGATGTAGTGGTGTAGACACAAGGTTGTCATTGGGCGCTGCTTTCTCCTGCTCTCCATGCGTCTCACAACTCATGTTCGGAAATAGAGAGAGAGAGAGTGTGAGAAGGGTGGATAAAGGAAGTGGGTAGAGGGAGAGACAGTGTGAGACGGGTGTGTAGAGGGAGAGAGTGGCCAGAGATGTGGATGGAGAGAATAGTCAGAGGGAGAGAGAGAATGGTGGATGGAGGGAGAAAGTGGGTAGAGGGAGAGAGTGAGAGACGGGTGTGTAGAGGGAGAGAGTGAGAGACGGGTGTGTAGAGGGAGAGAGTGAGAGACGGGTGTGTAGAGGGAGAGAGTGAGAGACGGGTGCGTAGAGGGAGAGATTGAGAGACGGGTGTGTAGAGGGAGAGAATGAGAGACGGGTGTGTAGAGGGAGAGAGTGAGAGAAGGGTGTGTAGAGGGAGAGAATGAGAGACGGATGCGTAGAGGGAGAGAATGAGAGACGGGTGCGTAGAGGGAGAGAATGAGAGACGGGTGTGTAGAGGGAGAGATTGAGAGAAGGGTGTGTAGAAGGAGAGAATGACCAGAGGGTGACAGAGAGAAGGGTGGATGGAGAGAATAGTCAGAGGGAGAGAGGGAAGGGTGAATGGAGGGAGAAAGTGGGCAGAGGGAGAGATTGTGAGTGTGTGTTATAGTGTGTGTGTGTGTGTGTTATAGTGTGTGTGGGTTATAGTGTGTGTGTGTTAAAATGTGTGTGTGTTATAGTGTGTGTGTGTTATAGTGTGTATGTGTTATAGTGTGTGTGTGTTATAGTATGTGTGTTATAATGTGTGTGTGTTATAGTGTGTGCGTGTGTTATAGTGTGTGTGTGTTATAGTGTATGTGTGTTATAGTGTGTGTGTGTTAAAGTGTGTGTGTGTTATAGTGTGTGTGTGTTATAGTGTATGTGTGCTATAGTGTGTGTGTGTTATAGTGTGTGTGTGTTAAAGTGTGTGTGTGTGTGTGTTAAAGTGTATGTGTGTTAAAGTGTGTGTGTTTAAGTGTGTCTGTGTTATAGTGTGTGTGTTATAGTGTTGGTGTGTGTGTGTTATAGTGTGTGTGTGTTATAGTGTGTGTGTTAAAGTGTGTGTGTTAAAGTGTGTGTTAAAGTGTGTGTGTTATAGTGTGTGTGTGTGTGTTATAGTGTGTGTGTGTGTGTTATAGTGTGTGTATGGTATAGTGTGTTATAGTGTGTGTGTGTTATAGTGTATATAGTGTATAGTGTGTTATAGTGTGTGTGTGTGTGTGTATGCGTGTTATAGTGTGTGTGTTTTAGTGTATATAGTGTATAGTGTGTTATAGTGTGTGTGTTGTAGTGTATGTGTTATAGTGTATGTGCTATAGTGTATGTGTTATAGTGTGTGTGTGTTGTAGTGTGTGTGTTATAGTGTATATTGCATATCTTGTATTATAGTGTGTGTGTTATAGTGTATGTGTGTCATAGTGTGTGTGTTATAGTGTATGTGTGTTAAAATATGTGTGTGTTTCCTGACTGCATATCAAAGATGTATAAACTACTCTTTAGGCCAGGATAAATTTAAGGTAGGCTTCAATATACTGACGAAAACCCCCCTTCCCCCATGTCAGATGCGACATAATGATTAGAGTCTCACCTCCCCCCCCCCCACTTCCCCCGCCTTATCCTCACCTCCCCTCACCTTCTTCCCACCTTCCCTTACCTTCCCCCATCTTCCCCAACCTTCCCCTCACCTTCATCCACCTTCCCCCACCCTCCCATCACATTCCCATACCTCCCCCTACCTTCCCCTCGCCCCCAACCTTCCCCTCGCCCTCACCTTCCCCTACCTTCCCCTCACCTGCCCTCACCTTCCCCCACCTTCCCCTCACATTTATCCACCTTCCTCTCACCTTCTCCTTATCTTCCCCTACCTACCCCTCACCTTCCTCCAACCTTCCCTTCACCTTCCCCACACCTTCCCCTCATTGATCCATACACGGGCTACAAACCCGAGGGGCTACCAGAATATGTGAGATCCCTATGTCTGCTAGCAGCTCTGTCATTGGTGAAAACAACCGCCCTCGCCCTTCCCCCCCCCCCCCCAACCACATGATCAAAAGAGTAGATCCATATACGCCTCTGGAGGTCGTTTTTTGGAGTAAAATGTAAACTGTTGTCTTCATCTTTGTTAGTTGTATGAATCAATCGAGGATATGGCGGCTCTCTACCTTCGACCCAATGCTACCATGTAATTGTATCTTTGCGTGTTTGTTAGGGATTATTTACTACAATATAAAGTCTTGAGTTTATCTGGCCTTGGAGGAAGCGTCCTGTGTCTGGAGATGGTGATACTCTGGAGTGTTTTGTGTTTGTATTGTGTCACAATGGTGCTCTTCTACATCTGGTCAAGTTGTTGATGAAATCATGAGCATCAGAACGAGTCTGCAGACATGCTGGTGTCTAGCTTGACCAGTTCTGTCATACCTTCTGTCGGTGCTAACTGGCAATATGAGTCATAGACAACAATGAGCAAAATCGATTATCATTAACAGCTGTTGTTTATTGACAATGTCAAGGGCAAGGACGGCTCGTGTCAGTGAATGAGACGAGCTGACATCAAACTTGTCACATAAAGATAGTGGATTGGTTACGTTTGTTGTTGTTGTCTGAGTGTGTTGTCTGAGTGTGTTGTCTGAGTGTGTTGTTGTTGTCTGGAAGTGTTGTTGTTGTCTGAGTGTGTTGTCTGAGTGCGTTGTCTAAGTGTGTTGTTGTCTGAGTGTGGTGTTGTCTGAGTGAGGGCACAGATTTGTTTAGCAGCCCCTCTTTGCCTCAAAGGTTTCAGTTATTCAGCCGTCAAACTGTACACATGATGTCCTGTGCTCGTGGATCTACGGACATGTTACCTCCTCCAGTCAGTCCCGGATCAAATATTTTTGTGAAATATACAAACGCAACGTACGGTGGTCCCTCTGCTCTCCCTGCTGGTTTGCCCTGCATCCCCCTGCTCCCCCGTGCTCCGCCTGCCTCTCTCCTTACCTGCCGAAGGGCGACAACCATGCCAGTAGCAGCACATCGGCTTCTTAAGATGACGCAGGCAAATACCTTCAGGGGGTGTTCCAGAGACACACACCTCAGTAGTTGTAACAGGGTCTTGTGTCACCTTTTGTCCTTGTGTAGTGTCACTGCTCTTGCGTCACTGCTCATTGCGTCACTGCTCTTGCCTCAAGCATTTTCCGCAGGACGTCGTCCTCTCCAGCATCGCATAAGGAAACTATAGGATGGACTTCCTTGCTCTCCTTGAGGACCTCAGCGGGGTGTCTGGTCCCGGTGACCTGCCGTTAGTGAGTCTACCCAGAGCTTTGGACCGCTCCATCAATGTGAGCCCCTCAACTAGATCTGTCGCTAATCAATGTCCGGGTGTGACCTGTTTTATTGCAATATTTGCATGTGTATCCACAAATCACAGATTCGAATATTCATCCGCCCGCTTTTCTAACTGTCGTTCCTGATCAGCTCGCTTTTACCTGATCGTAGTCGGGTAACGGTTGTAGTGGTAGGTATTAGGGATAGTTGGATACCTTGACACGACCTACTGGCAGCCAGTTATGGGAGGCTGGTGACCTTAGACGTGACACGACCCAGTTACGGGAGGCTGGTGGTCTGGTGACCTTGGCCCGTGACACGACTAAGTTGCGGGAGTCTGATGACCTTAGCCTGTGATACGACCAAGTTACGGAAGGCTGGTGACCTTGGCCCGTGACACGACCCAGTTACGGGAGGCTGGTGACCTTGGCCCGTGACACGACCCAGTTATGTGAGGCTGGTGACTTTGGCCCGTGACACTACTTAGTTATGGGGATCTGGTGACCTTGGCCCGTGGCACGACTCAGTTAGAGTGGTCTGGTGACCTTGACCCGTGACACGACCCAGTTATGGGAGGCTGGTGACCTTGGTCCTTGACACGACCAAATTATGGGAGTCTGGTGACCTTGGCCAGTGACATGACCCAATTATGGGAGTCTGGTGACCTTGGTCCGTGACACGATCCAATTATGGGAGGCTAGTGACCTTGGCCAGTGACATGACCCAATTATGGGAGTCTGGTGACCTTGGCCAGTGATACGACCAAATTATGGGAGTCTGGTGACCTTGGCCAGTGACATGACCCAATTATGGGAGTCTGGTGACCTTGGTCCGTGACACGACCCAGTTATGGGAGGCTAGTGACCGACAAACCAAGAAGGGTAATAGGAAAAGAGACTAGGTCAAATGGACTACAAATATGAATAGGTGGACGGTAACCATAGCAACCCTGTGGTCCAATTGGAACCAGAATACATGTTATCTTCATATAACTGCTGGTTTTCTCCATCGTCAGAAACCGTTAACCAGGAAAACAAAGAAAGTAAACATTAGGCACAAAGCGTGCAGAGAACAACATGTCAGATTTGTGATATGGTGTCTGTGTTGGTGGGTGCGGGATGGAACAACACGCCAGCCAAGCCTTTGTTCCAGGCTTACTCTGCCCTTGGCACTCAGCCAGTAAAATGGCCTACCTGTTGGTTCAGTTATATCCTTGTGTCTAACGGCTGTTTGAACAAACATATTTGAGGACACCCAAAACACCCCACTATATGGCTTAATGACGTGTGATCCTTGTAGAGTGGGACCTGAGAGTCAGAGATGGAAAAAGTCAATGTGCATGTGTATGTGTTTGTGTATGTGTGTGGGTGTGTTTGTATGTGAGTGTGTTTGGGTATGTGTGTGGGTGTGTTTGTATGTGAGTGTGTTTGTGTGTGTGTGTGTGTGTGGGGGTGTTTGTATGTGAGTGTATTTGTGTATGTGTGGGTGTGTTTGTATGTGTGTTTGTATGTGGGTGTGTTTGTATGTGAGCGTGTTTGTGTGTGTGTGTGTGGGGGGGGGGGGTGTTTGTATGTGAGTGTATTTGTGTATGTGTGTGGGTGTGTTGTGTGTGTGTGTGTGTGTGTGTGTGTGTGTGTGTGTGTGTGAAGGAGAGGGTTAGATAAGGCATCACCTGAGTGTTTATAATGAATGACCCACCAGATAAAGGTCTCCAAATTTCTAGCTGTGTCTTGTTAATCTTCTTCTGCGTTCATTCTCAATCTCCCGCTACCGAGTCGGACAAAACACTACTACACTTACAAACAACATCATAGAGTAAAGCGGAAGAATCAACACCACGAGGCAGAAGACAGAATTATGAACCTTTCTGGACTATGGAGCTACAAGAACTGCATGACAGGGCTACCAAAGCAAGAAGTACCATTGAGCAAGATCCAGAACAAAACAAAACAGCAAGTTATATACAGGAAGGAAAAACTCACTTATGTTAGAAAATGTTGGCAGGAAAAAACTTCATCCCTCAACATGGAGGAAGACACGAGCAAACTTTGGAGTCTGGTGAGGAGCCTAAACGAGGAGAACACCATCAACCATGCAAGAGAGTACTTCAAGAGAGTGGCGAGACATATACAGGGCATTATAAATACCGGGGCAAACTAGACACACTTTCAGAGAAATTCAGAGAGAGACAACAAATTTTCAAGAGAGATTTCGAGATTGAACGACGCATTTCCAAAGAGCCATTTGGAGAAAGGACATTTCGAGAGAGACGGCTTTGAGAGTCGATTCAGAGAGTAACACGTCGGAGCGTAGTATTGACCAATTGAGTTCTACTTTACAGAAGTAGAGTATTCATTTGTGAGTAATTAGATAGAATTGCATTATGTTAAAGTTTAACCAGCGTCAGATACGTGGGCGACCTTTCAAGTTTATAGTCATCGCAGAGATCTCATAGAAGCAGTCTAGATCAATCATAGCTACCCGCTGTAGGAGAAAACAGGCTTCCTGTCCAGATCTAGACCGGCTGAGAGAAAACTTTACCATTTGACACTTGTGTCTACCCGCGCAAGGTTAACACGTGGTCAACCTGCCTTTGTTCAGCAGGCTGCAGTTTAACACGTGGCTGCCTTGTCAAGTTTGTAGTCAACGTAAATTCAAAGCAGTAGCCTGGTCTTTCGACATCCACCACCCAGATCGACAGTCGTCGCTGAGGAACGGAACCAAGGACGTTTGCCTGGGTTGGGTTTACCACGAATTAACCAGCAGCGGCAATACGCCATAATTCAGGTTCACGTTACAGCAGGCCAAGTACAGAAAGTAGACTGTGAACAATAGTTGTAGGTTTAGTGGTAATGAGTGATTTAATTTAGGTAACCATTAGCTAGGAGCGTGTAGGAAGTTGTTTATGGTAGAAGAGTGGTTCAAGTTAGGTAACCATTAGCTAGGAGCGTGTAGGAAGTTGTGTATGGTAGAAGAGTGGTTCAAGTTAGGTAACCATTAGCTAGGAGCGTGTAGGAAGTTGTTTATGGTAGAAGAGTGATTCAAGTTAGGTAACCATTAGCTAGGAGCGTGTAGGAAGTTGTTTATGGTAGAAGAGTGATTCAAGTTAGGTAACCATTAGATAGGAGCGTGTAGGAAGTTGTTTATTGTAGAAGAGTGGTTCAAGTTAGGTAACCATTAGCTAGGAGCGTGTAGGAAGTTGTTTATGGTAGAAGAGTGATTCAAGTTAGGTAACCATTAGCTAGGAGCGTGTAGGAAGTTGTTTATGGTAGAAGAGTGATTCAAGTTAGGTAACCACTAGCTCGGAGCGTGTAGGAAGTTGTGTATGGTAGAAGAGTGGTTCAAGTTAGGTAACCATTAGCTAGGAGCGTGTAGGAAGTTGTTTATGGTAGAAGAGTGGAAGAGTTGTAACGTAGAAATCAAGAATTTGTTTTGAATTTGTGTCTTTGGTTTATTGAAGTGTTAGTTGATGTGATAGATTTTTACGACTGCAAAGGTGGATAGTCAGGGTGTGGCCTCATGGAGCCGGGAGAGCGAAACATCGTTCCGTCTGCTACAAAATAATCAAGCTTTTCAGCATCCAAGAATTGCATTGGGCAATAGAACAAAGGCACCTGGGCCCGACGCGATAACAAATTAAATGATTTCACACTTGGGACCAATAGGCAGACAGCAATTCATGGAACTGATAAACCAATTGTGGACTCAAGGATTGTTCCCAAAAGCATGGAAGGAGGCAGAAATAATCCCAATCCCCAAGAAGGGAAAACCAAAAGAAAACAAAACAAGCTACCGTCTAATCAGCCTCCTTAGCTGTCTGGGAAAGACGATGGAAAGGCTGGTGAACAATAGGATGCTAACTTTCCTTGAGAGAAACAAAATCCTGGACGAGTGCCAGTCTGGCTATAGAAAATACTGGAGTACCGACGACCAGACCGCTTATCTGACCCAGGAAATCGAAGATGCCTTTCAGAGGAAATGCCAACTATTGGCCACTTTCTTTGACCTGACTACAGCTTTTGATAAATTCTGGATAAAAAGACTAATGCACAAATTAGCGGACTGCGGAATAAGGGGGGAAATGCTTGACTGGATCAAAGACTACCTCCACTCACGATGGGCGAGAGCAAGGCTGGATCAAAGACTACTTCCACTCACGATGTGCGAGAGCCAGGCTGGATCAAAGACTACCTACACTCACGATGTGCGAGAACCAGGAAGGACCAAAGACTACCTCCACTCACGACGTGCGAGAGCCATATTGGATCAAAGGCTACCTCCACTCACGATGTGCGAGAGCCAGACTGGATCAAAGGCTACCTCCACTCACGACGTGCGAGAGTCAGGCTGGAAGAACACAGGAGCAAAATGGTCAACCTGCATGAGGGGGTTCCCCAGGGAGGATCACTATCCCCTACCTTGTTTATCCTCTTCATTAATGATCTGCCAAAACAGTTCAGACCACACATCCACAAGGCACTCGATGCTGACGACCTGGCCATATGGACCCAGGCAGAAAACATTGGAAAAGCAAAAGTAAGAATGCAGTAAGCAATTAATGCAGTAAAGAAATGGGCAGACTCATTGGGTGTCACAATAAACAAGAATAAGACCCTCTCAACACTCTTCTCGCCATCCACAAAGCCAGAGCAGGTCGATCTATGTTTAGAAAACAGCTTACAACCTAGAGAAGACAATCTTACATACCTAGGAATGAGACATGACAAAAGATTAACATGAGACTCACACAAAGATGATACTCAAAAGAAGGCCCCACTCAGACTAAGGCTGATGAATAAACTGGCAGGGACAGATTGGGGTGCAGATGCAAACACAGTCAGACAGGTCTACACTGGATACGTACGGCCAACACTGGAATATGGCATGGGTGCCTATGCAACAGCGGCAAAGACCAACCTACAGAAACTAGACAGGGCACAGAATACAGGACTCAGAATTATTACCGGAGGTCTGAGAAGCACCCCAATAAGAGAACTCGAAGCGGTAGCAGGCCTCCAGAGCCTCGGTGAGCGCATAGAAGGAAAAATACTAAACTTGACAGAAAAATACAAGCGAATGAATAAACTTCCAATGTAGGGAAAAGCCAATGAATTAACAAAAAAACTGCATAAAAAGAACAAGCTTCAACAATCTATCAAAAGCCCTTACAGCCAGGAACAGTGACATCATATCAAAATGTCCAACTACATGGGAAATGATACAAGTATATGAAAATACAGACCAACAGCCCAACTTCACGATGGAAGCGAAAATACCGGGTATCGACAGGAAGGTGGAAGAATCAGACCATGCATTTGAGAGAAAAATCCCTAAAGCATATTGGAGACGCCTATCCTCAACCCATGTGGACACGCGTCTACACAGATGGATCATCAGAGGAAGCATTGAGGAAAGGAGGGGCGGGACTCGTCATATTTCTACAGGAAGGAACCGTTATAGAAAAAGTCAGTGCTGCCTGGGAGCGCTCAACACATCTAAGAACAGAGCAACAGGCAATAATTGAAGCAGTCAAACTATTGGATGAAAACGGGTTCAAGGATAACAGAATAGTGTTGTTGTGCGACTGCATGGACATTTTGCAGGCTATACAATGAGAACCCCGAGATAAGTATGGAAAGGGAACTGTTATGCCAGCTAAACAAACTCTCAGACCACAATAAAATCACCCTCCAGTGGATTCCAGCTCGCTGCGGCATATCTGGGAATGAATGGGCGGACAGGCTAGCCAGGGAGGGAAGATAAAGAGAACAATTCACCCACCCAGTGTCACTGCCACAAGGCCGGGCACATCCAAATAAAATATACACAGCAGTGGATAGAGAGAACAAACAGCAAATACCCACAGGACCCAATCAATTGACTGAATAGGAAACAGTATACCACAATTGTCCGCCTCAGAACAGGTCATGCAGACTAAATGCACACATGCATAAAATGAAAGCAGCACAGACTGCACAATGCACATGTCGGAGAGGACCCCAGACTCCAGAACACATCCTGCAAACATGTCCACTGCATCAAGACCCCCGTGAGAAGATCTGGCCCGAGGAAAGAAACATACAAGACAAACTGTGGGGAATCATTGAGGACCTGCGACTGACGTGTCACTTCATGGAGGCAGCCCATCTGGTGCCATAAAACGAGCATACGAAACTAAACGCAAAGAAGAAGAAGAAAATCCCACCCTAGATGTCCTATGTGTAAGCCCACCTTCCTAAAGGCCACCCTAGATGTTCTGTGTGCAAGCCAACCTTTCTAAAGTCCACATAGATGTCCTATGTGTAAGCCAATCTTTCTAAAGTCCACATAGATGCCCCATGTGTAAGCCCACCTTTCTAAATGCCACATAGATGTCCTATGTGTAAGCCCACCTTTCTAAAGGCCACATAGATGTCCTATGTGTAAGCCCACCTTTCTAAATGTCACCCTAGATGTCCTATGTGTAAGCCCACCTTTCTAAATGCCACCCTAGATGTCCTATGTGTAAGCCCACCTTTCTAAATGCCACCCTAGATGCCCTATGTGTAAGCCCACCTTTCTAAATGCCACATAGATGCCCTATGTGTAAGCCCACATAAGGAATGGTCCATTTTGTAAAACAGACATAGTCTCGGAGTGAACCTCGCATTTCTCTCCACACAATCCGGCCTCTCAATATTAGCATTCTCTAAGTCAGTCATCGCTTTACAACAGGGTAGATTGGAGCGTGTTGACACCGGTGGTTGTTTGCTGCACATTTGCAAGCCCTCTAACCACTCTGCCACTCACTATGAAAAGTCATACAGAGCAAACACGGGACAATGTAAGATTGCAGAACCAAGCGATCACCTAACATAAAAGCACATTATGAGTGACCTCAAACATGACATGACCTCAAACATCCCATGACCTCAAACATGACATGACCTCAAACATGGCATTACCTCAAACATGGCATGACCTCAAACATGACAGGACCTCAAACATCCCATGACCTCAAACAGGACATGACCTCAAACATGCCATGACCTAAAACATGACATGACCTGAAATATTACATGACCTCAAACATGACATGAACTCAAACATGACATGACCCCAAACATGGCATGAGCTCAAATATGGCATGACCTAACAAAAAGGCACATTATGATTGACCTCAAACATGACATGACCTCACAAATGACATGACCTCAAATGACACAATATGGCTGACAAAATTATAAATAACGCCAGTTAATCAACGAGCTTTAGTCATTAATCAAATCTGACAAATTCATGGATTCTAAAAGATGGAGATGTCACCTAGAAACAGATTTGATCCCTACTGTAAGAATTGACTGAGTTGATCCTGACTGTAAGAATTGACTGAGTAGAAGCCTGACTGTGAGAATTGACTGAGTTGATCCTGACTGTAAGAACTGACTGAGTTGATCCTGACTGAAATAATTGACTGAGTTGAAGCCTGACTGTAAGAATTGACTGAGTTGATCCTGACTGTAAGAACTGACTGAGTTTATCCTGACTGTAAGAGTTGACTTAGTTGAAGCCTGACTGTAAGAATTGACTGAGTTGATCCTGACTGTAAGAACTGACTGAGTTGATCCTGACTGAAATAATTGACTGAGTTGAAGCCTGACTGTAAGAATTGACTGAGTTGAAGCCTAGCTTGTGTTGAACAACTGAAGAAACCAATTCAACACAACATTTCAGATCAATAATATGCCATCTTCAGAGCGTATCTTTGTCTTCATCCTGATTGGCTGCAGATAAACACGTGACTAACAATGGTACCCAGCGTGCCCGGTTTAATCTGCAATGCCATTCTCAGAGTTACATTAAACAATGACATAGATTTGGAAGAATATCGATCCACGCAGCTCTTGTGTCTTGAGGTATTGTTGCACATGAAACTCTACTCAGTTACAACCTTTATCTTCGCACACTTTCCCAAATAATTTCTCGCCATCTGTACTCAAATGATGTTTTTCAAACACCTGTACATATTCTCATAACTTGTATTTTGTGAAGGCTCCGCCTTGGACATCTGTACCTGAGACTGACGTCCCACTCAATGGAAGACTGCAGTGGCCAATAAAATCTATCAAGTCACTAAGAGAGGCCAAATTCAGCTCCAAATGCTTCTACAATAACTGACCTAATTGCATCAATTTTTCTGTCATTCTTAAAGCGCTCCACTCATGTCAACCGCACAGCAAGTCTGCTATGAACCGTAACTCTAGCAAAAAGATCAAATTTTTGGCACGTCAGAGAATGAATAATTTTAATTGAATATAATTTTTCACGAAATTTGGTTTGCAAGGGAAAACAATGCCTAAAGTATAACAATATCACTTAAAAATGGTTGGAATATTACCAACAAGATGGAAATATGTAATTACAGGAACAATAAAAACCATCAGTTTTTCTTTTAAATCAGGGTAAGCTAGAACGTACTGAATTAACTCTATAATGATAATGTGGGAAAATACATGAACAGGGCATGTGACAAACATCCTAGATTTGGTGACTGTATATCATCCTAGTCGGAGCTTTGGTGACTGTATATCATCCTAGTCTGAGCTTTGGTGTCTGTATATCATTCTAGTCTGAGCTTTGGTGTATGTATATCATCCTAGTCTGAGCTTTGGTGTCTGTATATCATTCTATTCTGAGCTTTGGTGTCTGTATATCATCCTAGTCTGAGCTTTGGTGATTGTATATTATCCTAGTCTGAGCTTTGGTGTCTGTATATCATCCAGGTCATTGACCTGCAATCAGGCAGATCCCGGTGGAACAACGTTACGTTCTATAAGATGGCACTGATATGCTACATTCAACATGTAGAATGTCTAATCACTTGAGTTTTGTGATGTCCTGGTGCGACTGGCTGGTCTCCGCGTTGAAATGAAATGTTTCCTACACCAGCTTTATGAGTGTGCTCCCTGTAGAGTCTATAGTACACCTTACTGACTGGTTCTCGGTATGTGATCCCTGTTGCCCGGTGATACAGCAGTTTCTGGGAGGACGTGCTCTCTGAGGTTTCAGGATACACCCTACAGACTCTGACTTGCTTCCTCGTGTACGTTCTCTCACTGCTATGTTGACCGACTGAGCTTGTGGCTCCTTCCAGCAGGCTCAGGAACTGAACCTATGAAACCTACAACACGATTACCAACAGTTCTCTCAGTCGAAGTGTTCAGTTTTCCCTCCCTGCCGCCGGGGGTTAATTTAACCGTCCCTTCCACCAGCCAATGATGTGCAGTCATTACTCATAGTGGATAACTTTCCGGCCAGCTCTGTCTAAACATTCCTATTTTAGTTAAATCCCGCCTTTAATTCCTCCCCTTCTAATATGGCCACTAGTCACGTGGTACAGTTGTCGTACCCGTGTTTGCATCAGCTAGTCACGTGTGGCCAGTCCTGTGTCCCAGGCTTTCTTGTCTCCTTTTCAATCTGACTGTGACAGCGTGTCACCAAATCGTGCGTAGCTCAAATCCCCCACCCATCAGCGGCCTCACATCCTTACCAACTTCGTCCCCTGACAACCAGACACTAAAATATTGAAGATTCGATAACTCTTCCCCCATTCCTCAGAGTGACTTGTCCCAACCACCCATCTTACCCGTGTTAATTCTCTAGAACTATCTCCACAAACCTGGTCAAGTTAAACCAACCCTCTACCCTTCTCGTGCCCCTATTCTCTAGAACTATCTCCACAAACCAACCATCTACCCTTCCCCTGTCCATATTATCGGACAGAGACAAATCCAGACCGGCTGTGTCAATGAATGCACGACGTGCGTGAACTCTGACCTCTCTCACAATATTACATTCTACAAATCTCGGTGACACGATATTACAGTCTACAAGGTCTCGGTGACACGATATTACATTCTACAAGGTCTCTGTGACACGATATTACATTCTACAAGGTCTCGGTGACACGATATTACATTCTACAAGGTCTCGGTGACACGATATTACATTCTACAACGTCTCGGTGACACGATATTACATTCTACAAGGTCTCGGTGACACGATATTACATTCTACAAGGTCTCGGTGACACGATATTATATTCTACAAGGTCTCCGTGACACGATATTACATTCTACAAGGTCTCTGTGACACAATATTACATTCTACAAGGTCTCCGTGACACGATATTACATTCTACAAGGTCTCGGTGACACGATATTGCATTCTACAAGGTCTCGGTGACACGATATTACATTCTACAAGGTCTCGGTGCTTGTTTTCTCAATGAATGAGACACGTGACCAGCATCCTTCTCCACCCTGCCAGTCATGTACCCATCTACAGCTGCGTAAGTCGGAGCGTTCCGTCAATAAGAAGGGGATCAAGCTTTATATAATATCTCCGTTTTTCGGACACTTTATCCCGGGAAAGGGGTTGGGGGTGTGGTGGGGAGGAGTGAAGAGAGAGAAGGATATATATTTAGAAAGAGAGAGGGAACGAATTATGGGAGTTAGTAACAAGATGGGAGACGGAAGACAGCGATACAGTGGTCTCAGATTTGATCAGCAAGGCTTGGCTTTATGGCTTGACTAACAAATCGTCCTTTATTGATCTGGTTCTTTTGTTTGTACCGTCTCCAAAGTCCCTTGTGTGTGTGCTCGCTGGTGTGTATGTGTGTGTGTGTGTGTGCTCGTGGATGGGTGGGTGTGTGTGAATGTGTGTGTGTGTGTGTCTACGTGTGTCTGACCTCCTAATGAGTCTCAATGACTGACATAGATGGTAAGGCTGGTCACGTGACACTGCTCCTTCCTGTGATATCTCCCCGACTATTTGCAGTGAATATCTTCCGGTTGCACTATCAGCCAGTGCGAGAGATAATTGTCTCAGGCTCTTGAGTTTGTCTGCGAAGAAATCTGCAGCTTTGTATTATGTAGCGCTCTAAATCCATGTGTTGTGAAAGGCCACGTGATGTGTTGTGAAGGTGCACGTGATGTGTTGTGAAGGGTCATGTGATGTGATGGGCCACGTGATGTTGTGACAGTTCCAGCTGGAGAATAGGCGTTTAGGGCAGGGGCGATTCGGCTGGTAACTCTAAGAACAAAGGCTGCCTGAATGCGTGACAAGGTCAATCACCGTCTCGACACTAGGTCGACAAAGGGAAACGAGCGGTTTAGGTGAAAGACTGTGTCTGGTACACGTTGGGAGGTCGTGGGGTGTTTGAAACTGAGGTGGGGGTGCGGAGCTGACCACTCTGGCGTTCCGAATTGGCGTAGAGGGGGGTTGGTGACAGTGATTCGTTGATAATCATCCAATTACAATTAGTTAGGGGTAGTTCCAAATTAGAGTGATGGCTAAGTCATACAACCAACAGAAGCCCACTAGACAGTCATGTTGTTGTTTGAGACCATAAATTACTCTGCAAAGATTAACTCAAAAGACTGGCTAGGAGAGTGACCGAGAGACTGTCAGGGGCTGTGAGTGAGTGAGTTTGCAGGGTGACGGTACCTTCACACACCTCGAGCTTTGGTCAGTCGCTCCATAGGTGTTATTGTTTGACACCATTAGAACAGTAAGATACCTGAATGTGTGATGTACATGCAGGATACCTTGTGAACGATGCATGCTCTGAACGGTTACACGAGTACACAGATGGCTTGATCATATGTGAACAGATTGTCTGTGAATTTACAGATCACCTGACTGAAAGTGAGCTATTATATGTGAATGCACAGAACGTCTGAGTACTTAATCCGATCGTGAGGACGAGTTTGTGAGTATGTGTTGATTGTGCAGATTAGGGAGTGCAACGGCAAGAGCCTGAGTTATGTATCTTGGAGGAAACATCAAAAGCTAGTGCTTAAAACCTCCTCTTGTAGTTCAATATATATATATATTATGATTATTTAGTTTAGATGTACTTTCCTCTTTTTGTTGATATTCTTTTTAATCATATATAATTTTACTGTATTATTTACTGTGTGAAGTCGTGTCGTGGTGTGGATACATGTTGTAACTCTTTAGAAAAATAAACTACTCAGCTACACCTAGACTCTACCACAATGTGAATGGCCACGTGACGTGAAGGGTCACGTGATGTGTTGTGAGTTAGTAATCGTGAACGTGGAAGTGCATGGACGAGTGATTGAATGATTAACTGAATGACTGAGTTGGTGATGTAGCTCACACTGCTTAACTTTGTGTAGAGTTTATTCACGTTTTAGAACATCTGATCCCCCTCGTACTTCCAGTGTTTGAGTGCTCTAACTGAGAAAGCTGTGTTGCTCCCGTCTCTCTCTTTCCCATATCTCTCTCTCTCTTCTCTCTCATCTTTCCCCCTCTCTTTCACTCAATCTGTGTCTTGTTATATTTCCATCTTGTATTCTCTTTGTGTGTTTATTTTTATGAGTACATCAAAGAGAGAGAGAGAGAGAGAGAGAGAGAGAGAGAGAAAAAGATGTGTAACAGCATTAATAAACAATTATCCGGGTGTGCATGGTCGTAAACCAATGAATGTGTGTGTGTGTGTGTGTTTGCTGCCAGTGTTTCCGTGGAAGTGTGTGTGTGTGTTTGGCGTTTGTACATAAAAGATATAAAGGTTGTGTTTTAGTCATTAATGCTTGTGGTTTGAGAAATTCCTTCATTCCTTCCCTCATTCCTCCCCCCCCCCCAATCCCCCCACCCCTCCCCCAGTTGTCCTTACCCCATCTGCAACAAACACCTACTTACTTTCATCTCGCTCTCTCCCCTTTTTCATTCTCTCACTTATTACCGACCCCCGACCCTTCCTCATGGCACACCCCCTTTCTTACCTTCCAGGCAAGTCAATCTCCAAGAATGGATCAGTTAAATACGGCGGAAAGTCGTTAATCCAAAACAGAAACCATCCACGTCAGCATGAATAGCAGTCACAAACAGACCACACTGAAACAAACGTTCGTAGTCGTCTCACTAACTAACTCCTGTATAACTGGATGCTACAAGACACGTGTCTGCTCTCCGTGTCTCAGCACAAACAGAAATTGCTCGACCCACCAAAAGCGTTAGCAGGAAGCTAACAGACAGGTAACGAGCTGTGTATAGAGGGTTTTTCCACTAGCATGCGCGCGCAGTAGTGCCGTGACTACCACAAGTCGACCTTAGGCTGGGGGTCTTCAAACCTCGGATTACTATGGTGATCATGAGACTATTGTTAACTATTGTAATTTGTTAAGGCAGGCGGAAGACAATTAACGAAGCAGAGGGTGCCCATGGTGATGAAGGGCTAATGACGTCATTGAACTATATCATAGACTAGTGTGGGCAGTGGCCTTCCTTGTTTTCCCTAGCTATCTGCCAGGTTCATACTTTACAGATGGATAAACAGGAGCGCTTTGAGAGCCAGTCCCCCAGCTGCGACAGACAAAGACGTTCACATCTAGTCAATCAACGTTCTTCAGTCAAGGTAGGCGAGCTCGAGCGCGGCCATATTATGGCACGCCCACATTCTCTGAACGCAAGATAGGAACGGTACTGACAGGAGACTGTGGGCCGTTTCATGGAGACAGTGGGCCGTTTCATGGAGACAGTGGGCCGTTTCAAGGAGACAGTGGGCCGTTTCATGGAGACAGTGGGCCGTTTCATGGAGTCCGAAGGCCGTTTCAGGGAGACATTGGGCCGTTTCATGGAGACAGTGGGCCGTTTCATGGAGACAGTGGGCCGTTTCCTATCCTGGACTTGTAAGCGATCCCAAAGTAGAACTGATACATAAAACAAACACAAAAAACGGCACCGCATGAGCTGCAGTGGTCAACGACCCATAGCTGCCAAGACCCTTCTACACCTCCACGCGGTGATCCTGGATAACAGGCTGCAGCAGGGCAGACTGGCTAAGGAGAAGGGATCGAAGAGGGAATTCTAACCCGGTACTCAAAAAATGCTTGCTGAAGGATGTGTTGGACCGAAAGGTGCAAATATCGCAGTCAAGCTGTAAACTACGACACAACGCATTCCGTTCTCTGGACTACATTCTGCTACTAATACCCTTTCGGGGTTTGTCAACTGGAGATTGAGAACGAACGAAGAAGAAGAAGAATAGATAGGTGCACAGGTCATGTCATGGATGATGTCCAGTACCGGCTTTATCGAAGAGAAAGTCGCCCAACCCGCGCGACGCCATCTTGTCAACTCTGGGCTAAAGTCGTTCTGCATATTGAGCAGACGCCCAAGGTAGACGAACTCGTCCACGTCGTCGGGTCTCTCCAACTAGGCTGCTAGCATTTCATTGGCGGTTATGGCTGTCTCCGAGATAAGTACTAGATCATCTGCAAAGCTTTCACCAATTACCAGCCAAATTATAAACCAGCACACACAAGCCTAACAGGCATGCACCGCAACTTTCTATTTATAGACACAACACAATACCTGAAGCCACACTTTTGCCTGCTGATTCTCACTTCAGCCTCCTCTGCACGCAAATGGCACATCGCTGTCTGTTACAAGAGAAATGGTTCCCGCCGTGTCGCTCCAATCTACCCAGCTGTAAATGTGTACATGGCTTACAGTTAGGGAAGTTCAGCCAACCATCAAGACAACAGCACCTAACAAATCCTGACATCTCGTTAAATGAGATCTTAACACCTGATCGCTGACAGCACTTTCCCCTGTGGAACTAATTTCATATTCTTAACTCTACCAAAAGTTAGCCAATTCTCATCTTTCTTCTTTTAATTTCTGTTTGAAAATGTCGAATTATTTATAGGTGCCGGACATTTTATTCTCTGGACCTACTTCTCAGTTCTACACCATTGTCTCGACTAACTTGTCTTTTGACTTTCATCTTGTTTATACTTTCAATTATCTAAATTTGCACTAATCTTATTGCCAGACCACATTGCGGTCCTATTCCCAATGTTATCTTATAATTTCTGCTGCTCGCTCTATGCGTGATCGGTTGGCGTGTGAATGATTCTCCCGTGTGGCTCTACTACTGCAAGTTGAATGTCTGGCTTTGTAGCGTGGTGACATCACGGAATGGGCGTTTCTGAGACGCTGTGTGTGTCTGTTTGTGTGTGTGTGACGTTTGTGTGAGCATGCCTGTGTGTGTGACGTTTGTGTGAGTGTGTGTCTGTTTGTGTGAGTGTGTGTGTGACGTTTGAGTGAGCATGTATGTGTATGTGTGACGTTTGTGTGCGTGTGTGTCTGTTTGTGACGTTTGTGTGAGTGTGTGTCTGTGTGTGTGACGTTTGTGTGAGCATGACGTTTGTGTGAGTGTGTGACGTTTGTGTGAGTGTGTGTCTGTTTGTGTGAGTGTGTGTCTGTGTGACGTTTGTGTGAGCATGGCTGTGCGTGTGTGACGTTTGTGTGAGTGTGTGTGTGACGTTTGTGTGAGTGTGTGTCTGTTTGTGTGTGACGTTTGTGTGAGCATGTCTGTGTGTGTGTGACGTTTGTGTGAGTGTGTGTCTGTTTTTGTGTGTGTGACGTTTGTATGAGCATTCCTGTGTGTGTGTGACGTTTGTGTGAGTGTGTGTCTGTTTGTGTGTGTAACGTTTGTGTGAGCATGTCTGTGTGTGACGTTTGTGTGTGTGTGTCTGTTTGTGTGTGTGACGTTTGTGTGAGCATGTATGTGTGTGTGTGAACGTTTGTGTGAGTGTGTGTGTTTGTGTGACGTTTGTGTGAGCATGTCTGTGTGTGTGTGAACGTTTGTGTAAGTGTGTGTCTGTTTGTGAACGTTTGTGTGAGCATGTCTGTGTGTGAACGTTTGTGTGAGCATGTCTGTTTGTGTGTGAACGTTTGTGTGAGTATGTCTGTTTGTGTGTGTGAACGTGTGTGTGTGTGCCTGTTTGTATGCATACCCACGTGTGTGTGTTTTTATGACCATGTCTGTGTGCTGTGCGCATGTTCGTCTATGTGTTATTATCCTATCTCACAGCAGACACATTCTCTCACTCCCATCACACAATCCACATTCTCTCACTCCCATACCACATTCTCTCACTCCCATCTTACATACCACATTCTCTCCCTCCCATCTCACATTCTCTCCCTCCCATCACACAAACCACATTCTCTCCCTCCAATTCTCACTCCCATCACACAAACCACATTCTCTCCCTCCCATCACACAAACCACATTCTCTCCCTCCAATTCTCTCACTCCCATCACACAAACCACATTCTCTCCCTCCCATCACACATTATCTCACATTCTCTCACTCCCATCACACAAACCACATTCTCTCCCTCCCATCACACATTATCTCACATTCTCTCACTCCCATCACACAAACCACATTCTCTCCCTCCCATCTCCCTTCACACAGATGGAAACACTCAGCCCACATTGCTCTGACTACACTCCTCTAAAGATGCAACACGCGCACTACACGCGGTAAACACGTCAACATGCAAGCATATTCTATTTATAGAGCTCACGCGCTCTCGTCACATTCACGAGATTTGGTTTCTGTGAGCATTTTCACTTGGGACTGACGGTGTGTGAGAGTGTGTGGTGAGAGTGGGTGACGTGTGTGTGTGTGTGTGTGGTGAGAGTGGGTGACGTGTGTGTGTGTGTGTGGTGTGAGAGTGGGTGACGTGTGTGTGTGTGGTGAGAGTGGGTGGCGTGTGTGTGCGTGTGTGTGGTGAGAGTGGGTGACGTGTGTGTATGTGGTTGTGTTTCCCATCTCAGAGTCCACAAGACTTTGCTGAAAACCCTGCTGGAAGGAAAACATGTAAGAGTGAGTGGATTACATCCACAGATGACCATGTCCAAGCCTCCTGGGCTGACCACCAAGGCAGCACGAGATGGAACAGGTCTAGGATCCAGTAGAACCCACCTTTGTTGTGGAGACGCCAATACTTCTGATACATTTATATCGTGTATTTGACCGATGGTGTACTGACTCACTGACTACACAACTGACAGTACGTTTACCAATCAGGCACGCTCCAGTTCTATATATTGGTACCTGACTCTCACTGACTACACAACTGACAGAGTACATTTACCAGTCAAATACGCTCCAGTCCACACTTCTATACATTGGTACCTGACTGTCAGAGGAGATATGTTAGCCAGGAAGAGAGGTTGTCATTCTCGCCTCATAAAATGAAGACACGTACACTTGTCTACAACAACAATCCCATTGTACACAAACATGCATGTGCCCATGGGGAAGTGAGGGGGGACACACACACAGTAGAACATGTTCTCCAGGTCTGTTGACTCCACGAGAGGAGAATATTGACAACATAGCCTTCGGCAACAAAATTAGGGATGAACTGTATGGCGACAACAGAGACGAGCCGCCATCTTTGAGGAAAATAGATGTGATCATTTGAGAGCGAACGATGAAGGAGAATAAGGAGATGAAGGAGAAGGAGATGCCTAACGGAGAAATGGGATTGGAAGCCACTACTACCGATGAGTCTTGACCTCATGAAAATAGAATAGATGGAGACTGGCCAGTGTAGCCTAGCCTTAAGGTGGAGACTGACTAGTGTAGCCCTGGGGTGTGGACTGACCAGTGTAGCCCTGTAATGTGGACTGACCAGTGTAGCTCTGTGGTGCGGACTGACCAGTGTAGCCCTGTGGTGTGCACTGACCAGTGTAGCCCTGTGGTGCGGACTGACCAGTGTAGCCCTGTGGTGTGGACTGACCAGTGTAGTCCTGTGGTGCGGACTGACCAGTGTATCCATGTGGTGTGTGGGCTGACCAGCGTAGCCCTGTGGTGTGGACTGACCAGTGTATCCCTGTGGTGTGGACTGATCCAAACAATAGCAGGACACAAAGAAATCTGAAGTGAAAGCTGACGGATCTCCCCAGAACTCTCTCTGCGGAGGTTGTGTAAGAGACCTGCTGCCCTAGACCTGGTCCTCAACAAACGGAGTCACCATAGAAACGCACATTTCAATGAAAGTATCAAGTAACAAAGGATGTATTATACAAGAAATCTCACTCAGACATTCCAGGAAATAATTTACATTGGCTGCACCATCTAGAGTAGGATCAATTTTGTCCCACAGTGCTGTCGAGGATGAAGTGTTAAAGACCCCAGTGTACCAGCTTCTATGAGGTGGTGAGGACACCAGATGACAATTGATACGTAGATAGACTGGAGTGTGGTGGTAACGGTAGTTAGACCCAGCACCTTAACTAAAGGAAGGCAACAACTCTGCAAGCCAGATGCTTCACCTGATGAAAGCCAGCTATTCCCCATGTTTGGCTAGGTGCTTCTGGAACGTTTCTCTTGTGTACATAGATGCCATCTTGTAGAGACTGCTCCTAAACAATATAGTGCTGCCCACCCCCACCCACAAATCCCCTATCCATGTCTAGCTGAGCCAGAACCTAATAAATCCCTTATCCACGTCTAGCTGAGCCAGAACCTAATAAATCCCCTATCCACGTCTAGCTGAGCCAGAACCTAATAAATCCCTTTTCCATGTCTAGCTGAGCCGAACCTAATAAATCCCTTATCCACGTCTAGCTGAGCCAGAACCCCAAAAATCCCTTATCCACATCTAGCTGAGCCAGAATCCAACAAATCCCGTATCCATGTCTAGCTGACCCAGAACATATACGAGAGGCCATTATTCCACTCACTGAACGACTCACAGATCCAGTTTCAATAAGACAGGGCGTACGGCAGGATTGCTAGCTCTCAGAGTCTCTATAACTGATGTTCTGAGATGATGATGTTCTGAGCTGTAATAGAGGTGTCAAAGTAAGTGGTGTGGAAGTTAATGCCATCAAATTTGCTGATGATCAAGCCACAGTGGGAGGAGCAACGATGCAACGGCTGCTTGACAAACATGAACAGCACAGCCAGAGTTTGGCTGCAAATAACCATCATTAAGATAAAGACTTTGGTAAGAGCCAAGCAACATGGGCAAAATAATAGCAGGATAGAACTGAGGATAAGAACAATCAGTACCCATGTATGGCCAACTACACTGTATGGGGATGAAACATGGATGCTAGCAAAGAAAGATGAAACATAGTTTGAAAGGAATTTGAAATGTGGTGCTACTGTAGAAGGGCAAGATTGAGTTGGACAGAAAATAAGACCTAATGAAATTGTCCTCACTGAAGTAGGAGCACAAAGAAAAATTTTGAAAATGCTACAAAAACAACGGTTGAGTTTGCTGGGACACAATATGAGACATGAAAGTCTTCTACAGAACATACTAGAAGGCAAGATTCAAGGGACGAGAGGGCCGTGGCGACCAACTCACCTTTACAACTCAGGTATGTTGAGACAAAGTACGGACCGATGCTGGAATGAGAAGAGATGCATGGGGACATGGTTCAGTGGAGTGACATGCTCGGACAACCTTACAACCAGTCTTGGGACTGATCAGCCAGAGGATATGGTCAAATGGAGAGACATGCTCAGACAACCTTACAACCAGTCTCAGGACTGATCAACCCTCTAGAGACAGGGTCAAATGGAGAGACATGCTCAGACAACCTTACAACCAGTCTTAGGACTGATCAACCAGAGGATAGGGTCAAATGGAGAGACACGCTCAGACCTTACAACCAGTCTCAGGACTGATCAACCCTCTAGAGACAGGGTCAAATGGAGAGACATGCTCAGACAACCTTACAACCAGTCTTAGGACTGATCAACCAGAGGATAGGGTCAAATGGAGAGACACGCTCAGACAACCTTACAACCAGTCTCAGGACTGATCAACCCTCTAGAGACAGGGTCAAATGGAGAGACACGCTCAGGCAACCTTACAACCAGTCTCAGACAACCTTACAACCAGTCTCCGGACTGATCTACCAGATGATGATGATTGTATTTATTCCGTGGCTAAGACATTTTGCTGGTGAGGTAGCTTGTTCTAATTGTGCCAAGTAAGACTAGACAAAAAGTCCACCTGTCATATTCATCCTTACTGCAGCCACCCCTCAGATGCACAAATAAAAACGAGATTTGATCATGAAAATGTGGACGAACAGACGTTTTAATATTGAATAATATCATGGAGATAAGGTCAGACAGACATTCAAATATAGAACAATGAAGATATCAATCAAGGAATAAATAGTTTGTATCCAACGTCAAATGTTATCAGACAAGCACGAGTATTGTCTCTGGTGTCAATCATACAATTCAAAGCTTTTAACACAGAAAATACAATGGGATCAGTAAATGGGTCACAAACAGTTGTTCAGACAAACCTGAAAACCATTTGCCTTGTCCCTTGGAAAGGAAGACTAACGTCTGATCAGGTAAAACATACTGGCCAAGACCTCAACTCGGCTTCCTAGTAGCCCTCCCTTGAAACAGACTGTTTTCATGACAGCCTGGCTAACGAGGTGAGGGATCGACGTGATCTCCTTGTAGATGAAGCCAAGCATAGCACAACAGACTGGAGGACCCCAGTCCACCTTCATCAGCACACTCTGGATTTGAGGAAAGCTACTGCAACTCGCCACTTAATGTCCTTTTCAGGGAGCACAAAAGAGTAAACCAATTCAATGTGGTCATTCACAAACAACAACCTTGTCCCATATTTTCCACCAACATTGATACACTGACAGGTATAACAACACTTGCAGGTATAACAACACTTACAGGTATAACAATACTTGCAGGTATAACAACACTTGCAGGTATAACAACAATTACAGGTATAACAACACTTGCAGGTATAACAACACTTGCAGGTATAACAACACTTACAGGTATAACAACACTTGCAAGTATAACAACACTTACAGGTATAACAACACTTACAGGTATAACAACACTTACAGGTATAACAACACTTACAGGTATAACAACACTTACAGGTATAACAACACTTACAGGTATAACAACACTTACAGGTATAACAACACTTACAGGTATAACAACACTTACAGGTATAACAACACTTACAGGTATAACAACACTTGCAGGTATAACAACACTTACAGATATCACAACACTTATCAGTGCAACAAAACTTGGAGCATAGAAGTCTGTGGTCTCAGCCACTACCTGCTGCATGGAAGTCTGTGGTCTGCTGTCTCAGCCACCAAAACCTGCATCATAGAAGTCTGTGGTCTGCTGTCTCAGCCATCAAAACCTGCTGCATGGAAGTCTTTTGTCTACTGTCTCAGCCACCAAAACCTGCATCATAGAAGTCTGTGGTCTGCTGTCTCAGCCACCAAAACCTGCATCATGGAAGTCTGAGGTCTGCTGTCTCAGCATTATATGCCCTTCACATTCAAACTCTTCATCATTCAAAACGTCAAGGTGCGATCATGCACTATGTTGTAGGCTAAGCCCTATTGCAGTTACAGGCTAAACCATGCGAACACTCTATTGCATCTTCCCCACAGCTGTTTTAGCTGCAATCTGAACAGGATGACCAGGTCATGCTCCATCAGCAATTGCCGAGCGTCCTTGAGGAAATGTATCAATCCAGTTATGAACTGCTTTACGTGACAAACATTTCTCCTCGTAAACAGGAAGCATTACCTTATCATTATAGGACTTTGGCACCCCCAACAGCACGCTGTTCTTTGATTGTACACACTGTGAGCACAGATATCATTTTGTATTTGAGCTGCGCATGTGCATGCGACACCTAGTGTCAGCTACCTACAGGAATCACAAAGTTGGATGCCATTGCTAACTAATGACACCTTTAGAAACTACCAACTATATTTTTTAGCTGTTCTATATTACTTTGTGACCTACTTACTGACTTATCCTCAAACATGATATACAAACTTGGCTTAATAATTGCCATAATGAGCCCGTGAAATAATGGAATGAATAGATTCATCTTCATAAAGAGTAGTGGATAACCCTAAAATGGCTTTAGCCCAACAAGTTTTGATTTCAATCATATAAAATAAAGCAATAAAAATGATTCAGAGAAAAGATGTAGAGGACAGATTAGTCTTTGTTTAAAGTATTGCATTCAAGACCTGTTGTGTGGGGGGGGAGGCATAGAGGAGCTGTCCAGCTGTCACTGTAAGAGGGTATATTGATAAGTGATCTCATGTAATGGTGATCTCATGTCTACCAGCTGTAATGGTGATCTTATGTCTACCAGCTGTAATGGTGATCTTATGTCTACCAGCTGTAATGGTGATCTCATGTCCTGCTGTAATGGTGATCTCATGTCCTGCTGTAATGGTGATCTCATGTCTACCAGCTGTAATGGTGATCTCATGTCTACCAGCTGTAATGGTGATCTCATGTCCTGCTGTAATGGTGATCTCATGTCCTGCTGTAATGGTGATCTTATGTCTACCAGCTGTAATGGTGATCTCCTGTCCTGCTATAATGGTGATCTTATGATTCAGTTGTAACAAATAATGGAATGAAATGATGTTAACTGTTGACACACCAGAAGACAGTCCGAGCTGCCTGACAGGACTCACACAGGGGAAGATGTGTTATGTGCATTACAAATCAGAGTCAGAAGACCACCATTCAAACTGACCAGCCAGCCATTCCCTGGACGACAACCATTCAAACTGACCAGCCAGCCATTCCTTGGATGACCAACATTCAAACTGACCCGCCAATCATTCCCTGGACGACCACCATTCAAACACCAGCAAGCCATTCCCTGGATGACCAACATTCAAACTGACCAGCCAGCCATCCCATGGATGACCAATATATACAACAATAAAAGCATCTATCAAGTCCTGGCACAAGAGAACAGTACACAAGATAAGGTGATCAAACCTACCAAACAATTGAATCAAAATAGTGCATGCACGCAGAGAGAGTAACAGTCCGGTTAGCAGCTGCCACCACAGAGTGGATGACCAGAGCAAAGATTGGACCAGCTGACTTAACTCATCCCATCACACAGTGGACGACCAGAGCAAAGATTGGACCAGCTGACTTAACTCATCCCATCACAGAGTGGATGACCAGATCAAGGATTGGACCAGCTGACTTAACTCATCCAGTATAGTGAACGGATCTTTTCTGTATTGTCTTTCAATGTTGTCCTGTCGTTGACAATAACCTTTACTGGTCCAAATGTTGGCTAATGTTGTTGTTACTTAATACTGCATCAGCCACCTTTCTGTCATGTGTGAGACTTGTTCTGACCCTCGACCACCTAGACCCGAGCCCTTCTATTGTCTCCATTGACCAACACATTTCAATAGAAAACCGGACACATTCAGAGCGTACAATACCACAGAAGTGTGTCAGCCATTATCTTGTGCTGCCACCCATTCCTCTGTGAGGGGTCACCAGGCTTTCCAGTTTCTCAAAGTACTTTCTGGCATTCTTGATGTTCAGCTGCGTTGCGGCCGATGCTATTTTAAGGAGACAAAAAACATGAATGTTTGAACTTATGACTGAATTGAAGCTACAGATATAAAAAGGTGATAAAGGCCAGGTTGTACCATAGGAGAAACCATTGTTGGGGATGAAGTGTTAGATATTTTATTACACTAGTTCCCGTGAGCTAGGCTTACTTTTGGGAAAAAGTGACTAGACTGGAGAAAAGGTGATGTGACAGTGTCAGGTAATGGTCAATGTCAGTTCTGTGACAGATGTGGCATTCAGGGATCTGGACAAGCTTCCAATCATAAACCTAAACCAACTTGCTGCTGATAGATAACGGCAACTTGGAAACAGGGAGGCTTATATTTGTTGGACAGTAAATAAGACAGGAGGGACATTACGTGGGAGAGTTCAAATGGAGGTTAGGTTACATTGGACATTTTTAACAAAGCCGGCCTGACTTTTGATGGGCAGAGTTTACTTTTGTTATCGGGAAGGTCATTGTCTGAGCGAAGTTCGTTAGTTTAACATATAACTAGACTGCTGAAAAGGAGACGACTGGAGAAAAGGAGACTAGACTGGAGAAAAGGAGACTAGACTGGAGAAATGGAGACTAGGCTGGAGAAATGGAGACTAGGCTGGAGAAAAGATGACTAGACTGGAGAAAAGGAGACTAGACTGGAGAAAAGGTGACTAGGCTGGAGAAAAGGAGACTAGACTGGAGAAAAAGTGACTAGACTGGAGAAAAGGAGACTAGACTGGAGAAAAGGAGACTAGACTGGAGAAAAGGTGACTAGACTGGAGAAAAGGTGACTAGACTGGAGAAAAGGAGACTAGATTGGAGAAAAGGTGACTAGACTGGAGAAAAGGAGACTAGACTGGAGAAAAGGTGACTAGACTGGAGAAAAGGTGACTAGACTGGAGAAAAGGTGACTAGACTGGAGAAAAGGTGACTAGACTGGAGAAAAGGAGACTAGACTGGAGAAAAGGAGACTAGACTGGAGAAAAGGAGACTAGACTGGAGAAAAGGAGACTAGACTGGAGAAAAGGAGACTAGACTGGAGAAAAGGAGACTAGGCTGGAGACAATCAATAAATATAAGGGAGTCAATGATTGTAATTCCTAAAGCTGGTCAAGAATTCCAAATACTGTCAGAGGTCAACTGCTGTGTGGGTGTTGCGAGGCTGTCATATCTACCCCTTTTAGGCCGACATACCTGGTTTCAGCTAGTAGTGGGTTTACCTTGCCCCGACTGCCTGAGACAGTTAGTTGCTAGAATTAAGATGTACCTTGTCACGACTGCCTGAGACAGTTAGTTGCTAGGATTAAGATGTACCTTGTCACGACTGCCTGAGACAGTTAGTTGCTAGGATTAAGGTGTACCTTGCCCTGACTACTTGAGACAGGTCCTTGCTGGTGTACCTTGCCCTGACTGCTTGAGACAGGTCCTTGCTGGTGTACCTTGCCCCGACTGCTTGAGACAGGGTCTTGCTGGTGTACCTTGCCCCGACTGCTTGAGACAGGTCCTTGCTGGTGTACCTTGCCCTGACTGCTTGAGACAGGTCCTAACTGGTGTACCTTGCCACGACTGCTTGAGACAGGTTCTTGCTGGTATACCTTGCCACGACTGCTTGAGACAGGTCCTTGCTAGGAGTAAGGTAATGTCAAATACTTACCCCATTGTGACAAGAGAAGAGGAAGAAACGCTGACAAGAAACTTACGAATAGAGGTATCAGACATGACAACCATCACCACCATGTTGGGAGTGAACATCTCAATAAATGCTGCAAAGGATGAGTTGCGGATCTCCATACTCTCGAAGGACGCCCCAATTTTGCTACAGCTCAGCTTGAACTGTTTGATGATGTTGCTGATCTTCTCGAACCGGTGGACGTCGCGGTGCTGAACCCTTTCACAGTATGAGATAACCTGTTTGAGGATGGACTGAATCAGTATGTGTGCTCCCCATGATTAGAACTTACTTGTCCTTGTAACCATCGTTGGGCAAACTTTTGACAACAACGGCACAGACAAATCTATTATAAGCGCTAGGAAAACATTTCCCCATATACAGGAGTATACGAGAAGGAACAGACAACACAGAAGGAACAGACAACACAGAAGAGACAGACAACACAGAAGTAACAGACAACACAGAAGAGACAGACAACACAGAAGAGACAGACAACACAGAAGTAACAGACAACACAGAAGTAACAGACAACACAGAAGAGACAGACAACACAGAAGGGACAGACAACACAGAAGGAACAGACAACACAGAAGGGACAGACAACACAGAAGGAACAGACAACACAGAAGAGACAGACAACACAGAAGGAACAGACAACACAGAAGGAACAGACAACACAGAAGGGACAGACAACACAGAAGGAACAGACAACACAGAAGAGACAGACAACACAGAAGGGACAGACAACACAGAAGGGACAGACAACACAGAAGGGACAGACAACACAGAAGGAACAGACAACACAGAAGAGACAGACAACACAGAAGGAACAGACAACACAGAAGGAACAGACAACACAGAAGGGACAGACAACACAGAAGGGACAGACAACACAGAAGGGACAGACAACACAGAAGGAACAGACAACACAGAAGGGACAGACAACACAGAAGGGACAGACAACACAGAAGGAACAGACAACACAGAAGGAACACACAACACAGAAGGAACAGACAACACAGAAGGGACAGACAACACAGAAGGGACAGACAACACAGAAGGGACAGACAACACAGAAGGGACAGACAACACAGAAGGGACAGACAACACAGAAGGGACAGACAACACAGAACCAAAGACATTTCCTTGAGAAGAACAACATCAGGGCATTCAGACAGTTTACAATTTGTGTTGATATATTGTGTATGATTGAGACAATCACAATTGTTATATTGTGTATGATTGAGACAATCACAATTGTTATATTGTGTATGATTGAGACAATCACAATTGTTATATTGTGTATGATTGAGACAATCACAATTGTTATATTGTGTATGATTGAGACAATCACAATTGTTATATTGTGTATGATTGAGACAATCACAATTGTTATATTGTGTATGATTGAGACAATCACAATTGTTATATTGTGTATGATTGAGACAATCACAATTGTTATATTGTGTATGATTGAGACAATCACAATTGTTATATTGTGTATGATTGAGACAATCACAATTGTTATATTGTGTATGATTGAGACAATCACAATTGTTATATTGTGTATGATTGAGACAATCACAATTGTTATATTGTGTATGATTGAGACAATCACAATTGTTATATTGTGTATGATTGAGACAATCACAATTGTTATATTGTGTATGATTGAGACAATCACAATTGTTATATTGTGTATGATTGAGACAATCACAATTGTTATATTGTGTATGATTGAGACAATCACAATTAACCCAGCTATATGCATCCTTCAGGTCTAGAGAAGCTGCGACCTTTTCCCCGTTTGAAGTGGAAGCGTAAATACACATCAAATGGCAGAGGGCTATCTCAGGTCTGCACCTGCTGAGGGTATCAGGCAGAATGTGTTCATGTAGTTGTTGCTGATTAACTAGATCTGCCGAGCTGTCCGCTCTTTCACAGTCAATGCCTATCTGTAGAATTTGTAAGTATTTTGTAGCTGGTGAGTGGAGCTGTATACGGTGGTGATTGTTAGGGTGGAGCTGTATAAGGTGGTGATTGTTGGGGTGACCAGGCAATAACTGTTCTCTGTCTGTGGTGAGTCCGAGGCAAGCGAGCAGCACATATTGTACTGTCTCGTATGGGTGGGTGCAGTTACGACAGTTATGTTTTTGCGTAGGGTCCAACTTGTTTAAGTATTTGCTAAGTTCAATGTGTTCTGTTCTAAGTTGGAAGATTATGCTCTGCTCCCTGAGGTGATGTTTGTTGATATTGTCATTTTTGTTAGGATGTGTCATTTCTGTATACATGGCACGCCCAGTAGAGCCTTTCATCCATCGGTTCAGCCATCCCTCTTTTAAGTTGTTTAAAGTATCTGCTTTGCTGTCTATAAGTTGGCTGGTGTGTTTATTTGAGCCATTCTTGCTCCTAGTTTTGCTAGTCTGTCTGCCTTCTCATTGTCTGATATGCCTAGATGTCCTGGAATGATGTGTGTTGTTTAAATCGTACCAATCAATCATCCCATCCAGTGTTGTAAGCTTGGAACTAACATGCTTGGAAGGTTACAGTTGTCCTATTCTTGTTAACATGCTTAGAACATAACAGATATTAGAAGTCTCACCAAAAATGTTGCTTTCTCAAAGAGCAGGACCTCGTCAGCATCTAGGATGTTAGCAAAGCTGGATAGATTTTCTTCCAATTGTTGAACATTAGGTATCAGCTGGTAAACAATGGACGACCATGCCTGGAAGGAAGAAGTAATACAAATGATGTCGGCAATCGAAAACTACAATTGTGGAACACTTCTTTGTTTACCCAAAGTTCACCGATCTATGAGAACTATGCATCGTATGAACTCTGTCAAGTTGAGATCTGCTATGGAAAACATCAGCTGGACAAAGAGATGGTGCTGGAGGCAGTGGGCAATACAAGAAAGCCAGGCTTGGTCACAACCTTAGATACATTGGTCAAGTTCTGGCAGTCACACTACAAAATGGCAGACAGACTGACAGAAGAACACCTTCATTACACAAGTTTACAGGTATGTGACAGTTAAACCTGATGTCAAACTCAGAAGGACAGTAGAGAACAGACGGAGTGAGACGCTTCAGAGTTTTCAAAAGCAGTCTGAGGGCTGAAAACTGACGACCTCAATGGCTACTACTATATCTTCTCGTCTCACAACACGTGTCTGGGAAAACCACAAACTTACAGTCAAGACTAAATCCCATGGTCTACAATGCCTGTGCCGCCAGTATACTCCTGTATGGCAGGGAAAAGTGGACAACATATGCCAAACAAGAGCTCAACACCTTTCACCTACGGAACGTGAGATTCAACCTTGACATTGCATCGAGAAAGAGGGTGACAAATATAGAGGTGAATTCTCGCACCGGTCGTCAAATATGTATACCCTTCTTCGACAGTGAAGACTGCGATGGTTTTGTCATTTTTGTCCCATGGAGCACGGCCTCGTCCATAAAGATATTCTCTATGGACAGCTGGCGTGTGGTAAAAGTATAGCTGGCCGACCACGACTGCAGTTCAATGATGCACATATGCAGGACATGAGGGCTCTGGATGACTTCCTGTGTCCACCGATACTGTTGAAACATATTCAAGATGGTTCTGTAGGTGCACACACACAAACAAACCTTGTAAAGAGTTTCATCCCAAATTGATGTAGCAAAACATGTACACTCCAATGGCTTTGACAATCTCTTGAGGTCTTCCTGTCTCTCATGAAAGATCTGCCAACAAAAACAACAATAATATAGATGGCTGCCAGAAGGGATGTTCAATGTGAAATAACAACCATTATTGGTATCACTTGCACACAAAGGTCTGGTCTGAGTATGTCAATGTACGAGACAATCTTGTCAGATCTACTGCAGCCATACTCTGATAGTTGACAAGAGTGCTTGGTCTGGTCTGATTATACCTCAACATGCAGTCAAGAGACATACACAACTATAAATAATTCTTATTGTATGGATAGGAAAACATTTGAGGCAAACATAAACCATCACACTTAAAGAACATAAACCATATTTTTTTTTATTTTTTTTTTCGGTTGGCCTTCTGTAATCCCCAAGGCAGTGTGCATTGCACTGTGGTTTTCATTTTGTGCCTGTCGGCCCATTGCATCCGACTTCAGCAAGCATTTTATGTAAAGGTCTGTTTCTTCCTGCATTTTCTAAGAGTTTGCTTCCCTGGTGTAACAGCCGGTGCTGTGATGGGGATCGAACCCAGCACCTTAGGGTCATGAGCTGTGCCACTTATCCACTAGCCCACACCGTCCCCTCACCACCACACTTAAAGGGATTGTATTTTGTTGAGGATCAGAGTGTGATACATACAAAGACAACAATCTTGAATAGCACACGAGTCACCAGGCCAAAGATTCACCTAACTGAAGCATGTTAGCTGTATAACGTGAAAATTAAACATAAACAATAATAAAAGGAACTATTCGTCCACGCATATGAGTACAGCTTGACAGACTCAACAACCTACAATGTCTCCAGGTTGACAGACTCAACAACCTACAATGTCTCCAGGTTGACAGACTCAACAACCTACAATGTCTCCAGGTTGACAGACTCAACAACCTACAATGTCTCCAGCTTGACAGACTCAACAACCTACAATGTCTCCAGCTTGACAGACAAAACAACACAAAAACCTACAATGTCTCCAGCTTGACAGACAAAACAACACAAAAACCTACAATGTCTCCAGCTTGACAGCCTCAACACAAATTAAACCTACAATATCTCCAGGTTGATAGACAAAACACACAACAACTTACAATGTCTCCAAGTTGACAGACTGCACACCTTCAATGTCTCCAGGTTGACAGACTCAACAACACAAAAACCTACAATATCTCCAGGGTGATAGACAAAACAACACAACAACCTACTATGTCTCCAGGTTGACAGACTCAACAACCTACAATATCTCCAGGTTGATAGACAAAACAACACAAAAACCTACAATGTCTCCAGGTTGACAGACTCAACAATACAACAACCTATGATGTCTCCAGCTTGACAGACTCAACAACACAAAAACCTACAATATCTCCAGGTTGATAGATAACAACACAACAACCTACAATGTCTCCAGGTTGACAGACTCAAGAACACAAAATCCTACAATCTCTCCAGCTTGACAGACTCAACAACACAAAAACCTACAATATCTCCAGGTTGATAGATATAACAACACAAAAACCTACAATGTCTCAAGGCTGACAGACTCAACAACACAAAAACATACAATATCTCCATGTTGATAAACAAAACAATACAAAAACCTACAATGTCTCCGTGTTGACAGACTCAACAATACAACAACCTACAATGTCTCCAGGTTGACAGACTCAACAACCTACGATTTCTCCAGCTTGACAGATTCAACAACACAACAACCTACACTGTCTCCAGCTTTACAGACTCAACAACACAAAAACCTACAATATCTCCAGGTTAATAGACAAAAAAACACAAAAACCTACAATATCTCCAGGTTGATTGACAAAACAACACAAAAACATACAATATCTCCAGGTTGATAGACAAAAACAACACAAAAACATACAATATATCCAGGTTGATAGACAAAACAACACAAAAACCTACAATGTTTCCAGGTTGACAGACTCAACAACCTACAATACCCCCGGGTTGATTGACAAAACAACACAAAAACCTACAATATCTCCAGGTTGATAGACAAAACAACACAAAAACCTACAATATCTCCAGGTTGATAGACAAAACAACAAAAACATACAATATCTCCAGGTTGATAGACAAAATCCCACAAAAACATACAATATCTCCAGGTTGATAGACAAAACACAAAAAACCTACAATATCCCCAGGTTGATAGACAAAACCACATAAAAAACCTTCAATGTCTCCAGGTTGACAGACTCAACAACCTACGATGTCTCCAGCTTGACAGATTCAACAACACAACAACCTACGCTGTTTCCAGCTTTACAGACTCAACAACACAAAAACCTACAATGTCTCCAGGTTGACAGACTTAACAACCTACAATATCTCCAGGTTGATATACAAAACTACACAAAAACCTACAATGTCTCCAGGTTGACAGACTCAACAACACAAAAACATACAATATCTCCATGTTGATAAACAAAACAACACAAAAACCTACAATGTCTCCAGGTTGAAAGACTCAACAACACAAAAACCTACAATATCTCCAGGTTGACAGACAAAACAACACGAAAACCTACAATATCTCCAGGTTGATAAACAAAACAACGCAAAAACCTACAATGTCTCCAGGTTGACAGACTCAACAACACAAAAACCTACAATGTCTCCAGGTTGACAGACTTAACAACCTACAATATCTCCAGGTTGATATACAAAACTACACAAAAACCTACAATGTCTCCAGGTTGACAGACTCAACAACACAAAAACATACAATATCTCCATGTTGATAAACAAAACAACACAAAAACCTACAATGTCTCCAGGTTGAAAGACTCAACAACACAAAAACCTACAATATCTCCAGGTTGACAGACAAAACAACACGAAAACCTACAATATCTCCAGGTTGATAAACAAAACAACGCAAAAACCTACAATGTCTCCAGGTTGACAGACTCAACAACACAAAAACCTACAATATCTCCAGGTTGATAGACAAAACAACACAAAAACCTACGATGTCTCCAGGTTGACAGAATCAACAATACAACAACCTACAATGTCTCCAGGTTGACAGACTCAACAACCTACGATGTCTCCAGCTTGACAGATTCAACAATACAACAACCTACGATGTCTCCAGCTTGACAGACTCAACAACACAAAAACCTACAATGTCTTCAGGTTGATAGACAAAACAACACAACAACCTACAATGTCTCCAGGTTGACAGACTGAACAACCTACAATATCTCCAGATTGATAGACAAAACAACACAAAAACCTACAATGTCTCAAGGTTGACAGACTCAACAACACAAAAACCTACAATATCTCCAGGTTGATAGACAAAACAACACAACAACCTACAATGTCTCCTGGTTGACAGACTCAACAACCTACAATATCTCCAGGTTGATAGACAAAACAACACAAAAACCTACATTGTCTCCAGGTTGACAGAATCAACAATACAACAACCTACAATGTCTCTAGGTTGACAGACTCAACAACCTACGATGTCTCCAGCTTGACAGATTCAACAACACAACAACCTACGATGTCTCCAGCTTGACAGACTCAACTACACAAAAACCTACAATGTCTTCAGGTTGATAGACAAAACAACACTAAAACCTACAATGTCTCAAGGTTGACAGACTCAAGAACACAAATACCTACAATATCTCCAGCTTGATAGACAAAACAACAAAAAAACATACAATATCTCCAGGTTGATAGACAAAACAACACAAAAACCTACAATGTCTCCAGGTTGACAGACTCAACAACCTACAATATCTCCAGGTTGATAGACAAAACAACACAAAAACCTACAATATCTCCAGGTTGATAGACAAAACAACACAAAAACATACAATATCTCCAGGTTGATGGACAAAACAACACAAAAACCTACAATGTCTCCAGGTTGACAGACTCAACAACACAAAAACCTACAATATCTCCAGGTTGACAGACTCAAGAACACAAAATCCTACAATGTCTCCAGGTTGAAAGACTCAAGAACACAAAATCCTACAATGTCTCCAGCTTGACAGACTCAACAACACAAAAACCTACAATATCTCCAGGCTGATAGACAAAACAACACAAAAACCCACAATGTCTCCAGGTTGACAGACTTAACACCTTCAATATCTCCAGGTTGATAAACAAAACAACACAAAAACCTACAATGTCTCCAGGTTGACAGAATCAACAATACAACCTACAATGTCTACAGGTTGACAGACTCAACAACCTACGATGTCTCCAGCTTGACAGATTCAACAACACAACAACCTACGATGTCTCCAGCTTGACAGACTCAACAACACAAAAACCTACAATGTCTTCAGGTTGATAGACAAAACAACACAAAAACCTACAATGTCTCCAGGTTGACAGACTCAACAACACAAAAACATACAATATCTCCAGGTTGATAGACAAAACAACACAAAATCCTATAATGTCTCCAGGTTGACAGACTAAACAACCTACAATATCTCCAGGTTGATATATAAAACTACACAAAAACCTACAATGTCTCCAGGTTGACAGACTCAACAACCTACAATATCTCCAGGTTGATAGACAAAACAACACAAAAACCTACAATATCTCCAGGTTGATAGACAAAACAACACAAAAACATACAATATCTCCAGATTGATAGACAAACCAACACAAAAACCTACAATGTCTCCAGGTTGATAGACAAAACACAAAAAACCTACAATATCCCCAGTTTGATAGACAAAACCACATAAAAAACCTTCAATGTCTCCAGGTTGACAGACTCAACAACCTACGATGTCTCCAGCTTGACAGATTCTTCTTCTTCTTCGTTCGTTCTCAATCTCCCACTACCAAACCCTGAAAGGGCTCAAGTAGCAGAATGTAGTCCCGAGAACGGAATGCGTTGTGTCGTAGTTTACAGCTTGGCTGCGATATTTGCACCTTTCGGTCCAACACATTCGACTTCAGCAAGCATTTTTTGAGTACCGGGTTAGCATTCCCTCTTCGATCCCTTCTCCTTAGCCAGTCTACCCTGCTGCAGCCTGTTATCCAGGATCACCACGTGGAGGTGTAGAAGGGTCTTGGCAGCTAGGGTTCGCTGGCCCTGACGCTAGCAGTCAGCTATGGGTCACTGACCACTGCAGCATCTTGATCCCGCTTGACAGATTCAACAACACAACAACCTACGCTGTTTCCAGCTTTACAGACTCAACAACACAAAAACCTACAATGTCTCCAGGTTGACAGACTCAACAACCTACAATATCTCCAGGTTGATATACAAAACTACACAAAAACCTACAATGTCTCCAGGTTGACAGACTCAACAACACAAAAACATACAATATCTCCATGTTGATAAACAAAACAACACAAAAACCTACAATGTCTCCAGGTTGACAGACTCAATAACACAAAAACCTACAATATCGCCAGGTTGACAGACAAAACAACACGAAAACCTACAATATCTCCAGGTTGATAAACAAAACAACGCAAAAACCTACAATATCTCCAGCTTGATAGACAAAACAACACAAAAACATACAATATCTCCAGGTTGATAGACAAAACAACACAACAACCTACAATGTCTCCAGGTTGACAGACTCAACAACCTACAATATCTCCAGGTTGATAGACAAAACAACACAAAAACCTACAATGTCTCCAGGATGACAGACTCAACAACCTACAATATCTCCAGGTTGATATACAAAACTACACAAAAACCTACAATGTCTCCAGGTTGACAGACTCAACAACACAAAAACATACAATATCTCCATGTTGATAAACAAAACAACACAAAAACCTACAATGTCTCCAGGTTGACAAACTCAACAACACAAAAACCTACAATATCGCCAGGTTGAAAGACAAAACAACACGAAAACCTACAATATCTCCAGGTTGATAGACAAAACAACACAAAAACCTACAATGTCTCCAGCTTGACAGAATAGACAATACAACAACCTACAATGTCTCCAGGTTGACAGACTCAACAACCTACGATGTCTCCAGCTTGACAGATTAAACAACACAACAACCTACGATGTCTCCAGCTTGACAGACTCAACAACACAAAAACCTACAATGTCTTCAGGTTGATAGACAAAACAACACAAAAACCTACAATGTCTCAAGGTTGACAGAATCAAGAACACAAATACCTACAATATCTCCAGCTTGATAGACAAAACAACACAAAAACATACAATATCTCCAGGTTGATAGACAAAACAACACAAAAACCTACAATGTCTCCAGGTTGACAGACTCAACAACCTACAATATCTCCAGGTTGATAGACAAAACAACACAAAAACCTACAATATCTCCAGGTTGATAGACAAAACAACACAAAAACATGCAATATCTCCAGGTTGATAGACAAAACAACACAAAAACCTACAATATCCCCAGGTTGATAGACAAAACACAAAAAACCTACAATATCCCCAGGTTGATAGACAAAACCACATAAAAAACCTTCAATGTCTCCAGGTTGACAGACTCAACAACCTACGATGTCTCCAGCTTGACAGATTCAACAACACAACAACCTACGCTGTTTCCAGCTTTACAGACTCAACAACACAAAAACCTACAATGTCTCCAGGTTGACAGACTTAACAACCTACAATATCTCCAGGTTGATATACAAAACTACACAAAAACCTACAATGTCTCCAGGTTGACAGACTCAACAACACAAAAACATACAATATCTCCATGTTGATAAACAAAACAACACAAAAACCTACAATGTCTCCAGGTTGAAAGACTCAACAACACAAAAACCTACAATATCTCCAGGTTGACAGACAAAACAACACGAAAACCTACAATATCTCCAGGTTGATAAACAAAACAACGCAAAAACCTACAATGTCTCCAGGTTGACAGACTCAACAACACAAAAACCTACAATATCTCCAGGTTGATAGACAAAACAACACAAAAACCTACGATGTCTCCAGGTTGACAGAATCAACAATACAACAACCTACAATGTCTCCAGGTTGACAGACTCAACAACCTACGATGTCTCCAGCTTGACAGATTCAACAATACAACAACCTACGATGTCTCCAGCTTGACAGACTCAACAACACAAAAACCTACAATGTCTTCAGGTTGATAGACAAAACAACACAACAACCTACAATGTCTCCAGGTTGACAGACTGAACAACCTACAATATCTCCAGATTGATAGACAAAACAACACAAAAACCTACAATGTCTCAAGGTTGACAGACTCAACAACACAAAAACCTACAATATCTCCAGGTTGATAGACAAAACAACACAACAACCTACAATGTCTCCTGGTTGACAGACTCAACAACCTACAATATCTCCAGGTTGATAGACAAAACAACACAAAAACCTACATTGTCTCCAGGTTGACAGAATCAACAATACAACAACCTACAATGTCTCTAGGTTGACAGACTCAACAACCTACGATGTCTCCAGCTTGACAGATTCAACAACACAACAACCTACGATGTCTCCAGCTTGACAGACTCAACTACACAAAAACCTACAATGTCTTCAGGTTGATAGACAAAACAACACTAAAACCTACAATGTCTCAAGGTTGACAGACTCAAGAACACAAATACCTACAATATCTCCAGCTTGATAGACAAAACAACAAAAAAACATACAATATCTCCAGGTTGATAGACAAAACAACACAAAAACCTACAATGTCTCCAGGTTGACAGACTCAACAACCTACAATATCTCCAGGTTGATAGACAAAACAACACAAAAACCTACAATATCTCCAGGTTGATAGACAAAACAACACAAAAACATACAATATCTCCAGGTTGATAGACAAAACAACACAAAAACCTACAATGTCTCCAGGTTGACAGACTCAACAACACAAAAACCTACAATATCTCCAGGTTGACAGACTCAAGAACACAAAATCCTACAATGTCTCCAGGTTGAAAGACTCAAGAACACAAAATCCTACAATGTCTCCAGCTTGACAGACTCAACAACACAAAAACCTACAATATCTCCAGGCTGATAGACAAAACAACACAAAAACCCACAATGTCTCCAGGTTGACAGACTTAACACCTTCAATATCTCCAGGTTGATAAACAAAACAACACAAAAACCTACAATGTCTCCAGGTTGACAGAATCAACAATACAACCTACAATGTCTACAGGTTGACAGACTCAACAACCTACGATGTCTCCAGCTTGACAGATTCAACAACACAACAACCTACGATGTCTCCAGCTTGACAGACTCAACAACACAAAAACCTACAATGTCTTCAGGTTGATAGACAAAACAACACAAAAACCTACAATGTCTCCAGGTTGACAGACTCAACAACACAAAAACATACAATATCTCCATGTTGATAAACAAAACAACACAAAAACCTACAATGTCTCCAGGTTGACAAACTCAACAACACAAAAACCTACAATATCGCCAGGTTGAAAGACAAAACAACACGAAAACCTACAATATCTCCAGGTTGATAGACAAAACAACACAAAAACCTACAATGTCTCCAGCTTGACAGAATAGACAATACAACAACCTACAATGTCTCCAGGTTGACAGACTCAACAACCTACGATGTCTCCAGCTTGACAGATTAAACAACACAACAACCTACGATGTCTCCAGCTTGACAGACTCAACAACACAAAAACCTACAATGTCTTCAGGTTGATAGACAAAACAACACAAAAACCTACAATGTCTCAAGGTTGACAGAATCAAGAACACAAATACCTACAATATCTCCAGCTTGATAGACAAAACAACACAAAAACATACAATATCTCCAGGTTGATAGACAAAACAACACAAAAACCTACAATGTCTCCAGGTTGACAGACTCAACAACCTACAATATCTCCAGGTTGATAGACAAAACAACACAAAAACCTACAATATCTCCAGGTTGATAGACAAAACAACACAAAAACATGCAATATCTCCAGGTTGATAGACAAAACAACACAAAAACCTACAATATCCCCAGGTTGATAGACAAAACACAAAAAACCTACAATATCCCCAGGTTGATAGACAAAACCACATAAAAAACCTTCAATGTCTCCAGGTTGACAGACTCAACAACCTACGATGTCTCCAGCTTGACAGATTCAACAACACAACAACCTACGCTGTTTCCAGCTTTACAGACTCAACAACACAAAAACCTACAATGTCTCCAGGTTGACAGACTTAACAACCTACAATATCTCCAGGTTGATATACAAAACTACACAAAAACCTACAATGTCTCCAGGTTGACAGACTCAACAACACAAAAACATACAATATCTCCATGTTGATAAACAAAACAACACAAAAACCTACAATGTCTCCAGGTTGAAAGACTCAACAACACAAAAACCTACAATATCTCCAGGTTGACAGACAAAACAACACGAAAACCTACAATATCTCCAGGTTGATAAACAAAACAACGCAAAAACCTACAATGTCTCCAGGTTGACAGACTCAACAACACAAAAACCTACAATATCTCCAGGTTGATAGACAAAACAACACAAAAACCTACGATGTCTCCAGGTTGACAGAATCAACAATACAACAACCTACAATGTCTCCAGGTTGACAGACTCAACAACCTACGATGTCTCCAGCTTGACAGATTAAACAACACAACAACCTACGATGTCTCCAGCTTGACAGACTCAACAACACAAAAACCTACAATGTCTTCAGGTTGATAGACAAAACAACACAAAAACCTACAATGTCTCAAGGTTGACAGAATCAAGAACACAAATACCTACAATATCTCCAGCTTGATAGACAAAACAACACAAAAACATACAATATCTCCAGGTTGATAGACAAAACAACACAAAAACCTACAATGTCTCCAGGTTGACAGACTCAACAACCTACAATATCTCCAGGTTGATAGACAAAACAACACAAAAACCTACAATATCTCCAGGTTGATAGACAAAACAACACAAAAACATGCAATATCTCCAGGTTGATAGACAAAACAACACAAAAACCTACAATATCCCCAGGTTGATAGACAAAACACAAAAAACCTACAATATCCCCAGGTTGATAGACAAAACCACATAAAAAACCTTCAATGTCTCCAGGTTGACAGACTCAACAACCTACGATGTCTCCAGCTTGACAGATTCAACAACACAACAACCTACGCTGTTTCCAGCTTTACAGACTCAACAACACAAAAACCTACAATGTCTCCAGGTTGACAGACTTAACAACCTACAATATCTCCAGGTTGATATACAAAACTACACAAAAACCTACAATGTCTCCAGGTTGACAGACTCAACAACACAAAAACATACAATATCTCCATGTTGATAAACAAAACAACACAAAAACCTACAATGTCTCCAGGTTGAAAGACTCAACAACACAAAAACCTACAATATCTCCAGGTTGACAGACAAAACAACACGAAAACCTACAATATCTCCAGGTTGATAAACAAAACAACGCAAAAACCTACAATGTCTCCAGGTTGACAGACTCAACAACACAAAAACCTACAATATCTCCAGGTTGATAGACAAAACAACACAAAAACCTACGATGTCTCCAGGTTGACAGAATCAACAATACAACAACCTACAATGTCTCCAGGTTGACAGACTCAACAACCTACGATGTCTCCAGCTTGACAGATTCAACAATACAACAACCTACGATGTCTCCAGCTTGACAGACTCAACAACACAAAAACCTACAATGTCTTCAGGTTGATAGACAAAACAACACAACAACCTACAATGTCTCCAGGTTGACAGACTGAACAACCTACAATATCTCCAGATTGATAGACAAAACAACACAAAAACCTACAATGTCTCAAGGTTGACAGACTCAACAACACAAAAACCTACAATATCTCCAGGTTGATAGACAAAACAACACAACAACCTACAATGTCTCCTGGTTGACAGACTCAACAACCTACAATATCTCCAGGTTGATAGACAAAACAACACAAAAACCTACATTGTCTCCAGGTTGACAGAATCAACAATACAACAACCTACAATGTCTCTAGGTTGACAGACTCAACAACCTACGATGTCTCCAGCTTGACAGATTCAACAACACAACAACCTACGATGTCTCCAGCTTGACAGACTCAACTACACAAAAACCTACAATGTCTTCAGGTTGATAGACAAAACAACACTAAAACCTACAATGTCTCAAGGTTGACAGACTCAAGAACACAAATACCTACAATATCTCCAGCTTGATAGACAAAACAACAAAAAAACATACAATATCTCCAGGTTGATAGACAAAACAACACAAAAACCTACAATGTCTCCAGGTTGACAGACTCAACAACCTACAATATCTCCAGGTTGATAGACAAAACAACACAAAAACCTACAATATCTCCAGGTTGATAGACAAAACAACACAAAAACATACAATATCTCCAGGTTGATAGACAAAACAACACAAAAACCTACAATGTCTCCAGGTTGACAGACTCAACAACACAAAAACCTACAATATCTCCAGGTTGACAGACTCAAGAACACAAAATCCTACAATGTCTCCAGGTTGAAAGACTCAAGAACACAAAATCCTACAATGTCTCCAGCTTGACAGACTCAACAACACAAAAACCTACAATATCTCCAGGCTGATAGACAAAACAACACAAAAACCCACAATGTCTCCAGGTTGACAGACTTAACACCTTCAATATCTCCAGGTTGATAAACAAAACAACACAAAAACCTACAATGTCTCCAGGTTGACAGAATCAACAATACAACCTACAATGTCTACAGGTTGACAGACTCAACAACCTACGATGTCTCCAGCTTGACAGATTCAACAACACAACAACCTACGATGTCTCCAGCTTGACAGACTCAACAACACAAAAACCTACAATGTCTTCAGGTTGATAGACAAAACAACACAAAAACCTACAATGTCTCCAGGTTGACAGACTCAACAACACAAAAACCTACAATATATCCAGGTTGACAGACACAAGAACACAAAATCCTACAATGTCTCCAGGTTGACAGACTCAAGAACACAAAATCCTACAATGTCTCCAGCTTGACAGACTCAACAACACAAAAACCTACAATATCTCCAGGCTGATAAACAAAACAACCCAAAAACCTACAATGTCTCCAGGTTGACAGAATCAACAATACAACAACCTACAATGTCTCCAGGTTAACAGACTCAACAACCTACGATGTCTCCAGCTTGACAGATTCAACAACACAACAACCTACGATGTCTCCAGCTTGACAGACTCAACAACACAAAAACCTACAATGTCTTCAGGTTGATAGACAAAACAACACAAAAACCTACAATGTCTCAAGGTTGACAGACTCAAGAACACAAATACCTACAATATCTCCAGGTTGATAGACAAAACAACACAAAAAAAAAAATATATCCAGGTTGACAGACTCAACAACCTACAATATCTCCAGGTTGATAGACAAAACAACACAAAAACCTACAATATCTCCAGGTTGATTGACAAAACAACACAAAAACATACAATATCTCCAGGTTGATAGACAAAACAACACAAAATCCTATAATGTCTCCAGGTTGACAGACTAAACAACCTACAATATCTCCAGGTTGATATATAAAACTACACAAAAACCTACAATGTCTCCAGGTTGACAGACTCAACAACCTACAATATCTCCAGGTTGATAGACAAAACAACACAAAAACCTACAATATCTCCAGGTTGATAGACAAAACAACACAAAAACATACAATATCTCCAGATTGATAGACAAACCAACACAAAAACCTACAATGTCTCCAGGTTGATAGACAAAACACAAAAAACCTACAATATCCCCAGTTTGATAGACAAAACCACATAAAAAACCTTCAATGTCTCCAGGTTGACAGACTCAACAACCTACGATGTCTCCAGCTTGACAGATTCTTCTTCTTCTTCGTTCGTTCTCAATCTCCCACTACCAAACCCTGAAAGGGCTCAAGTAGCAGAATGTAGTCCCGAGAACGGAATGCGTTGTGTCGTAGTTTACAGCTTGGCTGCGATATTTGCACCTTTCGGTCCAACACATTTGACTTCAGCAAGCATTTTTTGAGTACCGGGTTAGCATTCCCTCTTCGATCCCTTCTCCTTAGCCAGTCTACCCTGCTGCAGCCTGTTATCCAGGATCACCACGTGGAGGTGTAGAAGGGTCTTGGCAGCTAGGGTTCGCTGGCCCTGACGCTAGCAGTCAGCTATGGGTCACTGACCACTGCAGCATCTTGATCCCGCTTGACAGATTCAACAACACAACAACCTACGCTGTTTCCAGCTTTACAGACTCAACAACACAAAAACCTACAATGTCTCCAGGTTGACAGACTCAACAACCTACAATATCTCCAGGTTGATATACAAAACTACACAAAAACCTACAATGTCTCCAGGTTGACAGACTCAACAACACAAAAACATACAATATCTCCATGTTGATAAACAAAACAACACAAAAACCTACAATGTCTCCAGGTTGACAGACTCAATAACACAAAAACCTACAATATCGCCAGGTTGACAGACAAAACAACACGAAAACCTACAATATCTCCAGGTTGATAAACAAAACAACGCAAAAACCTACAATATCTCCAGCTTGATAGACAAAACAACACAAAAACATACAATATCTCCAGGTTGATAGACAAAACAACACAACAACCTACAATGTCTCCAGGTTGACAGACTCAACAACCTACAATATCTCCAGGTTGATAGACAAAACAACACAAAAACCTACAATGTCTCCAGGATGACAGACTCAACAACCTACAATATCTCCAGGTTGATATACAAAACTACACAAAAACCTACAATGTCTCCAGGTTGACAGACTCAACAACACAAAAACATACAATATCTCCATATTGATAAACAAAACAACACAAAAACCTACAATGTCTCCAGCTTGACAGAATAGACAATACAACAACCTACAATGTCTCCAGGTTGACAGACTCAACAACCTACGATGTCTCCAGCTTGACAGATTAAACAACACAACAACCTACGATGTCTCCAGCTTGACAGACTCAACAACACAAAAACCTACAATGTCTTCAGGTTGATAGACAAAACAACACAAAAACCTACAATGTCTCAAGGTTGACAGACTCAAGAACACAAATACCTACAATATCTCCAGCTTGATAGACAAAACAACACAAAAACATACAATATCTCCAGGTTGATAGACAAAACAACACAAAAACCTACAATGTCTCCAGGTTGACAGACTCAACAACCTACAATATCTCCAGGTTGATAGACAAAACAACACAAAAACCTACAATATCTCCAGGTTGATAGACAAAACAACACAAAAACATGCAATATCTCCAGGTTGATAGACAAAACAACACAAAAACCTACAATATCGCCAGGTTGACAGACAAAACAACACGAAAACCTACAATATCTCCAGGTTGATAAACAAAACAACGCAAAAACCTACAATGTCTCCAGGTTGACAGACTCAACAACACAAATACCTACAATATCTCCAGGTTGATAGACAAAACAACACAACAACCTACAATGTCTCCAGGTTGACAGACTCAACAACCTACAATATCTCCAGGTTGATAGACAAAACAACACAAAAACCTACAATGTCTCCAGGTTGACAGACTCAACAACCTACAATATCTCCAGGTTGATATACAAAACTACACAAAAACCTACAATGTCTCCAGGTTGACAGACTCAACACAAAAACATACAATATCTCCATGTTGATAAACAAAACAACACAAAAACCTACAATGTCTCCAGGTTGACAGACTCAACAACACAAAAACCTACAATATCGCCAGGTTGACAGACAAAACAACACGAAAACCTACAATATCTCCAGCTTGATAGACAAAACAACGCAAAAACCTACAATGTCTCCAGGTTGACAGACTCAACAACACAAAAACCTACAATGTCTCCAGGTTGACAGACTAAACAACCTACAATATCTTCAGGTTGATAGACAAAACAACACAAAAACCTACAATATCTCCAGGTTGATAGACAAAACAACACAAAAACATACAATATCTCCAGATTGATAGACAAACCAACACAAAAACCTACAATGTCTCCAGGTTGATAGACAAAACACAAAAAACCTACAATATCCCCAGTTTGATAGACAAAACCACACAACAACCTACGCTGTTTCCAGCTTTACAGACTCAACAACACAAAAACCTACAATGTCTCCAGGTTGACAGACTCAACAACCTACAATATCTCCAGGTTGATATACAAAACTACACAAAAACCTACAATGTCTCCAGGTTGACAGACTCAACAACACAAAAACATACAATATCTCCATGTTGATAAACAAAACAACACAAAAACCTACAATGTCTCCAGGTTGACAGACTCAACAACACAAAAACCTACAATATCGCCAGGTTGACAGACAAAACAACACGAAAACCTACAATATCTCCAGGTTGATAAACAAAACAACGCAAAAACCTACAATGTCTCCAGGTTGACAGACTCAACAACACAAAAACCTACAATATCTCCAGGTTGATAGACAAAAAAACACAACAACCTACAATGTCTCCAGGTTGACAGAATCAACAATACAACAACCTACAATGTCTCCAGGTTGACAGACTCAACAACCTACGATGTCTCCAGCTTGACAGATTCAACAACACAACAACCTACGATGTCTCCAGCTTGACAGACTCAACAACACAAAAACCTACAATGTCTTCAGGTTGATAGACAAAACAACACAAAAACCTACAATGTCTCAAGGTTGACAGACTCAACAACACCAAAACCTACAATATCTCCAGGTTGATAGACAAAACAACACAACAACCTACAATGTCTCCAGGTTGACAGACTCAACAACCTACAATATCTCCAGGTTGATAGACAAAACAACACAAAAACCTACAATGTCTCCAGGTTGACAGAATCAACAATACAACAACCTACAATGTCTCCAGGTTGACAGACTCAACAACCTACGATGTCTCCAGCTGGACAGACTCAACAACACAAAAACCTACAATGTCTTCAGGTTGATAGACAAAACAACACAAAAACCTACAATGTCTCAAGGTTGACAGACTCAAGAACACAAATACCTACAATATCTCCAGCTTGATAGACAAAACAACACAAAAACATACAATATCTCCAGGTTGATAGACAAAACAACACAAAAACCTACAATGTCTCCAGGTTGACAGACTAAACAACCTACAATATCTCCAGGTTGATAGACAAAACAACACAAAAACCTACAATATCTCCAGGTTGATAGACAAAACAACACAAAAACATACAATATCTCCAGGTTGATAGACAAAACAACACAAAAACCTACAATGTCTCCAGGTTGACAGAATCAACAATACAACAACCTACAATATCTCCAGGTTGACAGACTCAACAACCTACGATGTCTCCAGCTTGACAGATTCAACAACACAACAACCTACGATGTCTCCAGCTTGACAGACTCAACAACACAAAAACCAACAATGTCTTCAGGTTGATAGACAAAACAACACAAAAACCTACAATGTCTCAAGGTTGACAGACTCAAGAACACAAATACCTACAATATCTCCAGCTTGATAGACAAAACAACACAAAAACATACAATATCTCCAGGTTGATAGACAAAACAACACAAAAACCTACAATGTCTCCAGGTTGACAGACTCAACAACCTACAATATCTCCAGGTTGATAGACAAAACAACACAAAAACCTACAATATCTCCAGGTTGATAGACAAAACAACACAAAAACATGCAATATCTCCAGGTTGATAGACAAAACAACACAAAAACCTACAATATCGCCAGGTTGACAGACAAAACAACACGAAAACCTACAATATCTCCAGGTTGATAAACAAAACAACGCAAAAACCTACAATGTCTCCAGGTTGACAGACTCAACAACACAAAAACCTACAATATCTCCAGGTTGATAGACAAAACAACACAAAAACCTACAATGTCTCCAGGTTGACAGAATCAACAATACAACAACCTACAATGTCTCCAGGTTGACAGATTCAACAACCTACGATGTCTCCAGCTTGACAGACTCAACAACACAAAAACCTACAATGTCTCAAGGTTGACAGACTCAAGAACACAAATACCTACAATATCTCCAGCTTGATAGACAAAACAACACAAAAACATACAATATCTCCAGGTTGATAGACAAAACAACACAAAAACCTACAATGTCTCCAGGTTGACAGACTCAACAACCTACAATATCTCCAGGTTGATAGACAAAACAACACAAAAACCTACAATATCTCCAGGTTGATAGACAAAACAACACAAAAACATGCAATATCTCCAGGTTGATAGACAAAACAACACAAAAACCTACAATATCGCCAGGTTGACAGACAAAACAACACGAAAACCTACAATATCTCCAGGTTGATAAACAAAACAACGCAAAAACCTACAATGTATCCAGGTTGACAGACTCAACAACACAAAAACCTACAATATCTCCAGGTTGATAGACAAAACAACACAAAAACCTACAATGTCTCCAGGTTGACAGAATCAACAATACAACAACCTACAATGTCTCCAGGTTGACAGACTCAACAACCTACGATGTCTCCAGCTTGACAGACTCAACAACACAAAAACCTACAATGTCTTCAGGTTGATAGACAAAACAACACAAAAACCTACAATGTCTCAAGGTTGACAGACTCAAGAACACAAATACCTACAATATCTCCAGCTTGATAGACAAAACAACACAAAAACATACAATATCTCCAGGTTGATAGACAAAACAACACAAAAACCTACAATGTCTCCAGGTTGACAGAATCAACAATACAACAACCTACAATGTCTCCAGGTTGACAGACTCAACAACCTACGATGTCTCCAGCTTGACAGATTCAACAACACAACAACCTACGATGTCTCCAGCTTGACAGACTCAACAACACAAAAACCTACAATGTCTTCAGGTTGATAGACAAAACAACACAAAAACCTACAATGTCTCAAGGTTGACAGACTCAAGAACACAAAAACCTACAATGTCTCCATGTTGACAGACTAAACAACCTACAATATCTCCAGGTTGATAGACAAAACAACACAAAAACCTACAATATCTCCAGGTTGATAGACAAAACAACACAAAAACATACAATATCTCCAGATTGATAGACAAACCAACACAAAAACCTACAATGTCTCCAGGTTGATAGACAAAACACAAAAAACCTACAATATCCCCAGTTTGATAGACAAAACCACATAAAAAACCTTCAATGTCTCCAGGTTGACAGACTCAACAACCTACGATGTCTCCAGCTTGACAGATTCAACAACACAAAAACCTACAATATCTCCAGGTTGATAGACAAAAAAACACAACAACCTACAATGTCTCCAGGTTGACAGAATCAACAATACAACAACCTACAATGTCTCCAGGTTGACAGACTCAACAACCTACGATGTCTCCAGCTTGACAGATTCAACAACACAACAACCTACGATGTCTCCAGCTTGACAGACTCAACAACACAAAAACCTACAATGTCTTCAGGTTGATAGACAAAACAACACAAAAACCTACAATGTCTCAAGGTTGACAGACTCAACAACACAAAAACCTACAATATCTCCAGGTTGATAGACAAAACAACACAACAACCTACAATGTCTCCAGGTTGACAGACTCAAAAACCTACAATATCTCCAGGTTGATAGACAAAACAACACAAAAACCTACAATGTCTCCAGGTTGACAGAATCAACAATACAACAACCTACAATGTCTCCAGGTTGACAGACTCAACAACCTACGATGTCTCCAGCCTGACAGATTCAACAACACAACAACCTACGATGTCTCCAGCTTGACAGACTCAACAACACAAAAACCTACAATGTCTTCAGGTTGATAGACAAAACAACACAAAAACCTACAATGTCTCAAGGTTGACAGACTCAAGAACACAAATACCTACAATATCTCCAGCTTGATAGACAAAACAACACAAAAACCTACAATGTCTCCAGGTTGACAGACTAAACAACCTACAATATCTCCAGGTTGATAGACAAAACAACACAAAAACCTACAATATCTCCAGGTTGATAGACAAAACAACACAAAAACATACAATATCTCCAGGTTGATAGACAAAACAACACAAAAACCTACAATGTCTCCAGGTTGACAGAATCAACAATACAACAACCTACAATGTCTCCAGGTTGACAGACTCAACAACCTACGATGTCTCCAGCTTGACAGATTCAACAACACAACAACCTACGATGTCTCCAGCTTGACAGACTCAACAACACAAAAACCTACAATGTCTTCAGGTTGATAGACAAAACAACACAAAAACCTACAATGTCTCAAGGTTGACAGACTCAAGAACACAAATACCTACAATATCTCCAGCTTGATAGACAAAACAACACAAAAACATACAATATCTCCAGGTTGATAGACAAAACAACACAAAAACCTACAATGTCTCCAGGTTGACAGACAAAACAACACGAAAACCTACAATATCTCCAGGTTAATAAACAAAACAACGCAAAAACCTACAATGTCTCCAGGTTGACAGACTCAACAACACAAAAACCTACAATGTCTCCAGGTTGACAGAATCAACAATACAACAACCTACAATGTCTCCAGGTTGACAGACTCAACAACCTACGATGTCTCCAGCTTGACAGATTCAACAACACAACAACCTACGATGTCTCCAGCTTGACAGACTCAACAACACAAAACCTACAATGTCTTCAGGTTGATAGACAAAACATCACAAAAACCTACAATGTCTCAAGGTTGACAGACTCAACAACACAAAAACCTACAATATCTCCAGGTTGATAGACAAAACAACACAAAAACCTACAATGTCTCCAGGTTGACAGACTCAACAACCTACAATATCTCCAGGTTGATAATCAAAACAACACAAAAACCTACAATGTCTCCAGGTTGACAGAATCAACAATACAACAACCTACAATGTCTCCAGGTTGACAGACTCAACAACCTACGATGTCTCCAGCTTGACAGATTCAACAACACAACAACCTACGATGTCTCCAGCTTGACAGACTCAACAACACAAAAACCTACAATGTCTTCAGGTTGATAGACAAAACAACACAAAAACCTACAATGTCATGAAGGTTGACAGACTAAACAACACAAAAACCTACAATATCTCCAGGTTGATAGACAAAACAACACAACAACCTACAATGTCTCCAGGTTGACAGACTCAACAACCTACAATATCTCCAGGTTGATAAACAAAACAACGCAAAAACCTACAATGTCTCCAGGTTGACAGACTCAACAACACAAAAACCTACAATATCTCCAGGTTGATAGAGCAACCAACACAAAAACCTACAATGTCTCAAGGTTGACAGACTCAACAACACAAAAACCTACAATATCTCCAGGTTGATAGACAAAACAACACAACAACCTACAATGTCTCCAGGTTGACAGACTCAACAACCTACGATGTCTCCAGCTTGACAGATTCAACAACACAACAACCTACGATGTCTCCAGCTTGACAGACTCAACAACACAAAAACCTACAATATCTCCAGGTTGATAGACAAAACAACACAAAAACCTACAATGTCTCCAGGTTGACAGACTCAACAACCTACAATATCTCCAGGTTGATAGACAAAACAACACAAAAACATACAATATCTCCAGGTTGATAGACAAAACAACACAAAAACATACAATATATCCAGGTTGATAGACAAAACAACACAAAAACATACAATATCTCCAGGTTGATAGACAAAACAACACAAAAACCTACAATGTCTCCAGGTTGACAGAATCAACAATACAACAACCTACAATGTCTCCAGGTTGACAGACTCAACAACCTACGATGTCTCCAGCTTGACAGATTCAACAACACAACAACCTACGATGTCTCCAGCTTGACAGACTCAACAACACAAAAACCTATAATGTCTTCAGGTTGATAGACAAAACAACACAAAAACCTACAATGTCTCAAGGTTGACAGAATCAAGAACACAAATACCTACAATATCTCCAGCTTGATAGACAAAACAACACAAAAACCTACAATGTCTCCAGGTTGACAGACAAAACAACACGAAAACCTACAATATCTCCAGGTTGATAAACAAAACAACGCAAAAACCTACAATGTCTCCAGGTTGACATACTCAACAACACAAAAACCTACAATGTCTCCAGGTTGACAGAATCAACAATACAACAACCTACAATGTCTCCAGGTTGACAGACTCAACAACCTACGATGTCTCCAGCTTGACAGATTCAACAACACAACAACCTACGATGTCTCCAGCTTGACAGACTCAACAACACAAAACCTACAATGTCTTCAGGTTGATAGACAAAACAACACAAAAACATACAATATCTCCAGGTTGATAGACAAAACAACACAAAAACCTACAATGTCTCAAGGTTGACAGACTCAACAACACCAAAACCTACAATATCTCCAGGTTGATAGACAAAACAACACAACAACCTACAATGTCTCCAGGTTGACAGACTCAACAACCTACAATATCTCCAGGTTGATAGACAAAACAACACAAAAACCTACAATGTCTCCAGGTTGACAGAATCAACAATACAACAACCTACAATGTCTCCAGGTTGACAGACTCAACAACCTACGATGTCTCCAGCTGGACAGACTCAACAACACAAAAACCTACAATGTCTTCAGGTTGATAGACAAAACAACACAAAAACCTACAATGTCTCAAGGTTGACAGACTCAAGAACACAAATACCTACAATATCTCCAGCTTGATAGACAAAACAACACAAAAACATACAATATCTCCAGGTTGATAGACAAAACAACACAAAAACCTACAATGTCTCCAGGTTGACAGACTAAACAACCTACAATATCTCCAGGTTGATAGACAAAACAACACAAAAACCTACAATATCTCCAGGTTGATAGACAAAACAACACAAAAACATACAATATCTCCAGGTTGATAGACAAAACAACACAAAAACCTACAATGTCTCCAGGTTGACAGAATCAACAATACAACAACCTACAATATCTCCAGGTTGACAGACTCAACAACCTACGATGTCTCCAGCTTGACAGATTCAACAACACAACAACCTACGATGTCTCCAGCTTGACAGACTCAACAACACAAAAACCAACAATGTCTTCAGGTTGATAGACAAAACAACACAAAAACCTACAATGTCTCAAGGTTGACAGACTCAAGAACACAAATACCTACAATATCTCCAGCTTGATAGACAAAACAACACAAAAACATACAATATCTCCAGGTTGATAGACAAAACAACACAAAAACCTACAATGTCTCCAGGTTGACAGACTCAACAACCTACAATATCTCCAGGTTGATAGACAAAACAACACAAAAACCTACAATATCTCCAGGTTGATAGACAAAACAACACAAAAACATGCAATATCTCCAGGTTGATAGACAAAACAACACAAAAACCTACAATATCGCCAGGTTGACAGACAAAACAACACGAAAACCTACAATATCTCCAGGTTGATAAACAAAACAACGCAAAAACCTACAATGTCTCCAGGTTGACAGACTCAACAACACAAAAACCTACAATATCTCCAGGTTGATAGACAAAACAACACAAAAACCTACAATGTCTCCAGGTTGACAGAATCAACAATACAACAACCTACAATGTCTCCAGGTTGACAGATTCAACAACCTACGATGTCTCCAGCTTGACAGACTCAACAACACAAAAACCTACAATGTCTCAAGGTTGACAGACTCAAGAACACAAATACCTACAATATCTCCAGCTTGATAGACAAAACAACACAAAAACATACAATATCTCCAGGTTGATAGACAAAACAACACAAAAACCTACAATGTCTCCAGGTTGACAGACTCAACAACCTACAATATCTCCAGGTTGATAGACAAAACAACACAAAAACCTACAATATCTCCAGGTTGATAGACAAAACAACACAAAAACATGCAATATCTCCAGGTTGATAGACAAAACAACACAAAAACCTACAATATCGCCAGGTTGACAGACAAAACAACACGAAAACCTACAATATCTCCAGGTTGATAAACAAAACAACGCAAAAACCTACAATGTATCCAGGTTGACAGACTCAACAACACAAAAACCTACAATATCTCCAGGTTGATAGACAAAACAACACAAAAACCTACAATGTCTCCAGGTTGACAGAATCAACAATACAACAACCTACAATGTCTCCAGGTTGACAGACTCAACAACCTACGATGTCTCCAGCTTGACAGACTCAACAACACAAAAACCTACAATGTCTTCAGGTTGATAGACAAAACAACACAAAAACCTACAATGTCTCAAGGTTGACAGACTCAAGAACACAAATACCTACAATATCTCCAGCTTGATAGACAAAACAACACAAAAACATACAATATCTCCAGGTTGATAGACAAAACAACACAAAAACCTACAATGTCTCCAGGTTGACAGAATCAACAATACAACAACCTACAATGTCTCCAGGTTGACAGACTCAACAACCTACGATGTCTCCAGCTTGACAGATTCAACAACACAACAACCTACGATGTCTCCAGCTTGACAGACTCAACAACACAAAAACCTACAATGTCTTCAGGTTGATAGACAAAACAACACAAAAACCTACAATGTCTCAAGGTTGACAGACTCAAGAACACAAAAACCTACAATGTCTCCATGTTGACAGACTAAACAACCTACAATATCTCCAGGTTGATAGACAAAACAACACAAAAACCTACAATATCTCCAGGTTGATAGACAAAACAACACAAAAACATACAATATCTCCAGATTGATAGACAAACCAACACAAAAACCTACAATGTCTCCAGGTTGATAGACAAAACACAAAAAACCTACAATATCCCCAGTTTGATAGACAAAACCACATAAAAAACCTTCAATGTCTCCAGGTTGACAGACTCAACAACCTACGATGTCTCCAGCTTGACAGATTCAACAACACAAAAACCTACAATATCTCCAGGTTGATAGACAAAAAAACACAACAACCTACAATGTCTCCAGGTTGACAGAATCAACAATACAACAACCTACAATGTCTCCAGGTTGACAGACTCAACAACCTACGATGTCTCCAGCTTGACAGATTCAACAACACAACAACCTACGATGTCTCCAGCTTGACAGACTCAACAACACAAAAACCTACAATGTCTTCAGGTTGATAGACAAAACAACACAAAAACCTACAATGTCTCAAGGTTGACAGACTCAACAACACAAAAACCTACAATATCTCCAGGTTGATAGACAAAACAACACAACAACCTACAATGTCTCCAGGTTGACAGACTCAAAAACCTACAATATCTCCAGGTTGATAGACAAAACAACACAAAAACCTACAATGTCTCCAGGTTGACAGAATCAACAATACAACAACCTACAATGTCTCCAGGTTGACAGACTCAACAACCTACGATGTCTCCAGCCTGACAGATTCAACAACACAACAACCTACGATGTCTCCAGCTTGACAGACTCAACAACACAAAAACCTACAATGTCTTCAGGTTGATAGACAAAACAACACAAAAACCTACAATGTCTCAAGGTTGACAGACTCAAGAACACAAATACCTACAATATCTCCAGCTTGATAGACAAAACAACACAAAAACCTACAATGTCTCCAGGTTGACAGACTAAACAACCTACAATATCTCCAGGTTGATAGACAAAACAACACAAAAACCTACAATATCTCCAGGTTGATAGACAAAACAACACAAAAACATACAATATCTCCAGGTTGATAGACAAAACAACACAAAAACCTACAATGTCTCCAGGTTGACACAATCAACAATACAACAACCTACAATGTCTCCAGGTTGACAGACTCAACAACCTACGATGTCTCCAGCTTGACAGATTCAACAACACAACAACCTACGATGTCTCCAGCTTGACAGACTCAACAACACAAAAACCTACAATGTCTTCAGGTTGATAGACAAAACAACACAAAAACCTACAATGTCTCAAGGTTGACAGACTCAAGAACACAAATACCTACAATATCTCCAGCTTGATAGACAAAACAACACAAAAACATACAATATCTCCAGGTTGATAGACAAAACAACACAAAAACCTACAATGTCTCCAGGTTGACAGACAAAACAACACGAAAACCTACAATATCTCCAGGTTAATAAACAAAACAACGCAAAAACCTACAATGTCTCCAGGTTGACAGACTCAACAACACAAAAACCTACAATGTCTCCAGGTTGACAGAATCAACAATACAACAACCTACAATGTCTCCAGGTTGACAGACTCAACAACCTACGATGTCTCCAGCTTGACAGATTCAACAACACAACAACCTACGATGTCTCCAGCTTGACAGACTCAACAACACAAAACCTACAATGTCTTCAGGTTGATAGACAAAACATCACAAAAACCTACAATGTCTCAAGGTTGACAGACTCAACAACACAAAAACCTACAATATCTCCAGGTTGATAGACAAAACAACACAAAAACCTACAATGTCTCCAGGTTGACAGACTCAACAACCTACAATATCTCCAGGTTGATAATCAAAACAACACAAAAACCTACAATGTCTCCAGGTTGACAGAATCAACAATACAACAACCTACAATGTCTCCAGGTTGACAGACTCAACAACCTACGATGTCTCCAGCTTGACAGATTCAACAACACAACAACCTACGATGTCTCCAGCTTGACAGACTCAACAACACAAAAACCTACAATGTCTTCAGGTTGATAGACAAAACAACACAAAAACCTACAATGTCATGAAGGTTGACAGACTAAACAACACAAAAACCTACAATATCTCCAGGTTGATAGACAAAACAACACAACAACCTACAATGTCTCCAGGTTGACAGACTCAACAACCTACAATATCTCCAGGTTGATAAACAAAACAACGCAAAAACCTACAATGTCTCCAGGTTGACAGACTCAACAACACAAAAACCTACAATATCTCCAGGTTGATAGAGCAACCAACACAAAAACCTACAATGTCTCAAGGTTGACAGACTCAACAACACAAAAACCTACAATATCTCCAGGTTGATAGACAAAACAACACAACAACCTACAATGTCTCCAGGTTGACAGACTCAACAACCTACGATGTCTCCAGCTTGACAGATTCAACAACACAACAACCTACGATGTCTCCAGCTTGACAGACTCAACAACACAAAAACCTACAATATCTCCAGGTTGATAGACAAAACAACACAAAAACCTACAATGTCTCCAGGTTGACAGACTCAACAACCTACAATATCTCCAGGTTGATAGACAAAACAACACAAAAACATACAATATCTCCAGGTTGATAGACAAAACAACACAAAAACATACAATATATCCAGGTTGATAGACAAAACAACACAAAAACATACAATATCTCCAGGTTGATAGACAAAACAACACAAAAACCTACAATGTCTCCAGGTTGACAGAATCAACAATACAACAACCTACAATGTCTCCAGGTTGACAGACTCAACAACCTACGATGTCTCCAGCTTGACAGATTCAACAACACAACAACCTACGATGTCTCCAGCTTGACAGACTCAACAACACAAAAACCTATAATGTCTTCAGGTTGATAGACAAAACAACACAAAAACCTACAATGTCTCAAGGTTGACAGAATCAAGAACACAAATACCTACAATATCTCCAGCTTGATAGACAAAACAACACAAAAACCTACAATGTCTCCAGGTTGACAGACAAAACAACACGAAAACCTACAATATCTCCAGGTTGATAAACAAAACAACGCAAAAACCTACAATGTCTCCAGGTTGACATACTCAACAACACAAAAACCTACAATGTCTCCAGGTTGACAGAATCAACAATACAACAACCTACAATGTCTCCAGGTTGACAGACTCAACAACCTACGATGTCTCCAGCTTGACAGATTCAACAACACAACAACCTACGATGTCTCCAGCTTGACAGACTCAACAACACAAAACCTACAATGTCTTCAGGTTGATAGACAAAACAACACAAAAACATACAATATCTCCAGGTTGATAGACAAAACAACACAAAAACCTACAATGTCTCCAGGTTGACAGACTAAACAACCTACAATATCTCCAGGTTGATAGACAAAACAACACAAAAACCTACAATATCTCCAGGTTGATAGACAAAACAACACAAAAACATACAATATCTCCAGATTGATAGACAAACCAACACAAAAACCTACAATGTCTCCAGGTTGATAGACAAAACACAAAAAACCTACAATATCCCCAGTTTGATAGACAAAACCACATAAAAAACGTTCAATGTCTCCAGGTTGACAGACTCAACAACCTACGATGTCTCCAGCTTGACAGATTCAACAACACAAAAACCTACAATGTCTCCAGGTTGACAGACTCAACAACCTACAATATCTCCAGGTTGATATACAAAACTACACAAAAACCTACAATGTCTCAAGGTTGACAGACTCAAGAACACAAATACCTACAATATCTCCAGCTTGATAGACAAAACAACACAAAAACCTACAATGTCTCCAGGTTGACAGACTAAACAACCTACAATATCTCCAGGTTGATAGACAAAACAACACAAAAACCTACAATATCTCCAGGTTGATAGACAAAACAACACAAAAACATACAATATCTCCAGGTTGATAGACAAAACAACACAAAAACCTACAATGTCTCCAGGTTGACAGAATCAACAATACAACAACCTACAATGTCTCCAGGTTGACAGACTCAACAACCTACGATGTCTCCAGCTTGACAGATTCAACAACACAACAACCTACGATGTCTCCAGCTTGACAGACTCAACAACACAAAAACCTACAATGTCTTCAGGTTGATAGACAAAACAACACAAAAACCTACAATGTCTCAAGGTTGACAGACTCAACAACACCAAAACCTACAATATCTCCAGGTTGATAGACAAAACAACACATGAACCTACAATGTCTCCAGGTTGACAGACTCAACAACCTACAATATCTCCAGGTTGATAGACAAAACAACACAAAAACCTACAATGTCTCCAGGTTGACAGAATCAACAATACAACAACCTACAATGTCTCCAGGTTGACAGACTCAACAACCTACGATGTCTCCAGCTGGACAGACTCAACAACACAAAAACCTACAATGTCTTCAGGTTGATAGACAAAACAACACAAAAACCTACAATGTCTCAAGGTTGACAGACTCAAGAACACAAATACCTACAATATCTCCAGCTTGATAGACAAAACAACACAAAAACATACAATATCTCCAGGTTGATAGACAAAACAACACAAAAACCTACAATGTCTCCAGGTTGACAGACTAAACAACCTACAATGTCTCCAGGTTGACAGACTCAACAACACAAAAACCTACAATATCTCCAGGTTGATAGACAAAACAACACAAAAACATACAATATCTCCAGGTTGATAGACAAAACAACACAAAAACCTACAATGTCTCCAGGTTGACAGAATCAACAATACAACAACCTACAATATCTCCAGGTTGACAGACTCAACAACCTACGATGTCTCCAGCTTGACAGATTCAACAACACAACAACCTACGATGTCTCCAGCTTGACAGACTCAACAACACAAAAACCAACAATGTCTTCAGGTTGATAGACAAAACAACACAAAAACCTACAATGTCTCAAGGTTGACAGACTCAAGAACACAAATACCTACAATATCTCCAGCTTGATAGACAAAACAACACAAAAACATACAATATCTCCAGGTTGATAGACAAAACAACACAAAAACCTACAATGTCTCCAGGTTGACAGACTCAACAACCTACAATATCTCCAGGTTGATAGACAAAACAACACAAAAACCTACAATATCTCCAGGTTGATAGACAAAACAACACAAAAACATGCAATATCTCCAGGTTGATAGACAAAACAACACAAAAACCTACAATATCGCCAGGTTGACAGACAAAACAACACGAAAACCTACAATATCTCCAGGTTGATAAACAAAACAACGCAAAAACCTACAATGTCTCCAGGTTGACAGACTCAACAACACAAAAACCTACAATATCTCCAGGTTGATAGACAAAACAACACAAAAACCTACAATGTCTCCAGGTTGACAGAATCAACAATACAACAACCTACAATGTCTCCAGGTTGACAGATTCAACAACCTACGATGTCTCCAGCTTGACAGACTCAACAACACAAAAACCTACAATGTCTCAAGGTTGACAGACTCAAGAACACAAATACCTACAATATCTCCAGCTTGATAGACAAAACAACACAAAAACATACAATATCTCCAGGTTGATAGACAAAACAACACAAAAACCTACAATGTCTCCAGGTTGACAGACTCAACAACCTACAATATCTCCAGGTTGATAGACAAAACAACACAAAAACCTACAATATCTCCAGGTTGATAGACAAAACAACACAAAAACATGCAATATCTCCAGGTTGATAGACAAAACAACACAAAAACCTACAATATCGCCAGGTTGACAGACAAAACAACACGAAAACCTACAATATCTCCAGGTTGATAAACAAAACAACGCAAAAACCTACAATGTATCCAGGTTGACAGACTCAACAACACAAAAACCTACAATATCTCCAGGTTGATAGACAAAACAACACAAAAACCTACAATGTCTCCAGGTTGACAGAATCAACAATACAACAACCTACAATGTCTCCAGGTTGACAGACTCAACAACCTACGATGTCTCCAGCTTGACAGACTCAACAACACAAAAACCTACAATGTCTTCAGGTTGATAGACAAAACAACACAAAAACCTACAATGTCTCAAGGTTGACAGACTCAAGAACACAAATACCTACAATATCTCCAGCTTGATAGACAAAACAACACAAAAACATACAATATCTCCAGGTTGATAGACAAAACAACACAAAAACCTACAATGTCTCCAGGTTGACAGAATCAACAATACAACAACCTACAATGTCTCCAGGTTGACAGACTCAACAACCTACGATGTCTCCAGCTTGACAGATTCAACAACACAACAACCTACGATGTCTCCAGCTTGACAGACTCAACAACACAAAAACCTACAATGTCTTCAGGTTGATAGACAAAACAACACAAAAACCTACAATGTCTCAAGGTTGACAGACTCAAGAACACAAAAACCTACAATGTCTCCATGTTGACAGACTAAACAACCTACAATATCTCCAGGTTGATAGACAAAACAACACAAAAACCTACAATATCTCCAGGTTGATAGACAAAACAACACAAAAACATACAATATCTCCAGATTGATAGACAAACCAACACAAAAACCTACAATGTCTCCAGGTTGATAGACAAAACACAAAAAACCTACAATATCCCCAGTTTGATAGACAAAACCACATAAAAAACCTTCAATGTCTCCAGGTTGACAGACTCAACAACCTACGATGTCTCCAGCTTGACAGATTCAACAACACAACAACCTACGCTGTTTCCAGCTTTACAGACTCAACAACACAAAAACCTACAATGTCTCCAGGTTGACAGACTCAACAACCTACAATATCTCCAGGTTTATATACAAAACTACACAAAAACCTACAATGTCTCCAGGTTGACAGACTCAACAACACAAAAACATACAATATCTCCATGTTGATAAACAAAACAACACAAAAACCTACAATGTCTCCAGGTTGACAGACTTAACAACACAAAAACCTACAATATCTCCAGGTTGATAGACAAAAAAACACAACAACCTACAATGTCTCCAGGTTGACAGAATCAACAATACAACAACCTACAATGTCTCCAGGTTGACAGACTCAACAACCTACGATGTCTCCAGCTTGACAGATTCAACAACACAACAACCTACGATGTCTCCAGCTTGACAGACTCAACAACACAAAAACCTACAATGTCTTCAGGTTGATAGACAAAACAACACAAAAACCTACAATGTCTCAAGGTTGACAGACTCAACAACACAAAAACCTACAATATCTCCAGGTTGATAGACAAAACAACACAACAACCTACAATGTCTCCAGGTTGACAGACTCAAAAACCTACAATATCTCCAGGTTGATAGACAAAACAACACAAAAACCTACAATGTCTCCAGGTTGACAGAATCAACAATACAACAACCTACAATGTCTCCAGGTTGACAGACTCAACAACCTACGATGTCTCCAGCCTGACAGATTCAACAACACAACAACCTACGATGTCTCCAGCTTGACAGACTCAACAACACAAAAACCTACAATGTCTTCAGGTTGATAGACAAAACAACACAAAAACCTACAATGTCTCAAGGTTGACAGACTCAAGAACACAAATACCTACAATATCTCCAGCTTGATAGACAAAACAACACAAAAACCTACAATGTCTCCAGGTTGACAGACTAAACAACCTACAATATCTCCAGGTTGATAGACAAAACAACACAAAAACCTACAATATCTCCAGGTTGATAGACAAAACAACACAAAAACATACAATATCTCCAGGTTGATAGACAAAACAACACAAAAACCTACAATGTCTCCAGGTTGACAGAATCAACAATACAACAACCTACAATGTCTCCAGGTTGACAGAATCAACAATACAACAACCTACAATGTCTCCAGGTTGACAGACTCAACAACCTACGATGTCTCCAGCTTGACAGATTCAACAACACAACAACCTACGATGTCTCCAGCTTGACAGACTCAACAACACAAAACCTACAATGTCTTCAGGTTGATAGACAAAACATCACAAAAACCTACAATGTCTCAAGGTTGACAGACTCAACAACACAAAAACCTACAATATCTCCAGGTTGATAGACAAAACAACACAAAAACCTACAATGTCTCCAGGTTGACAGACTCAACAACCTACAATATCTCCAGGTTGATAATCAAAACAACACAAAAACCTACAATGTCTCCAGGTTGACAGAATCAACAATACAACAACCTACAATGTCTCCAGGTTGACAGACTCAACAACCTACGATGTCTCCAGCTTGACAGATTCAACAACACAACAACCTACGATGTCTCCAGCTTGACAGACTCAACAACACAAAAACCTACAATGTCTTCAGGTTGATAGACAAAACAACACAAAAACCTACAATGTCATGAAGGTTGACAGACTAAACAACACAAAAACCTACAATATCTCCAGGTTGATAGACAAAACAACACAACAACCTACAATGTCTCCAGGTTGACAGACTCAACAACCTACAATATCTCCAGGTTGATAAACAAAACAACGCAAAAACCTACAATGTCTCCAGGTTGACAGACTCAACAACACAAAAACCTACAATATCTCCAGGTTGATAGAGCAACCAACACAAAAACCTACAATGTCTCAAGGTTGACAGACTCAACAACACAAAAACCTACAATATCTCCAGGTTGATAGACAAAACAACACAACAACCTACAATGTCTCCAGGTTGACAGACTCAACAACCTACGATGTCTCCAGCTTGACAGATTCAACAACACAACAACCTACGATGTCTCCAGCTTGACAGACTCAACAACACAAAAACCTACAATATCTCCAGGTTGATAGACAAAACAACACAAAAACCTACAATGTCTCCAGGTTGACAGACTCAACAACCTACAATATCTCCAGGTTGATAGACAAAACAACACAAAAACATACAATATCTCCAGGTTGATAGACAAAACAACACAAAAACATACAATATATCCAGGTTGATAGACAAAACAACACAAAAACATACAATATCTCCAGGTTGATAGACAAAACAACACAAAAACCTACAATGTCTCCAGGTTGACAGAATCAACAATACAACAACCTACAATGTCTCCAGGTTGACAGACTCAACAACCTACGATGTCTCCAGCTTGACAGATTCAACAACACAACAACCTACGATGTCTCCAGCTTGACAGACTCAACAACACAAAAACCTATAATGTCTTCAGGTTGATAGACAAAACAACACAAAAACCTACAATGTCTCAAGGTTGACAGACTCAAGAACACAAATACCTACAATATCTCCAGCTTGATAGACAAAACAACACAAAAACCTACAATGTCTCCAGGTTGACAGACAAAACAACACGAAAACCTACAATATCTCCAGGTTGATAAACAAAACAACGCAAAAACCTACAATGTCTCCAGGTTGACATACTCAACAACACAAAAACCTACAATGTCTCCAGGTTGACAGAATCAACAATACAACAACCTACAATGTCTCCAGGTTGACAGACTCAACAACCTACGATGTCTCCAGCTTGACAGATTCAACAACACAACAACCTACGATGTCTCCAGCTTGACAGACTCAACAACACAAAACCTACAATGTCTTCAGGTTGATAGACAAAACAACACAAAAACATACAATATCTCCAGGTTGATAGACAAAACAACACAAAAACCTACAATGTCTCCAGGTTGACAGACTAAACAACCTACAATATCTCCAGGTTGATAGACAAAACAACACAAAAACCTACAATATCTCCAGGTTGATAGACAAAACAACACAAAAACATACAATATCTCCAGATTGATAGACAAACCAACACAAAAACCTACAATGTCTCCAGGTTGATAGACAAAACACAAAAAACCTACAATATCCCCAGTTTGATAGACAAAACCACATAAAAAACGTTCAATGTCTCCAGGTTGACAGACTCAACAACCTACGATGTCTCCAGCTTGACAGATTCAACAACACAAAAACCTACAATGTCTCCAGGTTGACAGACTCAACAACCTACAATATCTCCAGGTTGATATACAAAACTACACAAAAACCTACAATGTCTCAAGGTTGACAGACTCAAGAACACAAATACCTACAATATCTCCAGCTTGATAGACAAAACAACACAAAAACCTACAATGTCTCCAGGTTGACAGACTAAACAACCTACAATATCTCCAGGTTGATAGACAAAACAACACAAAAACCTACAATATCTCCAGGTTGATAGACAAAACAACACAAAAACATACAATATCTCCAGGTTGATAGACAAAACAACACAAAAACCTACAATGTCTCCAGGTTGACAGAATCAACAATACAACAACCTACAATGTCTCCAGGTTGACAGACTCAACAACCTACGATGTCTCCAGCTTGACAGATTCAACAACACAAGAACCTACGATGTCTCCAGCTTGACAGACTCAACAACACAAAAACCTACAATGTCTTCAGGTTGATAGACAAAACAACACAAAAACCTACAATGTCTCAAGGTTGACAGACTCAAGAACACAAATACCTACAATATCTCCAGCTTGATAGACAAAACAACACAAAAACCTACAATATCTCCAGGTTGATAAACAAAACAACGCAAAAACCTACAATGTCTCTAGGTTGACAGACTCAACAACACAAAAACCTACAATGTCTCCAGGTTGACAGAATCAACAATACAACAACCTACAATGTCTCCAGGTTGACAGACTCAACAACCTACGATGTCTCCAGCTTGACAGATTCAACAACACAACAACCTACGATGTCTCCAGCTCGACAGACTCAACAACACAAAAACCTACAATATCTCCAGGTTGATAGACAAAACAACACAAAAACCTACAATGTCTCCAGGTTGACAGACTCAACAACCTACAATATCTCCAGGTTGATAATCAAAACAACACAAAAACCTACAATGTCTCCAGGTTGACAGAATCAACAATACAACAACCTACAATGTCTCCAGGTTGACAGACTCAACAACCTACGATGTCTCCAGCTTGACAGATTCAACAACACAACAACCTACGAAGTCTCCAGCTTGACAGACTCAACAACACAAAAACCTACAATGTCTTCAGGTTGATAGACAAAACAACACAAAAACCTACAATGTCTCCTGGTTGATAGACAAAACAACACAACAACCTACAATGTCTCCAGGTTGACAGACTCAACAACCTACAATATCTCCAGGTTGATAAACAAAACAACGCAAAAACCTACAATGTCTCCAGGTTGACAGACTCAACAACACAAAAACCTACAATATCTCCAGGTTGATAGACAAAACAACACAAAAACCTACAATGTCTCAAGGTTGACAGACTCAACAACACAAAAACCTACAATATCTCCAGGTTGATAGACAAAACAACACAACAACCTACAATGTCTCCAGGTTGACAGACTCAACAACCTACGATGTCTCCAGCTTGACAGATTCAACAACACAACAACCTACGATGTCTCCAGCTTGACAGACTCAACAACACAAAAACCTACAATATCTCCAGGTTGATAGACAAAACAACACAAAAACCTACAATGTCTCCAGGTTGACAGACTCAACAACCTACAATATCTCCAGGTTGATAGACAAAACAACACAAAAACATACAATATCTCCAGGTTGATAGACAAAACAACACAAAAACATACAATATATCCAGGTTGATAGACAAAACAACACAAAAACATACAATATCTCCAGGTTGATAGACAAAACAACACAAAAACCTACAATGTCTCCAGGTTGACAGAATCAACAATACAACAACCTACAATGTCTCCAGGTTGACAGACTAACAACCTACGATGCCTCCAGCTTGACAGATTCAACAACACAACAACCTACGATGTCTCCAGCTTGACAGACTCAACAACACAAAAACCTATAATGTCTTCAGGTTGATAGACAAAACAACACAAAAACCTACGATGTCTCCAGCTTGACAGACTCAACAACACAAAACCTACAATGTCTTCAGGTTGATAGACAAAACAACACAAAAACATACAATATCTCCAGGTTGATAGACAAAACAACACAAAAACCTACAATGTCTCCAGGTTGACAGACTAAACAACCTACAATATCTCCAGGTTGATAGACAAAACAACACAAAAACCTACAATATCTCCAGGTTGATAGACAAAACAAAACAAAAACATACAATATCTCCAGATTGATAGACAAACCAACACAAAAACCTACAATGTCTCCAGGTTGATAGACAAAACACAAAAAACCTACAATATCCCCAGTTTGATAGACAAAACCACACAAAAACCTACAATGTCTCCAGGTTGACAGACTCAACAACCTACAATATCTCCAGGTTGATATACAAAACTACACAAAAACCTACAATGTCTCCAGGTTGACAGACTCAACAACACAAAAACATACAATATCTCCAGGTTGATAAACAAAACAATGCAAAAACCTACAATGTCTCCAGGTTGACAGACTCAACAACCTACAATATCTCCAGGTTGATAGACAAAACAACACAAAAACCTACAATGTCTCCAGGTTGACAGAATCAACAATACAACAACCTACAATGTCTCCAGGTTGACAGACTCAACAACCTACGATGTCTCCAGCTTGACAGATTCAACAACACAACAACCTACGATGTCTCCAGCTTGACAGACTCAACAACACAAAAACCTACAATGTCTCAAGGTTCACAGACTCAAGAACACAAATACCTACAATATCTCCAGCTTGATAGACAAAACAACACAAAAACATACAATATCTCCAGGTTGATAGACAAAACAACACAAAAACCTACAATGTCTCCAGGTTGACAGACTAAACAACCTACAATATCTCCAGGTTGATAGACAAAACAACACAAAAACCTACAATATCTCCAGGTTGATAGACAAAACAACACAAAAACATACAATATCTCCAGGTTGATAGACAAAACAACACAAAAACATACAATATCTCCAGGTTGATAGACAAAACAACACAAAAACCTACAATGTCTCCAGGTTGACAGACTCAACAACCTATAATATCTCCAGGTTGATAGACAAAACAACACAAAAACCTACAATATCTCCAGGTTGATAGACAAAACAACACAAAAACATACAATATCTCCAGGTTGATAGACAAAACAACACAAAAACCTACAATATCGCCAGGTTGACAGACAAAACAACACGAAAACCTACAATATCTCCAGGTTGATAAACAAAACAACGCAAAAACCTACAATGTCTCCAGGTTGACAGACTCAACAACACAAAAACCTACAATATCTCCAGGTTGATAGACAAAACAACACAAAAACCTACAATGTCTCCAGGTTGACAGAATCAACAATACAACAACCTACAATGTCTCCAGGTTGACAGACTCAACAACCTACGATGTCTCCAGCTTGACAGATTCAACAACACAACAACCTACGATGTCTCCAGCTTGACAGACTCAACAACACAAAAACCTACAATGTCTTCAGGTTGATAGACAAAACAACACAAAAACCTACAATGTCTCCAGGTTGACAGACTCAACAACCTACAATATCTCCAGGTTGATAATCAAAACAACACAAAAACCTACAATGTCTCCAGGTTGACAGAATCAACAATACAACAACCTACAATGTCTCCATGTTGACAGACTCAACAACCTACGATGTCTCCAGCTTGACAGATTCAACAACACAACAACCTACGATGTCTCCAGCTTGACAGACTCAACAACACAAAAACCTACAATGTCTTCAGGTTGATAGACAAAACAACACAAAAACCTACAATGTCTCAAGGTTGACAGACTCAACAACACAAAAACCTACAATATCTCCAGGTTGATAGACAAAACAACACAACAACCTACAATGTCTCCAGGTTGACAGACTCAACAACCTACAATATCTCCAGGTTGATAAACAAAACAACGCAAAAACCTACAATGTCTCCAGGTTGACAGACTCAACAACACAAAAACCTACAATATCTCCAGGTTGATAGACAAAACAACACAAAAACCTACAATGTCTCAAGGTTGACAGACTCAACAACACAAAAACCTACAATATCTCCAGGTTGATAGACAAAACAACACAACAATGTCTCCAGGTTGACAGACTCAACAACCTACGATGTCTCCAGCTTGACAGATTCAACAACACAACAACCTACGATGTCTCCAGCTTGACAGACTCAACAACACAAAAACCTACAATATCTCCAGGCTGATAGACAAAACAACACAAAAACCTACAATGTCTCCAGGTTGACAGACTCAACAACCTACAATATCTCCAGGTTGATAGACAAAACAACACAAAAACATACAATATCTCCAGGTTGATAGACAAAACAACACAAAAACATACAATATATCCAAGTTGATAGACAAAACAACACAAAAACCTACAATTTCTCCAGGTTGATAGACAAAACAACACAAAAACATACAATATCTCCAGGTTGATAAACAAAATCCCACAAAAACATACAATATCTCCAGGTTGATAGACAAAACACAAAAAACCTACAATATCCCCAGGTTGATAGACAAAACCAAACAAAAACATACAATGTCTCCAGGTTGACAGACTTAACAACCTACGATGTCTCCAGCTTGACAGAGTCAACAACACAAAAACCTACAATATCTCCAGGTTGATAGACAAAACAACACAAAAACCTACAATCTCTCCAGGTTTATAGACAAAACAACACAAAAACATACAATATCTCCAGGTTTATAGACAAAACAACACAAAAACATACAATATATCCAGGTTGATAGACAAAACAACACAAAAACCTACAATATCTCCAGGTTGATAGACAAAACAACACAAAAACATACAATATCTCCAGGTTGATAGACAAAATCCCACAAAAACATACAATATCTCCAGGTTGATAGACAAAACAACACAAAAACCTACAATATCTCCAGGTTGATTGACAAAACAACACAAAAACATACAATATATCCAGGTTGATAGACAAAACAACACAAAAACATACAATATATCCAGGTTGATAGACAAAACAACACAAAAACCTACAATGTCTCCAGGTTGACAGACTTAACAACCTACAATATCTCCAGGTTGATAGACAAAACAACACAAAAACATACAATATATCCAGGTTGATAGACAAAACAACACAAAAACCTACAATATCTCCAGGTTGATAGACAAAACAACACAAAAACATACAATATCTCCAGGTTGATAGACAAAATCCCACAAAAACATACAATATCTCCAGGTTGATAGACAAAACACAAAAAACCTACAATTTCCCCAGGTTGATAGACAAAACCACACAAAAACCTTCAATGTCTCCAGGTTGACAGACTCAACAACCTACGATGTCTCCAGCTTGACAGATTCAACAACACAACAACCTACGCCGTCTCCAGGTTGACAGACTCAACAACACAAAAACATACAATATTTCCAGGTTGATAAACAAAACAATGCAAAAACCTACAATGTCTCCAGGTTGACAGACTCAACAACCTACATTATCTCCAGGTTGATAGACAAAACAACACAAAAACCTACAATGTCTCCAGGTTGACAGAATCAACAATACAACAACCTACAATGTCTCCAGGTTGACAGACTCAACAACCTACGATGTCTCCAGCTTGACAGATTCAACAACACAACAACCTACGATGTCTCCAGCTTGACAGACTCAACAACACAAAAACCTACAATGTCTCCAGGTTGACAGACTAAACAACCTACAATATCTCCAGGTTGATAGACAAAACAACACAAAAACCTACAATATCTCCAGGTTGATAGACAAAACAACACAAAAACCTACAATATCTCCAGGTTGATAGACAAAACAACACAAAAACATACAATGTCTCCAGGTTGATAGACAAAACAACACAAAAACCTACAATATCTCCAGGTTGATAGACAAAACAACACAAAAACCTACAATGTCTCCAGGTTGACAGACTCAACAACCTATAATATCTCCAGGTTGATAGACAAAACAACACAAAAACCTACAATATCTCCAGGTTGATAGACAAAACAACACAAAAACCTACAATATCTCCAGGTTGATAGACAAAACAACGCAAAAACCTACAATGTCTCCAGGTTGACAGACTCAACAACACAAAAACCTACAATATCTCCAGGTTGATAGACAAAACAACACAAAAACCTACAATGTCTCCAGGTTGACAGAATCAACAATACAACAACCTACAATGTCTCCAGGTTGACAGACTCAACAACCTACGATGTCTCCAGCTTGACAGATTCAACAACACAACAACCTACGATGTCTCCAGCTTGACAGACTCAACAACACAAAAACCTACAATGTCTTCAGGTTGATAGACAAAACAACACAAAAACCTACAATGTCTCCAGGTTGACAGACTCAACAACCTACAATATCTCCAGGTTGATAATCAAAACAACACAAAAACCTACAATGTCTCCAGGTTGACAGAATCAACAATACAACAACCTACAATGTCTCCAGGTTGACAGACTCAACAACCTACGATGTCTCCAGCTTGACAGATTCAACAACACAACAACCTACGATGTCTCCAGCTTGACAGACTCAACAACACAAAAACCTACAATGTCTTCAGGTTGATAGACAAAACAACACAAAAACCTACAATGTCTCAAGGTTGACAGACTCAACAACACAAAAACCTACAATATCTCCAGGTTGATAGACAAAACAACACAACAACCTACAATGTCTCCAGGTTGACAGACTCAACAACCTACAATATCTCCAGGTTGATAAACAAAACAACGCAAAAACCTACAATGTCTCCAGGTTGACAGACTCAACAACACAAAAACCTACAATATCTCCAGGTTGATAGACAAAACAACACAAAAACCTACAATGTCTCAAGGTTGACAGACTCAACAACACAAAAACCTACAATATCTCCAGGTTGATAGACAAAACAACACAACAATGTCTCCAGGTTGACAGACTCAACAACCTACGATGTCTCCAGCTTGACAGATTCAACAACACAACAACCTACGATGTCTCCAGCTTGACAGACTCAACAACACAAAAACCTACAATATCTCCAGGCTGATAGACAAAACAACACAAAAACCTACAATGTCTCCAGGTTGACAGACTCAACAACCTACAATATCTCCAGGTTGATAGACAAAACAACACAAAAACATACAATATCTCCAGGTTGATAGACAAAACAACACAAAAACATACAATATATCCAAGTTGATAGACAAAACAACACAAAAACCTACAATATCTCCAGGTTGATAGACAAAACAACACAAAAACATACAATATCTCCAGGTTGATAAACAAAATCCCACAAAAACATACAATATCTCCAGGTTGATAGACAAAACACAAAAAACCTACAATATCCCCAGGTTGATAGACAAAACCAAACAAAAACATACAATGTCTCCAGGTTGACAGACTTAACAACCTACGATGTCTCCAGCTTGACAGAGTCAACAACACAAAAACCTACAATATCTCCAGGTTGATAGACAAAACAACACAAAAACCTACAATCTCTCCAGGTTTATAGACAAAACAACACAAAAACATACAATATCTCCAGGTTTATAGACAAAACAACACAAAAACATACAATATATCCAGGTTGATAGACAAAACAACACAAAAACCTACAATATCTCCAGGTTGATAGACAAAACAACACAAAAACATACAATATCTCCAGGTTGATAGACAAAATCCCACAAAAACATACAATATCTCCAGGTTGATAGACAAAACAACACAAAAACCTACAATATCTCCAGGTTGATTGACAAAACAACACAAAAACATACAATATATCCAGGTTGATAGACAAAACAACACAAAAACATACAATATATCCAGGTTGATAGACAAAACAACACAAAAACCTACAATGTCTCCAGGTTGACAGACTTAACAACCTACAATATCTCCAGGTTGATAGACAAAACAACACAAAAACATACAATATATCCAGGTTGATAGACAAAACAACACAAAAACCTACAATATCTCCAGGTTGATAGACAAAACAACACAAAAACATACAATATCTCCAGGTTGATAGACAAAATCCCACAAAAACATACAATATCTCCAGGTTGATAGACAAAACACAAAAAACCTACAATTTCCCCAGGTTGATAGACAAAACCACACAAAAACCTTCAATGTCTCCAGGTTGACAGACTCAACAACCTACGATGTCTCCAGCTTGACAGATTCAACAACACAACAACCTACGCCGTCTCCAGGTTGACAGACTCAACAACACAAAAACATACAATATTTCCAGGTTGATAAACAAAACAATGCAAAAACCTACAATGTCTCCAGGTTGACAGACTCAACAACCTACATTATCTCCAGGTTGATAGACAAAACAACACAAAAACCTACAATGTCTCCAGGTTGACAGAATCAACAATACAACAACCTACAATGTCTCCAGGTTGACAGACTCAACAACCTACGATGTCTCCAGCTTGACAGATTCAACAACACAACAACCTACGATGTCTCCAGCTTGACAGACTCAACAACACAAAAACCTACAATGTCTCCAGGTTGACAGACTAAACAACCTACAATATCTCCAGGTTGATAGACAAAACAACACAAAAACCTACAATATCTCCAGGTTGATAGACAAAACAACACAAAAACCTACAATATCTCCAGGTTGATAGACAAAACAACACAAAAACATACAATGTCTCCAGGTTGATAGACAAAACAACACAAAAACCTACAATATCTCCAGGTTGATAGACAAAACAACACAAAAACCTACAATGTCTCCAGGTTGACAGACTCAACAACCTATAATATCTCCAGGTTGATAGACAAAACAACACAAAAACCTACAATATCTCCAGGTTGATAGACAAAACAACACAAAAACATACAATATCTCCAGGTTGATAGACAAAACAACACAAAAACCTACAATATCGCCAGGTTGACAGACAAAACAACACGAAAACCTACAATATCTCCAGATTGATAAACAAAACAACGCAAAAACCTACAATGTCTCCAGGTTGACAGACTCAACAACACAAAAACCTACAATATCTCCAGGTTGATAGACAAAACAACACAAAAACCTACAATGTCTCCAGGTTGACAGAATCAACAATACAACAACCTACAATGTCTCCAGGTTGACAGACTCAACAACCTACGATGTCTCCAGCTTGACAGATTCAACAACACAACAACCTACGATGTCTCCAGCTTCACAGACTCAACAACACAAAAACCTACAATGTCTTCAGGTTGATAGACAAAACAACACAAAAACCTACAATGTCTCAAGGTTGACAGACTCAACAACACAAAAACCTACAATATCTCCAGGTTGATAGACAAAACAACACAACAACCTACAATGTCTCCAGGTTGACAGACTCAACAACCTACAATATCTCCAGGTTGATAAACAAAACAACGCAAAAACCTACAATGTCTCCAGGTTGACAGACTCAACAACACAAAAACCTACAATATCTCCAGGTTGATAGACAAAACAACACAAAAACCTACAATGTCTCAAGGTTGACAGACTCAACAACACAAAAACCTACAATATCTCCAGGTTGATAGACAAAACAACACAACAATGTCTCCAGGTTGACAGACTCAACAACCTACGATGTCTCCAGCTTGACAGATTCAACAACACAACAACCTACGATGTCTCCAGCTTGACAGACTCAACAACACAAAAACCTACAATATCTCCAGGTTGATAGACAAAACAACACAAAAACCTACAATGTCTCCAGGTTGACAGACTCAACAACCTACAATATCTCCAGGTTGATAGACAAAACAACACAAAAACATACAATATCTCCAGGTTGATAGACAAAACAACACAAAAACATACAATATATCCAAGTTGATAGACAAAACAACACAAAAACCTACAATATCTCCAGGTTGATAGACAAAACAACACAAAAACATACAATATCTCCAGGTTGATAAACAAAATCCCACAAAAACATACAATATCTCCAGGTTGATAGACAAAACACAAAAAACCTACAATATCCCCAGGTTGATAGACAAAACCACACAAAAACATACAATGTCTCCAGGTTGACAGACTTAACAACCTACGATGTCTCCAGCTTGACAGAGTCAACAACACAAAAACCTACAATATCTCCAGGTTGATAGACAAAACAACACAAAAACCTACAATCTCTCCAGGTTGACAGACTCAACAACCTACAATATCTCCAGGTTTATAGACAAAACAACACAAAAACATACAATATATCCAGGTTGATAGACAAAACAACACAAAAACCTACAATATCTCTAGGTTGATAGACAAAACAACACAAAAACATACAATATCTCCAGGTTGATAGATAAAATCCCACAAAAACATACAATATCTTCAGGTTGATAGACAAAACAACACAAAAACCTACAATATCTCCAGGTTGATTGACAAAACAACACAAAAACATACAATATATCCAGGTTGATAGACAAAACAACACAAAAACATACAATATATCCAGGTTGACAGACTCAACAACACAAAAACCTACAATATCTCCAGGTTGATAGACAAAACAACACAACAACCTACAATGTCTCCAGGTTGACAGACTCAACAACCTACAATATCTCCAGGTTGATAAACAAAACAACGCAAAAACCTACAATGTCTAAAGGTTGACAGACTCAACAACACAAAAACCTACAATATCTCCAGGTTGATAGACAAAACAACACAAAAACCTACAATGTCTCAAGGTTGACAGACTCAACAACACAAAAACCTACAATATCTCCAGGTTGATAGACAAAACAACACAACAATGTCTCCAGGTTGACAGACTCAACAACCTACGATGTCTCCAGCTTGACAGATTCAACAACACAACAACCTACGATGTCTCCAGCTTGACAGACTCAACAACACAAAAACCTACAATATCTCCAGGTTGATAGACAAAACAACACAAAAACCTACAATGTCTCCAGGTTGACAGACTCAACAACCTACAATATCTCCAGGTTGATAGACAAAACAACACAAAAACATACAATATCTCCAGGTTGATAGACAAAACAACACAAAAACATACAATATATCCAAGTTGATAGACAAAACAACACAAAAACCTACAATATCTCCAGGTTGATAGACAAAACAACACAAAAACATACAATATCTCCAGGTTGATAAACAAAATCCCACAAAAACATACAATATCTCCAGGTTGATAGACAAAACACAAAAAACCTACAATATCCCCAGGTTGATAGACAAAACCACACAAAAACATACAATGTCTCCAGGTTGACAGACTTAACAACCTACGATGTCTCCAGCTTGACAGAGTCAACAACACAAAAACCTACAATATCTCCAGGTTGATAGACAAAACAACACAAAAACCTACAATCTCTCCAGGTTGACAGACTCAACAACCTACAATATCTCCAGGTTGATTGACAAAACAACACTAAAACATACAATATATCCAGGTTGATAGACAAAACAACACAAAAACATACAATATATCCAGGTTGATAGACAAAACAACACAAAAACCTACAATCTCTCCAGGTTGACAGACTCAACAACCTACAATATCTCCAGGTTGATTGACAAAACAACACAAAAACATACAATATATCCAGGTTGATAGACAAAACAACACAAAAACATACAATATATCCAGGTTGATAGACAAAACAACACAAAAACCTACAATGTCTCCAGGTTGACAGACTTAACAACCTACAATATCTCCAGGTTGATAGACAAAACAACACAAAAACCTACAATATCTCCAGGTTGATTGACAAAACAACACAAAAACATACAATATCTCCAGGTTGATAGACAAAACAACACAAAAACATACAATATATCCAGGTTGATAGACAAAACAACACAAAAACCTACAATATCTCCAGGTTGATAGACAAAACAACACAAAAACATACAATATCTCCAGGTTGATAGACAAAATCCCACAAAAACATACAATATCTCCAGGTTGATAGACAAAACACAAAAAACCTACAATTTCCCCAGGTTGATAGACAAAACCACACAAAAACCTTCAATGTCTCCAGGTTGACAGACTCAACAACCTACGATGTCTCCAGCTTGACAGATTCAACAACACAAAAACCTACAATGTCTCCAGGTTGATAGACAAAACAACACAAAAACCTACAATGTCTCCAGGTTGACAGACTCAACAACACAAAAACCTACAATATCTCCAGGTTGATAGACAAAACAACACAAAAACCTACAATGTCTCCAGGTTGACAGACTCAACAACCTACAATATCTCCAGGTTGATAGACAAAACAACACAAAAACATACAATATCTCCAGGTTGATAGACAAAACAACACAAAAACATACAATATATCCAGGTTGATAGACAAAACAACACAAAAACCTACAATATCTCCAGGTTGATAGACAAAACAACACAAAAACATACAATATCTCCAGGTTGATAGACAAAATCCCACAAAAACATACAATATCTCCAGGTTGATAGACAAAACACAAAAAACCTACAATATCCCCAGGTTGATAGACAAAACCACACAAAAACATACAATGTCTCCAGGTTGACAGACTCAACAACCTACGATGTCTCCAGCTTGACAGACTCAACAACACAAAAACCTACAATATCTCCAGGTTGATAGACAAAACAACACAAAAACCTACAATGTCTGAAGGTTGACAGACTCAAGAACACAAATACCTACAATATCTCCAGGTTGATAGACAAAACAACACAAAAACATACAATATCTCCAGGTTGATAGACAAAACAACAGAAAAACCTACAATGTCTCCAGGTTGACAGACTTAACAACCTACGATGTCTCCAGCTTGACAGAGTCAACAACACAAAAACCTACAATATCTCCAGGTTGATAGACAAAACAACACAAAAACCTACAATCTCTCCAGGTTGACAGACTCAACAACCTACAATATCTCCAGGTTTATAGACAAAACAACACAAAAACATACAATATATCCAGGTTGATAGACAAAACAACACAAAAACCTACAATATCTCTAGGTTGATAGACAAAACAACACAAAAACATACAATATCTCCAGGTTGATAGACAAAATCCCACAAAAACATACAATATCTCCAGGTTGATAGACAAAACAACACAAAAACCTACAATATCTCCAGGTTGATTGACAAAACAACACAAAAACATACAATATATCCAGGTTGATAGACAAAACAACACAAAAACATACAATATATCCAGGTTGACAGACTCAACAACACAAAAACCTACAATATCTCCAGGTTGATAGACAAAACAACACAACAACCTACAATGTCTCCAGGTTGACAGACTCAACAACCTACAATATCTCCAGGTTGATAAACAAAACAACGCAAAAACCTACAATGTCTAAAGGTTGACAGACTCAACAACACAAAAACCTACAATATCTCCAGGTTGATAGACAAAACAACACAAAAACCTACAATGTCTCAAGGTTGACAGACTCAACAACACAAAAACCTACAATATCTCCAGGTTGATAGACAAAACAACACAACAATGTCTCCAGGTTGACAGACTCAACAACCTACGATGTCTCCAGCTTGACAGATTCAACAACACAACAACCTACGATGTCTCCAGCTTGACAGACTCAACAACACAAAAACCTACAATATCTCCAGGTTGATAGACAAAACAACACAAAAACCTACAATGTCTCCAGGTTGACAGACTCAACAACCTACAATATCTCCAGGTTGATAGACAAAACAACACAAAAACATACAATATCTCCAGGTTGATAGACAAAACAACACAAAAACATACAATATATCCAAGTTGATAGACAAAACAACACAAAAACCTACAATATCTCCAGGTTGATAGACAAAACAACACAAAAACATACAATATCTCCAGGTTGATAAACAAAATCCCACAAAAACATACAATATCTCCAGGTTGATAGACAAAACACAAAAAACCTACAATATCCCCAGGTTGATAGACAAAACCACACAAAAACATACAATGTCTCCAGGTTGACAGACTTAACAACCTACGATGTCTCCAGCTTGACAGAGTCAACAACACAAAAACCTACAATATCTCCAGGTTGATAGACAAAACAACACAAAAACCTACAATCTCTCCAGGTTGACAGACTCAACAACCTACAATATCTCCAGGTTGATTGACAAAACAACACAAAAACATACAATATATCCAGGTTGATAGACAAAACAACACAAAAACATACAATATATCCAGGTTGATAGACAAAACAACACAAAAACCTACAATCTCTCCAGGTTGACAGACTCAACAACCTACAATATCTCCAGGTTGATTGACAAAACAACACAAAAACATACAATATATCCAGGTTGATAGACAAAACAACACAAAAACATACAATATATCCAGGTTGATAGACAAAACAACACAAAAACATACAATATCTCCAGGTTGATAGACAAAACAACAGAAAAACCTACAATGTCTCCAGGTTGACAGACTTAACAACCTACGATGTCTCCAGCTTGACAGAGTCAACAACACAAAAACCTACAATATCTCCAGGTTGATAGACAAAACAACACAAAAACCTACAATCTCTCCAGGTTGACAGACTCAACAACCTACAATATCTCCAGGTTTATAGACAAAACAACACAAAAACATACAATATATCCAGGTTGATAGACAAAACAACACAAAAACCTACAATATCTCTAGGTTGATAGACAAAACAACACAAAAACATACAATATCTCCAGGTTGATAGACAAAATCCCACAAAAACATACAATATCTCCAGGTTGATAGACAAAACAACACAAAAACCTACAATATCTCCAGGTTGATTGACAAAACAACACAAAAACATACAATATATCCAGGTTGATAGACAAAACAACACAAAAACATACAATATATCCAGGTTGACAGACTCAACAACACAAAAACCTACAATATCTCCAGGTTGATAGACAAAACAACACAACAACCTACAATGTCTCCAGGTTGACAGACTCAACAACCTACAATATCTCCAGGTTGATAAACAAAACAACGCAAAAACCTACAATGTCTAAAGGTTGACAGACTCAACAACACAAAAACCTACAATATCTCCAGGTTGATAGACAAAACAACACAAAAACCTACAATGTCTCAAGGTTGACAGACTCAACAACACAAAAACCTACAATATCTCCAGGTTGATAGACAAAACAACACAACAATGTCTCCAGGTTGACAGACTCAACAACCTACGATGTCTCCAGCTTGACAGATTCAACAACACAACAACCTACGATGTCTCCAGCTTGACAGACTCAACAACACAAAAACCTACAATATCTCCAGGTTGATAGACAAAACAACACAAAAACCTACAATGTCTCCAGGTTGACAGACTCAACAACCTACAATATCTCCAGGTTGATAGACAAAACAACACAAAAACATACAATATCTCCAGGTTGATAGACAAAACAACACAAAAACATACAATATATCCAAGTTGATAGACAAAACAACACAAAAACCTACAATATCTCCAGGTTGATAGACAAAACAACACAAAAACATACAATATCTCCAGGTTGATAAACAAAATCCCACAAAAACATACAATATCTCCAGGTTGATAGACAAAACACAAAAAACCTACAATATCCCCAGGTTGATAGACAAAACCACACAAAAACATACAATGTCTCCAGGTTGACAGACTTAACAACCTACGATGTCTCCAGCTTGACAGAGTCAACAACACAAAAACCTACAATATCTCCAGGTTGATAGACAAAACAACACAAAAACCTACAATCTCTCCAGGTTGACAGACTCAACAACCTACAATATCTCCAGGTTGATTGACAAAACAACACAAAAACATACAATATATCCAGGTTGATAGACAAAACAACACAAAAACATACAATATATCCAGGTTGATAGACAAAACAACACAAAAACCTACAATCTCTCCAGGTTGACAGACTCAACAACCTACAATATCTCCAGGTTGATTGACAAAACAACACAAAAACATACAATATATCCAGGTTGATAGACAAAACAACACAAAAACATACAATATATCCAGGTTGATAGACAAAACAACACAAAAACCTACAATGTCTCCAGGTTGACAGACTTAACAACCTACAATATCTCCAGGTTGATAGACAAAACAACACAAAAACCTACAATATCTCCAGGTTGATTGACAAAACAACACAAAAACATACAATATCTCCAGGTTGATAGACAAAACAACACAAAAACATACAATATATCCAGGTTGATAGACAAAACAACACAAAAACCTACAATATCTCCAGGTTGATAGACAAAACAACACAAAAACATACAATATCTCCAGGTTGATAGACAAAATCCCACAAAAACATACAATATCTCCAGGTTGATAGACAAAACACAAAAAACCTACAATTTCCCCAGGTTGATAGACAAAACCACACAAAAACCTTCAATGTCTCCAGGTTGACAGACTCAACAACCTACGATGTCTCCAGCTTGACAGATTCAACAACACAAAAACCTACAATGTCTCCAGGTTGATAGACAAAACAACACAAAAACCTACAATGTCTCCAGGTTGACAGACTCAACAACACAAAAACCTACAATATCTCCAGGTTGATAGACAAAACAACACAAAAACCTACAATGTCTCCAGGTTGACAGACTCAACAACCTACAATATCTCCAGGTTGATAGACAAAACAACACAAAAACATACAATATCTCCAGGTTGATAGACAAAACAACACAAAAACATACAATATATCCAGGTTGATAGACAAAACAACACAAAAACCTACAATATCTCCAGGTTGATAGACAAAACAACACAAAAACATACAATATCTCCAGGTTGATAGACAAAATCCCACAAAAACATACAATATCTCCAGGTTGATAGACAAAACACAAAAAACCTACAATATCCCCAGGTTGATAGACAAAACCACACAAAAACATACAATGTCTCCAGGTTGACAGACTCAACAACCTACGATGTCTCCAGCTTGACAGACTCAACAACACAAAAACCTACAATATCTCCAGGTTGATAGACAAAACAACACAAAAACCTACAATGTCTGAAGGTTGACAGACTCAAGAACACAAATACCTACAATATCTCCAGGTTGATAGACAAAACAACACAAAAACATACAATATCTCCAGGTTGATAGACAAAACAACAGAAAAACCTACAATGTCTCCAGGTTGACAGACTCAACAACCTACAATATCTCCAGGTTGATAGACAAAACAACACAAAAACCGACAATATCTCCAGGTTGATTGACAAAACAACACAAAAACATACAATATCTCCAGGTTGATAGACAAAACAACACAAAAACATACAATATCTCAAGGTTGATAGACAAAACAACACAAAAACATACAATTTCTCCAGGTTGATAGACAAAACAACACTAAAACATACAATATCTTCAGGTTGATAGACAAAATACAAAAACCTACAATACCCACGGGTTGATAGACAAAACAACACAAAAACATACAATGTCTCCATTTTGACAGACTCAACAATACAACAATCTACAATGTCTCCAGGTTGACAGACTCAACAACACAAAAACATACAATATCTCCATGTTGATAAACAAAACAACACAAAAACCTACAATATCTCCAGGTTGATAGACAAAACAACACAAAAACCTACAATATCTCCAGGTTGATAGACAAAACAACGCAAAAACCTACAATGTCTCCAGGTTGACAGACTCAACAGCCTACAAAGCCTCCAGGTTGACAGACTCAACAACAGAACAACCTACAATGTCTCCAGGTTGATAGACTCAACAACCTACGATGTCTCCAGCTTGACAGACTCAACAACACAAAAACCTACAATGTCTCCATGTTGACAGACTAAACAACTCAACAACCTACAATGTCTCCAGGTTGACAGACTCAACAACACAAAAAAATTCAATGTCCCCATGTTGACAGACTCAATAACCTACAATGTTCCCATGTTGACAGACACAAGAACCTACAATGTCCCCAGGTTGACAGACACAACAACCTACAATGTCCCCAGGTTGACAGACACAACAACCTACAATGTCCCTCTGGTCATCTTGGACCAAGTCCATCTTATGAATGAGACAGAATATCTTGGCTTCTGGTGAGTTTTGAAGGATGGCCTCCAGACAGGATTGATAGTAGTGGATGTCCTTCTCCAGCTCCCGGCTCTCCACATCAAACACGTAGATAAGTACTTCAACATTTCGGAATATGTTGTCCCTTTGACTTGCAAAATAATTTTCCATGAAGGCCTCTTGTCTAGAGAGGAGAAAACCATCAAATTATTGGTAAATTAATAAATGCAATGTGACATCATCTTTACCTGACACACAATGTTACCTTTTTTCTTTCTAAAACAGGCATGCTATAGCTTTAACAATACTTTGTTCATTCTCAATCTCACACTACTAAGCTCTGAAAAGAGATTTGCAAGTAGCAGGATGTGGTCCAGAGAATGGAATGCGTTGTGTTATAGTTTACAACTTGACTGCAATATTTGTCCCTTTCAGTCCGACACATCCGACTTCAACACTGCATTTTTGGGTTTGGTTAGCCTTCCCTCATCAACCCCATCTCCTGCCTTCCCTCGTCAACCCCTTCTCCTGCCTTCCCGCGTCAACCCCTTCTCCTGCCTTCCCTCATCAACCCCTTCTCCTGCCTTCCATCATCAACCCCTTCTCCTGCCTTCCCTCATCAACCCCTTCTCCTGCCTTCCCTCATCCACCCCTTTTCCTGCCTTCCCTCATCAACCCCTTCTCATGCCTTCCCTCGCCAACCCCTTCTCCTGCCTTCCCTTGTCAACCCCTTCTCCTGCCTTCCCTCGTCAACCCCTTCTCCTTAGCCAGCCTGCCCTGCTGCAGCCATGTGGAGGTGGAGAAGGGTCTTGATCTTAACATACCAGAACTTAAACAAGTGGCACCACACCGTTCAAGCTGGAGAGCACTGGTTTCTGCCTTATACAACGTGTTTGACACTCAAAGTATACAATACATACACCGCTAGATTATTTGGTTTGTACATCTATGCCACAATACACACACACTAATTTTTGTTTGCAACAGGCATGATGTACCCCACACACACAAGCATCATCTGGGTGATTGAGTTTGTCTAGCATAGCAAAGGTATTGTTTTGCATGACATGTTACGCAACTGTAAATGGGTACCTGATCAATGCAGCAAGGAATGGAACTTCACCTCATCTCACATACACAATGAAGTCTCTAACATTTCATCTATGCTGGAAGTTGCTTCTATGAAACTTAGTACAATAAAGCACTCTCTAACACTTCATCTCTGATGGTAGTGCCTGCTATTGTACAGCATTTACCTTACATTAACATAACACTTGACTGACACATAACGCTGTGTGAGTCTGCATGATGTCTGATACTGTTCCATTAACTAGACATGGGCGTGTACTAGCTCACATTGACGAGAAGTCCAGAGGAGTTACATTCACATAGCAGATCTCAGTCAATAAAGGAGCAGGCCCAGTCAAACAGGTTTCAGACAATAAAGGAGACAGAATGTCTCAGACAATAAAGAAGACAGAAGCAGTCCCAGTCCCACATGTCTCAGACAATAAAGAAGACAGAAGCAGTCCCAGCCACACAGGTTTCAGAAACATTGATGTACATACCCTCCACAGTCCCACAGGTTGAGCACAAGGTTTCCCAGAAATCTGACATGAGAATGTTCAACATCAACTGGAAGGGACAGAAAGTACTGGGCTAGATTTTCTACAAATACTCCACACAAATAAGCACAAAACAAATACATTTAAAAAATGTTATTTTATATTCACTTTTGTCATGTGAAATAAAAATCATTAAAATTAAATGCATGATTTTTATCCACAACACTTCTGGTTTTCTTTACATTTTTAATTGTACATAGATCCACTCTATGCTAACTATTGGGGTGGGGGATTTCTTGTTAGTTTGTTTACTGTGTGGAGGCTTTCTTCATGTCAGATTGTTTATTGCTTAGTTTACACAATTTATAGGTAAAAAGCAATGGCTGAATGTTGATAACTTGGCATTATAAATACAAAAAAGAAATAATAATACAAGAATTCCCAGATACAACACAAGATTGTGATGTATTTTATTGTCCATACACCAAGATTCAGTGGCCTAGGGGCTGTGACCTCGGTTTACAATACCAAAGTACCAGGTTTGAATCATGTTGTGCCCAATTTGACAGACTCGGCATGTCATATTTTTTGTCATGGTATGACTGCTTCTTCCAGTCAACCCAGCTGTAATCTGGTACCTGACAAAATCAGGGCTAATTTTCGCAGTCACCAAAGGAACTATGAAGTTTGTGCTCTGTTGATGGCACTTTCAGCAATGGAGTAAGTTCTGTGAGACATTTTGATACAATAAAAAAAAGGATATGCTTGTGAATGGTGATCTCATCTTACAAAACGGAGTTGCTATAGAAACGACCAGAGTGCTGTAGAAACAACCAGAGCTTTTGCATTATTTGGCTCAGGTTTCCTGTTAAATATGCAGTTTAGTTTTCTCTACAGGAGCAAAAATGTACTGGGTCAATGATCTCACTGAAGTGAAGAATTGCTGGATGGATGATTTGACTCGAGAGATTAAATGAGGATATTGAAATAGTTTTAAGCAATACTAACTTGTTGCCCCAAGTCTTCTTGTGTCTCTGGCAATGTAGTTAGCAAATATGATTGATCTCATACTGGTCTTACCAGAGCCACTTTTGCCCATTAATAGAACCTGCAAACGATCACAAGAAAATATTGCTTAAATCATGCTCAATGAGAACATTGAGAAAAACAAAGCTCATCTCTCAACATGATCACAAGGCCACGTTTAAGGACTAGCTTCATCTCTCAAAATGACCAGTTCAACATATTCTATTTCAGCTGCTTTTATTTGGTACAGATTTGCTTCCCCACTGCAATCTCTAAACTCACCCAGACTACTACTACTTCTTCTTCTTCGTACGCTGTCAGATGTCAACTTGTATTTGTTCGAAGAAAGCAGCTGTCACCCTGAGGCTGTCGACACTGCCATAGAGCTTGTCTAGTGTTGCCACTGGTGATGGCCACATGTGCTTTCTCTGGTCCTCGTATGTCGGGCAGTTTTGCAGCAGATGTTCAGCGATCATTTTCCCTGTACCACAGTTGCATTCGTCAGTGCCATCTATCTTCAGTTTATTAAATAAGTGGTACCTCAGTCTGTTGTGGCCTGTGCGGAGTCTGAAGACCCCGACCTGCTCTCTTCTGTTCAGCTGGTAATAGACATCATTTTTTGTGTAGCCAGTATGTTCTGTTTCCCATTTGGCCATGTATCTGGCCCTAATAAACCTTTTGGACTCTTCGTAGGTTACACTAGAATCTGGTTGTGGTAGTCTTGCACCTTCTTTTGCCAGTCTGTCTGCCTCCTCGTTGCCTTGGATGTTACAGTGGGATGGAACCCACTGTACCACTACTCTTTTTGGTGCGGACTGCTGGCATAGTTGACATAGTACTGCTCTAAAATCATTAAGTTCCGTATTTTTCTGGCTTTTTAATGCTGTAACCACGGCCAGGACATCTGTAAACAGGACTATCTGGCTTTCATTGCTTTCGCCTGTCAGCACTGCTTTTACTGCAGCCTTCAGTGCCTCTGCCTCCGCTCTGAAATTGCTTGAGAATTTTCCAGTTCCCACTGAGTGTTATTTTTCTACCATTTGTTAGGCTCAGGAATACCCCTCCCTCCATTCTGTGTTGTGTTTGTTACAGAACCGTCGGTGTATGCATGGGTCCAGTTCATGCTTGGGTAGTTTTCCACTATGTACCTCAGGGTTATGTCTCTTCTTTCTTTTTCAGCCTGGCTGTTTTTGTTTCCAATACCTGGTATATTTTCTACCATCTCCGGAATGATATGCTGCTTCCATGTGGGTTTGCGTACAGTAGCGATGGACTTTGGTGTTGTTATGGTGTTCATAAGGTCTTCACTTATCTTTGCTTTGGCTATTTCTGCAAAGTTTCTCCGCTTTAGTTTCCCCTTTCCAAATCTATTTAGTCTCTGATGCATTGGATAGTCTGTCAGTCTTCTTAGTTTCTCTGCTTGCTGCTGCGCTCTGCAGTCTCTTCTGTCGGTCATGGATTGCAGATTTGTAATCTTTTCAAGTTCTACAATTGGCGTTGACTGCATGCCTCCTGTTATAACTCTCATGGCTTGGTTTTGAAGTTTGCTAATTTTATCAAAGTTCACCTTTGCTGCTGTTGCCAATGTCGCAATGCCATACTCGAGAACTGGTCTCACTCTTCCAGTGTACAGTTTCTTCAGTATTATTTCGTCTGCTCCATAGCTTGTGCCAGCAAGTTTCCTCATGATTGCCATCCTTTGTCAGCCAGACTACAAAATTGCAGCCTGTTTCCAGGGCCACAGCTTTGAGGTAGAATAGGGTGCTGTCAGCTCTGGCTCACTGATCCTGATGCAAGCAGTCAGCTATGGGTCGCTGGCTGCTGTCAGCTCATTGTGCTGCGCTTTTGGTCCCAGCAAATATAATAACAGTCTGTGTGGGGTTGATTGATTGTATTTACTTATATACAGAACATTGAAGTTTCTAGGTCAATGTTGAAGAATGTACTAATAAACATGACAAGAAATAGGCCCACAAGCTGGTAAAAAGCTCTGACCAGGTATCCTGTGCCTACATTTTTCCACTTAATGACGGATGCCACCATTCTCCTCAGATAAGGAAAATATTGCTCAGAAATGTATAACAGTCTATGTGCCTGTAATCCGACTGTGCTAATGCACCCTGACACATCTGGAGTTGGAGATCAGCCCATATTAATAAGTGAGGTTGAGTTGGCAGTTAAAACAATAAAAGCATTTAAAAATGGAAAAGCTGTGAGCATTGATAACATCCCAGGAAAAGTGATTAAACATGGTGGAGCACCCTTAACTTAATGGTAATACCATTTAGCAGATGAGTATATGGCCATTCAAATGGACAAAGTCCCTCATTTTTTAGCATTCCATAGACGGTTTAGCAGCAGATTTGTTTTAATTGCAGAACTATCAGTTTAATCGGCCATACTAGTAAAGTAGTCGTGCTCAACAGACAGACTACAACCAAAAGCTGAGAAGATCCTGGCTGAGAAACAAGCTGACTTTCGTGCTGACAGGAGCACTATCAAACAAATCTTTAATCTCCAACCTCTGTGTAAAAAATTCACTGAATGCCAGCGACATATTTACTAGTACTTAGTACTACGTCTTTATATCCTTATTATTATTTATTTCAGAACCTCGAGAAACCTTTCACAGAATAGTGGTTAAGAAAGTCAGAAACACTGATCTATAAACTATATACTATAGTATAACTATAAGTTATTTAAGTATAAGTATTCCGTCGGCCTATTTGCTAGCCATTCTACTAGAATTTCTAGTAAAAGATTTCGCTAATATTAATAAATGTTATAAATGAACAGAGGATGGCAACTGATGAAGTAGTGTCGTGGTTATAACGATTTTGTTGAGGCGTTGAGGTTAGGTAGCCTGAGTGAGAGTAGTACTAGTACTTAGTAGTAGTAGTTCAGTTCAGTACTTAGTACATTACGAGTACTCAGTACTGTGCATAGTGATAGTGTCCAGTTGTCAAGTTGAGTACTAACTCGACACTAACAGTAATAGTTATGAAGACACGAACTTTTAAATGTAATTATAGTACATTATTTAACATAGCTTGGGTACCTTTTTCTTCATATTTGCAAACTTGTTGACTGACACTCGCGAATAGATTGATGCAGAGTGACAAATGAAGAGATAGATGCCAAGTGTAATCAAATGCTGTTTGTGTTTGCTTCCATTTTCCAGTCAGACGATCGTTTTACATCCGGTTGGGCCAGACTTTTAGCCGAGTTCAGGCTCAATCAACATTAACAATTATTGAACTTTAATTACTTATAAGCTGGTGGATAATACTTGCTCTCTCTCTCTCCGCTTACCCTGAGGTGTAAGACTGGTTTATTTAACTTTAAAACCTTCTCAGCTGGTGGATACTTGCTTAATCGGTCTCCGCTTAAACTGTGGTGTAAGACTGGTTTGTCAGAAAGATCGCCACATTATTGTATCCATTGTCTTCCTTTTACTATGGTTCCAGTCTAGCATTAGTTAGACCTAGATTGGAGTACTGTCTACAGGTGTGGAAAGTATAAACATGCTGGAAAGGATACAAAGAAGAGCGACAGAACTGATAGTGGGATTCCAGAATTACAGTTATGAGGAAGACTCGGAAAAACCGGCCTACATCGTCTAGAAAATAGAAGAATTCGAGATAATCAGAGGAATGGATAAATTAGACTAAACAAGTTTGAATTTTTAAACTATCACTTACAGGAACAAGAGGACACAGCTACACATTGTAAAGAAAGATTCAGATTATATATTAGGAAATATTTTTTATAGTCAGAGAGTGGTGAATGCTTGGAATGCATTGTCACATGATATGGCGGTGTCAGTTAATGCATTCATAAATAAATTGCTTAGTTATTTTTAGTATTGGTAGAGTGGAATAAACTGGTTGTATACAGACTCTAAAGAACCTTGTTGACCAGTATAACGAAGTTGAGTTAGTCGGGTCTCTTCAGTTCAATGGATTTCCAACGTCTCTTGGCTTGATGGGGCAGGCTTTTTCCTGTCCATCGTTTGATGTTATCTTCTCACATATATCAATGTGATTGTTTATTCTCCCGTAGTAGTAGGCGTCAGGCAGATGAAACCAAGCATATCACAACATCCCGGAGGATCCCGGTACACCTTCATCGGCACAATCGAAATGTCCGGTCATTGGTTTGTCGTTAAAGGTTTGCCTCTCTATATTCTACTGGAGGATGCACGCCCCTTCCACCCCTTTTATGAGATATCAGGACGTATCCAGTGCCTGGATGCATGTGCACGTCTCTGTGTACCCAGGTGATCAGTGCCTGGATGCATGTGCACGTCTATGTGTACCAAGGTGACCAGTGCTTGGATGCATGTGTACGTCTCTGTGTACCCAGGTGCTAGGGCTTCAGAGATGTTTCCGTGTGGCTCAAATCAGACAAAATCTTCTTGCTCAGTATGATCTTCAATATCTGCAATCAATCAATCGATCAATCAATCAATCAAAACCCGTCAACTCCCTGTGGAGCATAGGTCCTCAACAAACACTGTCCGTCTTCCTATCATGAACCATCTGAGCCAAGTCTTCCTATCAGGAGCCATCTGAGCCAAGTCTTCCTATCATGAGCCATCTGAGCCAAGTCTTCCTATCATGAGCCATCTAGCCAAGTCTTCCTATCATGAGCCATCTGAGCCAAGTCTTCCTATCATGAGCCATCTGAGCCAAGTCTTCCTATCATGTGCCATCTGAACTAAGTCTTCCTATGTGCCATCTGAGCCAAGTCTTCCTATCATGTGCCATCTGAGCCAAGTCTTCCTATCATGTGCCATCTGAGCCAAGTCTTCCTATCATGAGCCATCTGAGCCAAGTCTTCCTATCATGAGCCATCTGAGCCAAGTCTTCCTATAATGAGCCATCTGAGCCAAGTCTTCCTATCATGGGCCATCTGAGCCAAGTCTTCCTTTCATGAGCCATCTGAGCCAAGTCTTCCTATCATGAGCCAAGTCTTCCTATCATGGGCCATCTGAGCCAAGTCTTCCTTTCATGAGCCACCTGAGCCAAGTCTTCCTATCATGAGCCAAGTCTTCCTATCATGAGCCATCTGAGCCAAGTCTTCCTATAATGAGCCATCTGAGCCAAGTCTTCCTATCATGGGCCATCTGAGCCAAGTCTTCCTTTCATGAGCAACCTGAGCCAAGTCTTCCTATCATGAGCCAAGTCTTCCTATCATGAGCCATTTGAGCCAAGTCTTCCTATCATGAGCCATCTGAGCCAAGTCTTCCTATCATGAGCCATCTGAGCCAAGTCTTCCTATGATGAGCCACCTGAGCCAATTCTGTCCACATCCTGTTTGCTGCCTCTACATTTGCCTCCAGTTCCTTCCACGAGTGTCTTGGTCTACCTCTACTTCTCTTGCCCTTTGGATCTAAGAACAGATCGTGTCTGATAATTTTATCCATTGGTTTTCCTTAATGTATGGCCTATCCATCACCATCGCTTCCTCCGTCTCCCATACTCCACCGGTAGTTGTCCAGTTTTCCCTATCAGTTCCACGTTGGTGATCGTGTGCTACCAATAGCTCCCTTGTATTTTGTGCAGGCAACCGTTTGCGGCAGTCTGTACCGTTTCCATAAGTACCCGTGTTGCCCTCCATAAGTACCTGTGTTGCCCTCTATAAGTACATGTGTTGTCATCTATAAGTACATGTGTTACCCTGTATATGTACATGTGTTGCCCTCTATATGTACATTTGTTGCCCTATATAAGTACATGGGTTGCCTCTATACGTACATGTGTTGCCCTCTATAAGTACCTGTGTTGCCCTTTATAAGTACCTGTGTTGCCCTCTATAAGTACATGTGTTGCACTCTATAAGTACCTATGTTGCACTTTATAAGTACACGTGTTGCCCTCTATAAGTACATGTGTTGCCCTCTATAAGCACCTGTGTTGCCCTCTATAAGCACTTGTGTTGTCCTCTATACGTACCTGTGTTGCCCTCTATAAGTGCATGTGTTGCCCTCTATAAGTACATGTGTTGTCTTCTATAAGTACATATGTTGCCCTTTATAAGTACCCGTGTTGCCCTCTATAAGTACTTGTGTTGCCCTCTATAAGTAACTGTGTTGCCCGCTATACGTACATATGTTTCCCTCTATAAGTACCTATGTTGCCCTCTATAAGTACATGTGTTGCCCTCTATAAGTACCTATGTTGCCCTCTATAAGTACCTGTGTTTCCCTCTATAAGTACATGTGTTGCCCTCTATAAGTACCTGTGTTGCCCTCCATGTTTCAGAGCCATAAAATAGGATGGATTTGACGTTGAAGATTTTTATTTTGGTGATGGTTTTAATTTATTTTGGCTTCCACAAATTCCTGAATGCAGTGAAAGCTCTTCTCACCCTTAACTGAACATCATCTTTCTGTACCTCCTGATATGGCTATATTGCTGCCAAGGTTTGTGCAAGATTCTAAATTCTGAAGATGGGTGGCTCCAAACCCGATGTTATCATTGCCAGTTGCATTTATTTTCCAAATCTGTGTTTTGTCTCTGTGTAGGTTTAGCCCCAACTGCAGTGACCTCTCTTCGAGTAGACGTATATTATTTTGCTCCTTGCTGTGGGAATGGTACAGAACCGCCAAATCATCGGTAAAATCGAGATCTTCAAGTTGTCTCGTCAATGCCCATTTAATGACGTTGTCCCTGACGATAATGTCGACTTCATAATCCAGCCAATGGCCAGCATGAAGAGTAATGGTGATAGTAGACAACCCAATCGAACCCTGGCTCTTATTTCAAACGGTTCAGACTGCTGGTCATCTCGTAGCCTCATATGCTTTCTGGATTATATTATAGAGCTTCGGGGGCAGTTTCTGGACAGCTTCCATAGATATGCTCTATCCAAGCTGCCAAAAGCTTTCTCATAGTCCACAAATCTTATAGTAACCGGAGTTTCATTCCACACTTTTGTTCAATTATTATTCTCAGTGTTGCTATTTAGTCTGTACAGGACCTGTTTTGTCGAAAGACGACCAGTCCATCCCTCAACTGGTCATCTATGGCCCGCTCATCCCTCAACTGGTCATCTATAGCCTCCCCATCCTTCAACTTGTCATCTATGGTCGGTTAATTCGTTAACTGGTCATCTATGGCCTCCCCATCCCTCAACTGATCATCTATGGCCCGCTCATCCCTCAACTGGTCATCTATAGCCTCCCCATCCCTCAACTGGTCATCTATGGCTCGCTCATCCCTCAACTGGTCATCTATGGCCCGCTCATCCCTCAACTTGTCATCTATGGCCAGGTTTAACCTCTCTCTGATGATCTGTCCCGGGTACCGATAATAACATTATTCCCCTATAACTGGTCACACACTGTTGTTAATCTTTGGAAGCACTGCAGCACAATACAGAAACACTGGAAGCACTACAGCACAATACAGAAACACTGGAAGCCCTGCAGCACAATACAGAAACACTGGAAGCACTACAGCACAATACAGAAACACTGGAAGCACTACAGCACAATACAACAACCCTGGCAGCACTACAGCACAATACAATAACCCTAGAAGCACTACAGCACAATACAACAACCCTGGAAGCACTACAGCACAATTCAACAACACTGGAAGCACAACAGCACAAAACAGCAACCCTGGGCACACGGGAAGTTGTTTCGAATGCCCCCATGGAATAGGTTACTTTTGTTTGCGCCCTAGACAGGACATTAAGTGGCGGGTTTCAGTGGTTTCCTAACATCCCGATCGTGCAGATGAAGGTGGACCTGGGTCCTCCAGGCGGTTGTGACATGCTTGGCTTCATCTGCGTGTCGCTCACTACTACGGGGATCACGGGCAGCCAGGTTGCCATGACAACAGCCCGTTTCCAGGGAGGGCTACGAGAAAGCCGAGATGAGGGTCTTGGTCAGTATGTTGGGCCTGACCAGACGTTAGTCTTCCTCTCGGAGAATATTGGAAGCGCCAGAAGACAAATACAAACACATACGAGTAATCAATCCACGAATCTGATACATAACGTGTTCAATGACAAGACAATATTAAATGCCGTCATATGGATGGTGTCTATTTGACTTCAAGATTAACTGAACAGGCAAGAAGAACGGTTAACATTTGCCCGTAACGATAAGCAAGGCAGCTCAAGGATCACTTCATGCAAACACCAGAGCACGAGAGAGTGTGTATGTGTGTGTCTATCTGTGCACAATAACTTTTGTATGTGATATTGTCACTGCTGCTCGTCTTATCTGGCCACTTGTCATTGTGATTACGAGTAGCTCTGTGGGCATGTGAACAACTACTAAATCTGTTTGTTTCTATCAAAAAGGCGCCTTCTACCAACGTGGCGCCTCCTAACAACATGGCACCTTCTACCAACATGGCGCCTTCTACCAACGTGGCGCATTCTACCAACGTGGCGCTTTCTATGAACGTGTATAACAAGTTTTTTTTTCAAAATACAACCACCTACAAGAACAAGAGGGCATAGCTACAAATACAACCACCTACAAGAACAATAGGGCATAGCTACAAAATACAACCATCTACAAGAACAAGAGGGTATAGCTACAAAATACAACCACCTACAAGAACAAGAGGGCATAGCTACAAATACAACCATCTACAAGAACAAGAGGGTATAGCTACAAAATACAACCACCTACAAGAACAAGAGGGCATAGCTACAAATACAACCACCTACAAGAAGAAGAGCGCATAGCTACAAATACAACCACGTACAATAACAATAGGGCATAGCTACAAAATATAACCACCTACAAGAACAAGAGGGCATAGCTACAAATACAACCACCTACAAGAAGAAGAGCGCATAGCTACAAATACAACCACGTACAATAACAATAGGGCATAGCTACAAAATACAACCGCCTACAAGAACAAGAGGGCATAGCTATAAATACAACCACGTACAATAACAATAGGGCATGGCTACAAAATACAACCACCTACAAGAACAAGAGGGCATAGCTACAAATACAACCACCTACAAGAACAAGAGGGCATAGCTACAAATACAACCACCTACAATAACAATAGGGCATGGCTACAAAATACAACCACCTACAAGAACAAGAGGGCATAGCTACAAATACAACCACGTACAATAACAATAGGGCATAACTACAAAATACAACCACCTACAAGAACAAGAGGGCATAGCTACAAATACAACCACCTACAATAACAATAGGGCATGGCTACAAAATACAACCACCTACAAGAACAAGAGGGCATAGCTACAAATACAACCACGTACAATAACAATAGGGCATGGCTACAAAATACAACCACCTACAAGAACAATAGGGCATAGCTACAAATACAACCACCTACAAGAACAATAGGGCATAGCTACAAATTAACTAAAGGTCCAGATTAGATATTAGGAAATATTGTTTTAGTCAGAGAGTGGGGAATGATTGTTGTTGTTGTTGTTTGTTGTTTTTTGTTGCTGTTTGTTGTAGTTTGTTGTTGTTGTTTTTTGTTGTTGTTGTTTGTTGTTGTTGCTGTTTGTTGTAGTTGTTTGTTGTTGTTGTTTGTTGTTGTTTGTTGTTGGTGTGTGTTGTTGTTTTTTGTTGTTCGTTATTGTTGTTTGTTGTTGCTGTTGTTTGTTGTTGTTGTTTGTTGTTGTTTGTTGTTGTTGTGTGTTGTTGTTTGTTGTTGTTTGTTGTTGTTTGTTGTTGTTGTGTGTTGTTGTTTGTTGTTGTTGTTTGTTGTTGTTGTTGTTTGTTGTTATTGTTGTTGTTGTTTGTTGTTGTTGTTGTTTGTTGTTGTTGATGTTGAATACCAACAATGAGTATCTTTACCCTTTTGTGCGCTCTGAAAAGGACGTTAAGTGGTGGGTTGTACTAGTCTTCTTCACATCCCGAGCGTGCTGATGAAGATGGACCACGTTCCTCCAGGCGGTTGTGCTATGCTTGGTTGCATTTGTGTAACGCTCACTACTATGGGGATCACATCGATCCATATCTAGTCAGCCAGACTGACCTAAAAACATCCTGTTCCCAGGGAATGTTACATGAAAGAGAGATGGTGTTCTTGGTCAGTATGTTGTGCCTGACCCTGACGTGACATCCTGGTCAGTATGTTGTGCCTGACCCTGACGTGACATCCTGGTCAGTATGTTGTGCCTGACCCTGACGTGACATCCTGGTCAGTATGTTATGCCAGGCCCTGACGTGACATCCTGGTCAGTATGTTGTGCCAGACCCTGACGTGACATCCTGGTCAGTATGTTGTGCCAGACCCTGACGTGACATCCTGGTCAGTATGTTGTGCCTGACCCTGACGTGACATCCTGGTCAGTATGTTGTGCCTGACCCTGACGCTTGAAATTTATTACCATAGGAAGTAGTGGGAGCAGGGTCAATTAACTCATTCAAAAATAGATTGAGTGTGTATAGGTGTTTTTAGATCAAGTGAATGTAACATACCTTTGTATACAGACTTTGCAGTCTTCTAACTCAGTATCAAATTAAGCCTCGGTATGCCAGAGGTTCTATAGTATAGAAGATAAGATAAAATACATATCTTGTACAGTGTGTGGCGACTACAGGGACAAATCGCATTTATTCCTTTTCCTTATAATCTTCTTATTACACCTCAGCAATGGAAATAAATACTGTGGTGTTAGTTGGTCAGTTAGCTAGTCAGTTAGTCAGTCAGTCAGTTTGTCAGCCAGCCAGTCAGTTAGTCAGTCAGTTAGTCAGTCAGTTAATCAGTTAGTCAGTTAGTTAGTCAGTTAGTCAGTTAGTTAGTCAGTTAGTCAATTAGTCAGTTAGTTAGTTAGTTAGTTAGTCAGTTAGTTGGTCAGTTAGTTAGTCAGTTAGTTAGTTAGTTAGTTAGTTAGTTAGTTAGCCAGTCAGTCAGTTTGTCAGCCAGTCAGTCAGTTAGTCAGTCAGTTAGTTAGTTAGTTAGTTAGTTAGCCAGTCAGTCAGTTAGTCAGTTAGTTTGTCAGCCAGTCAGTCAGTTAGTCAGTTAGTTAGTCAGTTAGTTAGTTCGTTAGTTAGTCAGTTAGTTAGTCAGTCACTTTGTCAGGCAGTCAGTTAGTCAGTTAGTTAGTTAGTTAGTCAGTTATTTAGTCAGTTAGTTAGTTAGTTAGTATGTCAGTCAGTCAGTTAGTTAGTTAGTTAGTTAGTCAGTCAGTTAGTTAGTTAGTTAGTTAGTTAGTTAGTCAGTCAGTTAGTTAGTTAGTTAGTCACTTATTTAGTCAGTTAGTTAGTTAGTTAGTCAGTCAGTCAGTTAGTTAGTTAGTTAGTTAGTCAGTCAGTTAGTCAGTTAGTTAGTTAGTTAGTTAGTTAGTTAGTTAGTTAGTTAGTCAGTCAGTTAGTTAGTTAGTTAGTTAGTTAGTTAGTTAGTTAATTAGTTAGTTAGCCAGTAAGTCAGTAAGTCAGTCAGTTAGTTAGTTAAATAAGTCAGTCAGTTAGTTAGTTAGTTAGTTAGTTAGTTAGTTAGTTAGTCAGTCAGTTAGTTAGTTAGTTAGTTAGTTAGTTAGTTAGTTAATTAGTTAGTTAGCCAGTAAGTCAGTAAGTCAGTCAGTTAGTTAGTTAAATAAGTCAGTCAGTTAGTTAGTTAGTCAGTAACTCAGTCAGTCAGCCAGTCAGTCAGTAAGTCAGTCAGTTAGGTAGTTAGATAGTCAGTGAGTTAGTTAGTCAGTCAGTGAGTCAGTTAGTACAATCAGTCAGTTAGTTTGTAAGTTATTCAGTCAGTCAGTTGGTTAGTCAGTCAGTAAGTCAGTCAGTTAGGTAGTTAGACAGTCAGTGAGTTAGCTAGTTGGTCAGTCAATGATTCTGTTAGTCAGTCAGTTAGTCAGTTAGTAAGTTTGTCAGTCAGTCAGTCAGTCAAGCAGAGTGTTCAACGCCATCCTTGACTGTCTATTCACGTTTTAAGCTAGGCACAGCTGCTGTACGATTTAGCCTAACAAACAGGATAACTGAACGAAAACACATGCATTCCGTAGAATAAAGTCTTTGATACCACCTTGTGAAGGAGCAGTGAATCATAATCCGGAAAGGAGCTAGCAAACATCAGAAAACGACACAAACACTGGAGCGAAACGAGAGCGCGGCCAGTCAGGCACGGCCATCTTACTTTTAGTGTTCCTTAGCCTACTTTTATACAAATCTTCTGTAGCCTACTGTTATAAAGACCTTCTCTAGCAACTGTTAGACTTTAAAAACCTTCACTACACTACTGTTACTATCAAGACCTTCTCTAGCCTTCTGTTAGACATTAAAGACCTTCTCTGACCTACCTTGCTGAAGTAGGAGTATTACTCCTGGCAAGGTCATCCAAGCCGGATAGGTCCAGACTAAGTGGCTGAGGAGCAGAAGATGTAGCTGTGTTACTACCCAACCACCACTTTATGGGTTAAATGTATTCTTGGTGTTCTTTCCTCTCAATAATCTTTCAATTATCTTCGTTGGTGAGACAAAGATGCAGGCCAGTAAACATTGCACATCTGTCTCTTTGTGACGATCTCCCAGGAGGCGGCGAATGCCAGACTCGTCGTCACTACAGATGAGCTGACATGTCTGACTAAGAAATTATATGGCCGACTCAGATGTGTGAGCTGCGTCCCAGACAGGACGTGACGATCTTCAGGCTTACTAGAAATATGCGTCGGTACCGTCCCCTTCGATAACAGGATGCCTCTAAGGCAGCGGTATTTATGATAACTCTAATTGAAGAAGACATGTGCTGCTGTCCGAGAGGTATTGTGCTGTCAAGAGCTGTCATGTCAGCTAACAGAATTATATTATCAGTCAGTATGTTACAATGTTTACGTTATTATTTTGATATCTTAAGTCCCGGTACTAATTTATTAATCTAATGTTACAGATCCACTTTATCCCCAATTATTATTCCTTACAACTTTCACTCCTTTGCTCTAACTCTAATTAAAACACTAACACTTCTTTTAACAACAGCAAAAACAAATGAATATTTATTGAACATTATACACATTGTAATAGTAATACAACAAAAGATGAGAGAGGCGAAAGAAGCGTGGATATGTGAGCAATGCGCAAACATCGAAGAGAGACTAAATAGAAATGATGCTAAAGGAGCATACCATGTGGTCAAAGAACTGGTAACACCAAGACAAAGCAGGAACCTTATGATTCATGATAAAAACGACAAGTGTCTCATTGAGGGAAATGATGTACTGGCAAGATGGACACAGTACTGTTCCGAGCTATATAACTATGAAGGGCGAAACAAACCTGAGAAAACATTCCCCTCAACTCCAACAAATATAGAGGAGAACCAACTGATAACGAAGGAAGAGGTAATTGCAGCGGTAAAGACATTGAGAAGAGGGAAGGCGGCCGGCGTGTACAATATACCAGCAGAGCTCTTACAAGCAGGAAACTGGCCGGACTTATAGACGAAATCAATAGTTATACCGCTACATAAGTCTGGAAACCTAAAGCTGTGCCAAAAAAACAGAACAATAAGCCTCATTAGCCACCCTAGCAAGGTCATGCTTAAATTAATCCTCGACCGATTGAAACCCTAAGCAGAGAACATTATTGCCGAGGAGCAAGCAGGGTTCAGACATGGAAGAAGCACTACAGAACAGATATTTAATTTACGGCTGCTAAGCGAGAAATATCTAGAGCAGCAGCAAACACTGTATCATGTGTTTGTGTATTTTAAGAAGGCGTTTGATATGATATGGCATAAAGCGCTTTGGGCAACCATGAGGATGTATAATATCAACGGAAATATTATAACGGTCCTTGAACACCTGTATAACAAGGCGTCTAGTGCAGTTCTTGTAAAAGAGAGGCGAGGAGACTGGTTTCGCACATCAGTTGGTGTGAGACAGGGGTGTACACTCTCCAACTCTTTTCAATATATTCCTTGAAGGAATTATGAGTGAGGCACTTGGAGGTCACGTTGGTACTGTCAAGATAGGGGGCCGAACGATTACCAACCTTCGTTTTGCAGATGATATTGACGGATTGGCGGGTTCAGAAGCAGAACTCCAGGAATGGGTCAGAAGGCTCGATAAAACAGCTCTTGACTATGGTATGGAGATAAACGCTGGAAAGACAAAACTAATGACAAACAACGCTACGGGCTTCAACAGCAAGATAAAAGCTAACGGTCAAGAACTCGAAGTAGTTGACCGTTTTAAATATCTTGGGTCGATTGTCAGTGATGAAGGATCAAAATGTGAAGTATTGGACAGAATAGCACAGACAATAGCGGCGCTTGCACGGCTTAACAAAATCTGGCAAGATAAACGGTTAGCACTAAGCACGAAAATCAGATTAATGCGTACACTGGTCCTGTCAATATTTCTCTATGCGTGGGAGACATGGACAGTTACAGCTGACCTTCAACGCAGGATACAGACCTTGGAGATGAGATGTTTCCGAAAACTTTTAAACGTCACGTACAAAGATCGAGTTACAAACGAGGAAATCCGAAATAAAATTACAACGGCAATAGGGCCTTTCGAAGATCTCTTGGCAACTGTCAAAAGAAGAAAACTCACTTGGTACGGTCACATATCGAGATCAAATGGTCTGGCAAACACAATCCTCCACGGGAAGGTGCATGGCAGATGACAAACAGGCAGCGGCATCTGACAGAGAGGGATGGCGTGGAGTTGTGGGAATGTTTTCATGTGTGCCCCAACGACCTCACCGGTTACGGGATGACCTGACCTGACCTGAATAGTAATACTAGGCATGAGAATCTAGTTCTGTCGTAACCAACTTACTCTAACTATTATGACTTTCAAGAGGTTCGTACAATTAGCACAGGTATTTCTCTTGCACTAAAACAACCCAGAGTTCTATCGGTGGTAATTGCTAGCAAATGTTCCATTCACAGTCTATACCCATTGAGATGATACCATCTCTAATTGTTCTCAGAGATGATACCATCTCTAATTGTTCTCAGAGATAATACCCTCTCTAATTGTTCTCAGAGATGATACCATCTCTAATTGTTCTCAGAGATGATACCATCTCTAATTGTTCTCAGAGATTATGCCATCTCTAATTGTTCTCAATCCTAATATTTCTGTCCTCGCTCGTCTGGTGGCCTTATGTCCAACCTCTCGGCTTATATAACGGCGGTGTCTTCTGAGCATCTTGCTTCGTCTCAACGTCAGGAAGATGTCTAAAGTGATCAGATCTGCTGGATATTCTTCTTCGTCGTCTAGTCAGAAGCTCAGCGACTGTAGCGGTTCTTGTGTCTATGACAGACATGAGGGGTTCTGTTACTGTAGTTGTCAGGCCCTGATTAACACATGTGTCACGACGTGTTGTCCAGGACGACAGCTTCTTGTTGAAGCAACACGTCTCCCTCTGACGAGAATGAAGACGAATGCCACTCAGGGACCTGGAAGTCGGTGTCATATGTGACAGGTGTCAGCGACGACTCGAACAGAACATCACACATAGACAGATTCTTACATATGCGTGATCTCTAGTTCCCTCTCAGTGCTGGTTTGCTTCGATGACTTCTATTTCTATTTCTCTATTCTCGTTACTCACTGGCTATGTTATGTAGTCTATCCTAGCTTCTGCTCTGGTCTATATTCTACCTACTAACTGCAGGGTAGTCTTCTCTTCTATGCTATTTATAATCTCCTCCTAAAACACTCATATCCCAACTTATATTCTAAGCTCCCCGCTTCGGCCATTGACTTCTGTTTGTCTTCAGTTCATTCACCTTAACTTTCCTTGAACAAGCTTGTCGCCAGAGAAAGGATAGATTGTTGTTTAACGTAACCTAATAGGTCGTGGATTCTCAGTAGAAATCGTGGAAAGGTAACAATTTTGGCTGGGCAGTCTTAAACGGGTATTGTTTGAAAATTCCTAACAATAACACGTTCAATTAACACCATCTCTCTGGCATGATTCTCAAGTTAAGCGTGGTTAAAACTAACGGTATTTTCAAGGCTTCCCTTGTGTTGGCTAGTTGGACCCTTGTAACGATGCTACAAGTATCATCATAATAATCTCCAAATGTCAGGCATCAATACTCGTTTCTACTACAACACTCTTTTCTTTCCTAGCCTACATAGACATTAAACGTCTTTCTTGGCCTACATAGACATTAAACGTCTTTCTTGGCCTACATAGACCTTAAACGTCTTTCTTGGCCTACATAGACATTAAACGTCTTTCTTGGCCTACATAGACATTAAACGTCTTTCTTGGCCTACATAGACCTTAAACGTCTTTCTTGGCCTACATAGACCTTAAACGTCTTTCTTGGCCTACATAGACCTTAAACGTCTTTCTTGGCCTACATAGACCTTAAACGTCTTTCTTGGCCTACATAGACATTAAACGTCTTTCTTGGCCTACATAGACCTTAAACGTCTTTCTTGGCCTACATAGACATTAAACGTCTTTCTTGGTCTACATAGACCTTAAACGTCTTTCTTGGCCTACATAGACCTTAAACGTCTTTCTTGGCCTACATAGACCTTAAACGTCTTTCTTGGCCTACATAGACCTTAAACGTCTTTCTTGGCCTACATAGACCTTAAACGTCTTTCTTGGCCTACATAGACCTTAAACGTCTTTCTTGGTCTACATAGACCTTAAACGTCTTTCTTGGCCTACATAGACATTAAACGTCTTTCTTGGCCTACATAGACCTTAAACGTCTTTCTTGGCCTACATAGACATTAAACGTCTTTCTTGGCCTACATAGACCTTAAACGTCTTTCTTGGCCTACATAGACCTTAAACGTCTTTCTTGGCCTACATAGACCTTAAACGTCTTTCTTGGCCTACATAGACCTTAAACGTCTTTCTTGGCCTACATAGACCTTAAACGTCTTTCTTGGCCTACATAGACATTAAACGTCTTTCTTGGCCTACATAGACATTAAACGTCTTTCTTGGCCTACATAGACCTTAAACGTCTTTCTTGGCCTACATAGACATTAAACGTCTTTCTTGGCCTACATAGACCTTAAACGTCTTTCTTGGCCTACATAGACCTTAAACGTCTTTCTTGGCCTACATAGACCTTAAACGTCTTTCCTAGCCTACATAGACCTTAAACGCCTTTCTTGGCCTACATAGACCTTAAACGCCTTTCTTGGCCTACATAGACCTTAAACGCCTTTCTTGGCCTACATAGACCTTAAACGTCTTTCTTGGCCTACATAGACCTTAAACGTCTTTCTTGGCCTACATAGACCTTAAACGTCTTTCTTGGCCTACATAGACCTTAAACGTCTTTCTTGGCCTACATAGACCTTAAACGTCTTTCTTGGCCTACATAGACCTTAAACGTCTTTCTTGGCCTACATAGACCTTAAACGTCTTTCTTGGCCTACATAGACCTTAAACGTCTTTCTTGGCCTACATAGACCTTAAACGTCTTTCTTGGCCTACATAGACCTTAAACGTCTTTCTTGGCCTACATAGACCTTAAACGTCTTTCTTGGCCTACATAGACCTTAAACGTCTTTCTTGGCCTACATAGACATTAAACGTCTTTCTTGGCCTACATAGACCTTAAACGTCTTTCTTGGCCTACATAGACCTTAAACGTCTTTCTTGGCCTACATAGACCTTAAACGTCTTTCTTGGCCTACATAGACCTTAAACGTCTTTCTTGGCCTACATAGACCTTAAACGTCTTTCTTGGCCTACATAGACCTTAAACGTCTTTATTGGCCTACATAGACCTTAAAACCCATATATATCCAAATGTTTGGGATTGAAACCTTCTCCAACCACAATTTAAGGCCTTAAAACCTTTACTAGCCTCCTCTTTGACCTTAAATCCTTTCTTATCCTACTGTTTGACCTTAAATCCTCTTTTTAGCTTACTGTTGGCCTTAAAACCTTTCCTAGCCTACCCTTAAGCCTTAACACCCTTTCCTAGCCTACCGTTAAGCCTTAAAACCTTTCCTAGCCTACCCTTAAGCCTTAACACCCTTTCATAGCCTACAGTTAAGCCTTAAAACCTTTCTTAGCCTACCCTTAAGCCGTAACACCCTTTCCTAGACTACCCTTAAGCCTTAACACCCTTTCCTAGCCTACCCTTAAGCCTTAACACCCTTTCCTAGCCTACCCTTAGGCCTTAAAACCTTTCCTAGCCTACCCTTTAGACTTAACACCCTTTCCTAGCCTACCGTTAAGCCCTAAAACCTTTCCTAGCCTACTACTTCGTCTCAAACCCCCTCACACATTGCGCTGTCGAGCTTTATCTACACTGCACAGTTGGCATACTGCAAACCTGAGACACGTGACACAAACATGTCTTAAGAGGCGCCTAAGGAAAGTTGAGCTTTAGACTGGCAGCCTGGTCATACCCACACCACGGTCATGACGTCACGCAACAGATAAATCCAGTCAGGTTTCTCTGAAAACTGATAAAGCTAAGCCGAGGGCAGTGTTGAACATCATACTTCAACAGATGACTAAAGTCAGTCTTCCCTGACTAAAGCCAGTCTTCCCTGACTAAAGTCAGTCTTCCCTGACTAAAGTCAGTCTTCCCTGACTAAGGTCAGTCAAATGCACTTCTGTACATTATGTTCCAACACCTGGAGAGAAGGTGTATAAAAAAAAGAAATATGTCAGAAACGATTCACGGGCAGACGAAACAACAGAAGTAATGTGACAAAAACTATTTATATACATTTGTCAGTGTCCCAGAGGTCTCATGTCATCAATGTTGCTGGATCTCGTGTCATCAATGTCCCAGAGGTCTCGTGTCATCAGTGTCCCAGAGGTCTCGTGTCATCAATGTTACTAGGTCTTGTGTCATCAATGTTACTGGGTCTCGTGTCATCAGTGTCCAAGAGGTCTCGTGTCATCAATGTTGCTGGGTCTCGTGTCATCAGTGTCCCAGAGGTCTCGTGTCATCAGTGTCCCAGAGGTCTCGTGTCATCAGTGTCCCAGAGGTCTCGTGTCATCAGTGTCCTAGAGGTCTAGTGTGATCAGTGTCCCAGAGGTCTCGTGTCATCAGTGTACCAGAGGTCTTGTATCATCAATGTCCAAGAGATCTCGTGTCATCAGTGTCCCAGAGGTCTCGTGTCATCAGTGTCCCAGAGGTCTCGTATCATCAATGTTGCTGGGTCTCGTGTCATCAGTGTCCCAGAGGTCTCGTGTCATCAATGTTGCTGGGTCTCGTGTCATCAATGTTGCTGGGCCTCGTCCCAGAGGTCTCGTGTCATCAGTGTCCCAGAGGTCTCGTGTCATCAATGTTGCTGAGTCTCGTGTCATCAGTGTCCCAGAAGTCTCGTGTCATCAACGTTGCTGGGTCTCGTGTCATCAGTGTCCCAGAGGTCTCGTGTCATCAATGTTGCTGGGTCTCGTGTCATCAATGTTGCTGAGTCTCGTGTCACCAATGTTTCTGGGTCTCGTGTCACCAATGTTGCTGGGTCTCGTATCATCAATGTTGCTGGGTCTCGTGTCATCAATTATGCTGGGCAATGCATCTTCCTGAACTTACTCTTGACATCTTTGCGCGTTTGGAAAAGAGCCTTTTTGGGCTGAGGAGGGATTCTTTTGGTAAAACTGCACACGTGATGTTCAACTAGCAGGCAGGGAACATATCTTCAAAGTTTCCATCTGACCAGTTAGGGATTCCTGCCTGCTGAATGTCTCCGATTCTCAGCAAACAGAATGGTATACACTGCTTTTCGGACTGATCTACTCTTCCTCCACTTTCACCAAAAGCAACACTGTTCATCCTTGAGCCGACAGTCCAGATCCCATGAGAAGATCTCTGCTAGTTCATCCTTGAGCCGACAGTCACGATCCCGTGAGAAGATCTCTGCTAGTTCATCCTTGAGCCGACAGTCCAGATCCCACGAGAAGATCTCTGCTAGTTCATGCTTGAGCCGACAGTCCAGATCCCACGAGAAGTTCTCTGCTTGTTCATCCTTGAGCCGACAGTCAAGATCCCATGAGAAGATCTCTGCTTGTGTCCTCTATTCAGTTTTGCAACATTGCGTTTCTTCACAAGACTCTGACCACGTTGACGTCCCTTGAACTCTGTGCGGATGGTCAATGTCTACACGATCATCATGTGGTCTGTCCAGAATTGGATAACACGAGTAGGTCAGATAAGGTCTTTAATGTCAATCAGTTGTTAGAGAAGGTCTTTATAACAGTAGGCTAAGGAACACTAAAAGTAAGATGGCCGCGCCGGACTGGCTGCGCTCTCGACTCGCTCCAGTGTTTGTGTCGTTTTCTGCTGGACTTTTCTGAAGGACTTTATTCTGTTGAATTCATGTGCTTTCGTTCAGTTATCATGTTTGTTATGCTGAATCTTACAGCGGCTGTGTCTGGCTTAAAACGTGAGAAAACAGCCAAGGATAGTGTTGAACGTTCCGCTTGACTGCACCACAGAATTCAGCCCAGGTTCTCACTGCTCAAGAGCCTTCCTGCTTTGACAGAAGCCGATTTCCTCCCCCCCCCCCCCCCACATCCCACCCTTTCACCGTAGGTTAAACCATACCTCTCCCAACCCCGTATTCTCAGAACAACAAGAGTTACACTGCCCCGACTCTGGACAAGATCCAGAGACCATGGGGCGGAACGCGAAGAAACAGCAAGTAAGGCACGGACAGACTAGGAAAGCCGACATAAACATTGGTTCAACACACACTCCTCGCGAGCCTCATTCCGAGACTGCGGAGTGCTGGGCTCTGCCTGGGGAGTCTGTATGGAAATTTGTCGAGACACTACGCGTGAACAATACTCAGTAGTTGGACCTGGTAGTGGTTGATCGTCGCAACGGGACTTTGTCGCCTAAGCGAACATTATTATTATTAAGGAAGGTCTTTAAAACAGCAGGCTAAGGAAGGTCTTTATAACAGCAGGCTAAGGAAAGTCTTTATAATAGTAGGCTAAGGAAGGTCTTTAAAACAGTAGGCTAAGAAAGGTCTTTATAACAGTAGGCTAAGGAAGGTCTTTATAACAGTAGACTAAGGAAGGTCTTTATAACAGTAGTCTAAGAAAGGTCTTTATAACAGTAGGCTAAGGAAGGTCTTTATAACAGTAGGCTAAGGAAGGTCTTTATAACAGTAGGCTAAGGAAGGTCTTTATAACAGTAGGCTAAGGAAGGTCTTTATAACAGTAGACTAAGGAAGGTCTTTATAACAGTAGGCTAAGGAAGGTCTTTATAACAGTTGGCTAAGGAAGGTCCTTATAACAGTAGGCTAAGGAAGGTCTTTATAACAGTAGGCTAAGGAAGGTCTTTATAACAGCAGATAAAAGAGGGCGTTTAATACCATTGTGTAACGCGATTCTTACCTGGTTAGAAAGTTCGGGTGTTGATCACGTGACCACTTCATATCTTTATAACTGGGTGAACCAAATCGGGTAAGATTGTCAAGGTCAGAACCGTCAGTCAGTACTGAGACCAGATCTTGCACGCGGGCACAGGGATAGCACCTTTTGTGTGTACAGGTGATTATGGGAGTGATGTGTAGTTCTGGGTGTGCGTCTAGTTCTGTGTGTGCTTGTAGCTCTGGGTGTGTTTGTAGTTCTGGATGTGCTTGTACTTATGGGTGTTATTGTAGTTCTAGGTGTGTTTGTAGTTCTTGGTGTTCGTCTAGTTCTGTGTGTGCTTGTAGTTCTGGGTGTGCTTGTAGTTATGGGTGTGTTTGTAGTTCTGGGTGTGTTTGTAGTTCTGGGTGTGCGTCTAGTTCTGGGTGTTCGTTTAGTTCTGGGTGTGCTTGTAGTTATGGGTGTGCTTGTAGTTCTGGGTGTGCGTCTAGTTCTGGGTGTGCGTTTAGTTCTGGGTGTGCTTGTAGTTCTGGGTGTGCGTCTAGTTCTGGGTGTGCGTCTAGTTCTTGGTGTTCGTCTAGTTCTGAGTGTGTGTGTAGTTCTGGGTGTGCTTTTAGTTCTAGGTGTGCTTGTAGTTCTGGGTGTGCGTCTAGTTCTGGGTGTGCGTCTAGTTCTGGGTGTGCGTCTAGTTCTGGGTGTGCTTGTAGTTCTGGGTGTGCGTGTAGTTCTGAGTGTGCGTGTAGTTCTGGGTGTGCTTGTAGTTCTGGGTGTGCGTGTAGTTCAGGGTGTGCTTGTAGTTCTGGGTGTGCTTGTAGTTCTGAGTGTGCTTGTAGTTCTGGGTGTGCTTGTAGTTCTGGATGTGCTTGTAGTTCTTGGTGTGCTTGTAGTTCTTGGTGTGCTTGTAGTTCTTGGTGTGCTTGTAGTTCTGGGTGTGCTTGTAGTTCTGGGTGTGTTTGTAGTTCTGAGTGTGCGTTTAGTTCTTGGTGTTCGTCTAGTTCTGGGTGTGCGTCTAGTTCTGGGTGTTTGTCTAGTTCTGGGTGTTTGTCTAGTTCTGGGTGTGCTTGTAGTTCTGGGTGTGTGTCTAGTTCTGGGTGTGCTTGTAGTTCTGGGTGTGGGTGTAGTTCTGGATGTGCGTCTAGTTCTGGGTGTGCTTGTAGTTCTGGGTGTGCGTCTAGTTCTGGGTGTGCGTCTAGTTCTGGGTATGCGTGTAGTTCTGGGTGTGCTTGTAGTTCTGGGTGTGTGTCTAGTTCTGGGTGTGCTTGTAGTTCTGGGTGTGCTTGTAGTTCTGGGTGTGCTTGTAGTTCTGGGTGTGTGTCTAGTTCTGGGTGTGCTTGTAGTTCTGGGTGTGCGTCTAGTTCTGGGTGTGCGTCTAGTTCTGGGTATGCGTGTAGTTCTGGGTGTGCTTGTAGTTCTGGGTGTGCTTGTAGTTCTGGGTGTGCTTGTAGTTCTTGGTGTGCTTGTAGTTCTGGGTGTGCGTGTAGTTCTTGGTGTGCTTGTAGTTCTGGGTGTGCTTGTAGTTCTGGGTGTGCTTATAGTTCTTGGTGTGCTTGTAGTTCTGGGTGTGCTTGTAGTTTTGGGTGTGCTTGTAGTTCTTGGTGTGCTTGTAGTTCTGGGTGTGCTTGTAGTTCTGGGTGTTTGTCTAGTTCTGGGTGTGCTTGTAGTTCTGGGTGTGCTTGTAGTTCTTGGTGTGCTTGTAGTTCTGGGTGTGCTTGTAGTTCTGGGTGTGCTTGTAGTTCTGGGTGTGCTTGTAGTTCTGGGTGTGCTTGTAGTTCTGAGTGTGCATGTAGTTCTGGGTGTGCTTGTAGTTCTGGGTGTGCGTGTAGTTCTGGGTGTGCTTGTAGTTCTGGGTGTGCGTGTAGTTCTGGGTGTGCGTGTAGTTCAGGGTGTGCTTGTAGTTCTGAGTGTGCGTGTAGTTCTGGGTGTGCTTGTAGTTCTGGGTGTGCTTGTAGTTCTTGGTGTGCTTGTAGTTCTTGGTGTGCTTGTAGTTATTGGTGTGCTTGTAGTTCTTGGTGTGCTTGTAGTTCTGAGTGTGCTTGTAGTTCTTGGTGTGTTTGTAGTTCTGAGTGTGCGTTTAGTTCTTGGTGTTCGTCTAGTTCTGGGTTTTCTTGTAGTTCTGGGTGTCCGTCTAGTTCTGCGTGTGCGTCTAGTTCTGGGTGTTTGTCTAGTTCTGGGTGTGCTTGTAGTTCTGGGTGTTTGTCTAGTTCTGAGTGTGCTTGTAGTTCTGGGTGTTTGTCTAGTTCTGGGTGTGCTTGTAGTTCTGGGTGTGCGTGTAGTTCTGGGTGTGCTTGTAGTTCTGGGTGTGCGTCTAGTTCTGGGTGTGCTTGTAGTTCTGGGTGTGCGTGTAGTTCTGGGTGTGCTTGTAGTTCTGGGAGTGCTTGTAGTTCTTGGTGTGCTTGTAGTTCTGGGTGTGCTTGTAGTTCTGGGTGTTTGTCTAGTTATGGGTGTGCTTGTAGTTCTCGGTGTGCTTGTAGTTCTGGGTGTGCTTGTAGTTCTGGGTGTGTTTTGTGATCGGCGATGATTTGTGTAGTGTCGATCGGGCTGTAGAAATGAGCTCGGGCATTTCCATTTATGTGCACCCCCAGTTCCCCTCGCTGCAAATGGGCACCTGACTCCATGATATACTGTTCTCAAATCTACTTCACTGCACATGAGCGTACTCACAGGTTCTCAGTGGCAGCAAATGACGAAGAGGTTGGGTGGTTGTGGGGGGGGGGGAAGAGGGGGTAGTAATGTTTCAAGTAGCTCACTGATTGTGCACACTCATGTCCGTTGTCAAATGCATCCCACCGCCCCCAGTTTAGGTTGAGGAGGTCAAGGCTCTAGCCCAGACATGGTCCACACACATGAACCATACACACGGGCCACGCATGAGCCACACATGAGACACACACGGGCCACACACAGACCACACACGGACCACACAGACCACACACAGACCACACACAGACCACACACGGACCACACACAGACAACACACAGACCACACGCGGACCACACACGGACCACACACAGACCACACACGGACCACACACAGACCACATACAGACCACACACAGACCACACACGGACTACACCCGGGCCACACAGACCACATACAGACCATACACAGACCACACACAGACCACACACGGACCACACACAGACCACACACGGACCACACACGGACCACACAGACCACATACAGATCACACACAGACCACACACGGACCACACACGGGCCACACAGACCACATACAGACCCCACACGGACCACACACAGACCACACACGGACCCCACACAGACCACACACGGACCACACACAGACCACACGTGGATTGATTTAGTAGTTGGGCTGTTGCACATGTCGTGTTATCGTCCAGTGCACTTTCTCTGAGTACCGCTCAGTAGTATGAACACCAAGTGTGATGGTAGTGGGCCAGGCGGAGCGCTCTGCGCAAGCGTCTACCAATGAGATGTCATAAATGTTGGAATAGACTTTCAATTATTGAGTCGCTGTAGAGGTTCTTCCGTCACTCCGATGTGCCCGTTTGTCTGCTCTTAGCGTACTGTACATCAGCTTTGTTGGAGGCCATGAGAGCAGCATGCACAGTCTATCTGACTATGGTTGGCTGCGGTAGTGTAGCCATATTCACGACTTTTGTCCTGTTAAGGACATTAGAGTTGCGTCACTTGTCCTGTCAGTTGATCCTGAACATTATGCGGAGACGGTTCAAATGGAAACAGTTGAGTTTCCTGACATGTCTGTTGTACACTGTGTACACTGTTGTACACTGTCCATGTTTCGCAAAGGTACAAATGGACGATATTTTGTGATTTTGGTGGCAACACTGATTCCATGTCGGCCCCCACCCATTTGTTTGTTATCTAATGAAAAGCAACACTTGCCGGGGTAATTCTGCTGTGAATCTCAGAACTAACATTCGCCCCTATGATGAAAACCTTGTAGGTCAAGATGGTGCGTTAACCCTATGTTGAAAGTCTTGTAGGTCAAGATGGTGCGTTAACCCTATGATGAAAACCTTGTAGGTCAAGATGGTGCGTTAACCCTATGATTTACTAATTGACAGCTTGAGGGCCGCAAATATCTTAAAATGGGCTTCGCAAGGTATGGGACATTTGGATGTCCATTTATGAGCTCCCGAGATCACCTCACGGGCTTCACCAGACAGCTGTATCACACACTACATCCCCCACTACATCCCCCACTACATCCTCCACTACATCCTCCACTACATCCCTCACTACATCCTCCACTACATCACCCACAACATTCCTCACTACATCACTCACTACATCACTCACTACATCACTCACTACATCCCCCACTACATCACTCACTACATCCCCCACTACATCCCCCACTACATCACTCACTACATCCTCCACTACATCATTCACTACATCCCTCACTACATCACTCACTACATCCTCCACTACATCACTCACTACATCCCCCATTGCATCACTCACTACATCCCTCACTACATCACTCACTACATCCCCCACTACATCACTCACTACATCCCCCACTACATCCCCCACTACATCACTCACTACATCATTCACTACATCCCTCACTACATCACTCACTACATCATCCACTACATCACTCACTACATCCCCCACTGCATCACTCACTACATCCCTCACTACATCACTCACTACATCCCCCACTACATCACTCACTACATCCCCCACTACATCACTCACTACATCCCTCACTACATCACTCACTACATCAATCACTACATCCCTCACTACATCACTCACTACATCCCCCACTACATCACTCACTACATCCCCCACTACATCACTCACTACATCCCCCACTACATCACTCACTACATCCCTCACTACATCACTCACTACATCACTCACTACATCCCTCACTACATCACTCACTACATCCCCCACTACATCCCTCACTACATCCCTCACTACATCACTCACTACATCACTCACTACATCCTCCACTACATCCCTCACTACATCGTTCACTACATCACTTACTACATCCCCCACTACATCACTCACTACATCCCCCACTACATCACTCACTACATCCCTCACTACATCACTCACTACATCCCCCACTACATCACTCACTACATCCCACCCTACATCACTCACTACATCACTCACTACATCCCTCACTACATCCTCCACTACATCACCCACAACATTCCTCACTACATCACTCACTACATCACTCACTACATCACTCACTACATCCCCCACTACATCACTCACTAAATCCCCCACTACATCACTCACTACATCCCCCACTACATCCCTCACTACATCACTCACTACATCCTCCACTACATCACTCACTACATCCCTCACTACATCACTCACTACATCACTCACTACATCCCTCACTACATCACTCACTACATCCCCCACTACATCCCTCACTACATCCCTCACTACATCACTCACTACATCACTCACTACATCCTCCACTACATCCCTCACTACATCCCTCACTACATCACTCACTACATCCCCCACTACATCACTCACTACATCCCCCACTACATCACTCACTACATCCCCCACTACATCACTCACTACATCCCCCACTACATCCCTCACTACATCACTCACTACATTCTCCACTACATCACTCACTACATCCCTCACTACATCACTCACTACATCACCCACTATATCACCCAACACATCACCCACTACATCCCCCACTACATCCCTCACTACATCACTCACTACATCACCCACTATATCACCCAACACATCACCCACTACATCATACACACTACATCAGTCAGTGGCTGGCACATTGCTCAGTGACTGGCACATCAGTCAGTGACTGGCACATCGGTCAGTGACTGGCACATCTGTCAGTGACTTTCACATCGGTCAGTGACTGACACATCGGTCAGTGACTGACACATCGGTCAGTGACTGGCACATCGGTCAGTGGCTGGCATATCGGTCAGTGATCTTCACATCTAGGACTTCCGTTAAGGCAGTAGCAGCATTCCCTCATCATCTGCACATGACCCCCAACTCTGGTAAATGATTTTTATTTCCGCTTTTTTGGTTCTGGCCATGTTGTCTTAGGTCTGTTTTCCCTCTGGTATATGGCATGACAGTTCTGGTAAGTGTGACTGGTTCCGGTCCTGTGGCCCTCCTGTCATCCAGTTCTGGTAAGCGTGACTGGTTCCGGTCCTGTGGCCCTCCTGTCATCCAGTTCTGGTAAGCGTGACTGGTTCCGGTCCTGTGGTCCTCCTGTCATCCAGTTCTGGTAAGCGTGACTGGTTCTGGTCCTGTGGCCCTCCAATCATCCAGTTCTGGTAAGCGTGACTGGTTCCGGTATTGTGCCCTCCTGCCTTCTTGAGTAGAAAACTTGGTGATAGAGGACAGGAAAAAGGGTATGCGCCGTCTTCCAGTGATCTAGTGAGCAATACTGGTGGGAAAGTATGTTCCTGGCAGGGTCACCCAATCAGGACAGATTTCTGGTGAGGCGAAAGGCTGATAATGGTATCCTGGTCCTCCAGGTTCAGGGGTTTTGACACAGGGTCAATACCCCGTGCAAATAAAATACTTTGTTAAAGAAACAGCGAGAGACTTGTTTCACCGTTGGGTGGACATCTGGAATACAAATCAGGCGTGACTGACATTTGGGGAAAACCCGACAGAACGCCACTGACAGGACGGATCATTAGTGTCAGAAAACGTGAAATGGGAAATGGATTTTGTAACGTTAGAACGATGTGGATGAGGCCGGCAAACTAACACAGATTACAGTGGAGACGCGAGACTGGAGATGACATATCTTAGTAGCAGCTATCTCGGAGTGTCCCCTAACTGATCCACTTGTCCAGCAGTCACGTGACAACGCTCTTATACCACTTATCGTACAATGTATAAGAATGTGGCAAGTCACTGCACAACTTATTCACGGTTCGATAAACCGGACCGAGTGATAACAAAAATATTACAATCTACGCACGGCTCCGGTAACTCGAATCTGTGCAGGTAAGTAGGTGACGCCACTATTTGTGCAGTGCTAAGACAAAGTCCACAGGATAATACCATACAATGTCAGAGGATTATTCTCCTAAAGCGTGTTTCTGTTTTCTGTTGGAGTATTAAGTTTGTAGTAGACCAGTCTTCAACATTAACATGCAATCCTATCCGGCAACTGAAAGTCGAAAACGTTGTTAACCTTCTGGAAGTCATGGTTGACCTTCTGTAAGTCATGGTTGACCTTCTGTAAGTCATGGTTGACCGTTCACCTAGGAGAACCGGGATGCTGGCCGTTGATCGATTAAAAACTGGTCATCTTTCAACAATAAACTAGCGCTTAATATCAGATCATCTATCAGCAATTGGTTAGCATCTATCAATATTTCGGTCAACACTTATCTTTATTCCGCTGTTCTCTATCGGCATTTTGTCATATATTTTAGTGGTGGGTCATCATCTATTAGTTTTTTTATTATTATCTATCAGTAGTTGGCCATCATCTGCCAGTATTTGGTTCTCATCTGTCAGTATTTGATCATCATCTGTCAGTATTTGGTCATCATCTGTCAGTATTTGGTCATCATCTGTCAGTATTTGGTCCTCATCTGTCAGTATTCTGTTATTCTCCCGCAGGTACTTTGCCATCATGTTTCATTAGCTGATTTTCCTCTATCAGTATTTGGTCGAGAGATGGGTTTGCTTTCACCTTTTTTTTCTATTCCCTAGGGTGGTGTGCACTGCGCTGCGGTTCTTATTTTGCGTCTGTCAGTCCAGTGCATCCGACTTCTGCTTCCCCGGAGTAACGGCCGATGCTGTGATGGGGATCGAATCCAACACCTCCAGTTTGTGAGACGTGTCCTCAACCACTAACCCACGCCGTCCCCGCTATTTATCAGTATTGGTCGCCATCTATCAGTATTTGCTCATTGTCTATAGTTTCTTCGCTATTATCTATCAATTATCAACACATCTCCCACCTGGTAACTGCTAACTACAGTTAAATACTACAAACAGCTTCGTGTAATCTCTGTGACCAGATCTTTTTCTTCTTCTTCTTCTTCTTTTTCGTTCGTTCTCAATCTCCCACTACCAAACCCTGAAAGAGATTAAGTAGCAAAATGTAGTCCAGAGAACGGAATGCGTTGTGTCGTAGTATAAAGCTTGGCTGCGATATTTGCACCTTTCGGTGCAACACATCCGACTTCAGCAACCATTTTTTTAGTTACGGGTTAGCATTCCCTCTTCGATCCCTTCTCCTTAGCCAATCTGCCCTACTGCAGCCTGTTATCCAGGATCACCGCGTGGAGGTGTAGAAACGTCTTGGCAGCTTTGGTTCGCTGGCCCTGACGCTAGCAGTCAGCTATGGGTCGCTGACCACTGCAGCTCATGCGCTGCTCAGCATCTTGATCCCCAAGATCTATTTAATATGTCAACGATTATCCCATCTGTTCCTGGTGATATCTATTCTGCAACCTCGGCCATTTCCGCCATTGCTAAACTAGTCAGGAACTACTCTTGTACACTTTGTCGGCGTTATGTATAATGTTGTTCATTGATTGCATTTCTGTCTGTTGATAATTAATATATCGCATATCTTGGGGAGTCACACTGAGTCTAAAGCTGATGTGGATGCCTCTTCTGATGTTCTTTATAAGGCATTCTTCGACCAGAACATTCTTACATACAATGAGACAAAATCATTCATCAGGGCAATGTACAGTGCAAAATGGAATAAAAGACCAGTCTGTCCACATAGAAAACGATGCCTACCATCAACTCTCCAGGCGAGACCAGGTGATCATTCTCCGGTTACGCGCAGGTCACAACAGACTTAGATGCCATCTGTACAAGTTCAAGATTGGCACTACAGACCTTTGGGCCTGCGGCACAGCCCCCCCCCCCCCCCCCCATGAAGGCAGACCATATTTTGCAGTCCTGTCCACTGTATACCGACAAAAGAAGTAGCATTTGGCAACAGCCAGTGTCCTTCCACGAGAAGCTGTACAGAAGTGTACAGAGCCCTGAGTCGACTGCTGCCTTCGTTAAAGTCATTGAAGTTGAGATCTGAACAGGAACGAGGAAGAAGAAGGTTCCGTGTAAACTCCAGCGTAATTCATGTTTGTTGTCTTTATAATTGACAGGGATCTTGTCACACGTTCTGTGCCACCAGCAGTCCAGTGCAGTTCCCGGACATCCTGCAGTGGTCTGGCTGCTCACTCCAAAGTTTCCGTCTGGTGTCGATAATGTCGCATGTGTCTACCCTAATACAGCCAAAAATACCGCGCTAAAGATCCGTGGCTTGGTCAAGAAAAATTCAAACCTTACAGCACAACACCACACCACATACAGCACAACACCACACCAAACCTTACACCACAAAATCACACCACTTACACCACAACACCACACCAAACCTTACACCACAACATCACACCACTTACACTACAACACCACAAGTAGTACACAAGATCTGCCACACCGACTCCGAGAAATGAATCCAGAATTGACAGAAGACAAATCAGAAGGTGTTAGACCATCTCTCACTATCAGTAGAGCCAGTCCTGTAGCTTGCATACAAGACCTGACAGATCACACAGATCCGAGAAGTGACCCTTGTAACCTTGACAATAGTCTTGACAAAGTCAAAGGTGAGACCACAGAGACGACACCGTTACAAGATGATTACCTACCACACGAAAATACACCTTTTAAAATATTAAGAACAGTGTCCTTCAGCCAAGACGTTTGTGATTCTCAAAAAAACGGAAAAAGTACAAAAGATAATAAAACAAAGAATAAAGAACAAGTGGCATCTACGATAGCCGTGGAAGACGATGGCAGTGGCGTCCCTTACGACAGAGGATGGGCTTGGATGGTTGATCTAGGTAAATGTCCACTCATTTGTTTCATTAGTGTTGATCTAGGTAAATGTCCACTCATTTGTTTCATTAGTGTTGGTCTGTGTAAATGTCCATTCATTTGTTTCGTTAGTGTTGATCTAGGTAAATGTCCACTCATTTGTTTCATTTCTGTTGGTCTGGGTAAATGTCCATTCATTTGTTTCGTTAGTGTTGATATAGGTAAATGTCCATTCATTTGTTTCATTAGTGCTGATAAGTGTAAATGTCTACAATAAATGGTTATAGACCAACAAATGGTTGTAGATTAGACCAACAAATGGTTGTAGATCAGACCAACAAATGGTTGTAGATCAGACCAAGAAATGGTTGTACATCAGACCAACAAAGGGTTGTAGATCGACCAACAAATAGTTGTAGACCAACAACTGGTTTTAGATCAACAAATGGTTGTAGATCGACCAACAAATAGTTGTCCTCGTATGCTTCATAGGGAGAGATGTTACAAGACAGGAATCGACAGCCCAATCCCTGGATTTCAACAAACAACATGCACCAAGTAGCTAAACTTACACCCACACCTGCACCATCATCCTCCCACACAGAAACATCCACACACACACACACACACCTACCAACCCACACTCACACTCCTACATATAAACACACTCAAACACACACTCACACCCATCCACACACTCACACCTCCACATACTCCCACCTCCACACTCCCACACTTACACACACACTCACACTCTCACCCACACCACACACCCAAACACAAATTTACACACACTCAAATGCCCATTCATACCACAACTAACCAACACACACGCACACAAATACACTCACACCCACACACACACACACACTCACACCCAACACACATCCAACATACACACATCCAACATACACACACACACACACCCAACACACACCCAACACACACCCAACCAGCATGCCCTATACTATTTCATAGATAAGATTAAGCAACTGTTTCAAAGCACAGTATTGCCTGTCACAGACCGGCTTATATACTACTACTACCTACAACTATAGCATAATGACGTACATCTATAATAAATGACGTATATCTGTACTAAATGACGTACATCTGTATGCTCCCCTCCCAGGCTGCTTCCTGCTCTTCTTTGTCTACATATCACACGACCACTGGCACTCAATCCTGCTCATGGATTACCTGCAGGAATTCCACATCTCAGTCCCTCTGGTCACGGTCATGCTGTCGCTAGGCAGCGTGTGTTACTGTGTGGCAAGTATGTGCTATCTCTGTCTGCCTGTCAGTCTACCTGTCTGTCTGCATGAATGTGTGTCTGTCTGTCTGTCTGTTTGCCTGCATGTCTACATGTGTATGTCTGTGTGTATATGTTTGTACGTATTTAAGCATAGGAATCAATCTATCTATCTATCTATCTATCTATCTATCTATCTATCTATCTATCTATCTATCTATCTATCTATCTATCTATCTATCTATCTATCTATCTATCTATATATATATATATATATATATATATATCTGCCAAGCACACACATACACAAGCATATACACACACACACCTACACGCACACACCTACACACACATACCAACACACACACACATGCACACCTACATACACACACCAACACACACAGACACGCCAACACACATACACACCACCACCCACACGTCAACACACACACCAACACACATACACACCACCACACACACGTCAACACACACACCAACACACACACACCAACACACATACACCAACACACACACACACACGCCAACACACACACACCAACACACACACACACCAACACACACACACCAACACACACACACACCAACACACACACACACACCAACACACACACACACGAGCACGCGCGCGACCCGTAGCGTCCACGACAGGTTCTGTGACATGAAGTATCCAGCGATGTGAACGCTGGGGATGTGCTTCAGTCCTGTGTCTTTATGTTGGGCAGATAATCAGCTGGAAGATATTTGTATCAGGAAAATGATCGATTGTTGAGTGGGACATGCCCAAATCACCCCAGTGCTATCCCACTCTCGAGTTGTGATGACTTTTTGTTTCATTTCTCTATCGATACTTCTCCTCTTCTTCTTTCATTTATATCGATATTTCTCATCTCCTCTTTCTGCATCTATGACTAGAACAACTCAATTTCCTGTGCATCTATGACTAGAACAACTAGTTTTCCTGTGCATCTATGACTAGAACAACTAAATTTCCTGTGCATCTATGACTAGAACAACTAGTTTTCCTGTGCATCTATGACTAGAACAACTCAATTTCCTGTGCATCTATGACTAGAACAACTAGTTTTCCTGTGCATCTATGACTAGAACAACTAAATTTCCTGTGCATCTATGACTAGAACAACTAGTTTGCCTGTGCATCTATGACTAGAACAACTAAATTTCCTGTGCATCTATGACTAGAACAACTAGTTTTCCTGTGCGGCAGCCATGATATACTTTCCTGCCATGTGTTTTCCACAGAAATTGACGCAAAGATTTCCCTAGTAATAGTAGTTGTCTATCGCGAACGAAGATTGCGCCAGCACTAGATGTTTGTGTCAGATGTGTCAGGTGTGACAGCGTACGGGTCTGCACGCCCTAAAACGCGAGGGGCCGACATGGAAGGTGCTGGTAGCCGGGCCGTCCTGCATGACGTCCTGTCTGGCAGCTACTTTCTCTCTAGCTGCTTCGGAGATTTCCTGCTTAACCAGACGAGTACCTTGTGTGTAAGAGTGCTACGCTGAGCAGTCCTGCGCAAGCCATTCCAAAAAGAGGCAATAGGAAGATGAAGGACGTTCAATGAGACCTTTAACAAATCTGTGTAACTTTTGTTCTAGCCTCCCGTCGAGCACTTGCCTGCCTGAGTGCACGGCAGAGTTGCTTAAACAGACTATGGTCAGGCGCGCCATCAACTATGCGACAGAGTGCAGACATACTGGGGTCAGGCGTGCCATCAACTATGTGACAGAGTGCAGACATACTGGGGTTAGGCGAGCAAACAACTGTGCGGCGAGTGTAGACATAATGGGGTCAGGCGCGCCATCAACTATGCGACAGAGTGCAGACATATTGGGGTCAGGCGCGCCATCAACTATGCGACAGAGTGCAGACATACTGGGGTCAGGCGCGCCATCAACTATGCGACAGAGTGCAGACATACTGGGGTCAGGCGCGCCATCAACTGTGCGCAGAGTGCAAAAATGCGAACAGCTGTGCAGCGGAGTGTAGATGCTAGTTACCGCTACAACGCTTAACGACTGACGAGTATCGAGGTTAGAGCCTGCGCTATGCGATTGAAAGCAAATACTATTATCAAACAAACATGTTATTTGTAAGTTGAGTAAGTTCACATTACAAAAACGATAGAGACAGTCGAGTACAATGAATACATTGACGCCTATTGTGACTATCAAAATACGCGTATTGTAAATTATATATCAACTGTAATATCATACGTCTGACATTGCTATTACTTTGTTCTGTAAACAATATATACTACCACATACACGAGTATCACATGAGAAAGTATTACATTTAGTATGCCCGGCTACATCCGCTATGTCCCCATCTCCAATCCTGATTTCTGAAATCTGTTATAACCTTATATACGTGTATATACATATACGCCACACACACACACACGCACGTACGCATTCACGCACGCACGCACTCACGCACACACACACACACACAAATATCCGTCCATAGAAGTCTGGTTCTCTCCCCTCCCCCCTTTCACCAACCCTAACACATGTCTCTACCCATTCTCAATGACGTACCCGTCTGTGATATCGTCAGCCCAAGTTTCCACAAATGTGTTGGTCAAGAGGTACTCCATCAGGGTCGTGGTCACCATGGCAGCCATCGCTAATGCAGGGGTCACTCTACTCTTCGCAGCTCTTCCTAACGTCGGGACCTTCTTTATCGTCAACTTCATCAAATGTGAGTGCTCTGGGTCAAAGTACTGGTAAGTGAGTGCATTAGGTCAAATCCATGCCAAGTGATCACTCAAGATTTGTGTCACAAATTAATTGTAAAGACATAGGTAGTACACTGGCAAATATTGCCGTTGGGGAGGAAGTGATTGTCCAAGAGCTGCAACCAACAGGGAAAGCAAATAAATTGTATGGGAGATTGTAATCATTTACGCATTCACATGTATGTAGGAGATTGTAAATTTTATAAACACCTTTATATATGTTGGAGATTCTAAGTTTTATATGCACTTTTATGTGAGGGGGAGATTGTCCGTTTTATGTGAGTGGGAGATTGTCAGTTTTATGTGAGGTGTAGATTATCAGTTTTATGTGAGGGGGAGATTGTCAGTTTTATGTGAGAGGGAAATTGTCAGTTTTATTTGAAGGGGAGATTGTCAGTTTTATGTGAGGGGGAGATTTATCAGTTTTATGTGAGGGGGGGATTGTCAGTTTTATGTGAGGGGGAGATTGTCCGTTTTATGTGAGTGGGAGATTGTCAGTTTTATGTGAGTGGTAGATTTTCCTTTTTATGAACACTTTCACCACATGTATGCAACTATATTGTGACTGAAAGTGAACCTTTTCTGTTCGACAGTCACAGCGAAAGGGGTGACCTTAATCGCGACCTTGGTTCTTGTGGGGTTCTACTTCCGGCGCAGAAGAGGTCTAGCTACAACACTGGGACTTCTGGGAGTCAGCGCGAGCTTCGTGTGTGCCCCACCTCTGATTCGTTACTTAAGAGAGGAGTACGGTTTTCGTGGCTGCTTCTTGATCTTATCTGGGCTTGAGGTACTGAAGTAGTCAGTGGCTGTACGGTCAAGCTGTATGACTCCCCTCCGATTCACCCCGTCTGTTCTCTCAGCATGTTCTCCTCTCCTGTTCTCCTCTCCGATTTTGTACTAATGTTCTCCACTTCTGTTCTCCCCTCCTGTTTCCCTCTGCTGTTCTCCTCTCATGATTCATTCTCCGGTTGCCCCGTTCTTTTCTCCCCCTGTTCTCCCTTCTGTTCTCCACTTCTGTTCGAGTGGAGTAGGGTGCATGAGAGAACGGAGCAAGAGAGTGTACAACCAGCAAGCTACATGGACTTTCAGCATCCAGACCATTTGCTGAGAGAGCCTGGGTAAGCCCGGAGTGCAGTGACGTCGATTCTTAGAAACAGAGAAACATTGATCACACTACTTTTAAAAAAACATGATAATTTGCCGTGTAATAACTCGTTAGGAGACAAAACAATTTTTGTTTGACTTTGCTGGGACAGTGTTAAAACATGATTGTCATCGTGTGCCATGCCGACAAAAAAAGGCTATCACGCGGTCGGTGACCTGGCACTCACTCCGCCTAGCTCCTTAACCGGAACATTGGTCAAACATAGCGACAAGATGGCAGAGGCAAGTATCCACTTGATAAAAGGACAATTCTTCCGCCCAGCCCCTCAGTGTAATCAACTCTGCTCCTCCCCCTCCCCCTCGCTTATGCACTAAGCTCTAATATTGCCTACTTTCCTTCCCAAACTTCTCACCCTGTTTCTCCATCTGGTAATCCCATTTCCTGCATTTCAATAATTTAGCCTCTAAGTCTGCTTCCATCCCTCTGATCTCCGAACATCTAAGGTTGTGTTTACTGCTGGGATTACACAACATCTGACACACTCAACGCATGACAGAAAACAGGATTACACAACATCTGACACAAAACATGACAGAAAACAGGATTACACAACATCTGACACACTCAACACATGATAGAAAACAGGATTACACAACATCTGACACAATCAACACATGATAGAAAACAGGATTACACAACATCTGACACAATCAACACATGATAGAAAACAGGATTACACAACATCTGACACAATCAACACATGATAAAAACAGGATTACACGACAGAAACAGGATTACACAACATCTGACACAATCAACACATAACAGAAACAGGATTACACAACATCTGACACACTCAACACATGACAGAAAACACCCTAAAGCCCCTTTGTGTAAGATTGCTGTTACAAATGTTCGACAAATCTCTCCTTTCTTCTACAACAGATGCATGGCATACTGGCAGCTCTTCTGCTCCGACCCATTAGTAGCTACACGGGCAAGAAAGTTATAGCAAAGGCCTCCAGTGATGAAAGTGATCCCTTGATCGTTAGAAATGTTGATGACCTGTCGGACGACCCTAAGTATGTTGAGATGTTAGACATCTTGGAACAGTTGCCCTTCCCAGCAGCAAGTAGTGCTCAGATATCGATAGCAGAGGCCGATGAAGTGTCTTCTCATTCTTCAAATGAGTCGGGGAATCATTTGGAGCAGAATGTCTTTCCTGAGTTCCAGGCTGGTGTAGATACTTCTAGCGACATCTTTGAACAATTGAAAGTCAAGAAAATATCCGACATTACTTGTGACGAAGCTGGGGGCAAAAGTCAAGTTGAAAGCAGCAACTGCTCGAGGGTCAAGACTAATGGCGACAACAACAACTTATTAGGACAATTGAAAACAGAATGTTTGGTAAAAGATGACGCAATCAGACAAACTGTATTACAAGACAGCAGCAATACAAATAGGAAGATCCAAAATGGACAAGATTCGACTGAAGGCAACAAAGACACATTCCATAGTTTCATAAACTCAAAAAGTGCTCAGCCAATCGCTTCTGAAACAAATTGGCAGAGGCACATTTCCCAGAACCAAGAGACCTCTGCAACCAGAGTCCCGGCTCATAGAGTGTCCCACGGGAGCCACACAGCAGACTGCTCTGTGCCTAGAGCCTCCTTCTCGAGCAACTGGAGCTTGGTGACCACTTCCGCTATGGGCAGCATGCTCAACATAGCACACGTTATAGAACCAGAACCAGACGAAGAGGATGTGAGTCGTGAGGACAGACTCCAGCCCTGCTCATGGATACATCAGCTTATTGACGTGTCCCTGTTGAAGAACTACCTGGCCATGATGATAGCATTCATGTACATTCTGGTCAACACGGGTATGTTCAGTATAATCTATCTGCCCTCCTACGCCATTCAAGTGGGTGTGTCCTCCCAGAATGCCGCACTTCTGCTCACTGTAGTCGGCTCCATGGATATGGTCGGCAGATTATTCTTTGGATTTTTAGTGGATTTAAAGTTATTGCGTCCTCATCTGATCATAGCGTACACGTGCTTGTGTATAGGCACCGTGACCCACTTTGTTGTGCTCTTCACTCGAATTGAGCTGCTCTACTTCTTCTCCGTCATGCAAGGACTTCTGGCCGGAGTGGGTCCTAACCTGACCACAGTTCTTATTGTGGACGTGGTTGGCATCAAACATCTGGGCTTGCTTCTACCAATGAGCAGTATGTTCTACAGCTTCTCTTTCATCATACAGCACCCAATTCAAGGTTAGTTCCTCTTGCCATCGTCAATGTCCTTTACCCCAAGGTCTGTATAGAATTATTCCTGCATTATCTGAGGGTACGGTACAGACAATCAACTGTTCCTTGTTGCCAAGGAAGCCCATTATTCAGAATGAAGTTTGAGCTGTATGACTGCTACCTACAGTTAAGTTTTTATTTGACATTTGAATCGTGTAATACACAAATATTTCAAAATAAATTGTAATTATCAATTTAATAAAACAAAAGCAATGTGAAAAATACTCACGTTTAATTCACCTCCAATTAATAACGTTTACCGGGGTCGTTTAAAAAAATAGATGTATGTATGTGTGTGTGTATGTGTGTTTGCCTGTGTGTGTGTTTGCCTGTGTGGGCTTGCCTGTGTGTGTGTTTGCCTGTGTGTTTGCCTGTGTGTGTGTTTGCCTGTGTGTTTGCCTGTGTGGGTTTGCCTGTGTGTGTTTGCCTGTGTGTGCGTTTGCCTGTGTGTATGTTTGCTTGTGTGTGTTTGTTTGCCTGTGTGTGTATGTCTGTGCCTGTGTGTGTGTTTGCCTGTGTGGGTTTGCCGGTGTGTGTGTGTGTTGGCCTGTGTGGGTTTGCCTCTGTGTGTTTGCATGTGTGTGTGTTTGCCTGGTGTGTGTTTGCATGTGTGTGTGTTTGCCTGTGTGGGTTTATCTGTGTGTGTGTGTTTGCCTGTGTGTGTGTTTACCTGTGTGGGTTTGCATGTGTGTGTTTTCCTGTGTGTGTGTGTTTGCCTGTGTGTATTCATGTGTGTGTATGTCTGTGTGTGTGTTTGCCTGTGTGTATGTGTTTGCCTGTGTATGTGTTTGCCTGTGTGTTTGTTTGCCTGTGTGTATGTGTTTGACTGTGTATGTGTTTGCCTGTGCATGTGTGTGTTTTCCTATGTGTGTCTGTCTGTGTGTGTATTTGCATGTGTGTGTGTGTGCCTGTGTGATTGTGGTTGCCTGTGCCTGTGTGTGTTTTCCTGTGTGTTTGTGTTTGTCTGTGTGTGTGTTTGCCTGTGTGTATGTGTTTGCCTCCGTGTGAGTTTGCCTGTGCCTGTGTATGTTTTCCTGTGTGTGTGTGTTTGCCTGTGCCTGTGTGTGTTTTCCTGTGTGTTTGTTTTTCTGTGTGTGTGTTTTTCTGTGTGTGTGTATGTTTTCCTGTGTGTGTGTGTGTTTTCCTGTGTGTGTTTTCCTGTGTCTGTGTGTTTTCCTGTGTGTGTGTGTTTTCTTGTGTGTGTGTTTTCCTGTGCCTGTGTGTGATTTCCTGTGAGTGTTTTTGCCTGTGCTGGTGTGTGTTTTCCTGTGTGTGTGTTTGCCTGTGCCTGTGTGTGTTTTCGTGTGTGTGTGTTTTTCTGTGCCTGTGTGTGTTTTCCTGTGTGTATGTTTGCCTGTGCCTGTGTGTGTTTTCCTGTGTGTGTGTGTGTTTGCCTGTGTGTATGTGTGTTTTCCTGTGTGTGTTTGTGTTTGCCTGTGCCTGTGTGTGTTTTCCTGTGTGTGTATTTTCCTGTGTGTGTGTGGTTGCCTGTGACTGTGTGTATTTTCCTGTGTCTGTGCGTTTGCCTTTGCCTGTGTGTGTGTGTTTTCCTGTGTGTGAGTGTTTGCCTGTTCCTGTGTGTGTGTGTTTTGCTGTGCCTGTGTGTGCTTTCCTGTGTGTGTTTGCCTTTGCCTGTGTGTGTTTTCCTTAATGTGTTTTCCTATGTGTGTGTGTTTGCCTGTGCCTGTGTGTGTTTTCCTGTGTGTGTGTTTTCCTGTGTGTGTGTTTTGTGTGTGTGTGTGTGTTTGCCTGTGCCTGTGTGTTTTTTCCTGTGTGTGTGTTTGCCTGTGCCTGTGTGTGTTTTTCTGTGTGTGTGTTTTCCTGTGTGTGTGTGCTTTTCTGTGTGTGTTTTCCTGTGTGTGTGTGCTTTTCTATGTTTTGTTTTCCTGTGTGGGTGTGTTTTCCTGTGTGTGTTTTCCTGTGTGGGTGTGTTTTCCTGTGTGTGTTTGCCTGTGCCTTTGTATGTTTTCCTGTGTGTGTGTGTTTTACTGTGTGTGTGTTTCCTGTGTGTGTGTGTGTGTGTGTTTGCCTGTGTGTGTGTTTGCCTGTGTTTGTGTATGTCTGCCTGTAAGTGTGTTTGTGTATATATATATATATATATATATATATATATATATCATTTTATATATTACAAATGAACATTAAATCGTAATGTTTATTGGTTGTTGATAGCTGATATGATAGTTGATATGATTGTTGATATAACAGTCAATATGATAGTTGATATGATAGTTGATATGATAGTTGATATGATAGTTGATATGATTGTTGATATGATAGTTAATATGATAATTGACATGATTGTTGATATGATTGTTGATATGATAGTTGATATGATAGTTGATATGGTTGTTGATGTGATAGTTAATATGATAATTGATTTGATTGTTGATATGATTGTTGATATGATTGTTGATATGATAGTTGATATGATAGTTGATATGATTGTTGATATGATAGTTAATATGATAATTGATATGATTGTTGTTATAACAGTTAATATGATAATTGATATTATAGTTGTTATAACAGTTAATATGATAATTAAGATGACATGATATGATAGTTAATATGGTAGTTGATATGGTAGATGATATGGTAGATGATATGTTAGTTGATATGGTAGTTGATATGGTAGATGATATGATAGTTGATATGGTAGTTGATATGATAATTGATATGATAGTTGATATAACAGTTGATATGGTAGATGATATGATAATTGATATGATAGTTGATATGACAGTTAATATGGTAGATGATGTGATAATTGATATGATAGTTGATATGACAGTTAATATGGTAGATGATAGGATAATTGATATGATAATTGATATGATAGTTGATATGACAGTTAATATGGTAAAGGATATGGTATATGATATGATAGTTGATATGACAGTTAATATGGGAGATGATATGGTATATGATATGGTAGATAATATGGTAGATGATATGGTAGATGATATACCGACATTGGTCCTAGATCTGCGTGTTGAAACTATTGAGTATTGAGCTGTAGAAGCAGTACCCACACATGTATCACGTGTTTGTAACGTTCTTTGTTATTGGTTAGCTAATAGCCAATAAAGTGGCAGTAGTCTTAAACTAGACAAATTATTCCGCCCTATTCGTATTTTGCCCAACAGTTAAATGTGCCCTATCTCATTTTACACAATTGTAAACAGCACTATGTGGTGCAGCTCTGTGCACCTGTCACTAATATGGGGCGCCATGACGAAATGGGTACTGTCACCGCTTACTGCCCAAGCTTGCTTGTGTCCGAAAGTATGAAACAACAAGATTGTGCCGCCCATGGAAGTACAGCATCTTCTCAGTCTCACATTGGCATGGATACTCTGCGTCCACTTGTTCCTGTATCCACACCTGGTAAACTGTACAACGTGTCATGGATACTCTGCGACCCAATTAGTTCCTGTATCCACACCTGGTAAACTGTATCACGTGTCATGGATACTTTGCGACGCAATTCGGTCCTGTATCCACACCTGGTAAACTGTATCACGTGTCATGGATACTCTGCGACCCAATTAGTTCCTGTATCCACACCTGGTAAACTGTATCATGTGTCATGGATACTCTGCCACCCAATTAGTTCCTGTATCCACACCTGGTAAACTGTATGACGTGTCATGGATACTCTGCGACCCAATTAGTTCCTGTATCCACACCTGGTAAACTGTATCATGTGTCATGGATACTCTGCGACCCAATTAGTTCCTGTATCCGCACCTGGGAAACTGTATCATGTGTCATGGATACTCTGCGACCCAATTAGTTCCTGTATCCACACCTGGTAAACTGTATGACGTGTCATGGATACTCTGCGACCCAATTAGTTCATGTATCCACACCTGGTAAACTGTATCATGTGTCATGGATACTCTGCGACCCAATTAGTTCCTGTATCCACACCTGGTAAACTGTATCACGTGAAATGTTAACTGCTCTGCGCCATTTTCTTGGACCCAATTGATGAACGAATAAAGTTCGGATGTGCTATATAAAGACAGTCCTGTCATATGGAAGCAAATCATGGACAGTCATGAATATCTCTGGAAATCTCACGGCGGTAGTGTTACAGAAGTAGGTCAAGAATCGCTTGTACAGGAGAGACGTCTAATATGGGTGGGCTAAATGAGGTCCACGGGCTAAATGAGGTCCACGGGCTAAATGAGGTCCACGGCCAAGGGCCACACATCACAGCAGCGAATTTGTAATGGGTACATACTACACATTACACATTCTGTTAGAGCAGTTATTGGGGGGGGGGGGACATACTACACATTACACATTCTGTTAGAGCAGTAATGGGGGGGGGGACATTCTATCAGAGCAGTTATGGAGGGGGGGGGCATCTATCAGAGCAGTTATGGGGGGGGGGACATTCCATCAGAGCAGTTATGGGGGGGGGCAATCTATCAGAGCAGTTATGGGGGGGGGGGAGACATTCTATCAGAGCAGTTATGGGGGGGGGGAGGACATTCTATCGGAGCATTTATTGGAGGGGGAGGGGGAAACATTCTATCGGAACATTTATTGGAGGGGGGAGGGCGACATTCTACATATTACACATTCTGTTAGAGCAGTTAGGGGGGGGGGGGACATTCTTTCAAAGCAGTTATTGGGGGGGGGGGGGAAACATTCTATCGGAGCATTTATTGGAAGGGGGGGACATTCTATCCTAGCATTTATTGGAGGGGGGGGGGAATATCTATCGGATCATTTATTGTAGCGCGGGGGGGGAGGGGACAATCTATCGGAACATTTATTGGAGGGGGAGAGACATTATGTCGGAGCAGTTTGTGGAGGAGGGGGGGGGACATTCTATCAGAGCAGTTATTAGAGGGGGGGGGAGACATTCTATCGGAACATTTATGGGGGTGGAGGACATTCTATCGGAACATTTATGGGGGGGGGGGACATTCTATAGGAGCTTTTATTGGAGGGGGGGGGGACATTCTATCGGAACATTTATTGGAGAGGGGAAGACATTCTATCGGAGCAGTTTTTGGAGGGATGAGGAGACATTCTTTTAGAGAATTTATTGGAGGGGGTGGGGGAGACATTCTATCAGAGCATTTATTGGAGGGGGGGGGGGAGAGACATTCTATCAGATAATTTATTGGAGGTGTAGGGAGACATTCTATCAGAGAATTTATTATGACATTCTATCAGATAATTTTTGGGAGGGTGGGGGGAGACATTCTATCAGAGCATTTATTGGAGGGAAGGGGGAGACATTCTATCAGAGCATTTATGGGGGGGGGAACATTCTATCAGCGCAATTATGGGGGAGGGGGGGACATTCTATCAGAGCAGTTATGGGGGAAGGGGAACATTCTATCGGAACATTTATTGGAGGGGGGGGGAGACATTCTATCGGAGCAGTTTTTAGAGGGATGGGGAGACATTCTATTAGAGAATTTATTGAAGGGCGGGGGGAGACATTCTTTCAGAGAATTTATTGTATTCTATCAGAAAATTTATTGGAAATGGGGGAGACATTCTATCAGAGCAGTTTGTTTTTTTGGGGGGGGGGAGGGGAGAGATTCTATCAGAGAATTTATTGGAGGGGTGGAAGACATTATATCAGAGAATGTATTGGAGGGGGGGGGGGGGAAGACATTTAATCAAAGAATTTATTGGGGGGGGGGGGAACATTCTTTCAGAGCAGTTTGGTTTTTTTTGTTTTTTTGCGGGGAGGGGAGACATTCTATCATAGAATTTATTGGAGGGGGGGGGGGGAGACATTCTATCAGAGCATTTATTGGAGGGGGGGGGGGAGACATTCTATCAGATAATTTATTGGAGGGAGGGGAGGACATTATATTAGAGAATTTATTGGGGGGGGGGGGAGACATTCTATCAGAGAATTTATTGTAGGGGGGGGGGGGGAGAGAGATTCTATTAGAGCATTTATTGGAGGTGGGGGGAGACATTCTATCAGAGCAGTTTTTGGAGAGGGGGGGGGGGAGAGATTATATCAGAGAATTTATTTGGGGGGAGGGGGTGACATTCTATCAGAGATTTTTTTTATTAATGTTTTTTTTTTTTTTTCTGGGGGGGGGGGGGGGGGGACATTCTATAAGAGCATGTTTTGGAAGGGGGGGGTGGAGACATTCTATCAGAGCATTTGTTTTTTGGGGGGGAGGGGGTGGGTGTTGACATTCTGTCATGTTTTGGAGGGCTGGGGAGTTATTCTATCAGAGGCGTTGTTTGTTTTTTTTTTGGGGTGTGGGGGGTGGGACATTCTATAAGAGCAGGTTTTGGAGGGAGGGGAAACGTACTATCAGAGAATTTATTGGAGGGGGGGGGGGGAATTCTATAAGAGCAGTTTTTGGAGGATGGGGGGAGAGACATTCAATCAGAGAATTTATTGGAGGAGGGGAGACATTCTATCTGAGAATTTATTGGAGGGGGGGGGGGGGGGGCAGACATTCTATTATTTATTTATATATTTATTATTAATTAATTATTTTTTTTAATTATTTTTTTTGGGAAGGGGGGGGGAGACATTCTATCAGAGATATTATTTCTTTTTTTTTTGGGTGGGGACATTCTATAAGAGCAGGTTTTGGAGGGGAGGGGAGACATTCTATCAGAGCTTTCTTTGGGGTGGGGGGGGGGGACATTCTGTAAGAGCAGGTTTTGGAGGAGAGGGGGGTACATTCTATCAGATCATTTGTTTGTTGTTTTTTTTTGGGGGGGGGGGGGTGGGGGACATTCTATAACAGCATTTTTTGGAAGGGGGGGGGGGCATTCTATAAGAGCAGGTTTTTTATGGGGCGGGAGACATTCTATCAGAGAATGTTTTTTTTTTGGGGGGGGGGCGGGGGGGGGACATTCTATAAGAGCAGTTTTTTGGAGGGGGTGGGGAGACATTCTATAAGAGCAGTTTTTGGAGTGGGGGAGGGGGGAGATCCTATCAGAGCAGGTTTTGGAGGAGGAGGGAGGAATTCTATAAGAGCAGTTTTTGGAGGGGGTGGGAGACATTCTATCAGAGCAGTTATTGAGGTTTGCTGGTGGTTAGAACGGTTGAGAAAGTTGGATTGAAGCACACTGTGGTCGGTGTAAATGGAGAACCGTGCTGCCAGAAATGTGCTGAGCAAATTGTCCACAATTCACTTGGCTGTCCTAATGAGACTGATGTATGAACTCCCCTTGTCTTACTCTTGTCATGTCTTCATTAATTAGAGATCTACATTCTGAATATTGTCCATAACATTTGCACTTTCTCCGTTTGCAGGTACAATTATTGAAGCAACAGGTAGCTTTGTGCCAACTTACCACTACGTCGGAACCAGCTTTATCCTGGCAGCCATCTTGCTTTTCTGTGAGCCACTTATTAGCAAGCTACAGAGGGACAAAGAAAGTAGATTAAGTTTAAAGCAGTCTTTAGCTGCTGCATAGACTTGTTAACATGTTACATTTTCGCACGAAGCTCGTATCTGTTTGGCTATTCTTTGCAGAATTTGGTCAGTTGTAGTAGAAATGTGTTTCCCACGACTGGTACTACAGGGCAGTGGGTAAGGGTTTGCGCATCTTTGGAGAATGTCGTTAGGGACCACTCAGTCGGGTTGTCCACAGAGCTAGCCGACTCATTATGGTGGCTTCTTTCCGTGGGCTCCAGTCTAGCCCTCACAAACTGTTAGTCAACCCGTGGGCTCCAGTCTAGCCTTCACAAACTGTTAGTCAACCCGTGGGCTCCACTCTAGCCCTCACAAACTGTTAGTCAACCAGTGGGCTCCAGTGTAGTCCTTACAAACTGTTAGTCAACCTGTGGGCTCCAGTCTAGCCCTCACAAACTGTTAGGCAACCCGTGGGCTCCAGTCTAGCCCTCACAAACTGTTAGTCAACCCGTGGGCTCCAGTCTAGTCCTCACAAACTGTTAGTCAACCAGTGGGCTCCAGTGTAGTCCTCACAAACTGTTAGTCAACCAGTGGGCTCCAGTCTAGCCCTCACAAACTGTTAGTCAACCAGTGGGATCCCCTCTAGTCCTCAAGAACTGTTTGTAAGGAACAAAACGGGACGGGAGAAAGAAATATTTTAAAATGGGAACAGATTGTAGAAGGTAGACAGGTCAAAGAAACATGACAACGTGACAGATTTCAATGTCTGGGAAAGTCAATCAGATGACCAGCAGAACTTATCATGTGGGGTGGTGACATTAGAAAGAGTGCCAGAACTTATCATGTGGGATGGTGGCATTAGAAGGAGTGCCAGAACTTATCATGTGGGATGGTGACATTAGAAAGAGTGCCAGAACTTATCATGTGGGATGGTAACATTAGAAAGAGTGCCAGAACTTATCATGTGGGATGGTGACATTAGAAGGAGTGCCAGAACTACATAAAGGACACAATAAATGAATATATAATAATGTTTAAATGAATGTGTCAACTGTGGCAGTTCTTTATTTACACTTCATATTAAATATATATGTGATAGTTCTGGTCGGCACGGCCCTACATCGTAACATATAACTTTTCTAACAATCAACATACTCATTCAACAGTGTCCTCTCTGGCACGTCAAGTACATCACACAACACGTCAAGTACATCACACAACACGTCTAGTACATCCCACAACACGTCAAGTACATCCCACAACACGTCTAGTACATCCCACAACACGTCTAGTACATCAAACAACACGTCTAGAACATCCCACAACACGTCAAGTACATCACACAACACGTCAAGTACATCCCACAACACGTCAGGTACATCACACAACACGTCAAGTACATCCCACAACACGCCAAGTACATCACACAACACGTCAAGTACATCCCACAACACGTCTATTACATCACACAACACGTCAAGTACATCACACAATACGTCAAGTACATCACACAATACGTCAAGTACATCCTACAACACGTCAAGTACATCACACAACACGTCTAGTACATCCCACACACCCGGTACTGTCTCCACTTCCTCCCTGCATGTATGTTCGCCCCTTCCTCCCGCCCTCCCCCCTCTCTCGGTACTGTCTCCACTTCATCCCCATCTGTATGTTCGCCCCTTCCTCCCACCCTCTCCCCTCTCTCGGTACTGTCTCCACTTCCTCCCTGCATGTATGTCCACTACTCCTCCTCCCCTCCCCACCCCCCGTACTGTCTCCACTTCATCCCCGAATGTATTTTCGCCCCTTCCTCCCGCCCTCCCCCCTCTCTCGGTACTGTCTCCACTTCATCCCCATCTGTATGTTCGCCCCTTCCTCCAACCCTCCCCTCTCTCTCGGTACTGTCTCCACTTCATCCCCACCGGTATGTCCGGCCCCCGGTACAGGCTTACAATTGACGTCGTCCTAAGACAATCATCAAGTTGATGTGACGTGGTATCTGGCCACCCCATTCTCGTCGTCACCAAATCTTGGACCCGTACACCTGAGGCCCACACCTGAGACCCACACCTGTGGCCCACACATGAGGCCCACACCTGAGGCCCACAACTGAGGCCCACAAATGAAGCCCACACCTAAATCTCACACCTGCGGTCCAGTAGCATCACACGTGATCAAACCCCCACCGTCCAACCAATTCACGACCTTAGTTCAAGCCACAATTCCATTTGTATCCACCTACGATGTCAACCTAGTGCACATTGTCTACCTGTTCGTCGCTGGACCAGCCGGGAGCCCCCAGCCGTAGACAGCCCAACCGTTGTGCCAGTGTTGTCACACGTACCTACCTGTCTGTCACTGGACCAGCCGGGAGCCCACAGCCGTAGACAGCCCAACCGTTGTGCAAGTGTTGTCACACGTACCCACCTGTCTGTCGCTGAACCAGCCGGGAGCTCACAGCCGTAGACAGCCCAACCGTTGTGCCCGTGTTGTCACACGTACCTACCTGTGGTTACAGACCACGAGTAACGAGATCCTGACCTCTTCAAACAGCAGAGAAAGCTGATCACTCTGGTATACGTCAGGTCTCGTGACGGGCAGGTTTCGTGACGGGCAGGTCTCGTGACGGGCAGGTCTAATGACGTGCAGGTCTAATGACGTGCAGGTGTCGTGATGTGCAGGTCTAGTGACGGGCAGGTCTCGTGACGTGCAGGTATTTTGTTGGTTAATAACATCTCATGTTCATGCACTGATTGTAGTACTCCTGGATAACACAGTAGAGTGGTAGGTCGGGGTGTGACCTTGACGGTAGGGTGGTAGGTCGGGGTATGACCTTGGTGGTAGGGTGGTAGGTCGGGGTATGACCTTGGTGGTAGGGTGGTAGGTCGAGGAATGACCTTGGTGGTAGGGCGTGGGTCGGGGTATTTCCTTGGTGGTAGGGTGATAGGTCGGGGTATGACCTTGGTAGTAGGGTGGTAGGTCGGGGTATGACCTTGGTGGTAGGGTGGTAGGTCGGGGTATGACCTTGGTGGTAGGGCGGGGGTCGGGGTATGACCGTGGTGGTAGGGCGGGAGCCTAACGTCCCAATACATCGACTGAAGCAAGTATTTTTTAAATGTCTTAAATTTATATAGCATCACGCACTTCTTGTTTTATGGATCCGGACACAAACAATTTCGGGATATGAGCTGTGTTACTAACCGAAGGAACACGTGAAATAAGTGTCAGCTGTGGGATGAGTGAGGATGGGGAGGTATAGGGAGGGGATGAGTGGGGGTTCCTACAGACAAAATATTATATATAAGCTGGATTTCAAGGTAATGCGAGCATCTTACAATCTCAAGGTCAATGCGATCATGTGATAATCTCAAGGCCAATGCGATCATGTGATAATCTCAAGGTCAATGCGATAATGTGATAATCTCAAGGTCAATGCGATCATGTGATAATCTCAAGGTCAATGCGATCATGTGATAATCCCAATGCCAATGCGATCATGTGATAATCTCAAGGCCAATGCGATAATGTGATAATCTCAAGGTCAATGCGATCATGTGATAATCTCAAGGTTAATGCGATCATGTGATAATTTCAAGGTCAATGCGATCATGTGATAATCTCAAGGTCAATGCGATCAGGTGATACTCTTAAGGTCAATGCGATCAGGTGATAATAATGAAATGTGCTCAGCTTCTATAATAGACGATCAGCAGTCTGCTAGCCATGGCCGATGGTCAAGCTAATACACGAGCTTAAACATAACATGTCAACTGTGCATCGGCATACAAGGCTAACCAATCTCTGCTCACTGACTTACAAGGCAGGGTAGTCTCTGCTCACTGACGTACAAGGCTGTGTAGTCTCTGCTCACTGACGTACAAGGCTGGGTAGTCTCTGCTCACTGACGTAGAAGGCTACTCTCCGCTCATTGACGTACACGGCTAGGTAGTCTCTGCTCACTGACGTACAAGGCTGGGTAGTCTCTGCTCACTGACGTTCAAGGCTACTCTCTGCTCACTGACGTACAAGGCTAGGTAGTCTCTGCTCACTGACGTACAAGGCTGTGTAGTCTCTGCTCACTGACGTACAAGGCTGGGTAGTCTCTGCTCACTGACGTACAAGGCTACTCTCTGCTCACTGACGTACAAGGCGAGGTAGTCTCTGCTCACTGACGTACAAGGCTACTCTCTGCTCACTGACGTACAAGGCTGGGTAGTCTCTGCTCACTGACGTAGAAGGCTACTCTCCGCTCATTGACATACAAGGCGAGGTAGTCTCTGCTCACTGACGTACAAGGCTGGGTAGTCTCTGCTCACTGACGTACAAGACTACTCTCTGCTTACTGACGTACAAGGCTGGGTAGTCTCTGCTCACTGACATTCAAGGCTACTCTCTGCTCATTGACGTACAAGGCTGGGTAGTCTCTGCTCACAGACGTAGAAGGCTACTCTCCGCTCATTGGCGTACAAGGCTAGGTAGTCTCTGCTCACTGACGTTCAAGGCTACTCTCTGCTCACTGACGTTCAAGGCTACTCTCTGCTTACTGACGTATAAGGCTACTCTCTGCTCACTGACGTACAAGGCTAGGTAGTCTCTGCTCACTGACGTACAAGAATACTCTCTGCTCACTGACGTACAAGGCTAGGTAGTCTCTGCTCACTGACGTTCAAGGCTAGGTAGTCTCTGCTCATTGACGTTCAAGGCTAGGTAGTCTCTGCTCATTGACGTTCAAGGCTACTCTCTGCTAACTGACGTACAAGGCTACTCTCTGCTCACTGACGTACAAGGCTAGGTAGTCTCTGCTCACTGACGTTCAAGCCTACTCTCTGCTCACTGACGTTCAAGGCTACTCTCTGCTCACTGACGTACAAGGCTAGGTAGTATCTGCTCACTGACGTTCAAGGCTACTTTCCGCTCATTGACGTACAAGGCTGGGTAGTCTCTGCTCACTGGCGGTACAAGGCTACTCTCTGCTCACTGACGTACAAGGCTAGGCAGTCTCTGCTCACTGACGTACAAGGCTATTCTCCGCTCACTGACATACAAGGCTATTCTGTGCTCACTGACGTACAAGGCTACTCTCTGCTCACTGACGTACAAGGCTACTCTCTGCTCACTGACGTACAAGGCTACTCTATACTCACTGACGTTCAAGGCTACTCTCTGCTCACTGGCGTACAAGGCTACTCTCTGCTCGCTGACGTACAAGGCTACTCTATGCTCACTGACGTAAAAGGCTAGGTAGTCTCTGCTCACTGACGTACAAGGCTAGGTAGTCTCTGCTCACCGACGTACAAGGCTACTCTCTGCTCACTGACGTACACGGCAACTCTCTGCTCACTGACGTACAAGGCTACTCTCTGCTCACTGACGTACAAGGCTAGGTAGTCTCTGCTCACTGACGTACAATGCTACTCTCTGCTCACTGACGTACAAGGCTACTCTCTGCTCACTGACGTTCAAGACTACTCTCTGCTCACTGACGTACAAGGCTAGGCAGTCTCTGCTCACTGACGTTCAAGGCTACTCTCTGCTCACTGACGTACAAGGCTAGGTAGTCTCTGCTCACTGACGTTCAAGGTTACTTTCCGCTCATTGACGTACAAGGCTAGGTAGTCTCTGCTCACTGACGTACCAGGCTACTCTCTGCTCACTGACGTTCAAGGCTAGGTAGTCTCTGCTCACTGACGTACAAGGCTAGGTAGTCTCTGCTCACTGAAGTTCAAGGCTATTCTCTGCTCACTGACGTTCAAGGCTACTCTCTGCTCACTGACGTACAAGGCTAGGTAGTTTCTGCTCACTGACGTTCAAGGCTACTCTCTGCTCACTGACCTACAAGGCTATTCTATGCTCACTGACGTACAAAGCTAGGTAGTCTCTGCTCACTGACGTACAAGGCTACTCTCTGCTCACCGTCGTACAAGGCTACTCTCTGCTCACTGACGTACAAGGCTACTCTCTGCTCACTGACGTATTCGGACGCTTGGTCTCTCAACTGCCAGCCGTGTTCAACAACATTCATGTTATTCAGTAACGATCTGTCCTTGACCTCCTAGAGGTCATGTCGGAACCCTGGGGTTGACCTGTACATTGTCCTAGAAACCTTGGTCCAGAGTGTCCCTTAATTGATTCTTTCAGGATTCGTCTTTCTTGTCTTAAGACTATTTTCAACGACAGCTTGTAGTTGTTGAAGTTTCCATTTATTCTCTTCACACCAAGTAGGCTAATTGTCACCGTGAGGAAATGGGCTGAGGGTTGGGGAGATCTTCTTCTTCTTCTTCTTCTTCTTCTTCTTCTTCTTCTTCTTCTTCTTCTTCTTCTTCTTCTTCTTCGTACGCTGTCAGACGTCAACCTGTATTTTTTCTAAGAAAGCAGCGGTCATCCTGGGGCTGTCGACACTGCCATAGAGCTTGTCTAGTGTTGCCACTGGTGATGGCCACATGTGCTTTCTCTGATGCTCGTATGTCGGGCAGTTTTGCAGCAGCTGTTCAGCGGTCATTTTCTCTGTACCACAAGTGCATTCGTCAGTGCCACCTATCTTCAGTTTATTGTACAGGTGGTACCTCAGTCTGTTGTGGCCTGTGCGGAATCAGAAGACCGCGACCTGCTCTCTTCTGTTCAACTGGTAATAGGCATCATTTTTTGTGTAGCCAGTATGTTCTGTTTCCCATTTGGCCATGTATCTGGCCCTAATAAGCCTTTTGTACTCTTCGTAGGTCACACTAGAATCTGGTTGTGGTAGTCTTGCACCTTCTTTTGCCAGTCTGTCTGCCTCTTCGTTGCCTTGGATGTAACAGTGGGATGGAACCCACTGTACCACTCCTCTTTTTGGTGCGGACTGCTGGCATAGTTGACAGAGTACTGCTCTTAAATCATTAAGTTCAGTATTTTTCTGGCTTTTTAGTGCTGAAACTACGGCCAGGGAATCTGTGAACAGGACTATCTGGCTTTCAATGGTTTCGCCTGTCAGCATTACTTCTACTGCAGCCCTCAGTGCCTCTGCCTCCGTTCTGAAATTGCTTGAGAATTTTCCAGTTGCCACTGACAGTGTTATTTTTCTGCCATTTGGTAGGGTCAGGAATACCCCTGTCCCTCCACTCTGTGTTGTGTTTGTTACAGAACCGTCGATGTATGCATGGGTCCAGTCCATGCTTGGGTAGTTTTCCGTTTTGTACCTCAGGGTAATGTCTCTTCTTTCTTTTTCAGTCTGGCTGTTCTTGTTTCCAATACCTGGTATATTTTCTACCACTTCCGGAATGATATGCTACTTCCAGGTGGATTTGCGTACAGTAGGGATGGGCTTTGGTATTGTTACGGTGTTCATAGGGTCTTCGCTTATCTTTGCTTTGGCTATTTCTGGAAAGTTTCTCCGTTTTAGTTTCCCATTTCCAAATGCATTTAGTCTCTGATGCATTGGATGGTCTGTCAGTCTTCTTAGTTTCTCTGCTTGCTGCTGTGCTCTGCAGTCTCTTCTGTTGGTCATGGATTGCAGATTTGTAATCTTTTCAAGTTCTACAATTGGAGTTGACTTCATGCCTCCTATTATAACTCTCGTGGTTTGGTTTTGAAGTTTGCTAATTCTATCAAAGTTCGCCTTTGCTGCTGTTGTCCATGCCACAATGCCATACTCGAGAACTGGTCTCACTCTTCCAGTGTACAGTTTCTTTAGTATTCTTTCGTCTGCTCCTCAGCTTGTGCCAGCAAATTTCCTCATGATTGTCATTCTTTGTCTGGCTCTCATTCGGTTTCTCTCGATCTGACTTTTCCATGTTATGCGTCGATCAAATGTGACTCCCAAGTAGTTTGGGTTGTCGTTTGGCCGCAGATATTTGCCGTTAAGACTTATTTTGGTTTTCTGGTGTTTATTTGAAAGCGAGAATTGCGTACATGTTGTTTTTTCCTCGTTTATTTTGAACAGGCATGAGTTCGCCCACTCCTCCAACGATGTTAGGGCCTGCTGCATCCGATTATTTGCTACGGTGAGATTTGTTTCAGAGGTCCACAAAGCCAGATCGTCTGCAAACATGGAGCTGTGGACTCTTCTTGGTATACTCTCTGTGATGTTGTTTATATACACCAGGAAAAGTGTGGGTGACAGTACTCCACCCCCCCCCCCCCCCTTGGGGTACTCCTTGCTCCAGTGTAACCGTTTTGGTCATCTGCCTTGTACTTGAACTGTGGCTGTTCTGTTTTCGAGGTTTTCGAGGCTGATCCATCTGTACATTTTTTCCAGATACTTCACTTCTTCGTAGCTTGACTAAGTCCTTCTTTCCACACCTTGTCAAATGCCTTCTCTAGATCCACCCAAACCGCTACTGTATGCTTTTTCTCTTGGTAAGCATCCTCTATTTCCTGTGCTATGGGAGTGATCTGGTCCTCAGTGAATCTGTGTTGTCTAAATCCTGTTTGCTGTGGGATTAATATGTGTTTTTCTTCCAGGTGCCACATCAGTCTGGTGTTTATTATACGCTCCATCAGTTTGCCTACACAGCTAAGTAGACTGCTGGGCCTGTATCAATTTGGATCTGTTCTATCTTTTTCTTTCTTTGGTACTGGTGTAAGTACAGCATCTTTCCATGCCTGCGGTACAATTCCTATTTTCCAGCTTTGGTTCAGGACTGATAGTAATTTCCTCTTTGCTGTTTGGCCCAACTCCATCAGCATTTCGTTTGTTACCCCATCTTTTCCTGGCGATTTCTTTTTCTTTAAAGTTCTCATGGCCTCATCCATTTAATTCATTGTTAGTTTTGCCATCATGTGCTCCTCTGGTGCCATCTTGATGTTGTCGTGGCTCTTCTGATCTTCACTTTAACCTTTAAGCGGGGGCTCAACTTCATTGCCACGGGTTTTTCCCATTTTAGCTCGGTCTCCCTCGGCAGATAGGTACCAAATCTGTCGAGAGCATCGCACAAAGCACGAACTCCGTAGCTCCAGCGATGAACCCAGGGATCTCCGGAAAAAAATTGTCATCATGGACCGACCGTCGCAGCTCGAAATCGAACCCCGACCGTCTGAACACGAGGCAATCGGCTTGACCACTTCGCCACTAATGTCTGTATGCCTGTCTGTAGGGACATCAATGTGGTTTGCTCTGGCATAATGTTCTATAAAGGCGTTTGCTGCTTTTTTCCGGTAAGCATGTTGTCGCCCTGCTTGATGGTAATTTGTTTATTTGATTGTGTTTCCTCATTCATGGCTCTGACTAAATTCCATAGTTTGTTCCCTTCTTTGTCTAAATTGAGGCTTTCTGTTTTGTTTTTTCCAGCTGTCTCTTGTTATTTGGTTGTGTACTTTTGTATTTCGCCGTGATGGCCTTGAGGGCGATATTTGCTTCCATAGATTGCTCTAGCTCTGCCATGTTCCTAGCCTTTGAGACTTCGTCTTCCGCTTTCTGCAATTCATCATTCCAATAAGGCTTGTAGTTTTTCCTTGCCCCTCTTTGGATGGTCTCGGTGGCTGCTTGCATTATTGCTTTGCTTAGGCTTTCCACCATAGGCTTCATATTGTTGTTCCGTATGTTGATGGTTTCACACAGTCCATCTGTCAGCATTGAAAATCTGTCCCAGTCGGCTCGTTTATAGTTCCAACGTGGCAGCGACTTTATTTCCTGTGGGCCTACTTCCATATTAATTTCTAGCCTAATTGGCCTGTGGTCGCTACCTGCCAATTGGTCGAGCACCTGGCGATCTATTTTGTGGGGTTAGGGGAGATGGTCTGAGGGTTGGGGGAGAGGGGCTGAGGGTTGGGGGAGAGGGGCTGAGGGTTGGGGGAGAGGGGCTGAGGGTTGGAGACATGGACTGAGGGTTGGGTGAGAGGGACTGAGGGTTGGGGGAGAGAGGCTGAGGGTTGGGGGACATGGGCTGAGGGTTGGGGAGAGGAGCTTAGGGTTGGGGTACATTGGCTGAGGGTTGGGGGAGAGGGACTGAGAGTTGGGGGACATTGGCTGAGGGTTGGGGAGAGGGTCGGAGGGTTGGGGGAGAGGGTCTGAGGGTTGGGGGAGAGGGGCTGAGGGTGGGGGAGAGGGGCTGAGGGTGGGGGAGAGGGGCTGAGGGTTGGAGGACATGGGCTGAGGGTTGGGGGAGAGGGGCTGAGGGTTGGGGGAGAGGGGCTGAGGGTTGGGGGAGAGGGGCTGAGGGTTGGGGGACATGGGCTGAGGGTTGGGGGAGAGGGGCTGAGGGTTGGGGCACATGGGCTGAGGGTTGGGGGAGAGGAGCTGAGGGTTGGGGGAGAGGGGCTGCGGGTTGGGGGAGAGGGGCTGACGGTTGGAGGAGAGGGGCTGAGGGTTGGGGGAGAGGGGCTGAGGGTTGGGGGACATGGGCTGAGGGTTGGGGGAGAGGGGCTGAGGGTTGGGGGACAGATGCTGAGGGTTGGGGGAGAGGAGCTGAGGGTTGGGGGAGAGGGGCTGAAGGTTGGAGGAGAGGGGCTGAGGGTTGGGCAGTGGGGCTGAGGGTTGGGGGACATGGGCTGAGAGTTGGGGAGAGGGTCTGAGGGTTGGGGGAGAGGGGCTGAGGGTTGGGGGACAGAGGCTGAGATTTGGGGGACAGAGGCTGAGGGTTGGGGGAGAGGCGCTGAGGGTTGGGGAAGAGGGGCTGAGGGTTAGGGGAGAGGGGCTGAGGGTTGGGGAAGAGGGGTTATTGGTTATTGGTAATGGTAATTGTGAATCAGTATTATTTAAATTGGAATGGGGGGGGGGGGGGTGGGAGGGGGGGAGTGGCAGATTAAATTTAAAGCGGGTCATATTATGACGAATATGCAGCTCTGCAGGCTAAGTAGACATATAGGCTCTCAGTCCCCATCAGCAATTATCGAAGAATATAAACAGATTTTTCTTGTTGCTCGCTGGCTGTACACACTCCTATGTTTGTCGGTAGTATTGTTCACTCTACTCTGGGGGTATCCCAGGCTCATAACGTGATCGTAGAGGTGCATGACTCACCAAGAGGAAGCTGTATTACAGCAACCCGGCAGACGAGGTGCGAATCGACAGTGTGGTCTCTGCTAGGGTGACCCTGACAAATTTCATTGCACTGAAGTGAGGACGGCCTAATAACGCCTTCTTCAGTACGTCTTGGGCGTCAGAATAGCTACTGTAACCTAAGTACCATAAACAGGATTTGTTACTATTTATTATGGCAAGAATCCGGCAAATCTCAATTTTAATTAGCAAAGGGAAGATAGCTTACAATTTAAAGGATCTTAGAGCAACGGACAATTACCTCCCTTGTAGTGACAACAGCTTGACTCCGGTGTCTGTCGTATTGTTGTTGTTGTTGTTATTGTTGCTAATGCCACTCGGTGCACATGGCAAATATCTTCTGTGGCTGGTTACAGTGGCTCTCCTTCCATTCTGAGGTGTACTTAAGAAGGTGTCATGGCTGTAGTACAATGCCACACTTCTCAGTAAACTCACCATTGTGGAGATCGCAGTGCCAAACCCCACCTGGTTAGCCAGACTGCCATGAAACAGCTTGTTCCCAGGGAGAACTGCTTGACCCTGACTAACATAGTCTGATCAGTATGTTTTACTTGACCCTGACTAACAAGTCTGAACAGTATGTTTTACTTGACCCTGATTAACATAGTCTGATCAGTATGTTTCACCTGACCCTGACTAACATAGTCTGATCAGTATGTTTTGGGGAGGAAGACTAACGTCTTGTCAGGCAAAATATACTGGCCAAGACCCTCACCTCGGCATCCTAGTAGCCCTCCCTGGAAACGGGATGTTTTGAAACAGGCTACTGCAACACGTCACATCCTGTTCATGAAGCACAAAAGAGTTGACCTACTGATTGTCGGCATTCGCAACAAGAACATCAGTATGTCTTACTTGACCCTGACTAAGAAAGTCAAGCACAGACACAGACACAGACTCTTTGGTTAAATCAGAGCATCCGGGCCTTCAAGCATAGTGGACACGCTAACCTGATTCCCCCGTGCAGCGCGGTAATCAAGAGCGCATGGTTCTGAATATGGTGTCGGTCTGATCCAGCTAGCAGCCTCCTTTGTCATCACCGGCATAACAGAGGAATAGAAGGAGTCTTGACCAAGAGATTCAAGTCGCTAGACTTGCGGATGATCATCATCATGTGTCACACCTAATGGTGTTCAGGATCACTATCTTCCACATTCAACTTTCTTTGAACATGTCGTCTCTTCACCCAGTCTCTCCAATCATCTAACAAATTTCCTGTTGTGTGTGAACATCGTTCTCTTATCTTTACCTCCTCCTCTGATATCGTAGACCTCGTCCTGACCTGTTGTGTTTCTTTGTCTTCTCCTCGAGGCCTCAAATATACATACACACATACACACACACACACACACACCCACATAGATACATACATACATACAAACATACATTCATACATACATACACAGACAGACGGACGGACGTAAGTACATACGTACGTACATACATACAAACAACACACTAACATACTTACACACATACAACACGCTAACACACTTACACACATATAACACACTTACACACATACAACACACATACAACACACTAACACACTTACACACACACAACAACACACTAACACACTAACACACATACAACAACACACTAACACACTAACACACATACAAAACACACTGACACACATACAACACCACACTAACACACTTACACACATACAACACACATGTGCTAAGTTTCAACAAACTGACATTTATCAACCATCCGCTTGTTCTCCACCGTTGGCTCGTCCTGAAAAGGGCGTTGTGTGGTAGCTTACAGTGAGGCTACAGCGAGGCTACAGCGAGGATACATTATTAGCGGCTTTCGGTTGGACATGTCAGATATCAGAAGTATACTTAGCGTCCCACACCAACATGACACCGATCAACCAGTTAGCTTCCCACACCAACATGACACCGGTCAACCAGTTAGCGTCCCACACCAACATGAAACCGGTCAACCAGTTAGCGTCCCACACCAACATGAGACCTGTCAACCAGTTAGCGTCCCACACCAACATGAGACCTGTCAACCAGTTAGCGTCCCACACCAATATGAGACCGGTCAACCAGTTAGCGTCCCACACCAATATGAGACCGGTCAACCAGTTAGCGTCCCACACGAATATGAGACCGGTCAACCAGTTAGCGTCCCACACCAATATGAGACCGGTCAACCAGTTAGCGTTCCACCCCAACATGAGACCTGTCAACCAGTTAGCGTCCCACACCAATATGAGACCGGTCAACCAGTTAGCGTCCCACACCAATATGAGACCGGTCAACCAGTTAGCGTCCCACACCAATATGAGACCGGTCAACCAGTTAGCGTCCCACACCAATATGAGACTGGTCAACCAGTACATCGTCCAACAATATATTGTCAGTAACATACGTCGCGAAATAGTTGGTCGCTGTGAGTTGAGTCAGCCTAGCGACAAACGAGTTGTGTGTTGGCAGCATTCACTCGGTAAGGGCCGGATATTGATCGGCCCGCCCATACGCAGACCACTGCTGTGAGGCTGGCGATTCGTGGTGCAGTTAGAAAAGTGAATGCCCCTGCTGCCATGACGTAATCACATACTGGTGGCTGCTGTCAGTCCATGTCAGTTGGAGTTCCTCGCTATCACTAAATTTAGCTTTTCTTTGTGTATGTGTGTGTGTGTGTGTGTATGCGTATGTCTGTATGCATGTGTGTGTGCATGTGTGTGTATGTGTGTATGTGTGTGTATGTGTGTGTGCATCTATGTATGTTTGTATGTATGTATGTATGTATGTATGTATGTGTGTGTGTATGTTTATATGTATTTATGTATGTAAGAATGTATGTATGTATGTATGTATGTGTGTATATACAGTTTTATCTAACGAGGTTTCTATCCGTATGCACAACCCTCTGCAGTCACCCGTAACTACTTGCTCAAAAAGTCATATTGCTTCTTTTTTAAACCCTGGTATCAGTCGTGTAATATATATAGGCCAAGTCAGTAAATAGATCACACTTGGCTATTTATAAAACATGACATGATATATGAACTCGAAAATACTTACTTGTTCACCTACAGTGTCCATTATTTCTCAACTTAATTTCCAACAACATTGACACACTCATCGCTTTGTCGTGGCAAGGACAAACCTATTCGGTTCATTTTGTGTTCTTCAGTCAGCTGTCTGGGTATCAACCTCGACCCCACTTTCCGGCAATTCAGTCGATCACGAATTATGATGAAGGCTAAACCATATGAACACCGTATTGTAGTTACTGCACTGGTTTTCATTATTCGCCTGTCAGCTCGAATCATCTCCCCAACCGCTGCTCAGATCCTCCTGTTGCATTCTGGACAGGACGACCAGGTCGGGTTTCATCAGCATTTTTGTTAGCGCCCTTGAGAAAATGAAATAACCCAGTTACGCGCCGCAACAAACAATTCTCACGTAAACAGAAAATCATTTTGTTATTATCTGTAAATTGGCCTATACAAACAAACTCACGATAGGACGCTGTGTCTTGACTGCACACTGTGTGCATACGTCAATTATATGTGAGCTGCACGTGTGCATGCTACTTACAATAATCACAAAGCTGGGTGGGGCTGCCCACACTTTGAGCAACTACCAAACACTATCTGTCAGATGTCTCATATCAGTTTGTGACATATATACTGAATTACCCTGGTGTGTGTGTGTGTATGTGTCCGTGTGTGTGCGTGCGTGTGTGTGTGCGTGCGTGTGTGTGTGCGTGCGTGTGTGTGTTTGCGTGCGTGCGTGTGCATGAGTGCGTGCGTCTGTGTGTGTGCGTGCGTGTGGGTATGTGCGTGCGTGCTTGTGGGTGTGTGTGTGTGCGTGCGTGTGTGCGTGCGTGTGCGTGTGTGTGCTTGCTTGCGTGCGTGCGTGCGTGTGTGTGTGTGCGTTTGCTTGCGTGCGTGCGTGCGCGTGAGTGTGTGTGTGTGCGCGTGCGTGCGTGTAAGTGGGTGTGTGTGTTTGCGTGCGTGCGTGCGTGTAAGTGCGTGCGTGCGTATGTGTGTGTTTGCGTGAGTGCGTGCGCGTGTGTGTGTGTGCGTGTGTGCGTGCGTGTATGTGTGTGTTTGCTTGCGTGCGTGCGTGCGCTTGAGTGTGTGTGTGTGCGCGTGCGTGCGTGTAAGTGGGTGTGTGTGTTTGCGTGCGTGCGTGCGTATGTGTGTGTTTGCGTGCGTGCGTGCGCGTGAGTGCGTGCGCGTGTGTGTGTGTGTGCGTACGTGCGTGTAAGTGGGTGTTTGTGTGTGTGTGTGTGTGCGTGCGTGCACGCGTGTAAGTGTGTGTGTGTGTGTGTAAGAACCAAGAGAAATATACTGATCAAGACGCCCACCCCATCCCTCACTATCCGCTGTGCTTCCTGTACACAGGCCATGCCACAGCAGTCTTGCCATATCAGATATGGATCGATACTGTGGTCCCTAAAATGGTCAACTTACTGAGTAGCCTCACATTGCACTACAGCCAGAAGTATCCAGCTCTACCTTTTCAAGTGTGCCTCGGGATGTAAGATTAGCCACTGTAACCTGCTATAGAAGAATATGTCATCAAGAGTTCTAAACTCAGGGATAACAACAACAACAACAATATCCATTGTATCTGTTTTCTGTTTTGTTTAAATATACAACAAACAAACAAAAAACATACAACAAACAACATACAACAAACAACATACAACACACAACATGCAGTACACAACAAACAACACAATACATACAACATACAACGATCAAATCCCTCTTTCTTGAGTTCCGAATTGGCCGAGACCGGCGTACAGAGCCCCCTGGTCTTCCCAGAATTCATCACGTACAACAAATTAACACCAGGGAAGAGACAATAGGACACGGGAATCATTTGTTCGGAATATATTATAGTATACTGTGACGATATCACTGCACTCCAGTTAGATCTACAGGCACAGTGTATATTAGCAAATTTCGAGGACCGTGGACAAATAGAAATATAAACTGCGATGGGGCCGAAGGTCAAAAGTTGATCACAAGATAAACAGCCAAGGTTCCGGTGTTGGACTGTACAAGACAGCCATGGCTCAGGTGTGGGACTGTACAAGACAGCCATGGCTCAGGTGTGGGACTGTACAAGACAGCCATGGCTCAGGTGTGGGACTGTACAAGACAGCCATGGCTCAGGTGTGGGACTGTACAAGACAGCCATGGCTCAGGTGTGGGACTGTACAAGACAGCCATGGCTCAGGTGTGGGACTGTACAAGACAGCCATGGCTCAGGTGTGGGACTGTACAAGACAGACATGGCTCAGGTGTGGGACTGTACAAGACAGACATGGTTCAGGTGACGCACTGTATTCTTATAGCTCGCTGGCTGTACACATCGGTAATCTTAGAGAGGTTAGAGGACAACATACTAGGGACACAGACAGGGAAAACCATGACATATGGTGACTCATAGGGAGACGAGTAAGCAAGGGGTTCACAATATGGAGCAGCGGAGATCAACTTCTGCATTCTACCGCTCATTCGCAGAGGAAAAAGGCGGGATAAGGCAACGAGACAGCAAGACACACATACACACATACTCTCTCTATCTCACACACACACGCATACAGAAACATAGAGAGAGAGAAAGAGAGAGAGAGAGAGAGAGAGAGAGAGAGAGAGAGAGACTGTATACGCCTGTAATGTATGGCTCTGCAAATGTAGATACGCATGGAGCCACAAGTAGACAATAATATGTGCATGTGTTTTTACAAGAATATATACATATGTGTATGTGTGTTTCAGAATATATACTTGTGCGTATGTGTATATTTGAATATATACATGCATTTGGGCAAGAGTTTGTATAGGTATACAAAAATATACGTGTGTGTAAGCTTGCATATGTACAAGAATATATATTCGCTTATATACATGTGCATGTATGTATGTATGTGAGTATAAACACACACGCACACACGCGCACACACATATACACACACACACACACACTCTCACACAATAAGACACGTTGACAAGCCACGTATTTCAATAACAGATCACGTAGTTCAATAACAGATCACGTATTTAAATGACAAATCACATAGTTGAATAACAGATGACGTTTTTCAATGACAGGTCCCGTATTTAAATGCCAGGTCACGTAGTCGAATGTCAGGTCCCGTAGTTCAATGACTCACAATCCATGACCAGACTGAAAGTACAATTATACAGCCGCACACAATAAAGACAAGGTTCACTAAGGAAGGGATGCGTGACCTACCTTCCAGCAGAAGAGAAAGGAAAGCAACCACATCTATATTTATCGTTCCAACCAAGCAAGACAATTCCCTCCCGCCTTGCCCATGCCGTACACTTTAACCAAATACAGAACCCTCTGACTCCCCCCTCCCCTGAGTGTCGACATCTCGGCTGCTAATTCTTCCCAGCCCTATCATGTCGACAAAATGCACAGATCCTGGGACGGAAATCGAACAAACACTTGCCAACGACATAACAGCAGAAAAAACGGTAAATTCCGTTGTGGCCTGGCTGAGTGGTTTCTTCGAGGACAAGGCGTGAGAAATAAAATGACAACAGTCAGAAGTGCTCCTTTCAATAATGGTGGAACTTGCAGCAAGGTCGGGAGAGACCAGAAAATTGTCATCAATCATAAATCTACGACAACTGTACCAGGTCTATGGTTATCAGTACTCTTGCTTGGATATAACATATAATGTATCAGTTATTATTATTACTATTAGTATTATTATATATCACTTATTACACTTGGAACATGTGGTTTTGTTGAATATGCTATCATTAGACCCTGCTGAGCTCGGACCAAAAGTCACCTTATAATTCAACAGAATAAATCATTATCAACAAATGAGGTCGCGATGACACGCAATCAAGAAGATAATCAAGAAGACACAAATGGCTGTAATAAACCGAGAACCACCTAACATGTGGTTGAATGGGGCGTGTATCGCCAACCGAATGGAGAGCACTAGCAAACATGACCAGACACCTGTACGCCTCGCAGTCATCACACCTCAAACGTTATCCTAACCTCCAAAGCTGGAGAGTCAAATAACATTTGCTGAATGTAAAACGATCTGGAACTGAACGGGAGCATTAAATTCTAATGTCTTTGTCAATAATGTCATGGCTTTTGTCTAACAACACAGAAGTAATAACAATCGATTTTTGTTTCTTTTCATGTCCTGCTCCCCATTTTAACGAAGACTTTCGCCATCTTTCTTCCACATTCTAAATAACTTTTGAGAATCTGTAATGGAATGACACGGTTAATAGAGCAGCAAGAATTGACTGCATCTTCCAGCAGACACGGTCATGCACGAACTGTTTTCTACATTTTTCGCAGACATCAAATTGCCCCATCTGAGTATCGGTTCTCGCTGTTGATTGCAGGGGCGATGACTTGGGAATGTTCAGTCCTGTGGGGCTGATGTTTGTCTGTGGACATCCTGTGAACATCCGGTGTACTTTAGTGGCATCGTCAAATTAATGTTTGGAAAAGGAGGGAAAGGGTCGTCTGACCTTACCGGTGGTCAAAGAACAGCTGACCTCCAGGAAGTCAGGAACTGTTCACTTTTCCACGACATAAACAGGGAATTCTACAGCGTATCTTCTAATCTGGAATTCCTGTACAATGAGGGGGCGACTAAGTAGGGATCAGTTGTGCGACTATGTAGGGATAGTATGAACTGCTGCAGCTAGTCCCTTTCAGGAAGCCTGTATGAAGGCAGTGGCATGTGCTCTTGGGGTGATAGTTTCTATACAAGGTTTCGTACAGGATAAGGATGCTAAATCTCTGCATTCCTCTTTTACGACATCATGGGAAGGTACAGTGAGATTCACAAGTTGACAAATGAGAAATATGATTTCAATCTAATTTAGACAAATGCCAGATGCTAGATGGCTCTTTCATCTCGTCAAAATATAGTTAGATCGTCGATACCTGAGCCCATACACCCTGAAACAGATTGGATAATACGGGCACGATTAAGTTTATGCAGCCCAGAGATAGATAGTATAACATACATGATACAATATGGGCTTGAAATGACACGCCCACAACACACCTTGCTTTCTAAGACAAACACAACACACTCTGCTTACATTGACACACACACACACTTAACTGGGCTTACAATAACACATACACAACACACACACTTGGCTTCACACACGACACTTGGCTTACAATAACACACACACGACACACTTGGTTTACAATAACACACACACACACCACACGCAATACACACACTTGGCTTCACACACGACACACTTGGCTTATCATAACACACACACGACACACTTGGCTTACAATAACACACACACGACACACTTGGCTTACAATAACACATACACAACACACACACTTGGCTTCACACACGACACACTTGGCTTACAATAACACACACACACACCACACGCAATACACACACTTGGCTTCTCACATGACACACTTGGCTTACCATAACACACACACACTCAACAACACACACAACACACACACTTGGCTTACCATAACACACACTCAACAACACACACAACACACACACTTGGCTTCACACACGACACACTTGGATTACTATAATACACACACACACAACATCCACACACACAACATACACACAACACCCACATACACACAACACACAACACCCACACACACAACACACACAACACCCACACACACACAACACCCACACACCCCCAACACCCACACACACAACACCCACACACACACAACCCCCACATATACAACACACACACAACACCCACACATACACAACACCCACACACACAACACAACACCCACACACACAACACACACACACACAACACCCACACACACAACACCCACACACACAACACCCCCACACACACCATCCACACACTTAAACTTCACACACACAACACCCACACAACACCCACACACACACAACACACACAACACCCACATAACACACACAACACAGACACACTAACACGCGCCCTCAAGGTCAGGCCCTTCCATTGTACGTTCACTTTGGTTGGTGCTGACCACGGAGATAGCCCTAACTATCACAGGTGCATACAGACACACACACGCAACACATACAACACCCACACACACACAACACACACAACACCCACACAACACCCACACACACAACACCCACACAACACCCACACACACACGCACATCCAAGCACTGGTTAAATACGTCCTGATATCACCTAAAAGACTACGGTCCGTAGGGCGTGCCTCAGCCAGTAGAATATAGAGAGGCAAACCTTTGCAAAAACAAGACCCCACAAAACACAGCGAAGTGGGATTAAGCAAGAGAAGGTACCTGCCTCAGGTCTCAATCATTGGTTTACTGTCAAGCCCTAGTCTGGGCTGTAAACTGCAATGTCTGTCACACTGCTCGTCTCGCTGAACCGACAGACTAAATGCACATCTTCTACTGTTTTGTCTGTCTTCCACACATGGACACATGCGTGTGGGTTCCATTCTTGATGTGATGAACCGATGATGTGGTAGTTTACAGTGAACTCTTCCCAGACTAAATGTTGTAACTTGATTCTTTCCTTGCAAAGTCTAGAATGTTTCTGTTGCATGTTTAATATGAATGTTCTCTGTGTCATTTGTCTTAGAATTTAACCTGTTTCTTGTTATTTTCTCATAAGCTGTCCTGTCCTCAGTTTCAGGTTGGCTTCCACTTCTTTGAACGGTCTATCTGTTGCTTCGTTTTCATCTATCTTAAAGTGCGAAGACATGCACTGCATTTCCCCAAGCAGTCATTTAGTTAACGATAAACAAAATGGACATCCCTGTCTGAACTCTTTAATAGCATTGAAAAGCACTTAACCGTAATACGGGCTAAACGCCAAGTGAACAGTGGCTGCATGCGTGCTGTTTTACCTGGAAATGACAGAATATAGCAGAAGATATGGCCTTTTTGTCTGATCAGCCTCCATATCCCTAGTCCCAACTGTTGCCTACGCCTATGTCAGTGCCGCCAATTTCCTTGCCAGATCAAGGTATGTTTTTCAGCGTAACTAATAGTCCATACCCTAGAGGAGTTTTACTCCTTCATTGATTTTAGCAGCTCAACTTCTTCCCGGAATGCCAACGTACGCTGGGGAAAAGGATGGAATAATCGATTTCATTCTTAACTTTATTTATAAATAATTCATTCTCCTTTCTTGTAGTTGCCCACTCTAGGCCTGGTTCTAAAATTGGTTACTTAAAAAAAATTATTCAATATCTCAAGTTGGGCTCAAATATAATGTTGATCAGTCTCTATTTTGTTTTGTTGACATAAACTGCGGAACGCGCTGATAGTTTTTATCCAATCTCATTGTTGACAGACGATCATGTAGTCTGCTGTGTGTCTAGTCACCAGGACAATTCTCGTACGTTCAAATGGCTTTCATTATCCACAGTTTTTGTGTGAACAACTTATGTAGTGCTAAAGCTACAGCATGCTGTTTTTAAATATGTTTCGAATTTATTGATATGTTTACAGAAAGTGCACTAATTCTCAAGAATGGGACAACATTGTAAACTGTGACTAGACAAGCACACTCGCAGTGACAGACTGACAGTGACACTCAAAATAATCATTGATCATCGATCTGCTGATATGATTGATAGTTTTACCGGGATGCTTTGCTTGCCTGGTGCTAGATCTATTATACATAATACAATATTATGATATTGAGAATATTCATGTCAAATGAGATGATTAGTTGATGGTGTACTCCATGACATGTCAGCGACACTAGTACTAGTAGTACTGAAAGCCTATTTGTGTACGACGACTGAAGTGTTTGCTAATTAGCCATACACGCTCTCCTCTACAGTCATGCATATTGTGTTGACTTCATTGGTGATCATTCAGTTTTTATCGTGTTTTGTAGAAATCCAGTGATCAATACGTGTATGTGACCATAAGATATTACACAGAAGATGGCGCGCTTGAGTTGCTGTAGTGTATAGGTGAGTGATTCACATATATGGTTTTACTAAGCTAAGTTGAAAGATCTGAGAGCGATAGAATAATAGATTGGCTTGGTTTTGTTGTAAGTTTGTTGGCATGTTAAGGAAAAGAGCAACTGTCACATCTGTCATTATCAGGTGCTTGCCTAGAAATCATTTACAATCAATAAATTAATTTTGAGATGTTAATTTTACAACTTTGGCTACAAGTGTCTATTTGTTCAATGTCTTCATGCACTAGTACGTAAGCCTGTCTTAGACATAGACAATATAGAACTTCCAAATAATCATGCAATCTTATCCCTCCAATACTCCTGACACAATCCTCTGCATTAAATATTTTAATAAAAGCTAAAAGGTGCATTTACACAGCTTTCCTTGATGTGAGCATGCTGTTAGTAGCTGCTTTCATATTGGCCACTAAATACTGCATAAGCTAATATTAGCTGAGGGTCATGGAGTGCACTTGAACATGCACAACTTTATCAACATTTGTTTCTTCTTTACCATTATCAGCTTGGGGCACATAGATCATCAACCAACCATCTCACTTCACTCTAAACACCTTGGGACACATAGTCCATCATCAACCACTTCTCTACTAGCAATTTTCTTCTTTTCTTTCCAGCTTTTCCGTTTTCCTTGAATTGCCTCTATGTTGCCCTCAATGTGTTCTTGTGCCTACATTTGCCTCTATGTTGCCATCAATGTGTTTTTGAACCTTCATTTGCCTCTTTTCGCCTGTGGGTTCTATGACAGAGATTGCCTGGTGATACTGGCTTGTGGAGTTTGCAATGTGTGACCTATCTAGAGCCACTTTCTTCCCAAGGTTTCCTGTTCTGCCTGCGTTTGTCTTGTTTTCTTCCAGAAACTTTCGTTTGTAACCTTGTCGAACCACTGCAGTCCCAGAATTTTTCTCAGAGATTTATCAATAAAGCTTGTAACCTCTTAATAACATTCTATTATATAGATTCAGATGCTTCATGTTAAAACAGTCCAAAATATATATGTATATAAATTTATATAAGAGATACACATTTGGTGCTATATCTGTTTTATATCAATTTGGTGCTATATCTGTCTGTTTTATATAAATTTGGTGCTACATCTGTCTATTTTATATAAATTGGGTGCTATATCTGTCTATTGTATATAAATTTGGTGCTATATCTGTCTATTTTATATAAATTTGGTGCTATATCTGTCTATTTTATATAAATTTGGTGCTATATGTGTCTATTTTTTATAAATTTGGTGCTATATCTGTCTATTTTATATAAATTTGGTGCTATATCTATTTTATATCAATTTGGTGCTATATCTGTCTATTTTATATACATTTGGTGCTATATCTGTCTATTTTATATAAATTGGGTGCTATATCTGTCTATTTTCAGTTTGACCTTTCCGTGCACTAGTATGGAGTATTCCCTTCCTCATGCAGTCATGGCTTTCTTACAAGAAGAACATTCTCCAAATCTTCCAAAGTCCTACTTCATTAGCTCTAGCACCAAATCCACGAAGATCACCCTCATCTACACCAGAAGGAAATCAAAAACTTTCAAAACTGCAAAAAAGAAAATGCTGCCTAACAGTATGTTGAATAATAAGATGAAAAGGCCTCGAAGTCGGTACTCCTCAAGCAGCACGGACGATTACACTCAGCGCTCACAGAGCTTACAACATTGTAAATATGGCAGCTGCGAGCATAATAATCTTAATCGTAGAATTTGTTCATCAACACCAGGTCGGGGGTATAATAGCGGAACGAATGCACGAGAGATACGCACATCTGAAGGTGCAGCTAAAATGGCAACTGATCCAGTAGTTAGGAACAGCCCAATGAAAGACCATCTTCCTCTCAGTCACTTCACATCAAACTTAGGCGACCATCAAGATTCTGATCTCGATGACAGCTTTGGTATTCTGTCACCAAATTCTCTGTTCGGAGACAAACCACCCACTCCTGGACGAGATTTTAGCTCATCTAATTCACCACGACCACCAACTCCAAATGCCAGCAACTACGCCAGTCTTATGACCAGCACAAAGCATGACCTGGTTAACCCAAACAACAGAACTTCCCATTCCAGGTCAAGGCAGCCAACAGTGGATTACAGTGACTTCAACCTGTCCCCTCCAGTTACACCTAGCGTGCGTCGATCAAACAACGTAAGCACAAATCAGTACAGAAAAAACGATCTAGAAGAAACTGTTAAACAAGCTGATGGATCAAGGAAACCTCATCAACATTTGACAACGGATAATCGCTTATATGCTCTTCCTCCCGTCACAGTTCGGTCGCCTTCACCAGAAGTGGCTATAACTAGTTCATTTTCTCGGGACATCATCAAGAGATAATGATCTCCTATTAACTTGCAGCCAGTCCTTCCATGTCACCCAGTCCTCCACATGTCTACCACATGTCACCCAATCCTCCACATGTCCCCCAATCCTCCACATGTCCCCCAATCCTCCACATGTCACCCAATCATCCACATTTCCCCCAATCCTCCACATGTCCCCCAATCCTCCACATGTCCCCCAATCCTCCACATGTCACCCAATCCTCTACATGTCCCCCAATCCTCCACATGTCCCCCAATCCTCCACATGTCCCCCAATCCTCCACATATGCCCCAATCCTCCACATGTCACCAAATCCTCTACATGTCCCCCAATCCTCCACATGTCACCCAATCCTCCACATGTCCCCCAATCCTCCACATGTCACCCAGTCCTCCACATGTCCCCCAGTCCTCACGTCCACCACAAGTCCCCCAATCCTCCACATGTCCCCCAATCCACCACACGTCCCCCAGTCCTCCACACGTTTGGCTTTCGGCCAAAAATATCAAATTTCAGCTGGCTTTTTTGGGTATTGGGTTTGCCTTTCCATAAAGATCCCTATTCTCTTAACCAGATAACACAGTCACAGCTTGGAGGCAGAAGAGGGTTGGTCAGTTCTGGTTCATTGACCCTGATGCGAGCAGTCAGCTATGAGTTCCCGTCAGTTCATTCATTGTGCTGCATCTTTGGCCCCTTATCATCGTTCAAAAATCGGACTGACTCTCAGTCATGGAATGATCACAGTAGGAGGGCAACAAGAGCTTGTATTATATAAACCTCTCACAGCAGGCAGCAGATCTGGTCACGCCAACCACAAACAATAGCTTTTGTACAGCACAAAAATAGCAATAAAAACTATGCACGTTACCAGCCAATAATCTGCTATTATTACCAAGCTTGCTGTGTGTGCGTGTGCACACTTGATCTCCCTGGTGTATGTGTGTGTTTTTGTTTAGCTTGTTAGATGTGCTGACCTATTGAGCAGTGAGTTCTGCAGTCTGCAGATCTAATCTCTCATGTTCCACCATTTGAGAACCGTTGATGCTTTGTATTTTACTGTTCATTCATCTCAGCATTTGTCATATCTTATGTGTATGTATTGGTTGTTGAGGTCGAGGAAGGTGTTCTCACATGCCATCTTTGAGGAAGGTGTTCTAACATGCTATCTTTGAGGAAGGTGTTCTAACATACCATCTTTGAGGAAGGTGTTCTAACATGCCATCTTTGAGGAAGGTGTTCTAACATACCATCTTTGAGGAAGGTGTTCTAACATACCATCTTTGAGGAAGGTGTTCTAACATGCCATCTTTGAGGAAGGTGTTCTAACATACCATCTTTGAGGAAGGTGTTCTAACATACCATCTTTGAGGAAGGTGTTCTAACATACCAATCATCATTCATAGCCTGTGTCATGCATCTATAAAACTGATCAGCTTGTACTGACTCGGCTTGTACTGACTCAAACATTATGGAGAATGTTGCTTGTTGTGTGACCTTCCTTGGTCATTTGATGTTTTATAGACTCTGCACTAGGCAGACTCATAGGTTCTCAGACTTCCAGCAATTAGTGTAGAGTGTAGATACCGATGGTAATGTTTCACAAGCAGACATGAGGATCCAGTAAGTATCCCCGTGTACATATATATGAAGATCCAGTAAGTGCCCCAGTGTATATAGATATGAGGATCCAGTAAGTGCCCCCGTGTACATAGATATGAGAATCCAGTAAGTGCTCGTGTGTACATAGATATGAGGATCCAGTAAGTGCCCCCGTGTACATAGATATGAGGATCCAGTAAGTGCCCCCGTGTACATAGATATGAGAATCCAGTAAGTGCTCGTGTGTACACAGATATGAGGATCCAGTAAGTGCCCCTTGTACACAGATATGAGGATCCAGTAAGTGCCCCTGTGTACACAAATATGAGGATCCAGTAAGTGCCCCTGTGTACACAGATATGAGGATCCAGTATGTGCCCCCTTGTACACAGATATGAGGATCCAGTAAGTGCCCCTTTGTACACAGATATGAGGATCCAGTAAGTGCCCCATTGTACACATATTGGGATCCAGTAAGTGCCCGTGTGTAAACAAATATGGCAATCCAGAATGCCCCCTGTGTATACAAACATGGGGATCCAGAGTACCCCCTGTGTACACAGACATGGCGATCCAGAGTACCCCCTGTGTACACAGACATGGGGATCCAGAATGCCCCCTGTGTACACAGACATGGCGATCCAGTAACTGCTCTCATGTACGCAGACACGAAAGATTGGGAGCTTCCTTTTTTTTAAATATTAGCGTTCGATTTCTCTATTCCCCAAGGCAGTGTGTATTGCACTGTTCTTATTTTGTGCCTGTCGGCCTATAGCCTCTGACTTCAGCATGCATGTTATGTAAGGGTTTGCTTCCTCAGGGTAACAGGCCGGTGCTGTGTTGGGGATCGAACCCAGCACCTTCGGATTGTGAGCTGTGTCACTTAACCACTAGCCTAGGACGTCCCCATAGTCTGGGATCTAACAAGTTCTATCATGTACACAGACATGAAAAAGTGTGACTGGGATCAGCAGTTAGACCAGAACTGTTTTTGTGTACAACAGAAACACGCAACAAAGTCTGTGCACCACTTGTTGTAAGTCCCTCTCACGTGTCTCCCGTGTTCAACTGTCTCTCGTTCTTTATTTCTTCTTCCAGCAAATTTTCCTTAACTTAACTTAACTTTACGTCTTTATACTGGTTGAGAAGACCCTGCAGAGTCTGTATACAACCAGTTACATTTACATCACCTTGCTCTAAAAGCTATGCTCATCCAGTTTATTCTTAAATGCATTAACTGCCCCTGCCTCTACTACCTCCCCTGGCAATGCATTCCAAGCAGACATCACTCTCTGACTAAAAAAAACATTTCCTAATATCTAACCTGGACCTCTCTTTAGTCAGCTTGTAGCTATGCCCTCGTGTTATTGTAGGTGGCTATATTTTAAAAAACTTGTTATAGTCTAATTTATCGATTCCTCTGATCATCTTATAAACCTGTATTAAGTCACCACGAATTCTTCTCTCTTCGAGACACTGTAGGCCGGTTTTTCTGAGTCTTTCCTCATAACTGTAATTCTGGAATCCCACTATCATCTTTGTCGCTCTTTTTTGTATTCTTTCTAGCATGTTTATGTCCCCTCTATGATAAGGACTCCACACCTGTACACAGTACTCCAATCTAGGTCTAACTAAAGCTTTATACAGTTTGATGATCACTTCCTTGCTCCAATGTTTAATATTTCTTTTTATCATACCTAACATTGCATTTACCTTTTTCACTGTTACCTTAACTTGCTCACTCACCTTTCCTGTATGATCTATTATAACCCCTAGGTCCCTTTCCTTATCTATCTTTCTAATATTGTTTTCTCCCATTCTGTAATTATGTTCCATATTGGATCTACCCATGTGGATGACTGTACATTTATCTACATTAAACTCCATTTGCCAGCTTACAGACCATATCATATATTTCAGCTCGACTTCTGATAAAGAAATGGCTACAAGTGTATCCTATCCTGATTGATGCTCATTGAGAAAAGTATATATTTTGTTCTCTGAACAGAGCTACCAGTATATTTTGTTCTGTTCTCTGAACAGAGCTACCAGTATATTGTGTTCTGTTTTCTGAACAGAGCTATCTTACTTACTGTGTTTCTGACATTTAATTTGTTATTTTTTTAACAAACATTTGATCCTTGCAAAGTTTGGCTGGTTGATATGTTGACTATCTAGAATTTTCTAAATATTCCATTGATAATATTGGTGCCAGGTCATTCAGTGGCGTGTGTGGGATATGATTTTATGCAAATAATTACTGTACATTCAGCACAAACATCATTGGATTTTTGTATCTATTTATGTGTTTACATCTGACAAACATTTGACACACAACTACTGATAAACATGGACAGAGAAGAAAGATGAGTATTGTATCATCTGTATTTTAATCTGTCTACATCAGTGACATAACAGAAACCAAATCTAACAGGCCACACAGTTTACAAAGTAGGAATCTTATCAAATTTAACGGGAGTTATTTCCAGAGACGCACAATGACAATTAAATACAATCACAAAATGTGAATTAGTCGTGTTCTTTCTTATTTTGGGGCACATAACAAATCTGTGAGATCCGTCAATTGAACAGTCTGGGCTGAGTCATTGTCAGATGTTTCATCACAACTTAAAACAGAGTTCATGAGATAAAGTCTGAGAGAAGTTCCTGACCAAATCTGAGAGGAGTCCCTGATCAAGTCTGAGAGGAGTTTCTGGATAAGTCTGAGAGTAGTCCCTGACCAAGTCTGAGAGGAGTCTGTGACCAAGTCTGAGAGGAGTCTGTGACCAAGTCTGAGAGGAGTCCATGACCAAGTCTGAGAGGAGTCTGTGACCAAGTCTGAGAGGAGTCTGTGACCAAGTCTGAGAGAACTCCCTGGACAAGTTTGTGAGGAGTTCCAGACCAACTGTGAGAGGAGTCATTGACCAAGATTATGAAAGTACTTATAGAAAAACAAGAAGAGAATAAAAGCATTTATTTGCTTGAAGGAAACTTTGCATGAAAAACAACATTCTGAAGTTAGTTAAGTCAATGTTCAGACTAAAGATGTGTCCTACAGCCAAAACTACTCTGGTACAATTTATACCTGATTATAAACAGACCAATCAGAAACTGACATCCTGTTTTGATGTGTTTCATTACTGCGTGACACAATCATGTGGCTTGTAGGTTCGTCAGTTCTACAGTTGACTATCAACCAGAGCATCCATTCGTTATCACCCCGTTTCCTTTCCAAGCAATTTTGGTTGGTGTTACAGAGTGTGCTCCAACTCTTGTCTTTCTCATAACCCTAAAACCTTCCCAAAAATGGATTTATTTCATTGTTCAAACATGATATGATAACATTATCAAGTATTACTGGAACACATGATATCAATATTATCAACTGTCCTACTCTAATATGACTACACAGCAAGCGAGACATGTCAGCTCCCGGTCAAGCATGTCCTTCTGTCCCATTCCAACTCTCTCCATATCTTCCTTATATTTTTTATTTTAGGGATAAAGGTCAAACTGAATATTATTCCTTTATGATACGACTGCCCAAGAGTGGAGAGTATAGCAGTGGTTCAAACCCTAGGGGCCAGCAGTGGCCCAAACCCGAGGTCCAGCAGTGACCTAGGCCCACCTTATAGCAGCTAAGCTGGCTCTCAGAAGCTACAGATAGAATTGGTCATCCCCTGGTAACAGTTTTGAACCGGCCAAACTACACTGCACTCCTTTGTAATGAGAAAGGTTTGTTAGTCCAGTAAGACAAGCTTCCTTAGGAGACAACAAACAACGGCTGACTTGCGGATAGAATGAGGGCAATCTAACGCTAAGGTAGGTTGTACCAACCAAATGACTTAACGTCTTTATACTGGTTTAGAAGACTCTGCAGAATGATAGAGAAGGAACTGGGCTCTAGGGCGTAGAACACAGTGCTTAGCAACCAGCTCATAAAGAGAGCCCTAGCCATAACTTTGTTGGAGCCATTGATACAGATGTCTGGTGGTGAACAATGAGTTGGAAGAAGTGTTTTAGTCATCATTGGATTGGACAACAGAATCAAGTGTTATGATGTTTGATATACCAGACCGGGGCCACTGAAACATTACAAGTATCTCATTAATGGAACGTTGTAACATTGAATTAGCAACTTCATCATGTTAAACCATTCCTATCATCACTACATGTTCTCAGATACAGACTTTATTTAAGGGTGTCAGCTGTACTGGTGGCCCCATGCTTCACATGCATCAAACAGGGGAAATACAAAAATCATAATGAATGTTTGATAAACAAATGTCCATTAATGTTTGATGTCATCAGATTATAGTAGAGCAAATAAGTATTGCTAGAAATGAACTATGATCCTTTGAGGTGAATGAGGCCATATTAATGCAGGGACAACAAATATGTCAGGTATTGATGATGTCTCATACATTTGAAACAAAATATTATTTATGAATATAATATTAGCTTATTGAATAAATGATTGAGTGAGGACCATACATTTGGTTTCCAAGACACCCATATCCCTCAGTTAAAAACACAAGATAATCAATGAACATACGTGAATGAATAGACAACTCTGGTCAATTGTACAAGCCAGGCTAGGTTAGCTTGTGCCATTCCATATATGGAGACGCTGAAGATAAGCAGCATAGTGTTTACGAGTGGTCCGCCGGGTTCTTTGTGTATGACAAGGACAAGAACAGCACTACTGTCCCACAGAGAGCATGTCGTAAGAGGTGACTAACTGTGTGACATGGCATAACACCGGCCATGATTATGTGTTTTTTTTAGAGCAGCATAGATGGCGCCTAACAGACTGCAAATCTACTTTGCTTTAGTGTTTGAGTCTATTGGATTCACACATCAGTTAACCATCCCCCGCATCACTTGTCGCAACACAGCGGAGTAATAAGCTGCTTGAGTCTAGCCCGCCAAGAAGGAAATCCTCCTCCCGACTACATCCATATCATACCTGCACAAGGCCATCCGCCTCTAGAAGTACAGGTTGACTAAAAACATGCTTTCACTGTAACTTTCAATGTAACTTCTTGGATGGGGGGCAATCTCACATGTGTCCCCAAATTCTGTTGCCATCTCTCATCTACGTTAAACTCTCCAGCTCCTCCTGTCCCCAGCACATCCCTCCTGTCCCCAAATTCTGTTGCCATCTCTCATCTACGTTAAACTCTCCAGCACAATCTCTACTTGTCCTTCCCTTTTCACTGGTCACAAAACTTGGGCAGAATCTATTTAGAAACTCATCTCCATGTCACAGAAACCAGTACACAATTACGGTACGACTGTACAACACATATAAAGTAGCAAGAAGGATTCAAGATTTCCTGTCATGCCATCAACAATCAGTTGGCTACAGCCAATACTAAAGAAGTCAGCAATTTAAAGTAAACAAAAAATCCACAACTGACAAATAATTATTCTGGTAGAAGTTGGTTGAAACTATGACGGATGGTAGCCCAGGTGTATCAATATTAGCTACTTTCACTTTACATGCTGGTGGGGAATGTTCTGCTAGCCTGGAAAGAAAACGGAAATGTAGGTTAGTGAGAAGGTCTGAAGTCAAACACTAACAGAGACAAACATTTATGGAGGTCATAGGTCAAGCACAAACAATTATGGAGGTGAGGTCATAGATCCAGCACAAACAATTATGGAGGTCATAGGTCAAGCACTAACAGCAGTAGACATAACATATATCTAACACGTGTGTTTCGTTCTGTCCCTCAGAGAGGACGTTTAGGGTTTTGTAATTACTGTTAATATGATGAAATTGCCTTTGCATGCAGATTTTAATTAAATCTTTTCAGCATTTAAATGACATAAAAGCTTAATTTTAATTGCTCTCTGCTGCAACCAATTTCTGAAACATTTGATTATGTTTTGTCATCTTGATTGTACAATTTAATTGTTTTTTGTTTGCACTGCATGATGTTTATGTTTAGCCCTGCTCAGTTGACGTTCACCCGTGCTTAGTTGGCGTTCAGCCCTGCAATATTTGCACCTTTCGGTCCGACACATCCGTCCGTGGCAGATCAGACTAATGATCATACATCTGGTTTGCTCGAGTATATTCACCCCACGCCCAATTCAGACTTTGACTAAGACACATAGTTAGAAAGGTATGTGTAACGAATTTGATGGGATATATTGAGGAAACACACAGCGCTGTATGACAAAAAATAAAAATGTTCTCTGCAATTTGCCCCTGTACATTAATGCCATTGAAAATGTCATGCCAATATACAATCTTTATTATGAATACATCCTCTCAGAGATAATTTAATTATGTCACGCAATTCCAGCATTTGACCTGGACGGAAAGACACAAATCTGCTAAATTATGCAGGGAACGGATTCAATTAATGAATTGTTATTTCCATTACACGTCTATTTACATTCGTGGAAAATCTGGAAATTTGTGCTTTTCTGTGCGATAGCGTTAGAACTTGAGCTGAGAGATGACTGATCGTTCATATGGATATTCAATACAAGTCGGATTGACACTGACCAGGAAACAGATGAAAAGCAGATAAGTAATGCTGCTGATAGGATAACAATACAAAGAAACTAAGTGTTACATCGATGACATTTATCTCTTCATGCTAATATTTTATTATTAATACATGCCAAAGACAACTTAATTATGCGTCTTTAAATAATTATTTTGAACTCAATTTAATGCTAAATTGTAGTTGGGGAAAACAATTTTGACATAAGGATGAGCACCAATGTAAGCGCAGCAACTGTCTTGGATTGTAAGACAACAAAACATGAGGCCGAGTTGGACAAGATTCATTATGTACTGAGCATTTCATTCCGTTATGACATTTCCATTAGTCGTTTCGATGTCCTTGAAATTATGGACAGTCTTCTGTCTTGTCCCTACACTGGACATTCATCTGTCTTGTCCCTACACTGGACATTCTTCTGTCTTGTCCCTACACTGGACATTCATCTGTCTTGTCCCTACACTGGACATTCTTCTGTCTTGTCCCTACACTGGACATTTTTTCTGTCTTGTCCCTACACTGGACATTCTTCTGTCTTGTCCCTACACTGGACATTCTTCTGTCTTGTCCCTACACTGGACATTCTTCTGTCTTGTCCCTACACTGGACATTCTTCTGTCTTGTCCCTACACTGGACATTCTTCTGTCTTGTCCCTACACTGGACATTCTTCTGTCTTGTCCCTACACTGGACATTCTTCTGTCTTGTCCCTACACTGGACATTCTTCTGTCTTGTCCCTACACTGGACATTCTTCTGTCTTGTCCCTACACTGTGGCCACAAGTGACCTACAATCCCCTAAAACGACCAGGGATATGAATGCTACTAGAATGTTCTAGTGTCTAGCAAGCCCCACCTTTGTGCCCTGATTCTCCTGTAGAAAAAATGACTGGGACGTCCATCTCGCTGGTAAGAGCTTCAGATATCTCAGAGTCCTGCGCTAACCTCTGGCCCTAAACAGACAGATTTACAAAACTGATAAGCAACTGGACAATCATATGGTGGATAACATAAACATGAGCTTGAGGGTCAAGTTAGACTAAACTTGGCAAGACTTCACTGTCGATGAGCTTGTAGGGTCAAGTTAGACTAAACTTGGCAAGACTTCACTGTCGATGAGCTTGCAGGGTCAAGTTAGACTAAACTTGGCAAGACTTCATTGTCGATGAGCTTGGAGGGTCAAGTTAGACTAAACTTGGCAAGACTTCACTGTCAATGAGGGACTGAGGGAAACACTCATACATAACCCATCAGTCATGAAGCTGAAGGGTGTGTGCATGTTCTGTTTTAAAAATGAGTCCCCGCTTCATCCCTATTTTTGTTCTTGTGCCCCAAAAGGAGCATGGGGGTCCTACTATATTTTGCCTACTTACAGAAAGACTAACAAATTATTTTTAGGTGGTTATTTCTGTATCACTGGTTGACGTCAGGTTGGCAATCATGAGAACCCTCGTCATCGACATGCCTAATAGGGTCAACTTCTTCCCTCCACAATGAAAGGCTTGAGTATCCCTCGAGGGACAAGAAACAACAAACCTCATTAAATAAGTTAGCAAACTCCTCTGCTGCTGGGGAAGAACTGAAGGAGGCCATGAAGTGTCTCCGGACGGGCTCATCAGTGGCAAAATCAAGCGGGCGCCATTCACAGTTACGCTGGTTTCTAGAGAGATGAAACATTGAATAAAGCAATTCTAGTAGCTTGAGCATATAACTCAATGTTCAACAAACCATCCTCACATTTAAGATTTGTGACACCCAACAAACTAACCTACATATATTTGTGACACCCAACAAACTAACCTACATATATTTGTGACACCCAACAAACTAAAACTAACCTACATATATTTGTGACACCCAACAAACTAAAACTAACCTACATATATTTGTGACACCCAACAAACTAACCTACATATATTTGTGACACCCAACAAACTAACCTACATATATTTGTGACACCCAACAAACTAAAACTAACCTACATATATTTGTGACACCCAACAAACTAACCTACATATATTTGTGACACCCAACAAACTAACCTACATATATTTGTGACACCCAACAAACTAACCTACATATATTTGTGACACCCAACAAACCATCCTCACATATAAGATGTATGACACCCAACAAGGAAGTGATAGTCAAACTGTATAAAGCATTAGTTAGACCTAGATTGGAGTACTGTGTACAGGTAGGGAGTCCTTATCATAGAGGGGATATAAACATGCTGGAAAGAATGCAAAAAAGAGCAACAAAGCTGATAGTGGGATTCCAGAATTACAGTTATGAGGAAAGATTCTGAAAAACCGGCCTACAGTGTCTAGATGAGAGAATAATTCGTGGTGACAATACAGGTTTATAAGATGATCAGAGTAATCGATAAATTAGACTATAACAAGTTTTTCAAATTACAACCAGCCACAAGGACGAGAGGGCATAGCTACAAATTAACTAAAGGGATGTCTAGATTAGATATTAGGAAATATTTTTTTAGTCAGAGAGTGGTGAATGCTTGGAATGCATTGCCCCAGGAGGTAGTGGAGGCAGGCCCAGTTAATGCATTTAAGAATAAATTGAATGCGCATAGCTTTTAGAGCAAGTTGATGTAAATTAAACTGGTTGTATACAGACTCTGTTGAGTCTTCTAAACCAGTATAAAGACATCAAGTTAAGTAACAGTTCCTGCCGGAGCATGGGCGTTAAGGGCAGGAGTGATGTCCGAGATTTATAGCAGAATAACAAATTCCTCAGTGAACGAGTAAAAGACCTCAAAAAAATTTTTTTTTTAAAAAGGCCACAAGATAGAAAAGAATACATGGCTAAATGGTTTATGAGTTAATTTGACTAGTTATAAAGTAGTTTGACAAGTTATAAAGTAGTTTGACTAGTTATAAAGTAGTTTGACTAGTTATAAAGTAGTTTGGTTATAACTTCAAATGGATAAAGTGTTTTAAATACATTAGTAAAATAAAAGCATATATGCAAGTGAAATTTAAAGTAGTGAAATAATGTTTCTACCTGCTCCCAGGAAGCCCTACTAAGAACCAAACATGACTGTACAGGGACATCGCCTACAAGCAGTTGATATCTTTACCTACCTTGGTAGTACCCTCATTAGACAAGCGAATGTTGACTCTGAGGTCCACAACAGGATTTCCAAGGCGAGTGCTGCTTTTGGAAGACTGAGAAAGTGTTTGGGACCGGCAGGGAATCAGTGTTGCCACCAAGATTAGTGTGTTCGTGCTGTTGTGCTAACCATCCTTCTTTACACATGCAAAACATGGACAGTCTCTAGAAGGCATATCAGGAAGCTTAAGCACTTCCCCGTAAACTGCCTCTGCAGGTTGCTCAGAATTTGTTGGTAGGATGGCATGCCCAACTCTGTAGTCCTCAGTAGGGCCAGTCTCTGGCATACGTTGCTGCAGAGAGTCCAGATCGGATGGACTGGGCATGTTGTTCGCATGCCAGATGATCGCCTCCCTAAACAACTGTTACACTGTGTGTTCAGAACCGGCAAGCACTCACCGGGGGGATTGAATATTCAATATAAAGACATTACAAATTTCTTTGAATAAGTTTCTCCATTGATGCCACCTGCAACTGCTTACTCCAAACCGCTCAGCCTGGCGCACTGCCATCACAGATGGTGCTCACATTGATGACCAGAAAACCATTACTGCTGCGCAGAAAAAGCGAGCTGTATAATAGGGCAGAAAGCAAGACAGCCCAATTACTAATGAGTTCTCCTGTGCCATACATACGGGCGAGTTTGTTGCACTCAGATCGGACTGTACTGTCATATCTGAATAAACATGTCTTACACCATCTTCACTTGTGATGGGCAACTATTATTGTTGTTAGTAAGGATGTAAGACCGCTCGCCCTTTTCATCACAATACAATGTGCCGACGGGGCTTTTATTTTACCCCTGACAGGAAGAAACCCCAGGTCTTATTGGGGTTTGAATACATGACTCCTTATACAAGAGCCCAGCACATAACCTGCTCTACTCGCAACCATTTACTTTCAATAACATTAGTGCATTCAACAAATCACCAGAAGACATTAACAGAACATGCCATAATATGGTGGATTATTTGTGAATCCACCGACGTAATGATTGCATATTTTTTTTTTTTTTTTTTTTTTTTTGGCGTTCGCCTTATTTATCTATTCCCCAAGGCGTGTGTGCGTTACACTGTGGTTTTTATTTTGCGCCTGTCGGCCCAGTGCATCCAACTTCAGCATGCATTTTATGTAAGGGTCTGCTTCCTCCTGCATTTTCTAAGGGTTTGTTTCCCCGGGGTAACGGCCGGTGCTGTGATGGGGATCGAACCCAGCACCTTCTGATTGTGAGCCGTGCCACTTAACCACTAGGCCACGCCGTCCCCTCCAGTGATTGCATATAACATGGCTAGATGAGGATGTCCACTTGAAAACTTTGGATAAGAAGAAGATAGCATATACTGTGACAATAAACCCACTCACAAGGTGATTGCATGTTCCCGACATATAACATGGCTGCACTTCATGACACCATCGTCCCCAAAGAATTTGATGGAGTTGCCGTTGAGGTCCTCATTGTAGATCAGCTGGAGGTTGCCCAGGCCCAGTTTCTGAAAAACAGTTTCATCATCAAACACATTATTCTCCTCTAACCATATACACCAAGAGCAACACAGCACGAAAGTACGTTGTTTGTTCTTACAGTGGTGGCTTCTGTAGCAATTTGTTGTTCATCATGAGGTTGCTAGCCCCATAGCCAACCCTCTTCAGTTCACTGTTATGACATGCTTTTGAGGTGTGGTGTGCCTTTCTCCTCTGTAATCCATAAGCTCCTAAAGTATTACTGGTAACGTTGTATAAGCTCCGGAATCAAGATACTGAGCAGCACATGAGCTGCAGTGGTTAGCGACCTATAGCTGACTGCTAGCGTCAGGGCCAGCGAACCATAGCTGCCAAGACCCTTCTACACCTCCACGCGGTGATCCTGGATAAAAGGCTGCAGCAGGGCAGACTGGCTAAGGAGAAGGGATCGAAGAGGGAATGCTAACCCGGTACTCAAAAAATGCTTGCTGAAGTCGGATGTGTTGGACAGAAAGGTGCAAATATCGCAGCCAAGCTGTAAACTACGACACAATGCATTCCGTTCTCTGGACTACATTCTGCTACTTAAGCCCTTTCAGGGTTTGGTAGTGGGAGATTGAGAGCGAACGAAGTAGAAGCTCCTAAAGTATTACTGGTAATGTTGTATAAGCTCCTAAAGTATTACTGGTAATGTATAAGTTCCTAAAGTATTACAGGTAATGTTGTATAAGCTCCTAAAGTATTACTGGTAATGTATAAGTTCCTAAAGTATTACAGGTAATGTTGTATAAGCTCCTAAAGTATTACAGGTAATGTATAAGCTCCTAAAGTATTACAGGTAATGTTGTATAAGTTCCTAAAGTATTACAGGTAATGTTGTAAAAATTCCTAAAGTATTACAGGTAATGTTGTATAAGCTCCTAAAGTATTACTGGTAATGTATAAGCTCCTAAAGTATTACAGGTAATGTTGTATAAGCTCCTAAAGTATTACAGGTAATGTTGTATAAGTTCATAAAATATTACTGCTAATGTTGTATAAGTTCATAAAGTATTACAGGTAATGGTGTATAAGTTCCTAAAGTATTACAGGTAATGTTGTATAAGCTCCTAAAGTATTACTGGTAATGTTGTATAAGCTCCTAAAGTATTACTGGTAATGTTGTGTAAGCTCCTAAAGTATTACTGGTAATGTTGTGTAAGCTCCTAAAGTATTACTGGTAATGTTGTGTAAGTATTACTGGTACAAAGGAGAAACATCAAAGAGTAATACTGAAAACATCACATACAATATTACTGAAAACAGTATTACTGAAAACATCAGAGTATTACTGAAAACATCACAGAGTATTACTCAAACATCACATATAATATTACTGAAAACATCAAAAAGTATTACTGAAAACATCACATATAATATTACTGAAAACATCACAAAGTATTACTGAAAACATCACAAAGATTACTGAAAACATCACAGAAAATTACTGAAAAAATTACTGAAAACATCAAATATGAAAACATGTACTAGGTACACCTGGAAACCTGGTATACAAACAAGCATGCATGCTGCCAGGTAGCCAAAGTTATCCGTAGGTTCTTTTATGCAATTTTACTTCCTACAGCTTACTAGGCCTGGCGGAGCAAGTACACAGGACCTCCTATAGGCCTAGGCGCTAGATCTCAGTCTCTTTAGACCAGTGTTTGCCTGAAATGGGTGGGCCTGTCATCTCCTGAAAGGCCTTGCCTCTGTGCTTCAGCCACCCAGTGAAACGCTGATAAGGTTGCATGCCACAACAACATTATATACAATTCTCTAATACAACTACTACATCTAGGTGTGGATCTCAGGCTGTATAGAATAGGACCACCATGATTCGCTGGCCCTGACGCAGGCAGTCAGTTATGTGTCGCTGGCCCTGACACAAGCAGTCAGTTATGTGTCGCTGGCCCTGACACAAGCAGTCAGTTATGTGTCGCTGGCCCTGACGCAAGCAGTCAGCTATGTGTCGCTGGCCCTGACACAAGCAGTCAGTGGCTGCTGTAATCTCAGTCTCTTTGCCTTGGGCCCCAGCCACTAGTTTGAGAAACATTGTTTAATCGTTACAAATCATATACAGAAACAACATATTTGATATGTTAGTACGTTAGAGACAAAAGATTCACTTTCCATTGAATATCTACAAATATGATGATTACTTGAGGGTCGACTGCTCCACACCTGGGCAGACAGATATCAAACAGAAGCAAATGACAAGTTTACCTTCCACTTGCCCTCCTCAAGAACACTGAGTGTCACCCTCTTTTCATAAAGCACTTCATTATCTTCATCATCCTCTTCCCCTTCTTCATCCTCATAATCCTCATCTTCAGCATCCTCTTCCTCTTCACCCTCCTCTTCAACATCATCATAAGCTGCTTCAGCTTGTTCAGGTGATGATTCTTGCTGCTGCTGTTGCTGCTCTTCCTGCTGCTGCTGTTGAGCTGTTGACTGCTCTGTTCATACAAAAATATTTTGAAAATAACATAAGACTAATTGTGACGAAGACATTCAAACAACAAACATTTACAAGAACGGTCAATTTTGTCAGAATATTAACCAATTACACAAATTATCCACCAATTACAAATTATCAGCCAATTACACAAATTAACCAATTACACAAATTAACCAATTATACACATTATAAATCAACCAATTATTTGTAATTAGGTTTGGCTACACATAACCGGGGTTGGGTGTGGTGTGTGAGAACTACAACAAAGGTCAGGGCGACACAGGTTCTGTCCAATAGTAAGGTGTTAGCCATACATGTCAAGAATTGGAGACCACATCCCACAAGATAATCACTACAAAAGTATTAAACAAACAAGGACTTTTTTTGTCTATAAATGCATCTAGTGGTTAAATAACAGCAAACAAAAACAAAAGGTTAAAGGTTGTCTCAAAGCAGATGCTACAATTTGAGATGAGATGAAGTGTTGGAGATGAGATGAAGTGTTAGAGATGAGATGAGATGAAGTGCTGGAGATGAGATGAGATGAAGTGTTGGAGATGAGATGAGATGAAGTGTTGGAGATGAGATGAGATGAAGTGTTGGAGATGAGATGAGATGAAGTGTTGGAGATGAGATGAAGTGTTGGAGATGAGATGAGATGAAGTGTTGGAGATGAAGTGTTGGAGATGAGATGAGATGAAGTGTTGGAGATGAGATGAAGTGTTGGACATGAGATGAGATAAGTGTTGGAGATGAGATGAGATAAGTGTTGGAGATGAAGTGTTGGAGATGAGATGAAGTGTTGGAGATGAGATGAGATGAAGTGTTGGAGATGAGATGAAGTGTTGGAGATGAGATGAGATGAAGTGTTGGAGATGAAGTGTTGGAGATGAGATGAGATGAAGTGTTGGAGATGAGATGAAGTGTTGGACATGAGATGAGATAAGTGTTGGAGATGAGATGAGATAAGTGTTGGAGATGAAGTGTTGGAGATGAGATGAGATGAAGTGTTGGAGATGAGATGAAGTGTTGAGATGAATTTTTGGAGATGAGATGAAGTATTGGAGATGAGATGAAGTGTCGAAGATGAGATGAATTGTTGGAGATGATATTTGATAGGGAGCCAACATTTGTTAGATCTGGTGACCAGTTCCCTTCATGATGTGTAACTTTACATAGCTGAGTCAGGCACCCATTTGCAGTTGGGTATTCTGTAGCTTGACATGACAAGCACAAGTACTCTGCGCAGTGATGTGAGAGATAAGTGCTTTAACCACATCGACATTCATGTGCTCTAAGTAAAAACCTGACAATCTGAATCAAATGGATGCTCTGTAGGATATATGTACGCACATACGAGCATGTATGTAGGTGTATTAGTATTATATGTGTACATACAAGCATGTATGTAGGTGTATTGGTATTATGTGTACATACGAGCATGTATGTAGGTGTATTAGAATTAAATATGTACGTACGTACAAGCATGTATGTAGGTGTATTAGTATTATATGTGTACATACGAGCATGTATGTAGGTGTATTAGTATTATATATGTTAGATGGCAATAATAACATATTTGGAGATTGATGGTTATCATTACAAACATCATCAACATCTGAAAGTACCTTGATTATGAGTACATCAAAGTTTATATATAGTGAGTGTCCAGCATATATATAGATAGCTTGTAGCAAATAAACACAACATACAAAAATATGAGGATGGCCAATCAGGCACACACAAAATAAACAGGTGGCCAATCACAAAATACATGTCCTGAGAGAGAGAGAGAGAGAGAGAGAGAGAGGAGAGAGAGAGAGAGAGAGAGAGAGAGAGAGAGACAGACAGAGAGAGAGAGAGAGAGAGAGATACAAACTAAATTGATGGCCAATCAGGCACATACAACACTTGATTAGCTTTAAATTAGACATGAACTTCCAATAATATCAACAAGAATGGTTGCAGCATATGTTAAGCAACCATCTTATTTAGTGAGGGCAACAGTGCCTGCAAAAAAACTTCATAACAACACAGACATGCACTGGTGCCATCTGACTGTACACTCAATAAGAGGCAGGGGCCACACAGGGAGGACGGACATGCATGCGTGTGTGGCTAGGTATGTACGAGTGGAGCGATGGTTTCATTCTAACTTTGGATTGGGAATTAAAAGAATTGATCTAGTGCACACACAGATAACTATCAGCTGTTCCAATGGGAGAAGTTGGTCACAGACAGATAACTATCAGCTGTTCCAATGGGAGAAGTTGGTCACAGACAGATAACTATCAGCTGTTCCAATGGGAGAAGTTGGTCACACACAGATAACTATCAGTTGTTCCAATGGGAGAAGTTGGTCACAGACAGATAACTATCAGCTGTTCCAATGGGAGAAGTTGGTCACAGACAGATAACTATCGGCTGTTCCAATGGGAGAAGTGGGTCACGGACAGATAACTATCAGCTGTTCCAATGGGAGAAGTGGGTCACAGACAGATAACTATCAGCTGTTCCAATGGGAGAAGTGGGTCACAGACAGATAACTATCAGCTGTTCCAATGGGAGAAGTGGATCACCGACAGATAACTATCAGCTGTTCCAATGGGAGAAGTGGGTCTGTACATGAAGACTTTCCTTTCTCTTATCTACCTTAAACCTTGAACATTTTAGCTAGACAACTGATCAACACGATGTGGCATCTTTCATGTTTGAGTTCTGAGATGAGTGTACAAATGAAACTAGTTTTCTAAATGAACAGATTAGCATGATTGATATGTTATTTGGGAGATAATTGAATATGCTGTTCAATAAATTTGTCTGAGATTGTGAATGTGCAATTTATAATGCTATGAATGATCGGAATGAATGATTAGATAGATGAATGATTGGATAGATGAATGATTGGATAGATGAATGATTGGATAGAAACATGGGCGTCTCCCCTGGCTGGGCCTAGTTCTAGGCCTAGTACAGAAACATGGGCGTCTCCCCTGGCTGGAACTAGTTCTAGGCCTAGTACAGAAACATGGGCGTCTCCCCTGGCTGGAACTAGTTCTAGGCCTAGTACAGAAACATGGGCGTCTCCCCTGGCTGGACCTAGTTCTAGGCCTAGTACAGAAACATGGGCGTCTCCCCTGGCTGGACCTAGTTCTAGGCCTAGTACAGAAACATGGGCGTCTCCCCTGGCTGGACCTAGTTCTAGGCCTAGTACAGAAACATGGGCGTCTCCCCTGGCTGGACCTAGTTCTAGGCCTAGTACAGAAACATGGGCGTCTCCCCTGGCTGGACCTAGTTCTAGGCCTAGTACAGAAACATGGGCGTCTCCCCTGGCTGGGGACATTTCAAACTTTCCTAACTTCTGTGAAAATGGATATACTCTATAATGATCCTGAATTGATAAGTTTTTGTTTTACTGAAGGGTTTAAATATTATTGAAGTACAATATATTTTGTTCTGTGAATTGACATTTGTTCTATTTCAATCATTAAATATCTTTCATAAAATTGTGTAACTGTTGATATGTTTAACTATGTTCATATAATAGGTCTTTCATTTCTGCATATTTGGACATATAACACTTGAGTTTATACTTATAAATAAATATGCTAATCTAAAATCAGTAACAGCAAACTGTATAAAAGTTACTTGTTAAAATGAGCTCGTAAAAACGTGGTTTTTGAGCGCGTATTCTAAGAGTTAAGCAAGAAAAGAGAGAAAGCCAGAGAGAGATAAGTTAATTGCGCTACATATACAAGCTGTTGTACAGGGTGAAGCTGTGATAAACTGAAGCCCAGTTCCAGATCATGCTAGTTATATGTGGTCTACGCAAGGCAATCTATATCTGAGAGAAACCTCACATACCAGAGTTGAGAGGCACCTTGCTAGGATCCAGCCATCGGATGCCAGAATCTGGCCCCGGCTTGCTAGATTGGTGTGAGGAGCTTGTGTCACCAACATGAGACATTGAAGGTGCTGTTCGGGCTACAGTATCCGAGGGTCGTGAGCTTAAGGTCCTCTCTTGGGCTTTTTGCTTTTGATGTCTCACTGCTTTCAAAGCAGCTGTAGCTGTCGTCGTATCCTGCTTAGCTGTTTTGTTACCAAGTGGCATATAAGAAGATGCACTTACTATGTCAGCATCGAAAACATCTAGAGCTTTGGTGTGGTAGATATTTCCTCGGCCACCTAATGGGGTCACGGATGTTGAAGTTATACCCTGTTCAACCTTCTCAGTCCCACCTAGTGGTATGTACGAAGATGCTGTCATTGTATCTTGTCCTGCCACATCTAGAGCTTTGGTGTGGTAGATATTTCCTCGGCCACCTAATGGGGTCACGGATGTTGAAGTTATACCCTGTTCAACCTTCTCAGTCCCACCTAGTGGTATGTACGAAGATGCTGTCATTGTATCTTGTCCTGCCACATCTAAGGCTTTGGTGTGGTAGATATTTCCTCGGCCACCTAACTGCTGGTGTGATGAGACCAGGTGTGAATCAAATCCTTGTCGTTGACCTCCTAGGGGTGAGTACAAGCTGGGTGTTACAAAGTCTTGCCCTAAAACATCCAGAGCCTTTGTGTGGTAAATGTTGCCTCTGTTTCCGAGATGTGGGTGAGATGTTGCACTCAGTATCTCACTATCAGAAGAGTGAGATTTGTCTCCTCCAAGTGCTGTAAATGAAGAAGGTGTTACAAAGTCTTGTTCTAAAACATCTAGAGCCTTTGTGTGGTGAATGTTGCCTTTATCACCCTGAAGAGGGTATGATGCCTGGACCATGGTGTCCATTAGTGCTGCACCTTTATCTGTGTGTCCCTGCTTGTCTCCTGGTCCATGGCTGATAGGGCTAACAACATCAACAGTCAGTGGTTGTGCAACCGTGCCCCAGGTGGCAGGAGAGGAGTGGTTAGAGACAGGTGAGGTGTCTTCAACTGGCCTCTCTAAACAAGATTAGAAAACAGATTGGATTTGGTTAGAGACAGGTGAGGTGTCTTTAACTGGCCTCTAAACAAGATTAGAAAACAGATTGGATTTGGTTAGAGACAGGTGAGGTGTCTTCAACTGGCCTCTCTAAACAAGATTAGAAAACAGATTGGATTTGGTTAGAGACAGGTGAGGTGTCTTCAACTGGCCTCTCTAAACAAGATTAGAAAACAGATTGGATTTGGTTAGAGATAGGTCAGGTGTCTTCAACTGGCCTCTCTAAACAAGATTAGAAAACAGATTGGATTTGGTTAGAGACAGGTGAGGTGTCTTCAACTGGCCTCTCTAAACAAGATTAGAAAACAGATTGGATTTCATTTCTGGATGACTGCCTAAACATGCAAGGATGATGGTTTGTATTTGTGCTCCAGGTCAAGCATAGGCTCCCAACTACAGGTGGCCTCACCTATATCCAAGCATTTGCTGTGGCTGTTTCATAGCAACGATTGTACATGATGTTGCTAGCCCCAAGCACAACTCTCTACCTGTTTGGAAGGTTAGAGTGGCCTGTTCTTGACAATGCAGGTATATGTAAATATGCAATGGTCCAACTATTATTATAACAATACTTTTTGTTCATCAACAATTGGAAGCTATGGGAAGCATACATTTTTGTAATGATTAAATTTTCAGAAATGAAATGCTTCGGCTCAAACTAAACGGAACGACTACAATTCTGCTGGTTGAAAAAAATGAGTCTCCACTAAAATCAAATAATTCAAGTCAGGTCATCCCGTAACCGGTGAAATCGTTGGGGCACACATGAAGACATCCTCACAAACCCACACCACATTTCTGTCAGCGGCAGCTGTCTGTGCCTCTTCTGGTCAGAGTTTGGTCCATTCTTTTATGTTGTCCTCCCCCTCTTTTTGGGACAGCCTTTTCGTCGTCTGCCTTGCACCTTTCCGTGGAGGATGGTATTTGCAAGACCATTTGATCTCGATATGTGACCGTACCAAGCAAATTTTTGTTCTTTTGACAGTTGCCAAGAGGTCTTCAAAAGGCCCTATTGCTGTTGTAATTCTATCTCGTATTTCCTCATTTGTAACTCGATCTTTGCATGTGATTCAGTTCCCACTAAAATCACATGATTCTCAGTCTCCACTAAAATCAAATGATTCAGTTTTTGGGTTCTTGGGAACTCTTTAAACTCCAGAATTATTTTCCTCATCTGGACGGTTATCTGACTTTGGACTTTCAAGCACTAGATGTCAACAACTTCACACCTCTGTAATATTTCTATTTTGTGTAATAGAACCTATCATAATATATCAAATGACAGTGAAATGAATGCACAACAGACAAAAATTGCTAGTAGGACATAATATTGTAGGGTTACATAAATATGAGACGGAGAGTGAGCAAAGAAAACAACCAAAAAAAATAAAACGTCATCCCCAAAATTGTATAAGTGGAACAGGCATTCAGGCGCCAGAAGTATTCAAAATGTTTATTTTTACAATTTCTATCCATTTAGACCTTTGGTAGATGAGTGTCCTGTACAGAATGTACTAACAATAATAGAATACCCAAAAGTTCACACAAACTGCTTATAGAAATGTAACGCTAGATGATACTGTCGAACCTCTTGTTCTGGATGGTCGCTTATCATCACTACTACAGCTAGGCACATAGGATTCAATAGCATCAGACAAATTAGAATCACTACTACAGCTAGGCACATAAGATTCAATAGCATCAGACAAATTAGAATCACTACTACAGCTAGGCACATAAGATTCAATAGCATCAGACAAATTAGAATCACTACTACAGCTAGGCACATAAGATTCAATAGCATCAGACAAATTAGAATCACTACTACAGCTAGGCACATAGGATTCAATAGCATCAGACAAATTAGAATCACTACTACAGCTAGGCACATAAGATTCAATAGCATTAGAATCACAATCTGATTCTTCAACATCAATTATTTCTGGAACTTGCTGCTCAGTCTTTTAAGTGGCAAATCCCTAGATGGGCCATGCATACCTTCCATTATAAACAAGAAAACAGTAAATTTCACACAACTCGTCAACATGTTTTTGCTTTTATGAACAACTCTGGAAAACAGATCTAGCAGCCAGAAATAAAAGGGAAATCATTCTAGTTCATTGCTGGCATTGTTAGAATGCGAATTACCCAAACAGAAACAAAATAAATACATTTTTATACAGAGAGAATGGTACCGTTCCTCCAGCGGGAGGCATTTTAAAAAAGGAACGATCCCATCAACTCTCCGGATTGAAAGAGTTCAGATGTAACAGTCACTCGTCACAATTTCCTATTTGTGTATAATTGGTAATTTAGAATCCCAAGTCACAATCTCTTATTTTTCGCAAGCTGTGCCCATAAGAACCCAATTGTGCTGGCTACACAAGATCAGATAAACTATTGTTTGACCACTAGAACTTATGTAACACCTTCAAGGTTAATGAAAAGTCTGCTTTTGGGTAGGATTCCGCAGCATTTTTTGGTGAATGGCAACCTCGTCATGGATCCCACAGAGAGAGACCACTGCTGCAAGACCTTAACCACGTGCTTCTAGCAAGGAGGCAAACCCCCGTGGTGGCCTCCTGAATCTGTCATGCTTCTAGCAAGGAGGCAAACCCCCGTGGTGGCCTCCTGAATCTGTTATGCTTCTAGCAAGGAGGCAAACCCCCATGGTGACCTCCTGAATCTGTCATGCTTCTAGCAAGGAGGCAAACCCCCGTGGTGGCCTCCTGAATCTGTCACAGAAAAAACTCTAAAGTAATAATAATGTTTCTAAATTGAGCCTACATTATACTGGGGGTCACAAAGTAAAAACGTATCATTGGAAATATACAGGCAGAATTATGCACACTACACAATGGTATCTGTGATGACAGACAAAGATGCTTGACAATCATAGTCAATTTAGTAATGGTCTTAAGTCAGCTTTTGAATCACAGAAAAAGTTTATTCAAATATTCCCTGCATCAATAATGTTTATGGAGATGTATTTCACACCCAGTTGGCTACTGTACCCTCTACGTTGTGTGCAACTCAAGTGTTGGGAAGTCTTCTATCCTAACTTGGTTTATTCACTGACAAACATACGGAGATTGCTGAAAGTACAATTGATATGAGCTGTCATGGCTGCACTACTTCAGGGTGGCAAAGGAAGATTCATTAGACATGCACCAGATTGACTTACCACTGCTCACAAGTCTCAGCTTTTCTTGGCAATCCTCAAAGACTGTCTTGAATTCTATAGCAGCTTCTTTAGCCTGTCAAGATACATCACAATTCAATTAAGACATGAGACTTTAGCCTGTCAAGACATATCACAATTCAATTAAGACATGAGACTTTAGCCTGTCAAGACATATCACAATTCAATTAAGACATGAGACTTTAGCCTGTCAAGACATATCACAATTCAATTAAGACATGAGACTTTAGCCTATCAAGACATATCACAATTCAATTAAGACATGAGACTTTAGCCTATCAAGACATATCACAATTCAATTAAGACATGAGACTTTAGCCTATCAAGACATATCACAATTCAATTAAGACATGAGACTTTAGCCTATCAAGACATATCACAATTCAATTAAGACATGAGACTTTAGCCTGTCGAGACATATCACAATTCAGTTAGGACATGAGACTTTAGCCTGTCAAGGACATATCACAATTCAGTTAGGACATGAGACGTTAGCCTGTCAAGGACATGCGACTTTAGTCTGTTAAGACATGAGACTTTAGCCTGTCAAGACATATCACAATTCAGTTAGGACATGAGACTTTAGCCTGTCAAGACATATCACAATTCAGTTAGGACATGAGACGTTAGCCTGTCAAGACATTTCACAATTCAGTTAGGACATGAGACTTTAGACATATCACAATTCAGTTAGGACATGAGACTTTAGCCTGTCAAGGACATGCGACTTTAGTCTGTTAAGACATGAGACTTTAGTCTGTTAAGACATGAGACTTTAGCATATCAAGGACATGAGACTTTAGTCTGTCAAGGACACGAGACTTTAGTCTGTCAAGGACACAAGACTTTAGTCTGTCTCGGACATGAGCCTTTTGCCTGTCAGACATTTGACAATTCGAGACATAAGACTTCTGAAACAAGTTTATCCATAGCTACTTCTCTAGAGCTGAGGTAGAGCAGTGGTTAGTGCAATATCTTCCCAGCCAAGCGATCAGGGTTCAGTCCCCAGCCTCAACAGGTGGGCACCAGAACAATCTGGTAAGTCCAGGTGGATGGTGTAATGCTGATCACCCCTAGTGTGTTGTTGGTCTAGACAAATATGCCATACATCATTTTTTAAATTTTCTTTTCTAAAACTAACTTGCCACAGATCATTCATTGCCAATTCATCTTAATTTGTTCTATACTGTTGTCTTATCTTACCTTGGATGTTCTCTAGGGGCTTGTCTTACCTTGGATGTTCTCTAGGGGCTTATCTTACTTTGGATGTTCTCTAGGGTCGAATCTTACCTTGGATGTTCTCTAGGGGCTTGTCTTACCTTGGATGTTCTCTAGGGGCTTGTCTTACCTTGTATGTTCTCTAGGGGCTTGTCTTACCTTGGATGTTCTCTAGGGGCTTGTCTTACCTTGTATGTTCTCTAGGGGCTTGTCTTACCTTGGATGTTCTCTAGGGGCTTGTCTTACCTTGTATGTTCTCTAGGGGCTTGTCTTACCTTGGATGTTCTCTAGGGGCTTGTCTTACCTTGGATGTTCTCTAGGGGCTTGTCTTACCTTGGATGTTCTCTAGGGGCTTGTCTTACCTTGGATGTTCTCTAGGGGCTTGTCTTACCTTGGATGTTCTCTAGGGGCTTGTCTTACCTTGTATGTTCTCTAGGGGCTTGTCTTACCTTGGATGTTCTCTAGGGGCTTGTCTTACCTTGGATGTTCTCTAGGGGCTTGTCTTACCTTGGATGTTCTCTAGGGGCTTGTTCTTTCTCTTGTTCAAGTCGATTAACTTCATCTATCTGGTTCATGTTTGGTAACACAGGACAGGCCCTAATGGGTGGTCACCTTGGTAACACAGGACAGGCCCTAATGGGTGGTCACCTTGGTAACACAGGACAGGCCCTAATGGGTGGTCACCTTGGTAACACAAGACAGACCCTAATAGGTGGTCACCTTGGTAACACAGGACAGACCCTAATGTGTGGTCACCTTGGTAACACAGGACAGACCCTAATGTGTGGTCACCTTGGTAACACAGGACAGACCCTAATGGGTGGTTACCTCCAATTTCTCATTGTAGGCTATCATCTTGAGCTCTGCTCCTCAGGCTCCAGAATTCTCTATTTTTCACCAGGTAATCATCTAACACCTGTGGGTTCTATTACATGTCATGTTTGGTTATATTGTTAAGTTTCCTCCTGTGTCCTACCCATCTCTACCTTCTCTTTGTAACCTCCAGCTGTAGATAGAGTTTCCTAGTTGATCCCAGGACATTAACTCTTCAGTCCTCCGACTCTACACAAATAGGGAGTCTGTAATATTCTGGCAGAACCCAAATGTGTTCCAAATCACAAAGGAAGCCAACTAGTCACCATGGTGGTGATTTGCACTTAGCACTGGTAGAGCCACAAACTCAGATAGCCACTTTACAGGAAGCCTGTATCTGCGTATAGTTGTTTTACATGACAGATCTGCTAGCCCTATGCACAACCCTCTTTAGCCACCTTTACTGTATGCCCGGAAAGCTGGTATTATTGTAGCACCCTGGTAGTTGCGAGACAGACCCACAACAGATGTGTTGAATACTGCCCACAGACAGACAACCCAACCAGCTGACACTCACAGGATATCTTCTCAAATCGTTACTACAAACACATGGTTGCAACAGCAGCCCTCAAACAATCAGCAAGATGACAACTGACCTTAAACTTGATGGCAAACTGCTCCACGCTTGGTTCACTATCTGTTAAATCATTGGCTATCCAGCACCAGGAGGTCTCGGACGACATCATTGGTTTTAGTTCCATATCAACGGAGATGAGGTGGTTGCAGGAGACCTTGAGAACCTGCTCTCTGCGCTGCAGTACCCGGAACATGGCTGAACAGTGGAACATAACTCTGTTTTAGCAAGGACATTTCTATTTCTACTACTGCCCCTAATAAGTTATGTTTGTATGCAATATGTTTGTGATATGTGACAGATGTACATTGCAACATATATATCTATATTGTGTAATGTATAAGATCTATCAAATTGAGATTGTGACAAATGACAGATTAATCTACTCAGACATATGACAGATTAATCTAAACTGAGATGGGGAGGAAGACTAACATCTGGTCAGGCAAAATATACTCATCAGACATGTTAGTCAGGCAAAACATACTGGCCAAGACCCTCACCTCGGCTTCCTAGTAGCCCTCTCTAGAAACAGACTGTTTTCATGACAGCCTGGCTAACAAGGTGAGGGATTGACGTGATCCCCATTGTAGTGAGTGACACGTAGATGAAGCCAATAATCGCACAACCGCCTCAGGATCCAGGTCCACCTTCTTAAGCACGCTCGGGATATGAGGAAAGCTACTGCAACCCGCCACTTAACGTCCTTTTCAGGGCGAATAAAAGAGTAGCCTACTCATTGTGGGCTTTCGAGAATAACAATCTATACTGAGACATGTGATAGATCTCTCTGATCAAAATTGTGCCATGTGATAGATCTATCTATACTGTGACATATTCTCTCTAATTCAAATTGTACCATGTGACAGATCTATCTATACTGTGACATGTGACAGATGTAAACTGACAGATAGTACTCACGATTTGTGTTGTGGGCCAAGATCTTCATGTCACCAACACCCCTTTCCTTCCACTGCCCCAGCTGTTTGTCATACTTGTACAACTTGGCTCTCTGACAAAACAAGGGAGCCCAATCCTCTTCTCCTAAACAATGGATAGTACGAGGCGTGATGAACAAAAATAATCAGGATTTATTTTGACAAAATACAAGAATTACAGATTTATAATAAATCTATTGCCTTAGAGGTAGTATTCCGAAGTATTCCCCCTCTGAAATAGTCGCCCTCAGAACCCACAGACTTATCCTAGCACAGTTTCCGCTGCTCAAAACATGTTTGAAGTCACCTTCTAAAATAGTGTACATCAACTAACTCTTTGTATCCTGTTCTATCTACTCAAATGTTTGTCCGTTAAGTGATATTTATTTTTATTCATCCAGACAAGAATGTTGTGACCTATTTTGCAGTGAAGCTGCGATATGTGTGCCTTTCGGCCCATCCGGTTTCAGGATGGCATTTTTTGGACTGTGATTTGCCTTCTCTCTGATACCTAATCTCTTAACCTTAAGCACGCCCTTGTCCGATCCCTTCTAACCAGCTCGGCCTGCAAAAACAGTGTGCGGAAAAAAAAAATTTTTTGTTGAACGGAGTCACTCCTGACAGCCATTTTTTACTGCTGACTACGCCCTCCATATATACACGATATTTTGCCGGTTAAAGTATCGTGTGTTCGATTACAAATGGCTTTTGAACAGTTTTAATTTTGTATACGCCGTTTGGAGCAAGCCGACTTTTTGCGAAAGGGGAAGTAGGTTGTTGGAAAAGATCTTTATCGAGTAGATCTGTTTATTTTGTTTGTTTAAATGAAAGAACTACGTTTGAATTGGAAACTAACAGTTGTGGCGATATTGTAAACACAGTATCGATACGTTGTTGTGGTTTCCATGGTTTTCTATCGAAGCGACTAGGCCTAGTGGTCGAGTCCAAATTTTTCCCGAGATTTTCATAAATTTTCAACTTCATCTTTTTAAATCTCAAAAACTAACAAACATACAACAAAAACAATAATACCCACATGTTCGTTATGCTATTGTGTATATTACACACCAGAAAATCATATTTATTGACAAACAAACATAAAAGTTACAAATTTTGAAAGACGACTACCACAGCGACTAATTAAGAAAATTAATTAGGTCAAATTTTTTTCAAAAATAATGTGGAGTGCGTAAGGTTAACCAGGCTGCATGGGTCGCTGGCTGCTGTCAGGGTCATCACTTCGAGATTGAATAGGGTCTTGGTCAGCTGTGGGTCACTGACTGCTGTTAGCTCATTCACTGCCCCAGCTGTGGGTCGCTGGCTGCTGTCAGCTCATTCACTGCCCCAGCTGTGGGTCACTGGCTGCTGTCAGCTCATTCACTGCCCCAGCTGTGGGTCGCTGGCTGCTGTCAGCTCATTCACTGCCCCAGCTGTGGGTCGCTGGCTGAGGTCAGCACATTCATGGCCCCAGCTGTGGGTCGCTGGCTGCTGTTAGCTCATTCACTGCCCCAGCTGTGGGTCGCTGGCTGCTGTTAGCTCATTCACTGCCCCAGCTGTGGGTTGCTGGCTGAGGTCAGCACATTAATGGCCCCAGCTCTGGGTCGCTGGCTGAGGTCAGCACATTCATGGCCCCAGCTGTGGGTCGCTGGCTGCTGTTAGCTCATTCACTGCCCCAGCTGTGGATCGCTGGCTGCTGTTAGCTCATTCACTGCCCCAGCTGTGGATCGCTGGCTGCTGTTAGCTCATTCATGGCCGCAGATGTGGGTCGCTGGCTGCTGTTAGCTTTAGATTAATGTGAGGAAGAAACTGCGCCCTTTGTCAACCTCACACTCTGGTCCTGAGCTACCTATTGACCACTGGCAAGATTTTATCGGGACTGGAGATAGCACAAAATGCAGATTTTTCCTCAGGGTTTACTCCCAAAGCCTTTCCTGTAAACAGGTATCCCACAGGGCAGCGGAGGGGGGATGACATCTATCTTTGTGTGTCGTGTCTTTCCCATAACTGAGGTCGTAGGGACATCACTCAGCGTGGAGTCATGTGTTGGACATCTCTCCTGGGCCATGTTCTAGTCCATTATAGTCGTGTCTAAATTTCACAATCACACCAAAACCGACGCTGTCTGCAGCTAGTAAAGTTCATCCATGTCAACTAGACCGTGAAATACGACACAGGTTTAAGTGTAGCACTAATTCATGCAGCCGATGTCCAGACCAGGATAATCAGAGGGAAGAAATCACAAAAACAAGCGTATCAACTAGTCGAAATGGAAAACGACTTTCTGTGAACACAAGCGTAAGCCTTCGATTAGTGTGAATTCCAGGCACATCCGTGGCCTGGCGCCATCTTAAATGAACCAAATCATTCACAGCAATGTTAGACCCGCAGCCAATATGGCGCCATCTTTGCCAGAGAGAACACCATACTATCCTATCAACAACCCTTAGAGTGTAGAAGTTGTCCAAAGAAAAATCTCAAAGCACCACTTTTTCAGGTGACCAACTCGTCTTTGATGCCTCCCATCAAGATATGTTGATTGGTTGTTCTACTTCAGGGTCTGTTATACACAGGATACAATGATATCTTAATGAACTACAGTTCCAAAGTAACCAGTCCCTCAAAGATCCATGTAGAGGAGCAGAAATGAGTGTTTCTCTAATGTTGTCCCCAGTTAGAGATCCCATGATCCCCTTAAGCTTTAGACCAGTCAGACTGTCCCCAGTTAGAGATCCCATGATCCCCTCAAGCTCTACAGTGGGACTGTCCCCAGTTAGAGATCCCCTCAAGCTCTAGATCAGTGGGACTGTCCCCAGTTAGAGATCCCATGATCCCCTCAAGCTTTAGACCAGTGAGACTGTCCCCAGTTAGAGATCCCATGATCCCCTCAAGCTTTAGACCAGTGGGACTGTCTTCAGTTAGAGATCCCATGATCCCCTCTAGACCAGTGGGACTGTCCCCAGTTAGAGATCCCATGATCCCCTCAAGCTCTACAGTGGGACTGTCCCCAGTTAGAGATCCCTTCAAGCTCTAGATCAGTGGGACTGTCCCCAGTTAGAGATCCCATTATCCCCTCAAGCTCTACAGTGGGAATGTCCCCAGTTAGAGATCCCATGATCCCCTCAAGCTTGACCAGTGGGACTGTCCCCAGTTAGAGATCCCATTATCCCCTCAAGCTCTACAGTGGGAATGTCCCCAGTTAGAGATTCCATGATCCCCTCAAGCTTGACCAGTGGGACTGTCCCCAGTTAGAGATCCCATGAGCCCCTTAAGCTTTAGACCAGTCAGACTGTCCCCAGTTAGAGATCCCATGATCCCCTCAAGCTCTACAGTGGGACTGTCCCCAGTTAGAGATCCCCTCAAGCTCTAGATCAGTGGGACTGTCCCCAGTTAGAGATCCCATTATCCCCTCAAGCTCTACAGTGGGAATGTCCCCAGTTAGAGATCCCATGATCCCCTCAAGCTTGACCAGTGGGACTGTCCCCAGTTAGAGATCCCATGATCCCCTCAAGCTCTAGACCAGTGGGACTGTCCCCAGTTGGAGATTCCATGACCCCTCTAGACCAGTGGGACTGTCCCCAGTTAGAGATCCCATGATCTCCTCAAGCTTTAGACCAGTGGGACTGTCCCCAGTTAGAGATCCCATGATCCCCTCAAGCTCTAGACCAGAGGGACTTCCCCAGTTAGAGATCCCATGATCCCCTCAAGCTCTAGACAGTGGTACTGTCCCCAGTTAGAGATCCCATGATCCCCTCAAGCTTTAGACCAGTGGGATTGTCCCCAGTTAGAGATCCCATGATCCCCTCTAGACCAGTGGGACTGTCCCCAGTTAGAGATCCCATGATCCCCTCAAGCTTTAGACCAGTGAGACTGTCCCCAGTTAGAGATCCCATGATCCGCTCAAGCTCTACAGTGGGACTGTCCCCAGTTAGAGATCCCATGATCCCCTCAAGCTCTAGGCCAGTGGGACTGTCCCCAGTTAGAGATCCCATGATCCCCTCAAGCTTTAGACCAGTGGGACTGTCCCCAGTTAGAGATCCCATGATCCCCTCAAGCTTTAGACCAGTGGGACTGTCCCCAGTTAGAGATCCCATGATCCCCTCAAGCTCTAGACCAGTGGGACTGTCCCCAGTTAGAGATCCCATGATCCCCTCTAGACCAGTGGGACTGTCCCCAGTTAGAGATCCCATGATCCCCTCAAGCTTTAGACCAGTGGAACTGTCCCCAGTTAGAGATCCCATGATCCCCTCAAGCTTTAGACCAGTGAGACTGTCCCCAGTTAGAGATCCCATGATCCCCTCAAGCTTTAGACCAGTGGGACTGTCTTCAGTTAGAGATCCCATGATCCCCTCTAGACCAGTGGGACTGTCCCCAGTTAGAGATCCCATGATCCCCTCAAGCTTTAGACCAGTGGGACTGTCCCCAGTTAGAAATCCCATGATCCCCTCAAGCTTTAGACCAGTGAGACTGTCCCCAGTTAGAGATCCCATGATCCCCTCAAGCTTTAGACCAGTGGGAATGTCCCAAGTTAGAGATCCCATGATCCCCTCAAGCTTTAGACCAGTGGGACTGTCCCCAGTTAGAGATCCCATGATACCCTCAAGCTTTAGACCAGTGAGACTGTTCCCAGTTAGAGATCCCATGATCCCCTCAAGCTCTAGACCAGTGGGACTGTCCCCAGTTAGAGATCCCATGATCCCCTCAAGCTTTAGACCAGTGAGACTGTCCCCAGTTAGAGATCCCATGATCCCCTCAAGCTTTAGACCAGTGGGACTGTCCCAAGTTAGAGATCCCATGATCCCCTCATCGTGTTTCAGACTGGTGGGGCTGACAGACCCAGTCCTCTGAGCTGCTTTTAGGTATGGACACAGGTCATCTCCAGACATGTTTCAGATAATCAAAGCAGACATAACTTAAGGCTATAACTTACCTGTCTTAACCTTGACCAGGTCTGGCAGTGGTATAACTGGCTCAAAATGGATGTCTTCACTGGGTACAACACTATCATCCCCATCAGCAGCATCTCCTCCTCCTCCACCACTACCTCCAGGAGGTGCAGCTCCAAACAGCTTCTGACCAGCACCAGCAAATTTGAAGGGAGTTGAGGAACTGGCTGTGTGATCAACAAGAAATGTTTGTGAGTCTCTCCTCTTCTACCATGGTGTGTAGAGTCTTTTACCATGGTGTGTAGAGTCTTCTACCATGGGGTGTGGGGTCTTCTACCATGGGGTGTGGGGTCTTCTACCATGGAATGTGGGGGTCTTCTACCATGGGGTGTGGAGTCTTCTACCATGGGGTGTGGGGTCTTCTACAATGGGGTGTAGAGTCTTCTATGGGGTGTAGGTCTTCTACCATGGTGTGTAGAGTCTTCTACCATGGGGTGTAGTCTTCAGCATGGGGTGTAGAGTCTTCTACCATGGGGTGTAGAGTCTTCTACCATGGGGTGTAGAGTCTTCTACCATGGGGTGTAGAGTCTTCTACCATGGGGTGTAGAGTCTTCTACCATGGGCTGTGGGGTCTTCTACCATGGGGTGTAGAGTCTTCTACCATGGGGTGTAGAGTCTTCTACCATGGGTTGTAGAGTCTTCTACCATGGGGTGTGGGGTCTTCTACCATGGGGTGTAGAGTCTTCTACCATAGGGTGTAGAGTCTTCTACCATGGGGTGTGGGGTCTTCTACCATGGGGTGTAAAGTCTTCTACCATGGGGTGTGGGGTCTTCTACCATGGGATGTAGAGTCTTCTACCATAGGGTGTAGTCTTCAGCATGGGGTGTAGAGTCTTCTACCACGGGGTGTAGTCTTCTACCTTGGGGTGTAGTCTTTCCATGGGGTGTAGAGTCTTCTACCATGGGTTGTAGAGTCTTCTACCATGGTGTGTAGAGTCTTCTACCATGCGGTGTATAGTTTTCTGCCATGGGGTGTAGAGTCTTCTACCATGGATGTGGGGTAATGACCATTGGACAGGTATCCCACTATTGGGTGTAGGGTACTCTGCCATAAGGTATAGAATCATCTACCATGCACAGACAGGGTAAGCTTACCCCATACCAAAACTTTAGGACATGGTAGCTGCCACTATCAGTTCAGTTCATCCCGTAACCCATCAGGACGTTGGGGACACACTTGAAGACACTCCCACATCTCTCTCTGTCCGCTGCCGCCAGTCGTGCCTCACCGGGATGAAGGTTAGACCACTCAGTGGTGTCTGCCCATCTCTTCCTTGGATGTCCCCGTACTCTCTTTCCTAGTACATAATCATGCAGTATCAAGTTTGTAGCTCCGTTGGACCTCGCTCCCACTATATCCAACCGTCATTAGCCCCCCTCTCATGACATACATTAGAAATAACAGTTGCTTGGAAAGGTGGTATCTCTATAAACAATGTGCCACCGCACCAGCCGTAGCCTGGGCCACAACACTTGGTATGCTCTGGCCAGGACTGCTTCTCTAGCCTGGTGATAGTATCATCAGCTGAATGCTCCGAGTACATTGTCTCTACTGATCTTCATCCGTAAAAGGTTATCCTTGTATTCTGTAAACTCGTATTTATAACCCATGTCAGGTTATCCAACTTACTATTAAAGGTTGAGTTAGTACCCCGACACCGCTGTCAGGGATAAAGTGATAGACTTTAGTGTACAAGGTCTCAGCTCGTTTATGAGGTGGGATGACCAGTCGTCTTTCCTACCCAAACAGTGTCAGCTTCCCATTCACAGCTGGGTCAACTGGTGCCAATAACGGCCAGGTACTTTTGCTATGAGAAGGAAGAAGTCAAGCACCGTGACACTCTATCTTACCATTACTCCATGTGAACTCGCTAGTCTTGGTGCCGGCCGCCAGGCTCGAGAAGTCCATGCTGGTAGTAGAAGCAAACATAAATGGGCCACCGGCTTTCTCTGACGGTGTGTCTGAAGTAAGGCTGGCAAAATCTGGAAGATTGGAAGCTCCTCCAAATGCAGGAATGTCTGGAGTAGTTTGGTCTTTGACTTTAGAGCTGTCTAGAAAAGGAACAAGAACAGAGATCTCAACTCTGGAAGATTTTGTTATCTGCTGTACAACTTGCACTTGACTTATTTATGTTTAATGAACACGCCACATATAATATACTGAATAGTTCGTCATTGAATCAACGTGCACCACATGTACAATATTCTCACTTTCAATCAAACCCCAAAACACCAAATTAAGTCTAAATGGCAAATTCCTGCAGCCAAACGACAACCCAAACTATCTGGGAGTCACATTTGATCGGCGCATGACATGGAAAAGTCAGATCGAGAGAAACCGAATGAGAGCCAGAGAAAGAATGGCAATCATGAGGAAACTTGCTGGCACAAGCTGGGGAGCAGACGAAAGTATACTAAAGAAACTGTACACTGGAAGAGTGAGACCAGTTCTCGAGTATGGCATTGCGGCATGGACAACGGCGAACTTCGATAAATTTAGCAAACTTCAAAACCAAGCCATGAGAGTTATAACAGGAGGCATGAAGTCAACGCCAAATTGTAGAACTTGAAAAGATTACAAAACTGCGATCCATGACCGATAGAAGAGACTGCAGTGCCCAGCTGCAGTCAGAGAAACTCCGAAGACTGACTAACCATCCAATGCACCAGAGACTAAACAATTTGGGAAATGGGAAACTAAAGCGGAGAAACTTTGCAGAAATAGCCAAAGCAAAGATGCACGAAGATCCCATAAACGTACTAACAACACCAAAGTCCATCACTACTATACGAAAACCTACCTGGAGGCAGGATATATTTCCAGAGGTGGTAGAAAATATACCAGGTATTGGAAACAAAAACTGCCAGACTGAAAAAGAAAGGAGAGATACTACCCTAAGCTTTATATCGAAAAACTACCCAAGCATGAACTGGACCCATGCATACACCGACGGTTCTGTAACAAACACTACACAGAACGGAGGGGCAGGAGCATTCCTGAACCTACCAAATGGCAGAAAAATAACACTGTCATTCGCTACTGGTAAGTACACAAGCAATTTCAGAGCGGAGGCAGAGGCACTGAGGGCGGCAGTGGAAGAAATGGTGACACACGAAAATGAAAGCCATACAGTCCTGCTTACAGATGCTCTGGCCGTAGTCACAGTGCTAAAAAGCCAGAAAAACACTGAGCTTAATGACTTAAGAGCAGTACTCTGTCAACTCTGCCAGCAGTCCACACCAAAAAGGGTAGTGGTACAGTGGGTCCCATCACACTGCAACATCCAAGGCAACGAGGAGGCAGACAGACTGGCAAAAGAAGGTGCGAGACTTCCACAAACAGATACTAGTATGACGTACGAAGAGTCAAAACGGCTTATTAAAGCCAGATACATGACCAAATGGGAAACTGAACATACCGGCTACACCAAAAACAATGCCTATTACCAGTTGAACAGAAGAGAGCAGGTCGTTGTCTTCAGACTTCGCACTGGCCACAATAGATTGAGATACCACCTATTCAACAAATTAAAGATAGGTGGTACCGACGAATGCCCGTGTAGTACCGGGAAAATGACCGTTAAGCATATGCTGCAGAACTGCCCGACATACGAGGATCAGAGAGAGCAGATGTGGCCATCACCAGTGGCAACACAAGACAAGCTATATGGCAGTATCGACAGCCTCAGGATGACCACCGCTTTTTTCGAAAAAATAATGGTTACTGTCTGACTGCGTACGATGAAGAAGAAGAATCAACGTGCAAGTGGAGGTTTCTATAAAACAGATCATAGTGGCACAGTTTTTCTTTTGAAAACGTATATACGAGGCATGTTCCAATGAAACCGGGCCAAAACTGCAACAAGTGAACATACGTGCCATGCGCATGATGGCATCACTTCTGGTGTCAACAGCACATACCTACCATTACGTTTGCAAAATGTCATTATCCTCCAACTCCTAGTTACCTCAGCTGAAAACATGGCGGGTGTGATGCGGAATCCATCCAGAGTTGATCAGCGAGCGGGGATCCGGTTTCTAACAGCTGAAGGATGTCAACCAGTTGATATTCATCGCAGAATACAGGCAGTGTATGGTGACAAAAGTGTGTTGAAGACAACAGTGAAGAATGTTTAAAGAAGGACGTGAGTTAACGAAGGATCTTCCGAGACCAGGTCAGGGGCAGGCATATTATTGCGTTAACTCACGTCATTCTTTAAACATCGTTTAAAACATCAAATCACCGCTCACCTCTCACGTGTCACACCCGCCATGTTTTCAGCGATCTGCTGAGGAAACTGAGTCAGAGTATAATTTAAATTTGGCAAACTTGGCAGTTGATATGTGCTGTTTACACCAAAAGTGACATCATGAGCATTGTTTATATGTTTATTTGTTGCAGTTTGGTCTGGTTTCATTTGAACATGCCTAGTATTTACTCGAGTCAAGTTATTCGCAATTTATCCGGAGATGAACAGCTTCTTATAGAAGATAATCCATGTGGAAGGATACTCCACCGGATTAGGAAAAATCATTTGTATAACATGTACACTTGACAGGCTACCATTTGTAATGCAGGCACATACAGACAAGTGTCTCCAAATCTACCTGTCGGACTAGCCTTGCCTACAACAAAATACAGCTGTTCAGTAAATCAGAAAGTTGACAAAGATGACGATAATAGTGATGGTATCAAGGGGAAAGTTGAAAATAACAATGCCCACACAGATATCATCCCATGAAAGATGATTGCTCCACCCACACCTCTAGTCCACAACAAGGACCCTTTGCTCACCTCTAGTCCACGACCAGGGCCCTTTGCTCACCTCTAGTCCACGACAAGAGCCCTTTGCTCACCTCTAGTCCACAATAAGGACCCTTTTCTCACCTCTAGTCCACGACAAGGGCCCTTTGCTCACCTCTAGTCCACGACAAGAGTCTGTTGCTCACCTCTAGTCCACAATAAGGACCCTTTTCTCACCTCTAGTCCACGACAATGGCCCTTTGCTCACCTCTAGTCCACGACAAGGGCCTGTTGCTCACCTCTAGTCCACGACAAGGGCCTGTTGCACACCTCTAGTCCACGACAAGAGTCTGTTGCTCACCTCTAGTCCACGACAAGGGCCTTTTGATCACATCAGTTGTAGGTTCTGTTGTTATGCCCATACAACCTGTTGAAGTCAGATGTGTCGGACCGAAAGGTGCAAATATTGCAGTCAAGCTGTAAACTAGCAACACAAAGCATTCCGGACAACAACCAGCTAATTCCAAAGCCCTGTTCAGGACTTGGTGGTGGGAGATTGAGAACAAATGCAGAAACTGTGCCCATATAAAACTGGCATACACTTTTTTTCTTTCATTCCTTGCATCACAAATTACCTTTTGCAACTTCCTGAACAGATGTTTTTTGCGCAGAATCCTTGTTGGCTGGTGTTGCTAGGCCTGATAATTTGGCTAGAGATAACCCAGCAGTTGGTAGGTCTCCATCCTCACAGCCAATACAACCTGGGCATGGAGGCTTGCTCTCATACAGGTAAAACGTGTCAGGTAGCAGATACCTGCGAGCTCTAGCCACCTGATCGTCTGTGGGCTTATCCTCTCCAACAAAAATGACGTCCCCATCGCTGCCTCCTGCAGACAAGATTCAGTGAAAGCAAATTTTTAAAATTCCTTTCATAATCAAATAAAAATTCATGAAAATATTGGTTAGTTTGTTGCTGACTCTAAAATCTTTCTAAATATAAGTACACATTTATTTGAGCAGTAGGAAAACCTGACACACAAGCAGCATTTCATTTCTGTTTCACATTTAACATCTTTCTACGTGTAAACATATATTTCTTTGGAAAGTGTGTGTGGTGAGATATGACCTCCTGTCGTCAGTACATCTGGCTAACAGTGATAGTGTGTGTAGTGAGACATGACCTCCTGTCGTCAGTACATCTGGCTAACAGTGATAGTGTGTGTGGTGAGACATGACCTCCTGTCGTCAGTACATCTGGCTAACAGTGATAGTGTGTGTAGTGAGACATGACCTCCTGTCGTCAGTACATCTGGCTAACAGTGATAGTGTGTGTAGTGAGACATGACCTCCTGTCGTCAGTACATCTGGCTTACAGTGATAGTGTGTGTAGTGAGACATGACCTCCTGTCGTCAGTACATCTGGCTTACAGTGATAGTGTGTGTAGTGAGACATGACCTCCTGTCGTCAGTACATCTGGCTTACAGTGATAGTGTGTGTGGTGAGACATGACCTCCTGTCGTCAGTACATCTGGCTTACAGTGATAGTGTGTGTGGTGAGACATGACCTCCTGTCGTCAGTACATCTGGCTAACAGTGATAGTGTGTGTAGTGAGACATGACCTCCTGTCGTCAGTACATCTGGCTAACAGTGATAGTGTGTGTAGTGAGACATGACCTCCTGTCGTCAGTACATCTGGCTTACAGTGATAGTGTGTGTGGTGAGACATGACCTCCTGTCGTCAGTACATCTGGCTAACAGTGATAGTGTGTGTGGTGAGACATGACCTCCTGTCGTCAGTACATCTGGCTAACAGTGATAGTGTGTGTAGTGAGACATGACCTCCTGTCGTCAGTACATCTGGCTAACAGTGATAGTGTGTGTAGTGAGACATGACCTCCTGTCGTCAGTACATCTGGCTTACAGTGATAGTGTGTGTGGTGAGACATGACCTCCTGTCGTCAGTACATCTGGCTAACAGTGATAGTGTGTGTAGTGAGACATGACCTCCTGTCGTCAGTACATCTGGCTAACAGTGATAGTGTGTGTAGTGAGACATGACCTCCTGTCGTCAGTACATCTGGCTAACAGTGATAGTGTGTGTGGTGAAGAGACATGACCTCCTGTCGTCAGTACATCTGGCTAACAGTGATAGTGTGTGTGGTGAGATATGACCTCCTGTCGTCAGTACACCTGGCTAACAGTGATAGTGTGTGTGGTGAGATATGACCTCCTGTCGTCAGTACATCTGGCTAACAGTGATAGTGTGTGTGGTGAGATATGACCTCCTGTCGTCAGTACATCTGGCTTACAGTGATAGTGTGTGTGGTGAGACATGACCTCCTGTCGTCAGTACACCTGGCTAACAGTGATAGTGTGTGTGGTGAGATATGACCTCCTGTCGTCAGTACATCTGGCTAACAGTGATAGTGTGTGTGGTGAGATATGACCTCCTGTCGTCAGTACATCTGGCTAACAGTGATGGTGTGTGTGGTGAGATATGACCTCCTGTCGTCAGTACATCTGGCTAACAGTGATAGTGTGTGTGGTGAGATATGACCTCCTGTCGTCAGTACATCTGGCTAACAGTGATAGTGTGTGTGGTGAGACATGACCTCCTGTCGTCAGTACATCTGGCTAACAGTGATAGTGTGTGTAGGTTTATTATGGCCAGATACATGACCAAATGGGAAATAGAACATACTGGCTACACAAAAAATGATGCCTATTACCAGTTAAGCAGAAGAGAGCAGGTCGTGGTCTTCAGACTCCGCACAGGCCACAACAGACTGAGGTACCACTTATTCAAAAACTAAAGATAGGTGGCACTGACGAATGCACCTGTGGTACCGGGAAAATGACCGCTGAACATCTGCTGCAAAATTGCCCGACATACGGGGACCAGAGAAAGCACAGGTGGCCATCACCAGTGCCAACACTAGACAAGCTCTATGGCAGTGTCGACAGCCTCAGGATGACAGCTGCTTTCTTCGAACAAATTCAAGTTGACGTCTGACAGCGTACGAAGAAGAAGATGTGTGTGGTGAAGAGATATGACCTCCTGTCATCAGTACATCTGGCTAACAGTGATAGTGTGTGTGAGGTGAGACATGACCTCAGCAACTTGGCACTTAACCCTTTCGCTGCCACACTTTTTTCAGCCAAGTCTGGCCCAGTGCCACTGCATTTTTTGGACATGATCACTTTTAAGGGTGATAATTTTAGAAAATCATAAAAAATCAAAAAATAAACTTGGGACCTTGAGACTTTCAGATTGTGTTCGGACATGGTTAAGCTTAATAATTTTGACATCATTGGGTCACGTGACCTTGGCGGTCATCTTGGATTTACACATTTTATTGTATAAAACAAGGGTACATTCAAAGAAATTTTATAAAAAATAAGATAATTGATTTCAATGCTAAAACACACTGATGACATGTTAAATGGCATGCTATGAAACATTATTTTATGTTTAAATCATTTCTAACATGTTTCTTTTAGTGTTATTTGGGTCTTGCAAAATTCTGTATTTTTCAGGTCAAAATTTTTTTTAAATAAAAAAAATTATTTCATATAGTCTATATTTTTTCACATTTATAAGTCATGTTTTCATTTCTACATTGCAACTAACCTGTCTGTATTAACATATAGTCCATGGTTCATAATCCAAATGCTACTGCTGTTGGCCTCACTCCCCATACTTGTCCACAGTATGATACAATTCGAAGCATGGGACAACACACAAAGCAACATTGTATCCTTTACAGAAATATGAAGTTTGGGCTCGCTTCCCAGCAGCATTGCAAACAACACATCTTGGTTTGTGCTTGGGATTGTCATATTTGTTGACGAAGTGTCTGGCAGATAGACGATCCAAAGGTGCACTGGCACTAGAAGCAGAGGCGCTGCGAGCAACAGTTGCTGCCTCAACAAGGGTTGTACTCGGAATTTGGAAACTTCTTAGATGACATTTTGCTGCCTGTGGTAGTATCTTTATAGAGAATATAGGCATTTACTGTACATGTTTCTATCAGAAAATGAAACAGCGGGAGATACCACTTAGAAGATTTGTGGAGGTGGGGATAAGTGCCAGAAATTTGGTCAAAGTGGTCGACACCCCCCATGTGAAAATTGTAGTTCTCAATCAATGCTGGCTTGTGTACAATTCTTCCATTGGGATGGCCTTTAGTGCGCAACCTTTTTTGTATGATATCATTTCCATCAACAGTGGAGATAAGGCTTACACGCTTGTTATCCATCCATGTGACAGCCAACATGGACTCATCATTTCTTACCGCAAATCGAGGAGGTTCACCTTTCTTCAGCTTGAGATGTTTTTTTTAGTTGGTCTGGAAATTGTTTCCTGTTTTCAGAAACAGTCCCACAAGCTCCAGTGTTTGCACCTCTGAGTTGCATAAACAGTTCTGGTGATGTATAGTAAGAGTCGGTAAACACAATATGACCTTTCCCCTTGTAGTCTGCAAGAAGCTCATGTACGACTCTTGCGCTAATTGATTCACCTGGATCTCGATTTTCCTCTTTGCCTGTATAAATTTTCAGCTTCAGGCAGTAGTGGGTTAAAGAATCGGCCAGAACAAACACCTTGAACCCCCATTTTGTGGGTTTGGCAGGGAGATACTGCTTCATGTGTATACGTCCCTTGAATATTACCATTGATTCATCAATTGCAAGATGCTGGCCAGGAGTGTAGAATTGCCCAAATGTTGACAAAATGATGTCCAGTAAGCCTTGAATCTTGAATAAAGGATTGTATCCAGGCTGTCCCCTATCTATTCTTTGAACATTGTCACAAAAATGTAGAAATGAACAAAGAATTTGGTAGCGGTTCCTACTCATGACTCTTGTGAACGGCATTTGAGTAAGCCAATGAGCCGTTTCCCAATAATCACTTAGTGAAGGCTTTTTGCACAATCCCATTGCAATTTGAAGACCAAGAAAATTTCAACCTCCTCAAAAGATGTGGGCTGCCAATTCTGTTTACGGGATTTACCCGAATAGCTATTACTGTTGGCATGTTGTTCTGCATAGCGATTTGTTTCTTGGACAATAAGGGTGATTGCAGCGTCTGGGAAGTAGAGTCTAAAATAATCTCTAACAGAAAAGTTTGTTGTGTTTACCTCACTACCCTGTTCAAGAACATATTGAGGTGCCCAATTCTGTGCAAACACATCCTCTACAGTCTCTGGAACTTTCCATGTCCACTTTGCTTCATTATGTTTGGATCTAGCAGTGGCAGCGCCACGCCTCCTTTTTTGAGGTGGGGGTCCATCTCCCGTCCCTGCACCACAAGAAGTATCTCCTGTCGACCTAACATCGTAAACATCGTCATCACTTGAATCGACGTTCAGTTCTATATCAGATTCTGAGTCCGTTATATCACTAGAACTAGCTAAAAAGTCTGAATCAGAGTCATTATGGACCTGGGTATCATCAGCTACATCGCTCATTTTGAAATTTTGTTTACGTATTGAAAAAATGCAATAAAAACGTTATATTTCGGACTGTAGGTGTTAAATTTTTCAAAACACACGCGTAGCCATTTAGTAGACCTCTCTAACGTGTGGAGGTAATATTTGGGTAAAATAAAACCGGTGTTTGTGTAGCGCAAATCACCGTAATAAAACTTCATACCGCTCGACGACTAAAGTCGTCCGTGGCACTGTAAGGGACATTGAGTTTGGACGACTTTAGTCGTCCGTGGCAGCGAAAGGGTTAATGATGATTATGAATTACATTGTGTACCTTTAAATAGGTCCCTCTTAACAGCTGGTGTGTCACCTTGACCTTGGTGTGATGGCGGCTCTACCTTCTGAGGACTTGTGCTAGCATTATCTCGACACTGATCAAAGACTTTTTTGAACTCTGCAGCCATATCTGTATTCCTGAACCTGATCGGACAAAAACCAGATGTATATTTAGTCAAATAACAATCAATTTACTGCATGTTTCTTACTGTAAACAGGTTTATACTGCTTGGATAATGTACATGGATATACTAGGTACAAACGTGTTGCCCGCATCCGTGTATCACAGCCCAACTATCAAATGTGGATCAGCTGTTTTGTTATGCTTAACCTTTAGCACGCCACGGTCGAGTACTACTCGACTCACTAGGCCTACAAAAACGGTGTACGGAAAATTTTTTTTTTTTTTTATACGGAGTCACTCCCAACAGCCATTTTTTACTGCTGAATACATGCTCCATATATACACGATATTTTGCCGGTTAAAGTATCGTATGTGCGATTACAAATGGCTTTTGAACAGTTTTAATTTTGTATACGCCGTTTGGAGCAAGCCGACTTTTTGCGAAAGGGGAAGTAGGTTGTTGGGAAAGATCTTTATCGAGTAGATTTTTTAATTTTGTTTGTTTAAATGAAAGAACTACGTTTGAATTGGAAACTAACAGTTGTGTCGATATTGTAAACACAGTATCGATACGTTGTTATGGTTTCCATGGTTTTCTATCGAAGCGACTAGGCCTAGTGGTCGAGCCCAAATATTTTCCGAGATTTTCATAAATTTTCAACTTCAACTTTTTGTATCTCAAAAACTAACAAACACACAACAACAACAATAACACCCACATGTTTGTTATCCTATTGTGTGTCTACACGCCAGAAAATCATATTTATTGACAAACAAACATAAAAATTAAAAATTTTGAAAAACGACTACCATGGTGACTAATTAAGAAAATTAATTAGGTCAAATATTTTTCAAAAAGAATCTGGCGTGCTAAAGGTTAAAAGCAAATGTAAATAGTTGTTACAAGTACATATTATATAAACACACGGAAACAGAACAATAAACACAGGCAGCAGACTACAATTACCTGATAGCTAGTTGCTCCATGTTGCCTTTATCCTCAGAGAAATCTAAAGCGTACCAGACCCAGGCCTTCCCTTCACTTCTTGGCATGGTCTGAAGATTGAGCGCTGGCTCAATCATGTGATTGCAGCAGATCTTCAACACCTGAAGCAGATTACACAACATTACAATAGCTGACTGATTTAGTTCTTTCATTATAGCCCGGCTGTAAGAGGTCATCATGCTACAATAACAATGGTCATGGCTGTAAGGTCATCATGCTACAATAACAATGGTCATGGCTTTAAAAGGTCATCATGCTACAATAACAATGGTCATGGCTGTAAAAGGTCATCATGCTACAATAATAGTGGTCCTAACTTAGTTTAAGCCAAGGGTCTGTCCTGAAAAACATTAAAATAGATTCTGCAAGACAACTTGAGACACAGATCTGACACTGACCCAGACAAAGATTCAAAATGACAATTTGAGACAGGTCTGACCCTGACAATTAATTAGGTAAAAGTCTGCCAATCTCTACAGAGACAGACAGACTAGGCACACTCACTTGGTCCAAGATTCTATCACAGACAGACAGACTGGACACACTCACTTGGTCCAAGATTCTATCACAGACAAACAGACTGGACATACTCACTTGGTCCAAGATTCTATCACAGACAGACTGGACACACTCACTTGGTCCAAGATTCTATCACAGACAGACAGACTGGACACACTCACTTGGTCCAAGATTCTATCACAGACAGACAGACTGGACACACTCACATGGTCCAAGATTCTATCATGGACAGACTGGACACACTTGGTTCAAGATTCTATCAGAGACAGATAGGACACACTCACTTGGTTCAAGATTCTAACACAGACAGACTGGACACACTCACTTTGGTCCAAGATTCTATCACAGACAGACAGACATGACACACTCACTTGGTCCAAGATTCTCAGACAGACAGACTGGACACACTCACTTGGTCCAAGATTCTATCACAGACAGACATGACACACTCACTTGGTCCAAGATTCTATCACAGACAGACTGGACACACTTGGTTCAAGATTCTATCTCAGACAGACAGACTGGACACACACACTTGGTCCAAGATTCTCAGACAGACAGACAGACATGACACACTCACTTGGTCCAATATTCTCAGACAGACAGACTGGACACACTCACTTGGTCCAAGATTCTATCTCAGACAGACTGGACACACTTGGTTCAAGATTCTATCTCAGACAGACAGACTGGACACACACACTTGGTCCAACATTCTATCACAGACAGACAGACATGACACACTCACTTGGTCCAAGATTCTATCACAGACATGACACACTCACTTGGTCCAAGATTCTATCACAGACAGACATGACATACTCACTTGGTCCAAGATTCTATCACAGACAGACTGGACACACTTGGTTCAAGATTCTATCTCAGACAGGCTGGACACACTCACTTGGTCCAAGATTCTATCACAGACAGACAGACATGACACACTCACTTGGTCCAAGATTCTCAGACAGACAGACAGACAGGCTGGACACACTCACTTGGTCCAAGATTCTATCACAGACAGACAGACATGACACACTCCCTTGGTCCAAGATTCTCAGACAGACAGACAGACAGGCTGGACACACTCACTTGGTCCAAGATTCTCAGACAGACAGGCAGGCTGGACACACTCACTTGGTCCAAGATTCTATCACAGACAGACAGACATGACACACTCACTTGGTCCAAGATTCTCAGACAGACAGACAGACATGACACACTCACTTGGTCCAAGATTCTCAGACAGACATGACACACTCACTTGGTCCAAGATTCTCAGACAGACATGACACACTCACTTGGTCCAAGATTCTATCACAGACAGACAGGCTGGACACACTCACTTGGTCCAAGATTCTCAGACAGACAGACAAGACACACTCACTTGGTCCAAGATTCTCAGACTGACAGACAGACAGGCTGGACACACTCTTTTGGTCCAAGATTCTCAGACAGACAGACAGGCTGGACACACTCACTTGGTCCAAGATTCTCAGACAGACAGACAGACAGGCTGGACACACTCACTTGGTCCAAGATTCTATCACAGACAGACAGACATGACACACTCACTTGGTCCAAGATTCTCAGACAGACAGACAGACAGGCTGGACACACTCACTTGGTCCAAGATTCTCAGACAGACAGGCAGGCTGGACACACTCACTTGGTCCACGATTCTATCAAAGACAGACAGGCTGGACACACTCACTTGGTCCAAGATTCTCAGACAGACAGACATGACACACTCACTTGGTCCAAGATTCTCAGACAGACATGACACACTCACTTGGTCCACGATTCTCAGACAGAGAGACAGACATAACACACTCACTTGGTCCAAGATTCTCAGACAGACAGACATGACACACTCACTTGGTCCAAGATTCTCAGACAGAGAGACAGACAGACATGACACACTCACTTGGTCCAAGATTCTCAGATAGACAGACATGACACACTCACTTGGTCCAAGATTATCAGACAGACAGACAGACAGACATGACACACTCACTTGGTCCAAGATTCTCAGACAGACAGACAGACATGACACACTCACTTGGTCCCTCCTCATCAAAATCCTTGTCTTCTTGGTCTCTCTGTGCTGGAGAATCTTCACCACCCCCACCCCTTTCTCCTTCCACTCTCCAGACACAAATCGGTAGAGCTTTCCGCGGGACTCAAACAGGGTGTCTTCGTCCTCTTCCCCTGTCTTCACCTGGACGACACAAGAGAACACAGTTCATATTGCCCAAAACATTTCAATGTGCCCCTGACTTGCTTGATCCTACTTTTCTGGCACATACAATCTACATGATTATGTAAGCATGGATAAGAGGTCAAGGGAAATGTGGATATAAGGTCAAGGAAGATATGAATAAATTGTCAAGGAAGATATTAGGGTTCGAATATGTGGATATAGATCAAGGGAAATGTGGATATAAGTAGGAATATGTGGATATTAGGATTAGATTTGCAGAAACCAAAGTAGTGCCCTACAGGCTAACAATGCATGTCCTCAATGCTTTACCCCATCTTTCAAACGATTCAAGTGAACAAGACAGGCCTAAATGTCAGGCCATATCTCTTCCTACCTAGATCAGGCACTTGGAAACGTGGTGGTGGACCCTAGAAATGAGGTGGTGGACCCTAGAAATGTGGTGGTGGACCCTATAAATGTGGTGGTGGACCCTAGAATATGTGGTGGTGGACCCTAGAATATGTGGTGGTGGACCCTAGAAATGTGGTTGGTCCTGGATCACCTCCTGACCTACGGCTAACACCGAGATCAGAAGCAACACATTAACTAGGACCCCACCCCACATCCACCCCAACCAGCATGCCACTACAACCAGGACACCACCCAAATAGGGCAGCCACCCAAATAGGGCCGCCACCCAAACAATACCCCCAAACAACAAAGGAACCCCCCCCCCAACCAGCTAACCAGGAAACCACCCCAAACAGGATCCCACCCCACATCCACCCCAACTAGGATGCCACCTCAACCAGAACACCACCCTAACCAGGACCCCAGCATAAGTAGGACGCCACTCAAACAGGACGCCACCCAAACAGTACCCCCACTCCAACCCGGACACCATCCAACCAAGAACCCCCCCAACCAGCCAACTAGGACGCCACCTCATTCAGGATGCCACCCCAACCAGGACACCACCTCACATCCACCCCGACCAGAACCCCACCTCACATCCACCCAAACCAGGACCCCACTTCACATCCACCCCAACCAGGACCCCACCCCAACAAGGACCCTACCTCACATCCACCCCAACCAGGACCCCACCCCAAACAGGATCCCACCCCACATCCACCCCAACTAGGATGCCACCTCAACCAGAACACCACCCTAACCAGGACCCCAGCATAAGTAGGACGCCACTCAAACAGGACGCCACCCAAACAGTACCCCCACTCCAACCCGGACACCATCCAACCAAGAACCCCCCCAACCAGCCAACTAGGACGCCACCTCATTCAGGATGCCACCCCAACCAGGACACCACCTCACATCCACCCCAACCAGGACCCCACCTCACATCCACCCCAACCCTACCTCACATCCACCCCAAACCAGGACCCCACCTCACATCCACCCCAACCAGAACCCCACCCCAACCAGGACCCCACCTCACATCCACCCCAACCCTACCTCACATCCACCCCAAACCAGGACCCCACCTCACATCCACCCCAACCAGGACCCCACCTCACATCCACCCCAACCAGGACCCCACCCCAACCAGGACCCCACCTCACATCCACCCCAACCAGGACCCCACCCCAACCAGGACCCCACCTCACATCCACACCAACCAGAACCCCACCCCAACCAGGACCCCACCTCACATCCACCCCAACCCTACCTCACATCCACCCCAACCAGGACCCCACCTCACATCCACCCCAACCAGGACCCCACCCCAACCAGGACCCCACCTCACATCCACCCCAACCAGGACCCCACCCCAACCAGGACCCACCTCACATCCACCCCAACCAGGACCCCACCCCAACCAGGACCCCACCTCACATCCACCCCAACCAGGACCCCACCCCAACCAGGACCCACCTCACATCCACCCCAACCAGGACCCACCTCACATCCACCCCAACCAGGACCCCACCTCACATCCACCCCAACCAGGACCCCACCCCAACCAGGACCCCACCTCACATCCACACCAACCAGGACCCCACCCCAACCAGGACCCCACCTCACATCCACCCCAACCCTACCTCACATCCACCCCAACCAGGACCCCACCTCACATCCACCCCAACCAGGACCCCACCCCAACCAGGACCCCACCTCACATCCACCCCAACCAGGACCCCACCCCAACCAGGACCCACCTCACATCCACCCCAACCAGGACCCACCTCACATCCACCCCAACCAGGACCCCACCTCACATCCACCCAACCAGGACCCCACCCCAACCAGGACCCCACCTCACATCCACCCCAACCAGGACCCCACCCAACCAGGACCCCACCCCAACCACGACCCCACCTCACATCCACCCCAACCAGGACCCCACATCACATCCACCCCCAACCAGGACCCACCTCACATCCACCCCAACCAGGACCCCACCTCACATCCACCCCAACCAGGACCCCAAACCAACCAGGACCCACCTTACATCCACCCCAACCAGGACCCCACCTCACATCCACCCCAACCAGGACCCCACCCCAACCAGGACCCACCTCACATCCACCCCAACCACGACCCCACCTCACATCAACCCCAACCAGGACCCACCTCACATCCACCCCAACCACGACCCCACCTCACATCCACCCCAACCAGGACCCCACCTCACATCCACCCCAACCAGGACCCCACCTCACATCTACCCCAACCAGGACCCCACCTCACATCCACCCCAACCAGGACCCCAAACCAACCAGGACCCACCTTACATACACCCCAACCCAACCAGGACCCACCTTACATCCACCCCAACCAGGACCCCACCTTACATCCACCCCAACCAGGACCCCAAACCAACCAGGACCCACCTTACATCCACCCCAACCAGGACCCCACCTTACATCCACCCCAACCAGGACCCCAAACCAACCAGGACCCACCTTACATCCACCCCAACCAGGACCCCACCTCACATCCACCCCAACCAGGACCCCAAACCAACCAGGACCCACCTTACATCCACCCCAACCAGGACCCCAAACCAACCAGGACCCACCTTACATCCACCCCAACCAGGACCCCAAACCAACCAGGACCCACCTTACATCCACCCCAACCAGGACCCCACCTTACATCCACCCCAACCAGGACCCCAAACCAACCAGGACCCACCTTACATCCACCCCAACCAGGACCCCACCTTACATCCACCCCAACCAGGACCCCAAACCAACCAGGACCCACCTTACATCCACCCCAACCAGGACCCCACCTCACATCCACCCCAACCAGGACCCCAAACCAACCAGGACCCACCTTACATCCACCCCAACCAGGACCCCAAACCAACCAGGACCCACCTTACATCCACCCCAACCAGGACCCCACCTTACATCCACCCCAACCAGGACCCCAAACCAACCAGGACCCACCTTACATCCACCCCAACCAGGACCCCACCTTACATCCACCCCAACCAGGACCCCAAACCAACCAGGACCCACCTTACATCCACCCCAACCAGGACCCCACCTCACATCCACCCCAACCAGGACCCCAAACCAACCAGGACCCACCTTACATCCACCCCAACCAGGACCCCAAGCCAACCAGGACCCACCTTACATCCACCCCAACCAGGACCCCAAACCAACCAGGACCCACTTTACATCCACCCCAACCAGGACCCCACCTTACATCTACCCCAACCAGGACCCCAAACCAACCAGGACCCACCTTACATCCACCCCAACCAGGACCCCACCTTACATCCACCCCAACCAGGACCCCAAACCAACCAGGACCCACCTTACATCCACCCCAACCAGGACCCCACCTCACATCCACCCCAACCAGGACCCCAAACCAACCAGGACCCACCTTACATCCACCCCAACCAGGACCCCAAACCAACCAGGACCCCACCTCACATCCACCCCAACCACGACCCACCTCACATCCACCCCAACTAGGACCCCCACCTCACATCCACCCCAACCAGGACCCCACCTCACATCCACCTGATTGGGATCAACACTGTTTAGAAGTCTTGCACTGCACTACAGCCAGGTTGATATAGGTCCACCTTTGTATGAAGACCCCTGCGAACAAGCTACAATAGAAAATCTGTCATTGGTTAAGAACTGAATAGGAGCAGGTTCAGACAACAACTCTCCTTACCTCAATTCTCTCAGGAAGGCTGGCCACAGGCTCGAAGTGGAGTAGGAGCAGGTTCGGACAACAACTTTCCTTACCTCAATCCTCTCAGGAAGGCTGGCTACAGCCCTTAAGTGGAGTAGGAGCAGGTTCAGACAACAACTTTCCTTACCTCAATCCTCTCAGGAAGGTTGACCACAGGCTCAAAGTGGATGTGAGAATCATCTCCCTCCTTGTTGATGTACATGCCTAGCTCATCCTCTTCTGGGGAGCCCGGCACTACAGCCACAGTCTGTGCTTTAGGTGGGGTTTTTTGGAAGGAGAACTGGAACCCTTTGGAAGCAGGAGTTGTGCTGGCGACATCTGAACCACCAAGGGCTGTGGTTGTTTTTGGTGGCATCGAGAAACTGAATCCAGCTGGGGAAGACAGAGGAGGACATGATTTGATCCCACTCTCACCAATCACAATACTAGGACTTCTTTATACTGGTTTAGAAGACTGCAGAGTCTGTATTCAACCAGTTTCATTTACATTACCTTGCTCTAAGAGCTATGGGCATCCAATTTATTTTTAAATGCATTAACTGCCCCTGCCTACACTACCTTCTGTGGCAATGCATTCCAAGCATTCACCACTCTCTGACTAAAATAATATTTCCCAATATCTAATCTGGACCTCTCTTTAGTCAACTTGTAGCTATGCCCTCTTGTTCTAGTGGGTGGCTGCATTTTAAAAAACTTGTTATAGTCTAATTTATCCATTCCTCCGATCATCTTATAAACCTGAATTAAGTCACCACGAATTCTTCTCTTTTCTAGACAGAGAGAAGGAGAGAGGAGAGAGAGTTGTGGGAGAAGGAGAGAGAGAGAGTTGTGGGAGAAGGAGAGAGAGTTGTGGGAGGAGAGAGAAGGAGAGAGAGTTGTGGGAGAAGGAGAGAGAGTTGTGGGAGAAGGAGAGAGGAGAGCGAGTTGTGGGAGAAGGAGAGAGAGAGTTGTGGGAGGAGAGAGAAGGAGAGAGAGTTGTGGGAGAAGGAGAGAGAGTTGTGGGAGAAGGAGAGAGGAGAGCGAGTTGTGGGAGAAGGAGAGAGGAGAGAGTTGTGGGAGAAGGAGAGAGAGTTGTGGGAGGAGAGAGAAGGAGAGAGAGTTGTGGGAGAAGGAGAGAGAGTTGTGGGAGGAGAGAGGAGAGCGAGTTGTGGGAGAAGGAGATAGAGAAGGAGAGAGGAGAGAGTTGTGAGAGAAGGAGAGAGAGTTGTGGGAGGAGAGAGAAGGAGAGAGAGTTGTGGGAGAAGGAGAGAGAGTTGTGGGAGAAGGAGAGAGAGTTGTGGGAGAAGGAGAGAGGAGAGCGAGTTGTGGGAGAAGGAGATAGAGAAGGAGAGAGGAGAGAGTTGTGGGAGAAGGAGAGAGAGTTGTGGGAGGAGAGAGAAGGAGAGAGAGTTGTGGGAGAAGGAGAGAGAGTTGTGGGAGAAGGAGAGAGGAGAGCGAGTTGTGGGAGAAGGAGATAGAGAAGGAGAGAGGAGAGAGAGTTGTGGGAGAAGGAGAGATGAGAGAGAGAGTTGTGGGAGAAGGAGAGAGAGAGTTGTGGGAGAAGGAGAGAGAGAGTTGTGGGAGAAGGAGAGAGAGTTGTGGGAGGAGAGAGTTGTGGAAGAAGGAGATAGCGAAGGAGAGAGGAGAGAGAGTTGTGGGAGAAGGAGAGATGAGAGAGAGAGTTGTGGGAGAAGGAGAGAGAGTTGTGGGAGAAGGAGAGAGAGAGTTGTGGGAGAAGGAGAGAGAGTTGTGGGAGAAGGAGAGAGAGTTGTGGGAGGAGAGAAAGAGAGAGTTGTGGGAGAAGGAGAGAGGAGAGAGTTGTGGGAGGAGAGAAAGAGAGAGTTGTGGGAGAAGGAGAGAGAAGGAGAGAGTTGTGGGAGAAGGAGAGAGTTGTGGGAGGAGAGAGTTGTGGAAGAAGGAGATAGCGAAGGAGAGAGGAGAGAGAGTTGTGGGAGAAGGAGAGATGAGAGAGAGAGTTGTGCGAGCAGAGAGGAGAGAGTTGGAGAAGGAGAGTTGGAGAAGGAGAGAGAGTTGTGGGAGAAGGAGAGAGAGTTGTGGGAGAAGGAGAGAGAGTTGGAGAAGGAGAGAGAGTTGTGGGAGAAGAGGAGAGAGTTGGAGAAGGAGAGAGTGAGGAGGGGGAGAGAGTAAGGCGGGAGAGAGAGAGAAAGAGAGAGCATGGGCTTCATGGATAAACTAAATGGCCACTAGAGAGACCAGCTCCAGTTTTATTGGGGAAATAGATGGGAGCTGGTTGGAGAGAGAAGAGAATTCTGGGAGTAATGATCAGGTCACAGTAACACAATCTGGATTACTTTGAAACAGATGTTCAATCCTTGATTGGGCCAACATGGACCCCCACATGTTCCAACATGGACCCACCACATGTGCCAACATGGACCCCACATGCCCCTACCTCCCAACAAACTGGCACTACCTCCCAACAAACTGCCCCTCCTAAGATAGAGTTGGGGTGTAGATGTTAGAACATCTATAAACCAAAACCCCCTCCCAACAAACCTGCAGATTTTGGCTTCAACCCCATTATTTCCTCAGTAGCAGAATCATCAGAGGTTAGCAGCTTCGCCAGCAGACCACCTGACCCAGAGGCAGCCTGAGTGGTGGAACCAGTCTTAGCCGCTGTAGAGACGAAGGGAGACCCAAAGTTAAAGCCAGTCAGTGCAGTTGTAGTTGTGCTGTTGGCAGACGTGACTGTCGTAGAGGCTGCTGTACCAATAGTGAAACCTGGCTTTGTGCCTAACGATGTCTTGAATATGGGGCTGGCACTTGTGGCAAGAGTTGGTGGTGATGTTGTTGAAGTTGGTTTGAAGAAAAACCCTGAAGTTGGCATTGGTGCAGTAGATGAGGTTGTCGCTGCAGTGACCACTGGCACTTTAAATACAAAACCTGTGGTCGGAGGATTGGTGCTTGGTATTGCGGCTGATGCAACAGATCCAAACTTAAATGAATTAGAACTAGCAGCAGGGGTGCTGACTGCAGGACTCTTGAAGACAAATCCTCCAGTTGTAGGCAGGGTCGACGTAGCTGGTGCCGCAGTAAACTTAAACCCAGATTCTGAGGACAATCAAAGCATAACAGATCAAACATACGACAATTTGGGAAGAAGACATTACAATCAAACATACGACATTTAGAAAGAAGACATTACAGATCAAACATACAACATTTAGGAAGACAGAACTGATCTAACACACAACATTTAGGAAGACATAACACATCAAACATACAACATTTAGGAAGACAACAAATCAAACATACAACATTTAGAAAGACAACAAATCAAACATACAACATTTAGGAAGACAACAAATCAAACATACAACATTTAGGAAGACATAACTGATCTAACATATGGAAGACATAACAAATCAAACATACAACATTTAGGAAGACATAACAAATCAAACATACAACATTTAGAAAGACAACAAATCAAACATACAATATTTAGGAAGACATAACAGATCAAACATACAATATTTAGGAAGACATAACAGATCTAACACACAACATTTAGGAAGACATAACATATCAAACATACAACATTTAGGAAGACATAACTGATCTAACATATGGAAGACATAACAAATCAAACATACAACATTTAGGAAGACATAACAAATCAAACATACAACATTTAGAAAGACAACAAATCAAACATACAATATTTAGGAAGACATAACAAATCAAACATACAACATTTAGGAAGACATGACAAATCAAACATACAACATTTAGGAAGACATAACATATCAAACATACAACATTTAGGAAGACATAATTACAAGTTTTTGATTCAGCATCTAGAAGCTACTAGAGGCAAAAATACACTCGATCTAGTATTTACTACAGATGAAAATATGATTGAAAACGTTAGCGCAGGAGAACTATTTGACTCAAATGACCGACCATCAGATCATCCGACGGGATCTTGCGGCAAGGAAGGAAAAAAACGTAAGTACACCAACATACGACTACTCCAAGACAGATGTTAAGAAGATGAAAGAGGCAGTGAGCCACATAATCTGGAAAGATATTGTCATTGCAACAATTGTTGAATAAGTGTGGGAGAGTTTTCAAACAGTAGGAGAAAAGCGAAATGAGGAATGTGTTCCATGTAGGGAGTTAACCCCAAGCGTAAAAAGTGGATAACTAGATTTGTAGTGAAATGCAGAAGAGCTAAAAATAAAGATTGGAAAAAAATATATAGAGGCAGGTAAATAAAAAATTTAAAAATATTTGGACAAGCAAAACATAGCTCACAAAGTGAATAAAGGTGCAAAAATACTTGTAAAAAAAAAAACGTGCTCATAAGATCAATACTGATAGTAAATGCTTCTTTTCTATGTTAGAAATAAACAAAGAACAAAAGAAAAAGTAGGCCCTCTCATAGAAAGTAGGCCCTCTCATAGAAGTATAACTGGTACACTGTTTTGTATCAATTGGTTGTTGCTAAAATAATTCAAAGAATTACCAGGTGAGCCAGATGAGGTCTTGCTGAATGAGAAGCCGGTGCCGGGTTTGTCCATGGCAGAGCTATCTGGTTTACTTCCTGGCTTGAAGGTTCTACAAGCTGGGCACTGAGCTACATCCTCATTGTTCCTGACAAGACAGCCACTGCACTCCCAGCTGCCTGCCTTGGGTTTGAACATTTCACTCAGAGATGATGATGCTGTAGAAGTTGATGTGGGCTTTGAGCCAGGTTTGGCAGTGCTGCATGCTGGACACTTGATAATATCCTCATTGTTCCTAACGAGACAGCCACTGCACTCCCAGCTGCCTGCCTTGGGTTTGAACATTTCACTCAGAGATGATGATGCTGTAGAAGCTGATGTGGGCTTTGAGCCAGGTTTGGCAGTGCTGCATGCTGGACACTTGATAATATCCTCATTGTTCCTAATGAGACAGCCACTGCACTCCCAGCTGCCTGCCTTGGGTTTGAACATACTGCTCAAGGATTTGCTATCAGAGCCAGAACCAGCAACAACAGCCCCAGTTTTGTGTGTTCCCTTAGTGGTTTCTTTGGAAAGTTTGCTGACACCAGTGACTGTCAAGTGGACAAACAAAGTAATAAAAATGTCAGTGAATAAATACAATCAAGGACCAGAATAATGTTCTTCATGTGACTAGACCAGTTTAGCTAATGACATAATCAAGCAACAGATCACATCACCATTCTCTGGCGGAGCACCATTCTCTGGCGGAGTCAAACTGAGAATATTTCATTAACTCCTAGCAAGGGTACCTAATTGTGCGGGGATAATTATGAAAGATGTTAATTTGCAAAACTCTCTTCCCACATTCCTCGCCCTGTGCCCTTCAAAACACTCTTTCAGTCACCATTCAATCACCCAGCACCCCCCTCTGCCCTTCAACCTCTCTTCCCAAATCTCACTCATTACGTCAGCCCATCTCTCCTTCCCTCCCTTCAACCCACCCATCTCATTTGTTCCCCATCAACCCCAACCATCACTTAACAAATCTTTTCCTCCCTCAACTTGCCCACTACCCTCATCATGTACATGTGCACCAAACCTCAAATTGGGTCAAGTGGGTACACATTTTCTTCTACTGTAATAGATCCTGAGACATGGCCATTGTAGAACAATTAAAGACATGTTATTCAAGGCCAAATACACCAGACCAGTGGTCCTCGTTCTGTGTGTGTGTGGGCCCAATCAAGGACAAAATGTTCATTAAATTATTTTTAAAAAACCTTTTTCTGAAGGCTGTGTGTTGTGTCTAGTGGACCAGTGTATCCTTCTTCGTACGCTGTCAAACGTCAACCTGTATTTTTTCGAAGAAAGCAGCTGTCATCCTGAGGCTGTCGACACTGCCATAGAGCTTGTCTAGTGTTGCCACTGGTGATGACCACATGTGCTTTCTCTGGTCCTCGTATGTCGGGCAGTTTTGCAGCAAATGTTCAGCGGTCATTTTCCCGGTACCACAAGTGCATTCGTCGGTGCCACCTATCTTCAGTTTATTGAATAGGTGGTACCTCAGTCTGTTGTGGCCTGTGCGGAGTCTGAAGACCACGACCTGCTCTCTTCTGTTCAACTGGTAATAGGCATCGTTTTTTGTGTAGCCAGTATGTTCTGTTTCCCATTTGGCCATGTATCTGGCCCTAATAAGCCTTTTGGACTCTTCGTAGGTCACACTAGAATCTGGTTGTGGTAGTCTTGCACCTTCTTTTGCCAGTCTGTCTGCCTCCTCGTTGCCTTGGATGTTACAGTGGGATGGAACCCACTGTACCACTACTCTTTTTGGTGCGGACTCCTGGCATAGTTGACAGAGTACTGCTTTTAAATCATTGTTCAGTATTTTTCTGGCTTTTTAGTGCTGTGTCTACGGCCAGGGCATCTGTAAACAGGACTATCTGGCTTTCATTGCTTTTGCCTGTCAGCATTGCTTCTACTGCAGCCCTCAGTGCTTCTGCTCTGAAATTGCTTGAGAATTTTTCAGTTGCCACTGACTGTTATTTTTCTGTCATTTCGACCAGTGTATCCAACGTCAGCGCTCATTTTTTGGAATGGGTTTACTTACCATAGGTGAGTATAACCTTCCTGTCTGAAGAATGTGCATCCAGCAAGCTTGGTGGCTTGTCAGATGTCTTACTAAACATAGGTCCTGCATCTCTGTCACACATACAGAAAATATAGGTCCTGCATCTCTGTCACACATACAGAAAATATAGGTCCTGCATCTCAGTCACACATACAGAAAACAGGTCCTGCATCTCTGTCACACATACAGAAAACATAGGTCCTGCATCTGTCACACATACAGAAAACATAGGTCCTGCATCTCTGTCACACATTTGTTGCCTCACCTTTTAGCAACATCCTGATACCTCACATGAACACAAGAGACAGTTCAAAGAGACATGGATACAGCGGGATTAAGATCAATCTGTATTACAGAGGAAATGGTTTTTTAAAAATTGGAGGGGTTGAAAGTGAATAAATGTCCAGGTCAAGATGGTATTCACCCAAAATTGCTGTATGAAATTAGAGACCAACTAGCAAAACCATTGGCTATATTATGTTCTCAATCACTTTCAAAAGGGATTGTTCCACGGGATTGGAAAGATGCAGGAGTGATCTCCTTATTCAAAAAAGGCAAAAAATCAGATCCGGCAAATTATAGACCGGTGAGTTTAACGAGCATAGTCTGTAAATTGTTAGAGTCAATAATCAAAGAAAACATTGTAATGCATTTAGAAAAATTAATCTAATTAGAAATAGTCAGCATGGGTTTACTAGAGGGAGATCATGCTTAACAAATCTATTAGAATTCATGGAGGAGGTTACTAAAATCATAGATGAAGGGGAGCCAGTGGATGTTATTTATCTAGACTTTGCAAAGGCCTTTGATAGAGTACGTCATCATAGATTATTTCGAAAGTTAAAATCACATGGAATAGGTGGGGAAGTTGCCAAATGGATTGAAAATTGGTTAACGGGAAGAAGGCAGAGGGTGGGCATAAATAAGGAATACTCTGAGTGGAGTGAAGTGAAAAGTGGTGTGCCACAGGGCTCGGTTTTGGGACCAATTTTGTTCTTGATATATATAAATGATTTGGACATTGATATGAGATCCATGATTGCAAAATTTGCTGATGACACAAAACTATGCAGTAGTGTCTCATCTAAAGCGGAAGTGGATATATTGATGTCGGATTTAGATAAAATTTGAGAATGGTCTGTAAGCTGGCAAATGGAGTTTAATGTAGATAAATGTACAGTCATCCAAATGGGTAGATCCAATATGGAACATAATTACAGAATGGGAGAAAACAATATTAGAAAGATAGATAAGGAAAGGGACCTAGGGGTTATAATAGATCATACAGGAAAGGTGAGTGAGCAAGTTAAGGTAGCAGTGAAAAAGGCAAATGCAATGTTAGGTATGATAAAAAGAAATATTAAACATAGGAGCAAGGAAGTGATCGTCAAACTGTATAAAGCTTTAGTTAGACCTAGATTGGAGTACTGTGTACAGGTGTGGAGTCCTTATCATAGAGGGGACATAAACATGCTAGAAAAAATACAAAAAAGAGCGACAAAGATGATAGTGGGATTCCAGAATTACAGTTATGAGGAACGACTCAGAAAAACCGGCCTACATTGTCTCGAAGAGAGAAGAATTCGTGGTGACTTAATACAGGTTTATAAGATGATCAGAGGAATCGATAAATTAGACTTTAACAAGTTTTTTTAAAATACAGCCACCTACAATAACACGAGGGCATAGCTACAAGCTGACTAAAGAGAGGTCCAGGTTAGATATTAGGAAATATTTTTTTAGTCAGAGAGTGGTGTCTGCTTGGAATGCATTGCCAAGGGAGGTAGTGGAGGCAGGGACAGTTAATGCATTTAAGAATAAACTGGATGCGCATAGCTTTTAGAGCAAGGTGATGTAAATGTAACTGGTTGTATACAGACTCTGCAGGGTCTTCTAAACCAGTATAAAGACGTTAAGTTAAGTTAACACCAGAAAACATAGGTCCTACATCTCTGTCACACATACAGAAAACATAGGTCCTGCATCTCAGTCACACATACAGAAAACATAGGTCCTGCATCTCTGTCACACATACAGAAAACATAGGTCCTGCATCTGTCACACATACAGAAAACATAGGTCCTGCATCTCTGTCACACATTTGTTGCCTCACCTTTTAGCAACATCCTGATACCTCACATGAACACCAGAAAACATAGGTCCTACATCTCTGTCACACATTTGTTGCCTCACCTTTTAGCAACATCCTGATACCTCACATGAACACCAGAAAACATAGGTCCTACATCTCTGTCACACATTTGTTGCCTCACCTTTTAGCAACATCCTGATACCTCACATGAACACCAGAAAACATAGGTCCTACATCTCTGTCACACATTTGTTGCCTCACCTTTTAGCAACATCCTGATACCTCACATGAACACCAGAAAACATAGGTCCTACATCTCTGTCACACATTTGTTGCCTCACCTTTTAGCAACATCCTGATACCTCACATGAACACCAGAAAACATAGGTCCTACATCTCTGTCACACATTTGTTGCCTCACCTTTTAGCAACATCCTGATACCTCACATGAACACCAGAAAACATAGGTCCTACATCTCTGTCACACATTTGTTGCCTCACCTTTTAGCAACATCCTGATACCTCACATGAACACCAGAAAACATAGGTCCTACATCTTTGTCACACATTTGTTGCCTCACCTTTTAGCAACATCCTGATACCCCACATGAACACCAGAAAACATAGGTCCTACATCTCTGTCACACATTTGTTGCCTCACCTTTTAGCAACATCCTGATACCTCACATGAACACCAGAAAACAGTCCACAATGGAACAAACCATTTCCTTCCAATTCTTTTCTCAAGTAGACTCCCTGCGCTGATCATCTTTAAGAAATTATATTATTTGTGGACTTCAGTTGGGCTACTGGGGTGAATGTGGGCTATTGGGGTGAATGTGGGCTATTTGGGTGAATGTGGGTGAATGTTAGCAACTGGGATTAATGTGGGTGACGGGTGAATATGTGCCACTAGAGTGAATGTGGGCTACTGAAGTGAATGTTAGCGACTGGTCAACTGGGGTGAATGTGGGCAACTGTGGGTGACTGGGGTGAATGGGACACTGCCCCCACATATTGTGGTCCACAAATGCAATTGTAGCAGCTAGTCTTTTCCCTCCAACCCAGAAATCCTGGTGTCCCCAAACAATACCTTCATCGGTAGATGGGGTGCCACTGGCTCCGTTATCTTCCCTTAGCTGCCTGCAACACCCATTAAACTTGTCTTGGAAGGCTTTGGCCTTATCTCCTGTTTTGAACTTGACTGCCAGCTGTTCATGTTTGATTTCTTCCTCAGAGAAGTCCATGGCAAAGTAGCACCATGCTCTGTCTGAGGAGGCCATAGGGGTCAGCTTCATCTCAGGGGTGAGGAAATGGTTGGCACACAGCTTGAAGATCTGTGGATGGGAATACAAGTGTCTCTGTGTTATGTGGACATGAATAAGGGAACCAGTGTCTCTGTGTTATGTGGACAGGAATAAGGGAACCAGTGTCTGTGTGTTATGTGGACAGGAATAAGGGAACCAGTGTCTGTGTGTTATGTGGACAGGAATAAGGGAACCAGTGTCTCTGTGTTATGTGGACAGGAATAAGGGAACCAGTGTCTGTGTGTTATGTAATGTCTTAGTTAATGTGTTATAGTTGAATCGCTAGGGACAGATTTGCCATCCACCAAATATTCAGACTTTTTGAACATCACTGTCACTGTCTTGCAAGAGCACTGTAGTTTGAAACAAGTTATAAAACTGCATACTACAAGGGTAAGTCAGTAAATGTGTCACAAACATATGGAATAGCTGAAAAATGTAGCTGGTAGTATTAAAGGTGTCAACCTATTGGTTGAACAACATTCAGCTTTGTGATTACTGTAGGTAGCAAACGCTAGGTGTTGTATGTACGAGCGCAGTCCAGACACAAAACTGGCGTCTGTGCTCACAGAGTGTACATAGAACAGCGTGCTGTTGTGCAGCTTAATTTGGTAAAAAGGACTTTTTGCAGAGGAAAGTCATAAGGAAATGATTCCTCTTCACAAAGGTCACTTGACGAACTATCCTTTCTATTTATTTGTAATAGTGTATACTACCCAATTTATAATATTACGAGGATGGCTTGAAAAAGTTTTGCCTTTGAGGAGATAATTTCATGAATGTGCAAGGTTGACATATTTGCGTTTTCTTGCGGCTTGGAATCTCACTTAGGTGATGTGTTAACGTAGTCACCATCGGACAAGTTGTTGCATCACGTAAAGGAAAAAAAACAAATCAAACTGCTCCAAAACCAGGTAAGTACATATGCTTGCACATCCTCATCATAGGTATCCCTTTATTCCTTGAGGTGTTCCTTCAGCTTCGGAAGTGGAAGAAGTCACAAGGTGCCAAATCAAGGCTGTACAATGGGTGTTGTAGAATTCTGTCAAACTTGAGGCGCTGCAATGCAGTCACTGTTTGTCGACTCGTGTGTGGACGAGTGTTGTCATGCTGAAGAATTGCATGCTTACCCACACACAGCAATCGTGCTCAAAGATTTCTGCAAAGTTTTCACATATCGATCAGAGTTTACGGTATTGCCAAGATCCTAAATTTCAGTGTGGACTACGCCCTCGCAGTTCCAAAAGATAGTCATAATATTTTGGGGGTAAGGTGAGTTCTTATACCTGTACTAAACTGGCGCTTATTTTCTGGGTCATAATGATGTGCCCATGACTCATTGCCAGTGAGAATTCAGCGGATAAAGGCATCGCCTTCCTGTTCATATCGGGTTTGAAGTCTTCAACACACCTGCTGTCAGGACTGTTTCATATCCGATGTCAGCATGCGAGGGACCAATTTCGCACACACTTTCCTATATCCAAGAAGGTCATTTATAATCGGAAGGATGCTCTCAATCGAAATCATAGATATTTCTGCTTGACATGGCATGAATCAGTTAGTCCAAGCGGGTTTGGTGCTGTGCATCCACAACTGATCCGTCATCCACTGCAAGCTTTGTCATGCAAGTTCATTGTGGCTGGATTGTCACCTTTTACAGTCCATGCCCACCTCCTGACATCCACACAGGTGCCAATCTATGCTGCAGTCATTCTTCGTTGCATGTCGATGGACACACAACCTTCCGCCGACAGGAATTCAATCACAGCACGTTGCTTCAACTGTATTTCCATGTAGGCCACCATTTTACTGTCTGCTCTGTGCATGTGCCATGATCCAGGTACATTTCCCTAGAGTCACTTTATTAGAGATTATTTTCAAATAGGTGACACATGGCTCTGAGAACTATTGTCATAGTTGTGGCGCTGGAGGTCAAACTTATTAAATCGTCCTTGTAGTATATATATACACACGCACACATTTCTGTTCCGTGAGATTACACACGAGAGAATATGTCACATGTCAGAATACATCATATGTCAGAATACATCACATGTAAAATTACAAATTCTATTTACCTGGTCTCTTCTCATGACAATTCTAAATCTGACTCGATCTTTGCTGCGGAGGATCTTGATCTCACCCACACCTCGCTCTTTCCACTGCTTGGTTTCAGGGTCGAAGCGGAACAGACGACATCGCTCTACAAAAACCTGTTCAATATTCAATCAGTTTGATGACAACTTTCATCTCAAGTCCACATATCCTTACCTCACCTCAGTCCACACATCCTTACCTCACCTCAGTCCACACATCCTTACCTCACCTCAGTCCACACATCCTTACCTCACCTCATGTCTCAGAGAAGATATGATCAAATCTTATACTCTACTTGTCTCACTTCTCCCTTTCCAGTCTGGAGGAGCATAGTGCTGAAACAGTCACCCTTCAAAAATGCTAAATGTGGACTGTGTTCTTGAAACCTGACTATGAGTCTAGTTATCTTGGCTTCCCCCTGTGACTCATCAATGACTAATGGGTCTCCCGTGTGACTCATTAATGACTCTAGTTGCTCTCCCGTGTGACTCATTAATGACTCTAGTAGCTCTCCTGTGTGACTTATCAATTACTCTAGTGGGTCTCCCGTGTGACTCATCAATGACTCTACCCCTTATTCTAGAAGAGATGCCCCTCTAACCTGGCTTGTCAGATGTGCCCTAGGTCCATTTACAACGATCAGAACAAAGCCCACTGCTCCAACAGAACAAAGCCCCCTGCTCCAATAGAACAAAGCCCACTTTTCCAACAGAACAAAGCCCACTGAACTACTACTTCTTACGCTGTCAGACGTCAACCTTTATTTTTTCGAAAAAAGCAGCGGTCATCCTGAGGCTATTGACACTGCCATAGAGCTTGTCTAGTGTTGCCACTGGTGATGGCCACATCTGCTTTCTCTGATCCTCGTATGTCGGGCAGTTTTGCAGCAAATGTTCAGCGGTCATTTTCAGGGTACCACACGAGCATTCGTCAGTGCCACCTATCTTCAATTTGTTGAATAGGTGGTACCAGTCTATTGTGGCCAGTGCGAAGTCTGAAGACCACGACCTGCTCTCTTCGGTTCAACTGGTAATAGGCATCTTTTTTTGTGTAGCCAGTATGTTCGGTTTCCCATTTGGTCATGTATCTAGCTCTAATAAGTCTTTTTGACTCTTCGTATATCACACTAGTATCTGGTTGTGGTAGTCTTGCATCTTCTTTTGCCAGTCTGTCTGCCTCCTCGTTGCCTTGGATGTTATAGTGGGATGGAACCCACTGTACCACTACTCTTTTTGGTGCGGACTGCTGGCATAGTTGACAGAGTACTGCTCTTAAATCATTAAGTTCAGTATTTTTCTGGCTTTTTAGTGCTGTGACTACGGCCAGGACATCTGTGAGCAGGACTATATGGCTTTCATTCCTTTTACCTGTCACCATTTCTTCTACTGCAGCCCTCAGTGCCTCTGCCTCCGCTCTGAAAATTAAAGCCCACTGAACAGAACAAAGCCCACTGGTCCAACAGAACAAAGCCCACTGCTCCAACAGAACAAAGCCCACTGCTCAAACAGAACAAATCCCACTGCTCCAACAGAACAAAGCCCACTGCTCCAACAGAACAAAGCCCACTGCTCCAACAGAACAAGCCCACCATCTAAGTGAATGTCTCCCGGTACAGACAAACAAGACTGTCCACCCACCTCCACCTCGTCCTCTTCGCCCGTCTTCTTCTCAACAAGTTCTGGCAGCGAGATGACTGGCTTGAAGTCCACATTTGGCTCGTATTCCTCCACACGCTCGTCTTCCCCGCCACCTGGACTCCTGGCCACAACTCCAGGACTCCTTGGCACTGCCCCGGGTGATTTCTGGTTGGCTAGTGCTGGCGACATCTTGTCTGCAAGAGCTGAAATAACGGGTAAGCCATGAGTAACCAACCACACAAGCAAATGATAGCAATGGACCATAGACAAGTGTTCCATCAGTGTTGTAAGTAAGTACATTGTTAAAGGTTCTGGGTTCAACACCAAGTGCTGGCTGGCCTGCTCCAGTCAACCTTCCTCTTCTTCGTACGCTGTCAGACGTCAACTTGAATTTGTTCGAAGAAAGCAGCTGTCATCCTGAGGCTGTCGACACTGCCATAGAGCTTGTCTAGTGTTGCCACTGGTGACGGCCACATGTGCTTTCTCTGGTCCTCGTATGTCGGGCAATTTTGCAGCAGATGTTCAGCGGTCATTTTCCCTGTGCCACAGGTGCATTCGTCGGTGCCACCTATCTTCAGTTTATTGAATAGATGGTACCTCAGTCTGTTGTGGCCAGTGCAAAGTCTGAAGACCACGACCTGCTCTCTTCTGTTCAACTGGTAATAGGCATCGTTTTTTGTGTAGCCAGTATGTTCTGTTTCCTATTTGGCCATGTATCTGGCCCTAATACACCTTTTGGACTCTTCGTAGGTCACACTAGAATCTGGTTGTGGTAGTCTTGCACCTTCTTTTGCCAGTCTGTCTGCCTCCTCGTTGCCTTCGATGTTACAGTGAAATGGAACCCACTGTACCACTACTCTTTTTGGTGCGGACTGCTGGCATAGTTGACAGAGTACTGCTCTTAAATCATTAAGTTCAGTATTTTTCTGGCTTTTTAGTGCTGTAACCACGGCCAGGGCATCTGTAAACAGGACTATCTGGCTTTCATTGCTTTCGCCTGTGAGCATTTCTTCTACTGCAGCCCTCAGTGCCTCTGCCTCCGCTCTGAAATTGCTTGAGAATTTTCCAGTTGCCACTGACAGTGTTATTTTTCTACCATTTGGTAGGCTCAGGAATACCCCTCCCCCTCTATTCTGTGTTGTGTTTGTTACAGAGCCGTCGGTGTATGCATGGGTCCAGTCCATGCTTGGGTAGTTTTCCGCTATGTACCTCAGGGTTATGTCTCTCCTTTCTTGTTCAGTCTGGCTGTTCTTGTTTCCAATACCTGGTATATTTTCTACCACCTCCGGAATGATATGCTGCTTCCATGTGCTCCAGTCAACCAACATGTAAGTGAGTGCCTGACTAACTGAAAGGGTTCAGCACCTAGTGCTGGCCTGCTCGTCAACCAACATGTGAGTGCCTGACTAACTGAAAGGCAGTGAGGAAGAGGACTAGCCACAGCAACTCATAAAAAAGCTGTGGTCTTGTATAATAAACACTTCATCCCTGATTGTCGTGCGACTGCCTTGACATTTAACCTGTAGCACTCCAATGTCCGATCCCTTCTAACCAGCTCGGCCTGCAAAAACGGTGTGCGGAAAAAAAATTTTTTTTTTTGAACGGAGTCACTCCTGACAGCCATTTTTTACTGCTGAGTACGTCCTCCATATATACACGATATTTTGCCGGTTAAAGTATCGTATGTGCGATTACAAATGGCTTTTGAACAGTTTTAATTTTGTATACGCCGTTTGGAGCAAGCCGACTTTTTGCGAAAGGGGAAGTAGGTTGTTGAGAAAGATTTTTATCGCGTAGATCTGTTTATTTTGTTTGTTTAAATGAAAGAACTACGTTTGAATTGGAAACTAACAGTTGTGGCGATATTGTAAACACAGTATCGATACGTTGTTGTGGTTTCCATGGTTTTCTATCGAAGCGACTAGGCCTAGTGGTCGAGTCCAAATTTTTCCCGAGATTTTCATAAATTTTCAACTTCATCTTTTTAAATCTCAAAAACTAACAAACATACAACAAAAACAATAACACCCACATGTTCGTTATGCTATTGTGTATCTACACGCCAGAAAATCATATTTATTGACAAACAAACATAAAGGTTACAAATTTTGAAAGACGACTACCACGGCGACTAATTAAGAAAATTAATTAGGTCAAATTTTTTTCATAAATTATGTAGCGTGCGTAAGGTTAATTAACAAACACCAAACAAATATTGTTCTGATACATGTCCAAGTATAGAACTCAAACTCATTGAGGAACACATCTCAGAAGAATGGGAGGCATCATGGGAGGAGAGGACAAACACGTCAGGGGAGGAGAGGACAGACAAGTCAGGGGAAGAGGGAACAGACAAGTCAGGGCAGGAGGGAAGAGGACAGGACAATCAGCTGAGAAAGGACAGAGACAAATCAGGGCAGGAGAAATTAGGGGAGGAGAGGAGAGGATAGACAATCAGGAGAGGAGGACAGACAATGGGCAGAAGAGGAGAGGATAGACAATGGGCAGAAGAGGAGAGGACAGACAATGGGCAGAAGAGGAGAGGACAGACAAAGGAGAGGCGAGGACAGACAAATCAGGGGAGGAGAGGACAGACAAATCAGGGGAGGAGAGGACAGACAAATCAGGAGAGGAGATGACAGGACAGACAAGTCAGGAGAGGAGAGGAATCACAGGTTCCTTACTGGGGACAGACAAATCCTACTGAACCCTACTATCCTATGTTGTTCAGAATGGCTAAGGAGGGTTGTGTATGGGGGTACATAACATGAGACAAATAGCAGTGATGTCCTTCAGGCTTCTAGTCAAGACAGATCAATGATGAGTCACCGGTTAAATAATCATACTTACTGGTTCTAGTGGTGTCGGAAAAAGTGTTCTGTAGAGAAAACTTCACATCTGGTTTGGTTGCCAGGTCACCGGCAGTCAGGGAGAAACCAGCAAATGGTTTCGGTACTTCACTTTTGGTTGCAGCTGGAGAAGGTGTAGAGACAGGACATTTACTGAAAGTCATTGGTCAGTTATACAGAGGGTGGAAGTCAGTGGTCAGTCATACAGAGGGTGGAAGTCAGTGGTCAGTCATACAGAGGGAAGAAGTCATTGGTCAGTCATACAGAGGGTGGAAGTCAGTGGTCAGTCATACAGAGGGTGGAAGTCAGTGGTCAGTCATACAGAGGGTGGAAGTCAGTGGTCAGTCATACAGAGGGTGGAAGTCAGTGGTCAGTCATACAGAGGGTGGAAGTCAGTTGAGTTTTGTGTATTTTGGCTACAACAGATGAGTATTGTGTATTTTGGCTACAACAGATGAGTGTTGTGTATTTTGGCTACAACAGTTGAGTTTTGTGTATTTTGGCTACAACAGATGAGTGTTGTGTATTTTGGCTACAACAGATGAGTGTTGTGGATGTTGCCTGCTCCAAGACTTCAAATGAAAATAAATATTTAGCTGGCATAAGTTAGTGGACAATATGAATAAATGTTAGTCCATTGAAACAGGTCAAGGTGAGTATTTGATTGTTGGTAATAATGTGTCCTACCTGGCAGCTGCTTGCTAACTTCAGCCTTTGCTCTTTCCTTGTCTGCTCCCCCCTCAATGGTTGGGGCGCTGGAGAATGTCAGGCCTCCAAACGAGAACTTGCTTGTATCTTTGCTGGCTGCCGAACCAAACAGTGAAGTCTTTGTCGTCACAGATGTGACAGGCGTTGAAGTCGCGGCCATGTTGCCAAATATTTTGGGGGGTGTTGCAGTGCTGACAACTGGAATACAAGAATGGTGGAAGCACCCACAAACATTGAGTACATTCATCTCATCCAGGCCAGAAACTGAGACTTCCCCTCTTAATGTCTGCCAGGTTCTTCCCTCTGTGAGTTCCATCTCATGGAATGTCAGACTAAACTGACTGGCTATTCTTTGACGGCGTGCACTATTCACTTTGCCTCTATCTTCCAGATTAACTGGCTTGTTATAGTGACATTGATTGATTGATCTGTTTGCTCTATGTGAACCATAGGATCCCAACTACAAATGGCCCATTTGCAGGAAGTCTCTATCAAAGCATTTGGAAAGGCAATCTCATAGTAATGTTTTTACATGATGTTGCTGGCCCCATGCACAACTCTCTATAGTCAACTTGCACGCCATATTTGAGGGTCTATTAGTTCTGACAACTATTCTATTTAAAAAAACCATGCTTATCTCAGATGAGACCGTCCACACAGGAGGGGAGTCCACCATGGGACCTTCCACACAGGGGGTGAGTCCACTATGGGACCTTCCACACAGGGGGTGAGTTCACTATGGGACCTTCCACACAGGGGGTGAGTCCAGCATGGGACCTTCCACACAAGGGTGAGTCCACCATGGGACCTTCCACACAAGAGTGAGTCCACCATGGGACCTTCCACACAAGGGTGAGTCCACCATGGGACCTTCCACACAAGGGTGAGTCCACCATGGGACCTTCTACACAAGGGTGAATCCAGCATGGGACCTTCCACACAAGGGTGAGTTCACCATGGGACCTTCCACACAAGGGTGAGTCCACCATGGGACCTTCCACACAAGGGTGAGTCCAGCATGGGACCTTCCACACAAGGGTGAGTCCACCATGGGACCTTCCACACAAGGGTGAGTCCAGAATGGGACCTTCCACACAAGGGCGAGTCCACCTTGAGTACAAGACTTGAATACCCCAATAACCAGCCCCCCCCCCCCCCCCCCCCCTCCAGGACAAGTTTGACGCCTGTCTAGCCCACACTGTTCTGGCAGTCTGGTCTTTTGTCACATTTGGAGAGATCATGCGGAATGTGTGAAGTATCTGGTGTGATGGTCTGACCCACTGACCTGTCATGAATGTGATGTCCTGACCCACGAGTCTCAACCTGTACGGACCACCAAATAAAGACCTATCGCTCTCGAGTATGGAAGTCAAAGACTCCAACTGCATAGTAGTTGGGGACTTCAACAGCCACTCGGAGAGATGGGGATACTCGGACACAGACAGCAGAGGTGACAAAGTAGAAGATTGGGAGATAGACACAAATCTCCATCTAAGCAATAGGCCGGAGGATAGCCCTAGCTTCTATTCTAGAACATGGCATACCACCTCGACTCCAGATTTGGCCTTCTCCACAATGGACATTCACCATAAAATAGACCGCCAGGTGCTAAACCAATTGACAGGTAGCGACCACAGGGCAATTAGGCTAGAAATCGATATGGAAGTAGGCCCACAGGAAACAAAACCGTTCCCACGTTGGAATTAAAAACGAGCCGACTGGGACAGATTTGCAATCCTGACAGATGGGCTGTATGAAACCATCAACACACGGAACAACGAAATGAAGCCCATGGTGGAAATCCTAAACAAAGCAATAATGCAAGCTGCCACTGAAACCTTCCCAAGAGGGGCAAGGAAAAATTATAAGCCCTATTGGAATGACGAGTTGCAGAAAGCGGAAGACGCAGTCACAAATGCTAGGAACATGGCAGAGCGAGAACAACCAATAGAGGCAAATATCACCCTCAAAGCCGCCACGGCGAAATACAATTACACTCTAAACCAAACAGCAAGAGAAAGCTAGAAAAACAAAACAGAAAGTCTCAACTTAGACAAAGAAGGGAACAAACTCTGGAAGTTAGTCAGAGCCATTAATGACGAAACCCCGTCAAACAAACAAATTACCATCAAGCAGGGCAAAAACTTGCTCACTGGAAAAAAGCCGCAAACGCTTTTGTCGAACACTATGCCAAAGCGAACCACATAGATGTCCCTGCAGATAGGCATACGGACATTAATGAAGAGCTAAAGGGACACGACAACATCAATATGGCACCAGAAGAGCATATGATGGCAAAACTAACAATGAGCGAAATGGAAGAGGTCATGAAAACATTAAAGAAAAGGAAATCTCCCGGAAAAAACGGGATAACAAACGAAATGCTGATGGGGCTGGGCCAAACAGCAAAGAGGAAACTGCTATCAGTCCTGAACCAAAGCTGGAAAAGGGGTATTGTACCCCAGGCATGGAAAGACGCAGTACTTGTACCAGTACCAAAGAAAGGAAAAGACAAAACCGATCCAAATGGATACAGGCCTATCAGCCTACTGAGCTGTGTCGGCAAACTGTTGGAACGTATGATAAACACCAGACTGATGTGGCATCTGGAAGAAAAACAAATACTAATTCCACAGCAAGCCGGCTTTAGACAGCACAGATCCACTGAGGACCAGGTCATCCTCATAGTCCAGGAAATAGAAGATGCCTACCAGGAGCAAAAGCATACAGTAGCGATTTGGGTGGACCTGGAAAAGGCATTTGACAAAGTCTGGAAAGATTGACTTAGAGTCAAGCTAAGAAGAAGTGCAGTTTGTGGGAAAATGTACAAGTGGATCAACCACTACCTCAAAAACAGAACAGCCCGAGTCCAAGTACAAGGGCAGATGAGCAAAAAGGTGACACTTGAGCAGGGAGTACCCCAAGGGGGAGTACTGTCACCCACACTCTTCCTCGTGTATATAAATGACATTACAGAGAATATACCAAGAAGAGTTCATAGCTCAATGTTTGCAGAGGATCTGGCTATGTGGACCTCTGAAAAGAATCTCACCATAGCAAGAAATCGGATACAGCAGGCCCTAACATCGCTGGAAGAGTGGGCGAACTCATGGCTGGTCAATATAAACGAGGACAAGACCACATGTACAATATTCTCGCTATCAGTCAAACCCCAAAACACCAAATTAAGTCTAAACGGCAAATACCTCCAGCCAAACGACAACCCAAACTATCTGGGAGTCACATTTGATCGACGCGTGACATGGAAAAGTCAGATCGAGAGAAACCGAATGAGAGCCAGAGAAAGCTGGCACAAGCTGGGGAGCAGACGAAAGCATACTATACTGTACAATGGAAGAGTGAGACCAGTTCTCGAGTATGGCATTGTGGCATGGACAACAGCAGCAAAGGCGAACTTCGATAAAGTTAGCAAACTACAAAAGAAAGCCATGAGAGTTATAACAGGAGGCATGAAGTCAACGCCAATTGTAGAACTTGAAAAGATTACAAAACTGCAATCCATGGCTGACAGAAGAGACTGCAGAGTCCAGCTGCAATCAGAGAAACTCAGAAGACTGACTGACCACCCAATGCACCAGAGACTAAACAATTTCGGAAATTGGAAGCTAAAGCGAAGAAACTTTGCAGAAATAGCCAAAGCAAAGATGCACGAAGACCCTATGAACGCACTAACCACACCAAAGCCCATCACTACTGTACGAAAACCTACCTGGAGGCAGGATATATTTCCAGAGGTGGTAGAAAATATACCAGGTATTGCAAACAAAAACTGCCAGACTGAAAAAGAAAGGAGAGATACTACCCTAAGCTTTATATCGAAAAACTACCCAAGCATGGACTGGACCCATGCATACACCGACGGTTCTGTAACAAACACTACACAGAACGGAGGGGCAGGAGCATTCCTGAACCTACCAAATGGCAGAAAAATAACACTGTCATTCGCTACTGGTAAGTACACAAGCAATTTCAGAGCGGAGGCAGAGGCACTGAGGGCGGCAGTGGAAGAAATGGTGACACATAAAGAAAATGAAAGCCATACAGTCCTGCTTACAGATGCTCTCGCCGTAGTCACAGCGCTAAAAAGCCAGAAAAACACTGAGCTTAATGACTTAAGAGCAGCACTCTGTCAACTATACCAGCAGTCCGCACCAAAAAGGGTAGTGGTACAGTGGGTCCCATCACACTGCAACATCCAAGGCAACGAGGAGGCAGACAGACTGGCAAAAGAAGGTGCAAAACTACCACAACCCGATACTAGTATGACATACGAAGAGTCAAAACGGCTTATTAGAGCTAGATACATGACCAAATGGGAAACCGAACATACTGGTTACACCAAAAACGATGCCTATTACCAGTTGAACAGAAAAGAGCAGGTCGTGGTCTTCAGACTGGCCACAATAGACTCAGGTACCACCTATTCAACAAATTGAAGATAGGTGGCACCGACGATTGCCCGTGTGGTACCGGGAAAATGACCGCTGAGCATTTGCTGCAAAACTGCCCGACATACGAGGATCAGAGAGAGCAGATGTGGCCATCACCAGTGGCAACACTAGACAAGCTCTATGGCAGTGTCGACAGCCTCAGGATGACGGCGGCTTTTTTCGAAAAAATAATGGTTACTGTCTGACTGCGTACGATGAAGAAGAAGAAGACCCACGAGTCTGTGTTGTATGTCATGTCCTGACCCATGGGTCTGTGTTGTATGTCATGTCCTGACCCACGGGTCTGTGTTGTATGTCATGTCCTGACCCACTGGTCTGTGTTGTATGTCATGTCCTGACCCACGGATCTGTGTTGTATGTGATAGTCTGACCCACACCCAAACATACATACCAACACACCCTGATGAATCATGTCTAGACAGGTTGCCATGAACTCTCCAAGAAAACTAAACTTGTTGCCCTATCCTGAGAATGTTTCTAATGTGGCAATAAAGCATCTTACAACAAAGAAATAGTTATTTCAACAAACACAAAACATTAGAAATATATATTTCAACAAACACCAAACATTAGAAATATCTATTTCAACATTCAACAAACATTGCATCAGAGAACAAACATGAGAAGCAGTTCAAGGCTTACTCAGGTAAGGTGTACACAGCTAAGGTGCACACAGCTAAGGCGTGCACAGCTAAGATGTACACAGGTAAGGCGTATACAGCTAAGGCGTATACAGCTAAGGCGTACACAGATACGGCGTACACAGATACGGCGTACACAGATACGGCGTACACAGGTAAGGCATACACAGGTAAGGCTAACTAACCTTGTTGAGTGTTGACTTTAGGCTGGCTCAGGGCTGCGGCCTTCTGGATGGCCTAGAATAATAAATGAACATCCACCGTTAAGTTCGTCCACTAAATTTCAAATACAAGTTTAACATATAGAGTTGAGGATGTGCTAGCACTTGACGAGTGATGATCACTCAACTTTTTCACTGAGATTCCATTACAGTATGGACCTGCGAAGATGGACTGTCCTGTTTGCTCCATCTATGAGACGACTTCTCATGGTTTTCATCAGTTATTTCTTGCCAGATGTTATTTAGCATCCAAATTTCTCTTATGCTGTGAGTTCCCCATCAACCATACAATAATATTCATGTCATTAAATTTAACTAGTGAAAGGTTGTGCATAGAGCTAGAAAAATGTAAACTAAAGTGCTACAATTGCAGCATGCTCTGATTGCAACAAAAAAAGGAAATGTTATATCACAAGCCAGACAGATTTAAACATAAGCTAAGTATATGATAAAGATAAGCTAAACATAAGCTAACCATATGAAAAACATAAGCTAACCATATGATAAACATAAGCTAACCATATGATAAAGATAAGCTAACATTATGATAAAGATAAGCTATACATAAGCTAACCATATGAAAAACATAAGCTAACCATATGATAAAGATAAGCTAACCTTATGATAAAGATAAGCTAACCTTATGATAAAGATAAGCTAACCTTATGATAAAGATAAGCTAAACATAAGCTAACCTTATGATAAAGATAAGCTAACCTTATGATAAAGATAAGCTAAACATAAGCTAACCATATGAAAAACATAAGCTAAGCATATGATAAACATAAGCTAACCATATGATAAACATAAGCTAACCATATGATAAAGATAAGCTAACATTATGATAAAGATAAGCTAAACATAAGCTAACCATATGAAAAACATAAGCTAACCATATGATAAAGATAAGCTAACATTATGATAAAGATAAGCTAAACATAAGCTAACCATATGATAAACATAAGCTAACCTTATGATAAAGATAAGCTAACCTTATGATAAAGATAAGCTAAACATAAGCTAACCATATGAAAAACATAAGCTAACCTTATGATAAAGATAAGCTAACCATATGATAAAGATAAGCTAACATTATGATAAAGATAAGCTAAACATAAGCTAACCATTTGATAAACATAAGCTAACCATATGACAAACATAAGCTGACCTTATAAACATAAGCTAACCGTATAATAAAGATAAGCTAAACATAAGCTAACCATATGACAAACATAAGCTAACCATATGATAAACATAAGCTAACCATATGATAAACATAAGCTAACCATATGATAAACAAACATATGATAAACATAAGCTAAACATAAGCTTACCATATGATAAACATAAGCTAACCATATGATAAACAAATGTATGATAAACATATGATAAACATAGGCTAAACATATGATAAACATAAGCTAACCATATGATAAACATAAGCTAACCATATGATAAACATAAGCTAAACTTATGATAAACATAAGCTAACCATATGATAAAAAAAAAAGCTAACCATATGATAAACATAAGCTAAACTTATGATAAACATAAGCTGAACTTATGATAAACATAAGCTAACCATATGATAAACATAAGCTAAAGTTATGATAAACATAAGCTAACCATATGATAAACATATATATATATGATAAACATATGATAAACATAAGCTAAACATATGATAAACATAAGCTAACCATAAACTAACCACACTAAGCATCAGCCAAATCAAAAGCTGATATCAAACACAAAGCAGACAATATGAACAAGCATGAAGCCAACCAACCTCTCTCAGCTGTGTGGCCATGGTCCCATTCTCAAAGGACACAACAACCTTCTCCTGGTCAACAACACCGATCTTCAGACCAGTCCAACCGACATGAGTGGGCTGGAAAGTGGGCTCAAACTTGAGACCATTGATGTCGTGGTGGAAGAGAATCTCCTCCGTCTCCCCCATCATCAAAATGGTGGCTCGGTTTGTGTTGGTATCCACCAGAACCTGTGTTAGTTACAGAAGAGGACAAGAACAATGCACATAATATTGATACAAAAAGTCATTAACTCTTTACATCCAAATGTATTCAAAAACTACAGCTAAACAATCTATGTCCTTTAAACTGAACCGGCCGCAGCACTTTCAGCGGATCTCTTGTAGGAAACTAAGCCGTGTTTTTAATCATATGATATTGTCTAGTTTGATTATAGGCCCAAATATGGCAGTTACCACGCTACTTGTGGGAGGCGATATTTTTGGTAGATACGTCTCTCATAAAAATAACCACCCTAAATACGTGGACGGAGAAACTGTTCGATAGAGCAAATGACATCACTAATGAAGAAAGACAAGTTCATTCAGGCATGACAGTTTTTTGTAAATAAAAAACATACATTAACAATAGTTAAAGGATATCACCACACTACTGGTAGTGATACACTGAGGGAGAGAACAGTCATACACTGAGGGAGAGAACAGTGATACACTGATGTAACTGAAATATAAAAGAGAACACGTATCATAGTTCTGGGACCATCTATTATGATTGTCTGTGGTCATCTGCCTCTTTCTGCAAGGGACAAAACACAACTTGCATGTCTGTTATATACAAAGAGCTGTTACATATTTTGCCATGCAATAGACCATTTCTTCATAGAACACCTTAGGAACATTTCATATTTGTACAAATTAATTATTGATTGCAAGCAGATATCAACTCTGGGGAGCCATGTAGCGCAGTGATTAGCGGGCTGGCTTCACATCTGAGTGGTCCTGGGTTCATTCCCTAGTTGAAGCGGAAATGGTTTTTCAGACCACAACAGCTCCCGGGTCGACCCAGCCTTAAATGGGTACCGGTCCAATCCGGGAAGTAAAGGTGGCCAGCCTGATGCTGACCACATCATCCACTAAGTGCCGTTGGTTACAAAATAGTACGGGCCTAACATCATATTTCCTATGCGCCGTATGACGTGACGAGATCTTCAGATATCAACGCTGACCATTGGACTATCATGGCGTGACGGGATATTTAGATATCAACGCTGACCATTGGACTATGATGGCGTGACGGGATCTTTAGATATCAACGCTGACCAATGGACTATCTCATGTAAATGTTCCTGGACACATTCAGCTGTAGGCAGTGTGTGAGTGAACAAAGATTATCTATGCATACAGCACAACTCATGGACCGCATTTCATCTATATTCTGATCATCAATCTATATTCTAATCATAAATCTATATTCTGATCCATCAATCTATATTATAATCTGTAATCAAATCACAGTCCTTCAGCTCACTGTGGAGTATAGGTTCTTAACCGACAACAACCAACTCTGTTTGTCCCCTGCCCTCATTCCCAACATAGACCATGTCTGTCCAGCTCCCCTCATGTTCTCCAGTCCTCTTCAAGTTTGTCTGTCCCCTGTCCTCTTCACCAAGTCTGTCAGTCTCCTGTCCTCTTCCCTCAGTCTGTCTGTCCCCTTCCCCAACATAGACCAAATCTGTCCAGCTTCCCTCATGTCTGTCTCCTGTCCTCTTCACCAAGTCTGTCTGTCTCCTGTCCTCTTCACCAAGTCTGCCTGTCCCCTGTCCTCTTCACCAAGTCTGTCTGTTCCCTGTCCTCTTCACCAAGTCTGTCTGTTCCCTGTCCTCTTCACCAAGTCTCATCTGTCTCCTGTCCTCTTCACCAAGTCTGTCTGTTCCATGTCCTCGTCACCAAGTCTGTCTGTCTCCGGTCCTCTTCACCAAGTCTGTCTGTCCTCTTCACCAAGTCTGTCTGTCCCCTGTTCTCTTCACCAATTCTGTCTATCCCCTGTCCATTTCACCAAGTCTGTCTGTCTCCTGTCCTCTTCACCAAGTCTGTCTGTCTCATGTCCTCTTCACCAAGTCTGTCTGTCCCCTGTCCTCTTCACCAACTTTGACCATGTCTGTCCCCTGTCCTCTTCACCAAGTCTGTCTGTCCCCTGTCCTCTTCACCAGCTTTGACCATGTCTGCCCCCTGTCCTCTTCACCAAGTCTGTCTGTCCCCTGTCCTCTTCACCAACTTTGACCATGTCTGCCACCTGTCCTCTTCACCAAGTCTGTCTGTCCCCTGTCCTCTTCACCAACTTTGACCATGTCTGCCCCCTGTCCTCTTCACCAAGTCTGTCTGTCCCCTGTCCTCTTCACCAACTTTGACCATGTCTGTCCCCTGTCCTCTTCACCAAGTCTGTCTGTCCCCTGTCCTCTTCACCAAGTCTGTCTGTCCCCTGTCCTCTTCACCAACTTTGACCATGTCTGTCCTGTCCAGCTTCTCTCATGTCTGTCCCCAGTCCGCTTCACCAAGTCTGTCTGTCCTCTTCCCTCGTCCCCAACTTAGACCACCTCTTACTCTGACACAGACAGCAGAGGTGACGAAGTGGAAGATTGGGAGATAGATACAAATCTCTCCCTAATCAATAGGCCGGAGGATAGCCCTAGTTTCTATTCTAGAATATGGCGTACCACCTCGACTCCAGATTTGGCCTTCTCCACACAGGACATACACCATAAAATAGACCGCCAGGTGCTAAACCAACTGGCAGGTAGTGACCACAGGCCGATCAGGCTAGACATTGATATGGAAGTAGGCCCACAGGAAACAAAACCGCTCCCACGTTGGAATTACAAACGAGCCGACTGGGACAGATTTGCAATCCTGACAGATGGGCTGTGTGAAACCATCAACACACGAAATAACAAAATGAAGCCCATGGTGGAAAGCCTAAGCAAGGCAATAATGCAAGCCGCCACTGAAACCATCCCAAGAGGAGCTAGGAAAAACTATAAGGCCTATTGGAATGATGAGTTGCAGAAAGCGGAAGATGCAATCACAAATGCTAGGAACATGGCAGAGCGAGAACAATCTATGGAGGCAAACATCGCCCTCAAAGCCGCCACGGCGAAATACAAATACACTCTCAAGCAAACAGCAAGAGAGAGCTGGAAAACCAAAACGGAAAGCCTAAACCTGGACAAAGAAGGGAACAAGCTATGGAAGCTAGTCAGAGCCATGAATGACGAAACCCCTTCAAACAAATTACCATCAAGCAGGGCGAGAACCTGCTCACTGGTAAAAAAGCTGCAAACGCTTTTGTCAATCACTATGCCAGAGCAAACCACATCGAGGTCCCTGCAGATAGGCATACAGACATTAGTGAAGAGCAAAAGGGCACGACAACATCAATACGGCACCTGAAGAGCACATGATGGCCAAATTAACAATGAGCGAAATGGAAGAGGCCATGAGAACATTAAAGAAAAGGAAATCTCCCGGAAAAGATGGGATAACAAACGAAATGCTGATGGGGCTGGGCCAAACAGCGAAGAGGAAACTGCTATCGGTCCTGAACCAAAGCTGGAAAAGGGGAATTGTACCCCAGGCATGGAAAGACGCAGTACTTGTACCAGTACCAAAAAAAGGAAAGGACAAAACAGATCCAAATGGATACAGGCCTATCAGCCTACTGAGCTGTGTCGGCAAACTGATGGAACGTATGATAAACACCAGACTGATGTGGCATCTGGAAGAAAAACAAATACTAATTCCACAGCAAGCCGTCTTTAGACAGCACAGATCCACTGAGGACCAGGTCATCCTCATAGCCCAGGAAATAGAAGATGCCTACCAGGCACAGAAACACACAGTAGCGGTTTGGGTGGACCTGGAAAAGGCATTTGACAAAGTCTGGAAAGATGGACTTAGAGTCAAACTAAGAAGAAGTGATGTCTGTGAGAAGATGTACAAGTGGATCAACCACTACCTCAAACAAAGAACGGCCTGAGTCCAAGTACAAGGGCAGATGAGCAAAAAGGTGACACTCGAGCAGGGAGAACCCCAAGGGGAGTACTGTCACCCACACTCTTCCTAGTGTATATAAACGACATTACAGAGAATATACCAAGAAGAGTCCATAGCTCAATGTTTGCAGACGATCTGAAATCGGATGCAGCAGGCCCTAACATCGCTGGAAGAGTGGGCGAACTCATGGCTGGTCAAAATAAACGAGGAGAAAACCACATGCACAATATTCTCGCTTTCAATTAAACCCCAAAATACCAAATTAAGTTTAAATGGCAAATTCCTGCAGCCAAACGACAACCCAATCTATCTGGGAGTCACATTTGATCGGCGCATGACATGGAAAAGTCAGATTGAGAGAAACCGAATGAGAGTCAGAGAAAGAATGGCAATCATGAGGTAACTTGCTGGCACAAGCTGGGGAGCAGACGAAAGCATACTAAAGAAACTGTATACTGGAAGAGCGAGACCAGTTCTCGAGTATGGCATTGCGGCATGGACAACAGCAGCAAAGGCGAACTTCGATAAAGTTAGCAAACTTCAAAACCAAGTCATGAGAGTTATAACAGGAGGCATGAAGTCAACGCCAATTGTAGAACTTGAAAAGATTACAAAACTGCAATCCATGGCTGACAGAAGAGACTGCAGAGCCCAGCTGCAGTCAGAGAAACTCAGAAGACTGACTGACCATCCAATGCACCAGAGACTAAACAATTTGGGAAATGGGAAACTAAAGCGGAGAAACTTTGCAGAAATAGCCAAAGCAAAGATGCACGAAGATCCCATAAACGCACTAACAACACCAAAGCCCATCACTACTGTACGAAAACCTACCTGGAGGCAGGATATATTTCCAGAGGTGGTAGAAAATATACCAGGTATTGCAAACAAAAACTGCCAGACTGAAAAAGAAAGGAGAGATACTACCCTAAGCTTTATATCGAAAAACTACCCAAGCATGGACTGGACCCATGCATACACCGACGGTTCTGTAACAAACACTACACAGAACGGAGGGGCAGGAGCATTCCTGAACCTACCAAATGGCAGAAAAATAACACTGTCATTCGCTACTGGTAAGTACACAAGCAATTTCAGAGCGGAGGCAGAGGCACTGAGGGCGGCAGTGGAAGAAATGGTGACACATAAAGAAAATGAAAGCCATACAGTCCTGCTTACAGATGCTCTCGCCGTAGTCACAGCGCTAAAAAGCCAGAAAAACACTGAGCTTAATGACTTAAGAGCAGCACTCTGTCAACTATACCAGCAGTCCGCACCAAAAAGGGTAGTGGTACAGTGGGTCCCATCACACTGCAACATCCAAGGCAACGAGGAGGCAGACAGACTGGCAAAAGAAGGTGCAAGACTACCACAAACAGATACTAGTATGACGTACGAAGAGTCAAAACGGCTTATCAAAGCCAGATACATGACCAAATGGGAAACCGAACATACTGGTTACACCAAAAACGATGCCTATTACCAGTTGAACAGAAGAGAGCAGGTCGTTGTCTTCAGACTTCGCACTGGCCACAATAGACTGAGGTATCACCTATTCAACAAATTGAAGATAGGTGGTACCGACTAATGCCCGTGCGGTACCGGTAAAATGACCGCTGAACATCTGCTGCAGAACTGCCCGACATACGAGGATCAGAGAGAGCAGATGTGGCCATCACCAGTGTAACTGCAAGACAAGCTCTATGGCAGTGTCGACAGCCTCAGGATGACCGCCGCTTTTTTCGAAAAAATAATGGTTACTGTCTGACTGCGTACGAAGAAGAAGAAGACCACCCCTGTCCAGCTTCCCTCATGATAAGACTCCAGTTCTCTTCTACAAGTCTGCTTTGGCCTGCCCATTCTCCTCCTTACCCTTTGGCTTCCAGAACAGTGTCTGTCTTGCAATGTCGTCTGGCTTTCTTTCCCAAATTATGACCTGTCCAGGGCCAGCATCTTCTCGTTATGTTACATTCCACAGAGATCTGACTAGATCTGTCTGGCATATCAACTGTGACCTTTTGTTCCATTTCAAACCTTGTATTCTAGATCTGACTAGATCTGTCTGGCATATCGACGGTGACCTTTTGTTCCATTTCAAACCTTGTATTCTAGATCTGACTAGATCTGTCTGGCATATCGACGGTGACCTTTTGTTCCATTTCAAACCTTGTATTCTAGATCTGACTAGATCTGTCTGGCATATCGACGGTGACCTTTTGTTCCATTTCAAACCTTGTATTCTAGATCTGACTAGATCTCTCGAGGTCGACAGTGACCTTTTGTTCCATTTCAAACCTTGTATTCTAGATCTGACTAGATCTCTCAAGGTCGACAGTGACCTTTTGTTCCATTTCAAACCTTGTAATCTAGATCTGACTAGATCTGTCTGGCATATCGGCGGTGACCTTTTGTTCCATTTCAAACATTGTATTCTAGATCTGACTAGATCTCTCGAGGTCGACAGTGACCTTTTGTTCCATTTCAAACATTGTATTCTAGATCTGACTAGATCTCTCGAGGTCGACAGTGACCTTTTGTTCCATTTCAAACCTTGTATTCTAGATCTGACTAGATCTCTCAAGGTCAACAGTGACCTTTTGTTTCATTTCAAACCTTGTATTCTAGATCTGACTAGATCTCGAGGTCACAGTGACCTTTTGTTCCATTTCAAACCTTGTATTCTAGATCTCTCAAGGTCAACAGTGACCTTTTGTTCCATTTCAAACCTTGTATTCTAGATCTGACTAGATCTCTCGAGGTCACAGTGACCTTTTGTTCCATTTCAAACCTTGTATTCTAGATCTCTCGAGGTCAACAGTGACCTTTTGTTCCATTTCAAACCTTTGCATTCTAGATCTCTCGAGGTGGACAGTGACCTTTTGTTCCATTTCAAACATTGTATTCTAGATCTGACTAGATCTCTCGAGAGGTCGACAGTGACCACCTTGTATTCTGTCCAGATCGCTATTTTGGAATGTCTGTACTTGTTAATGACTTTGGTTGTTCTCCATGTTTCACAGCCATATACCAGTACTGACTTCATCGAGTTGAGATGTTTTGGCTTTTTTTTAACCTTCGTTCTCAATCTCGCGCTACTAAGAATGAACAGTCTTTTGCAAGTAGCAGGATGTAGCCCAGAGAACGGTAATGCGCTGTGTCGCTAGTTTACAGCTTGAATGCAATATTTGCACCTTTCAGTCCGACACATATGTCTTCGGCCGAATTGATAGTTGTAATTTTTGTATCTATTTCTTTGGAGTGGCACAAGTTTTCTAATGTGATGAAAACCCCTCTCACTTTCTGTATCGTTAACCAAATGTTGTCAATCTCTTTCCCCCCCCCCCCTCCCCCCAATCTTTTCTAGGTTGCTGACTAAGTAGGTAAATGTAGGTCCATCAACAATACACACCATGATGGTAGATCCATCATAAAAGGTAACTTAACTAATGAGGTTTGTGCATGGGATAGCAATTATATTATGTCAAACAAATTATTAAATAAACTATCACTGCTAGAGCTTTGGTGCAGGCTTCCTGTAAGGGCCCTCTGCTCTGTGAGGAGCGACATGGAGACAAAAAGACATGGAGACAAGAAGACGTGGATACAAGAAGACGTGGAGACAAGAAGACGTGGAGACAAGAAGACATGGAGATAAGAAGACATAGAGACAAGACGTGGAGACAAGAAGACGTGGAGACAAGAAGCCATAGAGACAAGACGTGGAGACAAGAAGCCATAGAGACAAGACGTGGAGACAAGAATACACGGAAACAAGAATACACGGAAACAAGAATACACGGAGACAAGAAGACACGGAGACATGGAGACCAGAATACATGGAGACAAGAAGACATGGAGACAAGAAGACATGGAGACAAGAAGACATGGAGACAAGAAGACATGGAGACAAGAAGACATGGAGACAAGAAGACATGGAGACAAGAAGACATGGAGACAAGAAGACATGGAGACAAGAAGACATGGAGACAAGAATACATGGAGACAAGAAGACATGGAGACAAGAAGACATGGAGACAAGAAGACATGGAGACAAGAAACTCCAATGAACATAAAAGAGTAGCTTACAGTGATTTCACCCTTGGCCTTCTTGGGCTCCACAACAGCTTTGGCATAGAAGAGGGACTGGAGACCTGGAGGACGAGAGGGGGCAAAAGGTCAGCATACATCCAGTCGTATGGAACATGAGCAATAACACTGGTGAACATATAACACTGATGAACATATAGTAACACTGGTGAACATACGATAACACATACAATAACACTGGTGAACATACGATAACACTGATGAACATATGATAACACTGGTGAACATATGATAACACTGGTGAACATATGGAAGCCACACAAAATTGCCATGGTTGCTATGCACAGCACGGAAACGTGGCATTGGCTGATTAAGAGCTCTGGTACAACAGTAACCAACTCATTGACATCTGTGGAACCATTTGTAGTGATCATTGAAGGCAGCCCCATTGACGTTGCTTGCAGAGCAAAGATGTTTGGGAATTGTGCTGGACCAGCCTTGTTGAACACCACTAATACAGCTTGTGATACACTGCCATCAAATTGGCCAGCCTATCCTAGAGAGGATTTTGTTTGAGAAATTAATGACAGCTTCAACAACAAATCCCAAACACAGTATTTAAACTCACAGGGCTACTTACCAGTGGAGATGGACCTCTGCTGATCTGTAATCAGGGCTGGAGGCTGAGCAGTGTATGCTGACGATGGAGGAGCAGCCACAGCCAATAGCGGGGTCGTGGTGGCAAGCGCAGAAGGCATCTAACAAATAAACAAATAACAGAATTTAACCAGGATGGTATCTCCATAAATCATAGAGAATTGAATGTTGTGCGAAGGGAACTGAGTGCTGTCTCCTCCACAATAGAGAATTGAATGAGTTCTTTATTCATTTGTCTCTATACACAACCAAATCCTATCTATAAACAACAAATAAAAAGGTTACAAGTCAAATGTGACGTGCTGAAACAATGTGGCTGCGTAAAGGTTCATTTGATGTTCCACTGGCTGTTGTTGACTTCACCATGTCCAGCCACTTAACACCCATTATCCTTCGTAGAAGTCTGTTAGCGAAGGACTGGAGTTCTATTGTATGGACTTGGTCGATCTTCGTGTCTCTGCTCGATACGACGACGACTTTGACACTTGCGTTGAATATTCTAACTGGTACAAATCTTGATTTCTCTACATCTATGTATCATATGCTGTTTAGTGTCAGGAATGAAATTCTTGCCATTTCAAATCTGGTCCTTAAATCTGTACCTCCGGACATGCCAGTTGTACTGCTCAAGTAAGTAAAGGCATTCACCTCTTTCAACATATCTCCCTCCAGCATGATAGGTTCTTTGTTTACCACACCACGGCCCGTCTCATGCAGCTATACTCGTCTATAATTTTTTATTCATGAATGACCAAGCACGGAGACCGCAGAAATAGACAATTCTGTATGCTGACTACATCAAGTCCATCTACACAGGTTTCTAGCCGGTTAGAGTATTCAATGTTTTTATTACTATTACTAGTAATACAAATGGATTTGAGATGATTTATCTTCTTATTATGTGGATTGTAGTCAGTCCATTTTGTTAGAAAGGTGAAGTAGGTTGTGGTCAAAGTAGGTTGTGGTCACAGTAGGTTGTGGTCAAAGTAGGTTGTGGTCAAAGTAGGTTGTGGTCAAAGTAGGTTGTGGTCACAGTAGGTTGTGGTCAAAGTAGGTTGTGGTCACAGTAGGTTGTGGTCAAAGTAGGTTGTGGTCAAAGTAGGTTGTGGTCAAAGTAGGTTGTGGTCAAAGTAGGTTGTGGTCAAAGTAGGTTGTAGTCAAAGTAGGTTGTGGTCAAAGTAGGTTGTGGTCAAAGTAGGTTGTGGTCAAAGTAGGTTGTGGTCAAAGAACTTTATGGGGTAGATCTGCTTATTTAGTTGTAATAAAAACGTTTGCAGTGTAAACTAAGTTGTGCTGATATTATAAACACAGCAATGATACTTTCTTGTGATTTCAATGGATTTATAGAGGAGCCACAGTCTCTAAAGGGAAGTCCATATGTTTGTGCCTTGTTTTTATAAATTGTCTTGTATCTCAGAAACTAACAAACACACAACAAAAACAAAGTTCTTAATTCATATGTGTCACTACACACAACAAAATCATATTTATTGACCAACAAACAGAAAGAGGCTCTCAAACTCAACAACCAAAGCAAAATGTAAAATTTTGAACAATTAAGAAAAATTGATGGGCAAAGGTCAATCGGGTTCATTTGAAGAAGCTTGCTTTTCTTCATGTTCAGATAATGTACTTCCATAGTAGTTTCAACAGTTATCAAAGATCATTCATGAACCATGCCCAGTCTGCATGACAACTTACCCGCAATGCTCCAGTTGGTGTCAACACTCCTGCTTGACCAATAGGTGCCGTGGGTGGGGTGGCGAAGAAGCCAGGACCTGGTCGTGTGGGCTGATAAGGATAATTAGATAAAACAGTTGTGGACAAAATGAGGAAATATTTTCAACACAAAAGCTGCTGCATTAATAAACATCATGTGGCCAATTTTGTGTTCATGTTTTCCCCCTTGAGGTAGCTACTTTCCGTGTCCTGACAACCTCACAGAGAGTGTTCAACCAGAAACCCATCACCAGGGATGCTCTTTCTTTTGCAACAATAAGATCCCCCATTGTACAGGATTCCTGTACAGGAATTTATTGGCAGCTACTGAGGATTTTATTTACCTGGACAGACAACCAAAACTTTGATGCACGAAGCCTGACTGCCTCCTCCATGAATGCCATGCATGGAGTACTGGACCAACAGAGACTTTCACCCTCCTCCATGAATGCCATGCATCGAGTCCTGGACCCTTATTCTGGTTGGCCACTGACCAATCTACGGACTGACTTAACCAGTGTCGGCCCCATCCTGCTGTACAGTTCCGAAGCCTGAACTATTCTGTAAGCAGATCAGAGGCTCATTGAAGCCTTCAACAAAAGCAGACAAGCATTCTGGCATCAACTGGTATGACCTGGTCTCAGCTGGACTAGCTCAGAGAACACATTCACCAGGATCAACTATCGACTAGCATTTTGACATCAACTGGTTTGACCTGGTCTCAGCTGGACTAGCTCCGAGAACACATTCACCAGGAACAACTATCGACAAGCATTCTTGCATCAACTGGTATGACCTGGTCTCAATTTACCCGCTGGACAAGCCAAGATCAACTATCCCCATTTAGCTCTATTTATTTTTGGTAAATTTAATTTTGTGTTCACGTTATTTCTCTATTCCCCAGGGCGGAGGGTGTTGCACCATATTTTTATATTGCGCCTGTCGCCCAGTGCATCCAACTTCTGCATACATTTTATGTAAGGGTCTGCTTCCTCCTGCATTTTCTAAGGGTTTGCTTCCCCGGGGTAACAGCCGGTGCTGTGATTGGGGAGCAAACCCAGCACCTTCAGATTGTGAACCGTGTCCCTTAACCAATAGCCCACGCCATCCCCAGCTCTATTTTGACATGTGACCCACCCTACTGAGGAAGACCCCACCCACCAGCTCGTAGACCAGGCCATACACACAAATAGATGGGGGAAACAACCCTTTCCATCATGGTCCCTGTGCCCATCCAAGTACCACTTGGTTAAGTTAAATCAGAAAAACTCCGTCCTAATTACATGCAGCTAGGGACAGTCACAATCATGTTCATGGGCAGTTGGCATCTAAGTTAACTACCTACCTACCTACCTTTCTACATCTTCTGGTTCTTCGATGTTCGTCCTCAATAGGACGCTGTGTTGTTTTGTAGTTTACAGCGGGGCTGCAATATCTGCGCCTTTCAGTCCAACACGCCTCCAGCTGGTTTTTTTATGTTCTGGGTTTGCCTTTCCACCGTGATCCATATTCTCTTAGTCAGACTACACTAGTGCAGCCTGTTTCCAGGGCTGCCACTTGGAGACAGAATAGGGTCTTAGTTAGCTCTGGTTCACTAGCTCTGATACAAGCAGCCAGCTCTGGTTCACCAGCTCTGATACAAGCAGCCAGCTCTGGTTCACTAGCTCTGATGCAAGCAGCCAGCTATGGATCACTGTCAGCTCTGGTTCACTGACCCCGATGTAAACAGCCAGCCCTGGTTCACTGACCTCGATGTAAACAGCCAGCCCTGGTTCACTGACCCCGATGTAAACAGCCAGCCCTGGTTCACTGACCCAGATGTAAACAGCCAGCCCTGGTTCACTTACCCCGATGTAAACAGCCAGCCCTGGTTCACTGACCCCGATGTAAACAGCCAGCCCAGGTTCACTGACCCCGATGTAAACAGCCAGCCCAGGTTCACTGACCCCGATGTAAACAGCCAGCCCAGGTTCACTGACCCCGATGTAAACAGCCAGCCCAGGTTCACTGACCCCGATGTAAGCAGCCAGCCCAGGTTCACTGACCCCGATGTAAGCAGCCAGCCCAGGTTCACTGACCCCGATGTAAGCAGCCAGCTATGAGTCCCTGACTGCTGCCATCTTCACCCCCTTTCCCCACCTATATACAAGCCCTGCCAGTTATGCCTTCTGCAGGAGAATCTACTCACCTGGCCAGGTGTCTGTGAACTAGCAATGTACTGTAACGTCTGCCCTCTCAAGGCTGAAGCAAAGTAGCCTGCTGGTATGGTCATCCTGGGCTGTAGAGGAGGCATAGCCAAAGGTGGCTGGCCCTCTATCCCTGGTCTACCACCATGTGATAAATCCTGCAAAAAAAGATCATGGTATTTTCACTTCATTCTTTTATGCTTTCCTAAAATATTTGGCTGGAGTGCAGTTCTTCCTCCAGTGACTCCATTTAGGTCAAGAAAAATATTTACAGACCCACTTCCACATGGCTGCAAAATAGTCAACAGCTCAGCAGACTTATTTATTCAACAACCCTTCACTAGAACCAAAACAAAACCCATGTTATGACAAGGTCGTCCCAGCAAGATAGAAACAAGACAAAAACATCTGGCAAAAAAAAATTGATTTTTACTTATTCCTTGACAACAAGCTCTACCACCTTCTGTCAATCCCCAAAAACACACACACGCACATATGCACACACACTTTGTCATCAAGGGTTTTTAATCTGTTTTACTTTGTCTGGTTGCTTGGTGGTAAAATTCTTCTCAAACGAAATACAAGCTGAATCTATTCTCGTAGTTTTATGTGTGTTCTAGTTGTTCTGGCATTGCCTAGGCTTGTATCAACTGCTAGTAGTGTCCCCTACCCCCCCCCCCCCTTGAGGCATGTATTAACTGCGCTGCCCCCCCTCCCCCTATAAAAAGACTAACTGGTTCTTCCTCCTCATACAGATTGTAAATGATGTAGATTTAGTCTGACAAAGAATTGATCTATATTTTAAAATGACACTCCTCTAACATGACATAGTAAAAGAAACTCATTGATGGGGACAGAAATGTCAGACATAAATGGGAGAACTTGTTTCTTTGTGCACAATTGTGCATGGTTTAATTGACAGTTTTAGACTACATTTGTCTTGAGACAGCAAGAGAAATTATTTGAATAAGTACAATGTTCACTGCTGATTGGGTAGGATGGACATCCTGGGAAACGATGACATAGTTCTCATGTTCAAACGAGCATTTAACAAGCAGAAACATGTCTAGCAAACGTTAACAGAACAGATTATTCATAAATACTTCCAAGGTGATGGATGTGGGTGGGGGGACAATACAGAGCTTGTATGGCCTGCAGTCCAATAAACTTGTGATAGTAAATACCTCTAAGGTGATGGGTGGGAGGAAGGGACAATGACGGTACTGTGGCTAGCAGGCCACAAAAATGTGAGAAATGACAGTGAAACCCTTTCCAGCTTGTGGAACTCAACTGGCCACCCATAAGTTACCACTCAACTGGTCATCCATAAGACATACGTTACCACTCAACTGGCCACCCATAAGACATAAGTTACCACTCAACTGGCCACCCATAAGTTACCACTCAACTGGCCACCCATAAGTTACCACTCAACTGGTCACCCATAAGTTACCATTCAACTGGCCACCCATAAGTTACCACTCAACTGGCCACCCATAAGTTACCACTCAACTGGCCACCCATAAGTTACCACTCAACTGGCCACCCATAAGTTACCACTCAACTGGCCACCCATAAGTTACCACTCAACTGACCACCCATAAGTTACCACTCAACTGGTCACCCATAAGTTACCACTCAACTAGCCACCCATAAGACACAAGTTACCCCTCAACTGACCACCCATAAGTTACCACTCGACTGGCCACCCATAAGTTACCACTCAACTGACCACCCGTAAGTTACCACTCAACTGGTCACCCATAAGTTACCACTCAACTGACCACCCATAAGTTACCACTCAACTGGCCACCCATAAGTTACCACTCAACTGGCCACCCATAAGTTACCACTCGACTGGCCACCCATAAGTTACCACTCAACTGGCCACCCGTAAGTTACCACTCAACTGGTCACCCATAAGTTACCACTCAACTGACCACCCATAAGTTACCACTCAACTGGCCACCCATAAGTTACCACTCAACTGGCCACCCATAAGTTACCACTCGACTGGCCACCCATAAGTTACCACTCAACTGGCCACCCATAAGACATAAGTTACAACTCAATTGGCCACCCATAAGTTACCACTCAACTGGCCACCCATAAGTTACCACTCGACTGGCCACCCATAAGTTACAACTCAACTGGCCACCCATAAGTTACCACTCGACTGGCCACCCATAAGTTACCACTCAACTGGCCACCCATAAGTTACCACTCAACTGGTCACCCATAAGTTACCACTCAACTGGTCACCCATAAGTTACCATTCAACTGGCCACCCATAAGTTACCACTCAACTGGCCACCCATAAGTTACCACTCAACTGGCCACCCATAAGTTACCACTCAACTGGCCACCCATAAGTTACCACTCAACTGGCCACCCATAAGTTACCACTCAACTGACCACCCATAAGTTACCACTCAACTGGTCACCCATAAGTTACCACTCAACTAGCCACCCATAAGACACAAATTACCCCTCAACTGACCACCCATAAGTTACCACTCGACTGGCCACCCATAAGTTACCACTCAACTGACCACCCGTAAGTTACCACTCAACTGGTCACCCATAAGTTACCACTCAACTGACCACCCATAAGTTACCACTCAACTGGCCACCCATAAGTTACCACTCAACTGGCCACCCATAAGTTACCACTCGACTGGCCACCCATAAGTTACCACTCAACTGGCCACCCATAAGACATAAGTTACAACTCAATTGGCCACCCATAAGTTACCACTCAACTGGCCACCCATAAGTTACCACTCGACTGGCCACCCATAAGTTACAACTCAACTGGCCACCCATAAGTTACCACTCGACTGGCCACCCATAAGTTACCACTCAACTGGCCACCCATAAGTTAACTCTCAACTGGTCACCCATAAGTTACCACTCAACTGGTCACCCATAAGTTACCACTCAACTGGCCACCCATAAGTTACCACTCAACTGACCACCCATAAGTTACCACTCAACTGACCACCCATAAGTTACCACTCAACTAGCCACCCATAAGTTACCACTCAACTGACCACCCATAAGTTACCACTCAACTGGCCACCCATAAGTTACCACTCAACTGGCCACCCATAAGTTACCACTCAACTGGCCACCCATAAGACATAAGTTACCACTTGATTCAATCATCAACGACTTCTAACATGGAAGTTATGGTCTGACATTTTGTTTGCTAAACATGACACACAAGATGGCTGATGATTCACACACACCCAGATGTCATTTAGTGTAGAGTTATTATTTCTGAATGTAGACATTTAAGATTGTGGTGAAGTTTACACAACTCGAGGAAAGACTTGCAAAAAACGATAAATAATTTGATTGGACACCAGGATTACTGTGCATATTCAACATGCACGCAAATTCAGGCTCTGACTGGGACACACAAGAAACGTATGTGGTCATGGAATTGAAAGATTCAGGCTCTCACTGGGACACACAAGAAAAGTATGTCATCATAAATTGAAAGATTCAGGCTCTCACTAGGACACACACAAAATATATGTGGTTATGGAATTGAAAGATTCAGGCTCTGACTGGGGCGCACAAGAAAAGTCTGTGGTCATGGAATTGAAAGATTCAGGCTCTGACTGGGACACACAAGAAAAGTCTGTGGTCATGGAATTAAAAGATGCAAGCTCTGACTGGGACACACAAGAAAAGTCTGTGGTTGTGGAATTGAAAGATTCAGGCTTTGACTGGGACACACAAGAAAAGTCTGTGGTCATGGAATTGAAAGATTCAGGCTCTCACTGGGACACACAAGAAAAATATGTCATCATAAATTGAAAGATTCAGGCTCTCACTAGGACACACACAAAATATATGTGGTTATGGAATTGAAAGATTCAGGCTCTGACTGGGACACACAAGAAAAGTCTGTGGTCATGGAATTGAAAGATTCAGGCTCTGACTGGGACACACAAGAAAAGTCTGTGGTCATGGAATTGAAAGATTCAGACTCTCACTGGGACACACAAGAAAAATCTGTCATCATAAATTGAAATTGAAAGATTCAGGCTCTCACTAGGACACACACAAAATATCTGTGGTCATGGAATTGAAAGATTCAGGCTCTGACTGGGACACACAAGAAAAGTCTGTGGTCATGGAATTAAAAGATTCAAGCTCTGACTGGGACACACAAGAAAAGTCTGTAGTTGTGGAATTGAAAGATTCAGGCTATCACTGGGACACACAAAAAAAAGTCTGTGGTCATGGAATTGAAAGATTCAGGCTCTCACTGGGACACACAAGAAAAGTCTATGGTCATGGAATTAAAAGATTCAAGCTCTGACTGGAACACACAAGAAAAGTCTGTGGTTGTGGAATTGAAAGATTCAGGCTATGACTGGGACACAAGAGAAGTCTGTCGTCATAAATTTAAAGATTCAGGCTCTCACTGGGACACACAAGAAAAGTCTGTCGTCATAAATTGAAAGATTAACGCCGAAAAAAAAGTGGAGAGCCAAAATGTGTTTTCCTGTTCCATTTCCGTATCCACATTAATGTCACAATAAACTAATATATAACCTGTTTTAGGAATACATCGTGTCATATTTGTCTTACAATGATCAAGATTCTTATTTTCGCTCATTTTGTTGAATTTTATTTTAAATACAAATATTTGACATATGGCATTGTGGCACATGTCTCGGACGCAAGTTAGCCAGGACTGTTGAGTGTACACTCATGTCCACAACAACAACCAGTAGCCTTCACATGTCCCCAAACACTCTGGATTCCGTACAGTTATCATTGGTAACAGTGACGTACGGGGACGCTGGACTCTCACAACTTACCAACATCTGTGCCTCTGGAGTGAAGTACTGAGTGTAGGATTGCTCTGAGTCTAGATAGTCTCTGTACATAGCAGAAGCCTCATCGATGTTGCTGAGGTCTTCCTCTTCCTCCTCATCATCCTCTGACTGCGGCCGATATTTGCCAACATTTGATGACTTCATCCCAGGCAGCCCTGAAGGACAGTACTGGCCGCCGGCTACTGGTGGCTGGGCAGGGTTCATGCCGTAGTTACTGTACCCCATCGGCACAACAGGTGGCTGAGGAGGGAAGCCTGGGAAAGGACCTCTGGGTGCAGCGGGTGTTGGCATATGTGACATGAATAACGGAGTAGCTGGGGACACCTGGGCGGCTCCTGATTGGACTAGGTTCGGCTTCAAGCTGCTCAGCTCGGTCTGTGGATAACAAGATCAGAACAAGTAATGACACATACTGAGGAAGTGTGTCCCAGTGCCCCATACAACCTTCATGTGCATCAATTATATTCAACGATTGTAATATTGTGGACACTTTGAATATCATCAGACACTGACAAGGCAGTAGCTTGCTCATGCTGTATGCTCAACATCTTCCAAGTGACATGACACATAGGAGGCTTGCTAATGGACAACTTGTACATGGCTCACTCAAACAAAGTAATGACACTACATTATGTTTTTGAAGTTGTGGTGGTGGGGGGGCCTGCAACCTCATCATGTAAAACTGCTAGAGAAACCACAACTGTTGTGGTGGTGGGGGGCCTGCAACCTCATCATGTAAAACTGCTAGAGAAACCACAACTGTTGTGGTGGTGGGGGCCTGCAACCTCATCATGTAAAACTGCTAGAGAAGCCACAACTGATGTGGTGGTCCTAGACCCCAGATCATCATCCACTTTTTCCCTCAAAAATAGGGGAACTGAGACGTTAGTCAGGTCAGGCCCAACATACTGACCATGACGTCATGTCAGGCACAACATACTGACCAGAATGTGGCATCAGGATCAGGTACAACATACTGACCAGGACGTCGCATCAGGGTCAGTTACAAAATACTGACCAGGACATCACATCAGGATCAGGCACAAAATACTGACCAGGACCAGGTACAAAATACTGACCAGGACGTCGCATCAGGGTCAGGTACAACATACTGACCAGGACGTGGCATCAGGGTCAGGCACAACATACTGACCAGGACGTGGCATCAGGGTCAGGCACAACATACTGACCAGGACCATAAGCTCTCTTCCATGTAACATTCCCTGGAAACAGGCTGTTTTCAAGGCAGTTTGGCTGTCAAGATGTAAATCAACATGATCCCCGTAGTAGTGAGCGCCAGGCAGATGAATCCAAGCATAGCACTTCCTCCTGGAGGACTGGTCCACCTTCATCCGCACGCTCAGAATTTAACGTCCTTTTCATATGACAACAAAGAGTAAACCTACTCATAAACCTACTCATTGCAGGCATGAAACAAGAACAACATAGGACCACCAGCCAGACTCCCCCTTCAGCCAGTCGTTTCTCTTCTCTTGTTGGCCTTCAAGCAGGCTCCTATTGGGTAGGAAGTTTGTTACCTTCAGACAGCGGCGGTCAACCTGCTTTTTCTATTCTTAGCTGTCAAGCGTCCTTTTACATTCAGTGTGTACACAAGAACTGTGTTGATCATCCGTCGCTGATAGGGGGGGTAGGCGTCGATTTCACCTTAATAGAGAACAGGGATAGCTTATAACTTGTGGATATCGAACATCCATCACTTCATGGTTTTGTTCATTCGTTGCTTGAGACGCCCACACTTTACCTCTCCACTATAGCGAGCCCCAGGTTATAATGCTCTCATCAACTGGTTGATCAGCTCAATAATGGGCAACATTTTAAAAAACCACATAATTAAAAATTGTCTTTGTTGGCAACCAGGGCTGTGTCCAGCAGACATGAGGTGACAGATTGAGCACATAGTGATGATAATCACATGACATCACCAAGTAGCTAACAATCATTTATCTGAGACACTCGTAGTAAGTTAGGATCATACCTTGATCTGTCTCATCATGTCCCTGTTGTCTCCTAGGAAAGTCTGAAACAACAAACAAGAGATAGCGTTAGCACCACAAGGTTAGCACACTCCGAGGCAACCATTAACAATGTGACAGACACTGCCCACATCCAAACTATAGTGCTAATGTGTCATAGACAACAGACTGCTCACATCCAAACTATAGTGCTAATGTGTCATAGACAACAGACTGTTCACATTAAAACTATAGTGCTAATGTGTCATAGACAACAGACTGCTCATATCCAAACTATAGTGCTAATGTGTCATAGACAACAGACTGCAAACATCCAAACTATAGTGCTAATGTGTCATAGACAACAGACTGCTCATATCCAAACTATAGTGCTAATGTGTCATAGACAACAGACTGCAAACATCCAAACTATAGTGCTAATGTGTCATAGACAACAGACTGCTCATATCCAAACTATAGTGCTAATGTGTCATAGACAACAGACTGCTCATATCCAAACTATAGTGCTAATGTGTCATTGACAACAGACTGCTCACATCCAAACATCCCTACTACAACTATGGCCCATCAGACAACCCACATTCAAACATCCCTACTACAACGTAGCATATGCATGTGAGTGAGGTATCTCCTTACTCCTTTTATTTTCTCGGCTCATCTGCAGTGATGGTACGCCTAGCATTCCCTGCCACCTGGGAGGTTGCCACAATAGGGCAGAGGTGCAATGTCCGCTGGCCTGAATCTCTTCTGCGTCCATTGGGATTACTGATAGCAGACAGAGGTAAAGAGCGAAGCAGGAGTGCATTTAACCAGGGGACAAGCCTGGTCATGGCACGGAGATGTTCGCTTGGTGTGCGGACATATCTCATGATCAAGGGCTGAGTCTCAACAGTTCGCAGTGAGGTGGCTGCTCTACTGCTTACGACACCCTGACCGAGAACTAAGTCTTCTACTAGTGGTTTCACACCTCAACGCCGTATGGGGTGAATATCGAGCAGCTTCCCGCCCGCTTTGATCGGCGGACGGCAGAGACCTCTTTCTGCGGCTCGACCGGGTCGGGCTGAGACGCGAGCCCCAGGTCCCAACCATATCGTAGCCTCCCATCGCAGTGGTGCTGAGATTTAGGGCGGGATTCCGGCTTAGAGGCGTTCGGCCGTAATCCCTCAGATGGTAGCCTCGCACCATTGGCTTATCAGCCACGTCAAGCATATGGACCAAATGCCTGAGACCTGTGATTCCTCTCGAATTAAGTAGGATTACCGTAGCAACGTCATTAGTAGGGTAAAACTGACCTGTCTTCCGTGGGTCTAATTCCAGCAATTATTAGACCCAACGAAAATGCTCTCGGCCTGTCAGTCATTACAGTTTTGGCGTGTTGCAACTCACATCCAAACATCCCTACTACAACTATGGCTCATCAGACAACAGACTAATCACATCCAAACATGCCTACTACAACTATGGCTCATCAGACAACAGACTAATCCCATCCAAACATCCCTACTACAACTATGGCTCATCAGACAACAGACTAATCCCATCCAAACATCCCTACTACAACTATGGCTCATCAGACAACAGACTACCCACATCCAAACATGCCTACTACAACTATGGCTCATCAGACAACAGACTACCCACATCCAAACATACCTACTACAACTATGGCCCATCAGACAACTCACATCCAAACATCCCTACTACAACTATGGCCCATCAGACAACAGACTACCCACATCCAAACATGCCTACTACAACTATGGCCCATCAGACAACAGACTACCCACATCCAAACATGCCTACTACAACTATGGCCCATCAGACAACAGACTACCCACATCCAAACATGCCTACTACAACTATGGCCCATCAGACAACAGACTACCCACATCCAAACATGCCTACTACAACTATGGCCCATCAGACAACAGACAACCCACATCCAAACATGCCTACTACAACTATGGCCCATCAGACAACAGACTACCCACATCCAAACATCCATCCCACCAATCTACCTTTTTCATATTTATATTCTGTGTCACAATATTTGGATGTCTCTGGAGGTGGCCTCCCTAACCCAGCAGGCAGCCTGCAGGACCAAGCCAAGTGCTAGACAGTCTACGACCCTAGAGGAGTATTGGTCACCTTAATGACGTGCTGTGGTGCTATTCTGTGGTCCTCCCCGTGGTGTCACGGAACCATGCAGGCAGGAAGATAACAATAACATCCAATAGAGAAACTTGTGGGTCTGACACCATCCAAACACATACCTTGAGTTCTTCCATGAGGCCTTTATTCTCAGACAGCACATACCTTGAGTTCTTCCATGAGGCCTTTATTCTCAGACAGTACATACCTTGATTTCTTCCATGAGGCCTTTATTCTCAGACAGCACATACCTTGAGTTCTTCCATGAGGCCTTTATTCTCAGACAGCACAGCCTTGAGTTGGTTGTTGTTGTCCCGGAGCTCTTCCATCATCTTGCCGTTGATCAGGATGAGCTCCTCATTTCTGTCCATGACCATCTTAAATAGAGAGGCCTGGCTGTAACTTAGTGACTTGATCTGGAGGTCCAGGCGTTCAGGAGATGGACGAGGTCTGTTGTGGACATCGCTAGCCAGGGAGTGGTCTCTCAGGCTGTGGCTCATCTCTGTGGGGCTCTGAAGGAAGTTGGAGAAACATTTGAATTTGAATTTGTGCGTCAGTATGTTTTTGTGTGCATACATGTATGTGTGTGTACATGTGTCTGCATGTGTGTGTACATGTGTCTGCATACGTGTGTACGTGTCTGCATGCATGTGTACATGTCTGCATTTGTGTGTCTGCATGCAGGGCATGTATGTGTACTTGTCTGCCTGCGTGCATACATATACATGCATTCAGTAAGAAATGTCAAGAACAGCATTGTGACATGTCCAGTTCAGTTGACCTGACCAAGGTCTTTGACACCGCCAACAGGAAAGGGCCCTGGCTAATCATGGTCAAGTTCAGTTGACCTGACCTTTGACACCACCAGCAGGAAAGGGCCTTGGATAATCATGGTCAAGTTTAGTTGATCTGACCAAGGTCTTTGAAACCACCAACAGGAAAGGGCCCTGGCTAATCATGGTCAAGTTCAGTTGACCTGACCTTTGACACCACCAACAGGAAAAGGCCCTGGCTAATCATGGTCAAGTTCAGTTGACCTGACCTTTGACACCACCAGCAGGAAAGGGCCCTGGCTAATCATGGTCAAGTTTAGTTGACCTGACCAAGGTCTTTGACACACCAACAGGAAAGGGTCCTGGCTAACCATGGTCAAGTTCAGTTGACCTGACCAAGGTCTTTGACACCACCAACAGGAAAGGGCCCTGGCTAATCATGGTAAAGTTCAGTTGACCTGACCTTTGACACCACCAACAGGAAAAGGCCCTGGCTAATCATGGTCAAGTTCAGTTGACCTGACCTTTGACACCACCAGCAGGAAAGGGCCTTGGATAATTATGGTCAAGTTTAGTTGACCTGACCAAGGTCTTTGACACACCAACAGGAAAGTGTCCTGGCTAATCATGGCCTAGTCCCAGCAGATTAATTGCAGTTGTTTATCTCGATGGCTTGAATACAGCACTCAGTCACCAATGGAGTCAAACAGGGATGATGTGCTGGCATCGACACTTTGGAGCAATCCTCTTTGCTGCTGTACATGTTGCTGCTACTGGCTCCTGTACCAGGTACAGGATGCAAGGACAGCTGTTCAATCAGGCAAGCCTGAAGTCTGGGCGAATGAAGCCACCATCTTGGATCTCCTGTTCGGTGATGACTGCCCAAAACAAGATATGCAGTCCCCCAAGACTGAGTTTTCGATGGCATGCTGTAAGCTGGGTCTCACGGTCAACACTAGAAAAACTGAAGCACTGTTCCAACCTGCTCCTGAGAAGTCAAACTGTCAACCAAACATTACCATACAAAACCAGCCGCTCCTGGGAAGTCATACTGTCAACCAAACATTACCATACAAAACCAACCTGCTCATGGGAAGTCAAACCTTCAACCAAACATTACCATACAAAACCAACCTGCTCATGGGAAGTCAAACCTTCAACCAAACATTACCATATAAAACCAGCCTGCTCCTGGGAAGTCATACAAAACCAACCTGCTCCTGGGAAGTCAAACTGTCAAAAAAACATTACCCTACAAAACCAGCCTGCTCCTGGGAAGTCATTCTGTCAACCAAACATTACCATACAAAACCAGTCTGCTCCTGGGAAGTCATTCTGTCAACCAAACATTACCATACAAAACCAGTCTGCTCCTGGGAAGTCATTCTGTCAACCAAACATTACCATACAAAAGCAGCCTGCTCCTGGGAAGTCATTCTGTCAACCAAACATTACCATACAAAACCAGTCTGCTCCTGGGAAGTCATACAAAACCAACATCTTCAGGCAGTCCCTAGCTTCACCTTCACATGCAGTACCCGCATTAGGTAAAAGAATACCTCCTCTTCCGTCAATCCATTGTTTGTGTGAGACAACATAAAGACAAGACAAAGTATAATACCTCCTCTTCCGTCAATCCATTGTTTGTGTGAGACAACATAAAGACAAGACAAAGTATAATACCTCCTCTTCCGTCAATCCATTGTTTGTGTGAGACAACATAAAGACAAGACAAAGTATAATACCTCCTCTTCCGTCAATCCATTGTTTGTGTGAGACAACATAAAGACAAGACAAAGTATAATACCTCCTCTTCCGTCAATCCATTGTTTGTGTGAGACAACATAAAGACAAGACAAAGTATAATACCTCCTCTTCCGTCAATCCATTGTTTGTGTGAGACAACATAAAGACAAGACAAAGTATAATACCTCCTCTTCCGTCAATCCATTGTTTGTGTGAGACAACATAAAGACAAGACAAAGTATAATACCTCCTCTTCCGTCAATCCATTGTTTGTGTGAGACAACATAAAGACAAGACAAAGTATAATACCTCCTCTTCCGTCAATCCATTGTTTGTACGAGACAGCGAAGACAGGTGAGGATTTCTGGGAGTGCTGTGCCCAACTCCATTGATGCTTGAACCACTCCTCAGTGGAGCTGGAGACTTTAGGGGAGTGTAGAATATGCTGCCCCTTGTATTGGCTGTCAACACAGATATTAACAGATCGAGCTAACAGATAACAGATTGAGCTAATAGATATTAACAGATTGAGCTAACAGATAACAGATTGAGCTAATAGATATTAACAGATTGAGCTAACAGATATTAACAGATCGAGCTAACAGATAACAGATTGAGCTAATAGATATTAACAGATTGAGCTAACAGATAACAGATTGAGCTAATAGATATTAACAGATTGAGCTAACAGATATTAACAGATTGAGCTAACAGATATTAACAGATTGAGCTAACAGATATTAACAGATTGAGCTAACAGATATTAACAGATTGAGCTAACAGATATTAACAGATTGAGCTAACAGATATTAACAGATTGAGCTAACAGATATTAACAGATTGAGCTAATAGGTAACAGATTGAGCTAATAGGTAACAGATTGAGCTAATAGGTAACAGATTGAGCTAATAGATAACAGATTGAGCTAACATATATTAACAGATACAGGTAACAGATTGAGCTAACAGGTAACATATTGAGCTAACAGGTAACAGATCGAGCTAACAGATATTAACAGATTGAGCTAACAGATATTAACAGATTGAGCTAACAGAACAGATTGAGCTAACATAACAGATTCAGATAACAGATTGAGCTAACATTGAGCTAACGGATTGAGCTAACATAAATTGAGCAAACAGATGACAGATTAACTAACATACAATATAGATAAAATATAAGATTGAGCTTACTGATATTTACAGATTGAACTGATTAAGAAGAATATTATTGACATACATATCTGAATCTGTGCGGATGCTGATTGTTGGAACAATCTGAACCAAACTTTGTGTTGCTTGAGTAGAGTTGTGTGACTCCCAGGTGACTCACTTATCGACCCCATGTAAAAGACAATACCCACTAAGATGATTGGGTTTGGTGTGGATCCTAGGACCCTTATTTGATCTATTGTTTTATTCTTTAAAACTTAATCCACAACCACAATAATACATGTTTAATGCCCATGACGAGCTTTTTTATTCTTTCGTAATCCCGGAAAAGGACATTAAGTGACAGGTTGCAATAGCTATCCTCACATTATGAGCATGCTGATGAAGGTGGACCGGGGGTCCTCCAGGCTGTTGTGCTATGCTTGGCTTCCTCTGCATGACGTTCACTACTACGGGGATCATGTCAATCCCCCACCTCATTATCCAGATTGCCTCGAAAACAGCCTGTTTCAATAGAACGCTAATTGGAAGAGGTGTGGGATCAGTTTGTTTAGCCCTGGTCAGTATGTTGTGCCTGACCCCGAGTCCTGGCCAGTATGTTGTGCCTGACCCCGAGTCCTGGCCAGTATGTTGTGCCTGACCCCGAGTCCTGGTCAGTATGTTGTGCCTGACCCCGAGTCCTAGCCAGTATGTTGTGCCTGACCCCGAGTCTTGGCCAGTATGTTGTGCCTGACCCCGAGTCTTGGTCAGTATGTTGTGCCTGACCCCGAGTCCTGGCCAGTATGTTGTGCCTGACCCCGAGTCTTGGCCAGTATGTTGTGCCTGACCCCGAGTCTTGGTCAGTATGTTGTGCCTGACCCCGAGTCCTGGCCAGTATGTTGTGCCTGACCCCGAGTCTTGGTCAGTATGTTGTGCCTGACCCCGAGTCCTGGCCAGTATGTTGTGCCTGACCCTGAGTCCTGGCCAGTATGTTGTGCCTGACCCTGAGTCCTGGTCAGTATGTTGTGCCTGACCCTGAGTCCTGGCCAGTATGCTTGTCTAACTAGTCTAGCATCTCAGTTTCCCCACAATAATACAGGCACATGTCAACTTACACAGTTCCAAATCATGAATTTTGGTTTCCAAGTCATCAAGCTCTCTAGAAACCAAAACATTCAGTTCCTGAGGAAGAAAAACAAAAGGTATAAAGTTTAAAGATAAGAAACAAGCATATCCTCATACAACACAACAAAGAGCTGTCCTTATATTGTTACAGTTTCTGCCCTCTCTTCCATCACTTGGTTTTACTGTCCTATCTTATCTCCCTTTCAAGCAATTCAACCTTTTCCCATGAAAACAGGAAACACTGACAACTAATTCTTTCAACATAAAAACATTTATTGCATAATCTAGTCATACATATAATTTATTATCTAAACTATGACTTGATTCTCTTCTCAAAGATTTGTGGCAACTATTACATGGAATCTGTGGATCTAGTACCCACATGTCTAATGGTTCCTTCAGAGCCAAACATCCTGTATCACATGTGTCTAATGGTTCCTTCAGAGCCAAACATCCTGTATCACACGTGTCTAATGGTTCCTTCAGAGCCAAACCATCCTGTATTACACGTGTCTAATGGTTCCTTCAGAGCCAAACATCCTGTATCACACGTGTCTAATGGTTCCTTCAGACCCAAACATCCTGTATCACACGTGTCTAATGGTTCCTTCAGACCCAAACATCTTGTATCACACGTGTCTAATGGTTCCTTCAGACCCAAACATCCTGTATCACACGTGTCTAATGGTTCCTTCAGAGCCAAACCATTCTGTATCACAAACAGGCAGGCTTCAGAACTGGATCGCCGCAAGACGAGCTACTGCGAAAGCATTTGTCAAGAATGTTTTCATTAATCAAGAACGAAAGTCAGAGGCGCGAAGACGATCAGATACCGTCGTAGTTCTGACCATAAACGATGCCGACTAGCGATCCGCAGGAGTTGCTTCGATGACTCTGCGGGCAGCTTCCGGGAAACCAAAGTGTTTGGGTTCCGGGGGAAGTATGGTTGCAAAGCTGAAACTTAAAGGAATTGACGGAAGGGCACCACCAGGAGTGGAGCCTGCGGCTTAATTTGACTCAACACGGCCAACACTGAAATGATTGACATGCCGAGACCACTTTTCTGGGGTCTAATATGGAACTGGTGCTGGATTTAGACCCCCAGAAATCTGGGGTTATGCCCCCTGTGGCTCGGTTGGTTTGCATCAAGTGTTCTGACAAAGGAATTGACGGAAGAGCACTATCAGGAGTGGAGCCTGAGGTTTAAATTAACTTAACACGCCAATACTGTAGAATGACGGTCAAAAAGAGAGCACCTTCGTGGGGTCTAATAGTGAACATGTGCTGGAATTAGACCCTCGAAAATCTGGGGCCACCCTCTAAATAACTTGATTGTCTCGCTAAAGGAATTGACGGAAGGGCACCACCAGGAGTGGAACCTGCGGCTTTATTTGACTGAACACGCAAATACTGTAGAACGACTGACAAATCGAGAGCACTACTGTTTGGGTCTAAAAATGAACGTACGCTGGTATTAGACTCACGGAAGATAAGGCAGCTCTCAAACACTCTGTACGTTATCAGCCATATAACTATCATGCTGGACGCAGAAGAGATGCAGACCAGCGGACATTGCACACCTGCCCCACTGTGTCAACACCCCAGGTGGCGGGGAATGCTAGGCGTACCATCCCTGCATAGAAGCCAAGAAAATAAAGGGAAAAGAGATACCCCACTCACATGCAAATGCTACGTTTCTGGCAGGACGTGACGATCCTGGGATACAGACACACTGGACTGCCTCTCTTCCGGGTAAACCAGTCCATCTCATATATCATATAACATATCATCATTGCACCCTATAGACACGAGTAGTGAAGACTCGATAGTCTGGTAAGACAACTTCCATAAGAGAGACAACTCTGATCATAAACAACTGCTGCCTTGCAGATAGGCTGGGGACAGCCAAAGGCTAAGGAGGGCATCCCTACAGAAACGCCTGTTGAAATCGGATGCACGGGGCCGCAAGCCTAACAAAACAGTGCAACGTAAATCGCAGTATGATGGCAGTACAACCTATTAGAAAAACGCATGGCGCTCATCCTGCGGAGTCCCGCCAGGCAGCGATAGTGCCGGGCCTCACGCCTCGAAGGGGCCCACCCTTGACTACTGGTGGTCACCCACCCATGTGTCGTGGAGTCAAGGCACATGGCTATGGGGCAACTTCTATTGGCCAAAACCTCAAGACCCTCAAAATACTACAGTGGAATGCGGAGAGAGTCATTAACAAAAAACTTTCCCTAACACACCACCTGCATGAAGGTAAAATTGACGTGGCATGTATCCAGGAAACGCACCTCAACAATAACCATAAATTCTCAATCAGAGGATATCAGACCTTCCGTCTAGATTGAGAAGGCCACAAAGGAGGGGTCCTGATACTGACCAGAAACTGCATACCGAGTAGCGCGGTATCAGTCAATCACACCGGACAAGCAGAAATTGTAGGAGTGGACATAATGGCTCAAGAGACGAAGCTCCGCATTTTCAATCTGTACGGACCACCAAATAGAGACCTATCGCTCTCGAGTATGGAGGTCAGAGACTATGTAGTTGGAGATTTCAACAGCCACTCGGAGAGATGGGGATACTCTGACACAGACAGCAGAGGTGACGAAGTGGAAGATTGGGAGATAGATGCAAATCTCTCCCTAATCAATAGGCCGGAGGATAGCCCTAGCTTCTATTCAAGAACATGGCATACCACCTCGACTCCAGATTTGGCCTTCTCCACACAGGACATACACCATAAAATAGACCGCCAGGTGCTAAACCAACTGGCAGGTAGCGACCACAGGCCGATCAGGCTAACCATTGACATGGAAGTAGGCCCACGGGAAATAAAAACCGCTCCCACGTTGGAATTACAAACGAGCCGACTGGGACAGATTTGCAATCGTGACAGATGGGCTGTGTGAAACCATCAACACACGAAACACCAAAATGAAGCCCATGGTAGAGAGCCTAAGCAAGGCAATACTGCAAGCCGCCACTGAAACCATCCCAAGAGGAGCTAGGAAAAACTATAAGCCCTACTGGAATGATGAGTTGCAGAAAGTGGAAGATGCAGTAACAAATGCTAGGAACATGGCAGAGCGAGAAAAATCCATGGAGGCAAACATCGCCCTCAAAGCCGCCGCGGCGAAGTACAAACACACTCTCAAGCAAACAGCAAGAGAAAGCTGGAAAAATAAAACGGAAAGTCTAAACCTGGACAAAGACGGGAACAAGCTATGGAAGCTAGTCAGAGCCATGAACGACGAAACCCCGTCAAATAAACAAATTACTATCAAGCAGGGCGAGAACTTGATCACAGGTAAGAAAGCCGCAAACGCCTTTGTCGATCACTATGCCAGAGCAAACCACATCGAGGTCCCTGCAGATAAGCATACAGACATTAGCGAAGAGCTAAAGGGACACGAAAACATAAATACGGCTCCTGAAGAGCACATGATGGCCAAACTAACAATGCGCGAAATGGAAGAGGCTATGAGAACACTAAAGAAAAGGAAATCTCCCGGAAAAGACGGGATAACAAACGAAATGCTGATGGGGCTGGGCCAAACAGCGAAGAGGAAACTACTATCAGTCCTGAACCAAAGCTGGAAAAGGGGTATTGTACCCCAGGCATGGAAAGACGAAATAATGGTACCAGTACCAAAAACAGGAAAGGATAAAACAGATCCAAATGGATACAGGCCCATCAGCCTACTGAGCTGTGTCGGCAAGCTGATGGAACATATGATAAACACCAGACTGATGTGGCATCTGGAAGAAAAACGAATACTAATTCCACAGCAAGCCGGCTTTAGACAGCACAGATCCACTGAGGACCAGGTCATCCTCATAGCCCAGGAGATAGAAGATGCCTACCAGGCACAGAAACACACAGTAGCTGTTTGGGTGGATCTGGAAAAGGCATTTGACAAAGTCTGGAAGGATGGACTTAGAGTCAAACTAAGAAGAAGTGATGTCTGTGAGAAGATGTACAAGTGGATCAACCACTACCTCAAACAAAGAACGGCCAGTCCAAGTACAAGGGCAGATGAGCAAAAAGGTGACACTCGAGCAGGGAGTACCCCAAGGGGGAGTATTGTCACCCACACTCTTCCTGGTATATATAAACGATATTACAGAGAATATACCAAGAAGAGTCCATAGCTCAATGTTTGCAGACGATCTGGCTATGTGGACCTCTGAAAAGAATCTCACCATAGCAAGAAATCGGATGCAGACGGCCCTAACATCGCTGGAAGAGTGGGCGAACTCATGGCTGGTCAAAATAAACGAGGAGAAAACCACATGCACAATATTCTCGCTTTCATTAAAACCCCAAAGTACCAAATTAAGTCTAAATGGCAAATTCCTGCAGCCAAACGACAACCTAACCTATCTGGGAGTCACATTTGATCGGCGCATGACATGGAAAAGTCAGATTGAGAGAAACCGAATGAAAGCCAGAGAAAGAATGGCAATCATGAGGAAACTTGCTGGCACAAGCTGGGGAGCAGACGAAGGCATACTAAAGAAACTGTATACTGGAAGAGTGAGACCAGTTCTCGAGTATGGCATTGCGGCATGGACAACAGCAGCGAAGGCGAACTTCGATAAAGTTAACAAACTTCAAAACCAAGCCATGAGAATTATAACAGGTGGCATGAAGTCAACGTCAATTGTAGAACTTGAAAAGATTACAAAACTGCAATCCATGACCGATAGAAGAGACTGCAGAGCCCAGCTGCAGTCAGAGAAACTCCGAAGACTGACGGACCATCCAATGCACCAGAGACTAAACAATTTGGGAAATGGGAAACTAAAGCGGAGAAACTTTGCAGAAATAGCCAAAGCAAAGATGCAGGAAGATCCCATAAACGCACTAACAACACCAAAACCCATCACTACTGTACGAAAACCTACCTGGAGGCAGGATATATTTCCAGAGGTGGTAGAAAATATACCAGGTATTGCAAACAAAAACTGCCAGACTGAAAAAGAAAGGAGAGATACTACCCTAAGCTTCATAACGAAAAGCTACCCAAGCATGGACTGGACCCATGCATACACCGACGGTTCTGTAACAAACACTACACAGAACGGAGGGGCAGGAGCATTCCTGAACCTACCAAATGGCAGACAAATAACACTGTCACTCGCTACTGGTAAGTACACAAGCAATTTCAGAGCGGAGGCAGAGGCACTGAGGGCGGCAGTAGAAGAAATGGTGACACACAGTGAAAATGAGAGCCATATAGTCCTGCTTTACAGATGCTCTCGCCGTAGTCACAGCGCTAAAAAGCCAGAAAAACACTGAGCTTAATGACTTAAGAGCAGCACTCTGCAAACTGTGCCAGCAGTCCGCACCAAAAAGGGTAGTGGTACAGTGGGTTCCGTCACACTGCAACATCCAAGGCAACGAGGAGGCAGACAGAGTGGCAAAAGAAGGTGCAAGACTACCACAAACAGATACCGGTATGACGTACGAAGAGTCAAAACGGCTTATCAAAGCCAGATACATGACCAAATGGGAAACCGAACATACTGGTTACACCAAAAACGATGCCTATTACCAGTTGAACAGAAGAGAGCAGGTCGTTGTCTTCAGACTTCGCACTGGCCACAACAGACTGAGGTACCACCTATTCAACAAATTGAAGATAGGGTGTACCGACGAATGCCCGTGCGGTACTGGTAAAATGACCGCTGAACATCTGCTGCAGAACTGCCCGACATACGAGGATCAGAGAGAGCAGATGTGGCCATTACCAGTGGAACTGCAAGACAAGCTCTATGGCAGTGGCGAGAGCCTCAGGATGACCGCCGCTTTTTTCGAAAAAATAATGGTTACTGTCTGACTGCGTACGCAGAAGAAGAAGAAGAAGACCCAAACATCCTGTATCACATGTGTCTAATGGTTCCTTCAGAGCCAAACCATCCTGTATCACAAACAGGCAGGCTTCAGAACTGCAGATAACTGGCATGGAACTAGAGCTTCATTTTTATACTGAGCATCAGAGTGTCAGTGCTTGCATGTCATAGTAAGATTTAGGTAGAGCATGCATGTCAGAGTAAGACTTAGGTAGAGCATGCATGTCAGAGTAAGACTTAGGTAGAGCATGCATGTCAGAGTAAGACTTAGGTAGAGCATGCATGTCAGAGTAAGACTTAGGTAGAGCATGCATATCAGAGTAAGACTTAGGTAGAGCATGCATGTCAGAGTAAGACTTAGGTAGAGCATGCATGTCAGAGTAAGACTTAGGTAGAGCATGCATATCAGAGTAAGACTTAGGTAGAGCATGCATGTCAGAGTAAGACTTAGGTAGAGCATGCATGTCAGAGTAAGACTTAGGTAGAGCATGCATATCAGAGTAAGACTTAGGTAGAGCATGCATGTCAGAGTAAGACTTAGGTAGAGCATGCATGTCAGAGTTAAACTGACTGTGTGATAGTAGTTAGGATGCATGTCAGACATGACTACACACATGATATGAGACCTCTAAGACCACACATCCAGACATGATCACATGACCTGAGACCTCCAATAGCCCACTTCCAGACATAACCTAAGACCTCTAAGAGCCCACTTCTAGACATGACCTGAGACCTCTAAGAGCCCACTTCCAGACATGACCACTTACATGAGCTGTGTCCCCATCCAGCATGTCGATGACATCATACAGATATTCCTTGGCCTTAAACACGAGTGCCTGTCTTTTGTCACTCTCAGCCTGATCCCCGTTCTCCGATTCCCTTTCCGCTAGTATTCTGTATATCTGTAAACAGAGTCAAGTATTTCATGCTGGCAAGTGTTACAAAACTTTCAACTAAACAGCAGTTCAAGAACAGACGGCCAGAACAGAAAGCAATAGTCACAGTTTCCCTTATGAAACAAGCGACAATAAATGACCAAAATAAGTGGTGAGCAGAGGCACTCAGAGAAAATTGTGATTACCAAGAGGGCATGAGGGGCATTTCAATCCAAATTGGAAGAAAGACAAAACAGAAAGAGAAACAGTGCAAGCATGGAAGAGATAGAGACCCACTTAGTCTTGTCAACCCTACATTGACCCACTTAGTCTTGTCAACCCTACATTGACCCACTTAGTCTTGTCAACCCTACATTGGCCCACTTAAGTCTTGTCAACCCTACATTGACCCACTTAGTCTTGTCAACCCTACATTGACCCACTTAGTCTTGCCAACCCTACATTGACCCACTTAGTCTTGCCAACCCTACATTGACCCACTTAGTCTTGCCAACCCTACATTGATTCACTTAGTCTTGCCAACCGTACATTGAGCCACTTAGTCTTGCCAACCATACATTGACTATTTGACCCACTTATTCTTGTCAACCCTATATTGTCCCACTTAGTCTTGCCAACCGTACATTTACCCATTTATTCTTGCCAACCCTACATTGACCCACTTATTCTTGTCAACCCTACATTGACCCACTTAGTCTTGCCAACCCTACATTGACCCACTTATTCTTGTCAACCCTACATTGACCCACTTAGTCTTGCCAACCCTACATTGACCCATTTATTCTTGCCAACCCTACATTGACCAACTTATTGTCAACCCTACATTGTCCCACTTAGTCTTGCCAACCCTACATTGACCCACTTATTCTTGCCAACCGTACATTGACACTTTGACCAACTTAGCCGTCCCACAGATTCTGTTTCCACACCCTCTGGCCAGGACTGGCATCTCATTTCCCTATAGAGTTGACATTCCTGTAGAATGTGTTCAGGGTTCTGCCCCCCGTTCCACATGGGCATTCATTTGCGTGTGAGATCTTTAGTCGGTATAGATGTTCTAGTGGTCTGCAGTTCTCAGGCAAAATAAGATTGTTGGTTTCTTTTGAGTTGGTGAAATTGGTCTGGTTTATCGCTTGTGTTTCTGTCTTCTCTCCATTGGTGTATATATATATATATTTTTTTACTTTTTTTTTCGTTCACCTTATTTATCTATTCCCCAAGGCGGTTTGTGTTACACTGTGGTTTTTATTTTGCGCCTGTCGGCCCAGTGCATCTGACTTCAGCATGCATTTAATGTAAGGGTCTGCTTCCTCCAGCATTTTCTAAGGGTTTGCTGGTGCTGTGATGGGGATCGAACCCAGCACCTTCTGGTTGTGAGCCGTGTCACTTAACCACTAGCCCACACCGTCCCCTATTAGTGTATATAATGTTCCTGATCTCTGTGTATGGTACCCGGCGATTAAATTGGACCTTTTTGCTGCCATCTTTTGCTAGAGCATCAGCTCTCTCTCATTTTCTGTGCTTCTGCAGTGTAACTCATTGGAGCCCTATTGTTGAGGATCTCTGTAGTTTTCCTAGTTCGGCGCTGATTTCTGATAACATGTGTGTGTGATTTATTGTTTTCTGTATTGTTTCTATTAGAAATCTGCAGTCTGTGAAGACAACTATTTTTGTTGGTAGTTGCTTTTTCTCACATAAAACTGCATTTCTACCTTTTTTCAGACCAACGGAAACACCAAAAGAATACAAATTTATGATTACAGTGCGAGAATTATCAACAAGAACATAAAGAATAAGTTGCAGTTCAACTTGAACAAAACCAAAGGTGATTGAAAGACACAACAGGTAAGTTACAAATAATAAATCACTTGACTGTCCATAACTTATTTTGATTTATTATTGCTTTGTTGATTTATTTTTAGAATTAAAATCAGGCTATTCATTTAGCTGGAATATGAGAAGAGGAGACTAACGTATGGTCAGGTAAAACATAATGATCGGACATGTTAGTCAGGGTCAGGCCGGTAGAGGAAACCAACATCTGGCCAGTTAAAACAATGATCGGACATGTTAGTCAGGGTCATATCGGTGGACAAGACTAACATCTGGTCAGGTAAAATATACTGATCAAGATCTCCCCCTCACTCCCACGCAGTTCTCCCTCTAAACAGGCTGTTGTCATGGTAGTCTGGCTAACAAGGTGGGGATCAACATGATCCCTATAATAGTGAGCGACATACAGATGAAGCTAAGCATAGTACAACTGTCTATAGAACAGGACAAAGACAGCTGAAAACCCATTACCTCCAACCTCTGAGATGGCACTTGATGATGATAACTAACATATTCTTTTTAATTCATATCACAGATCATTGATTTGTGTCTCTAGTGTCAATAGATCACATTTTAATTGATTTGTGTCTCTAGTGTCAATAGATCACATTTTAATTGATTTGTGTCTCTAGTGTCAGTAGATCATATTTTAATTGATTTGTGTCTCTAGTGTCAGTAGATCATATTTTAATTGATTTGTGTCTCTAGTGTCAGTAGATCATATTTTAATTGATTTGTGTCTCTAGTGTCAGTAGATCATATTTTAATTGATTTGTGTCTCTAGTGTCAGTAGATCATATTTTAATTGATGTGTCTAGTGTCAATAGATCGTATTTTAATTGATTTGTGTCTCTAGTGTCAATAGATCATATTTTAATTGATGTGTCTAGTGTCAGTAGATCATATTTTAATTGATCTGTGTCTAGTGTCAGTAGATCATATTTTTATTGATTTGTGTCTCTAGTGTCAGTAGATCATATTTTAATTGATTTGTGTCTATAGTGTCAGTAGATCATATTTTTATTGATTTGTGTCTATAGTGTCAATAGATCGTATTTTAATTGATTTGTGTCTATAGTGTCAGTAGATCATATTTTTAAGTCAATACTAAAAGTAAGTAGCATGTCCTTCACAGAACTTCGCTTCGTACAATCGCTACCTAATTGGCTGTTTCTTGGCAAGTGTGCAGTGCAATAGGTTGCCGTTACTTTTCGCACATGAAGGAGCAATTGCCCTAGGCAAAAACCCATTGTCTGCCAAACCGGACATGATGGGAATCCAACACTGTGCATTGAATTGTGAAACAGTTTCACACCTAGGCCACGCAGCCTCCAATTTAATTTTGAAATAAACTGACAATACAGATTAGAGGCAGTGGACTTCCTTAAACACAAACTGATTCTTCTTCTTCTTCGTACGCAGTCAGACAGTAACCATTATTTTTTCTAAAAAAGCGGCGGTCATCCTGAGGCTGTCGACACTGCCATATAGCTTGTCTTGTGTTGCCACTGGTGATGGCCACATCTGCTCTCTCTGATCCTCGTATGTCGGGCAGTTCTGCAGCAGATGCTCAGCAGTCATTTTCCCGGTACCACACGGGCATTCGTCGGTACCACCTATCTTCAATTTGTTGAATAGGTGGTACCTCAGTCTATTGTGGCCAGTGCGAAGTCTGAAGACAACGACCTACTCTCCTCTGTTCAACTGGTAATAGGCATCGTTTTTGGTGTAGCCGGTATGTTCAGTTTCCCATTTGGTCATGTATCTGGCTTTAATAAGCCGTGTTGACTCTTTGTACGTCATACTGGTATCTGTTTGTGGTAGTCTCGCACAAACTGATTCAATATAGCCATGCTGGAATTGAGGAATGTTTTGGGTTGTTTAACAACCATCACACGTAATGACGAGCTGACAGCTAACATTTTACTTGAGCACTGTAAAACTTGGCGCACACGGCTCACAGAGATACCAACAACACTCAGCTAACATCTTACTTGAGCACTGTAAAACTTGGCCCACACGGCCCACAGAGATACCAACAACACTCAGCTAACATCTTACTTGAGCACTGTAAAACTTGGCCCACACAGATATGTGGCCTTCAAAGCCCTCAAGTGCAGTCTCCAACTGTCCATCCTTCATGGCAGCAGTGGATAGAGCAAAGGTGGCTTCAGAAAAATATTTGTCCACCAGACGAGGTGCTACATCTGTGTCTGCCATCTCCTTGAAGAGTCGGTTCTTGGGAATGGGGCTGTAGTGATTTCTGAACATTAGAAAGAGATTAGACGAACTGAGTGAACATTAGAAAGAGATTAGATGAACTGAGTGAACATTAGAAAGAGATTAGACGAACTGAGTGAACATTAGAAAGAGATTAGACGAACTGAGTGAACATTAGAAAGAGATTAGAAGAACTGAGTGAACATTAGAAAGAGATTAGATGAACTGAGTGAACATTAGAAAGAGATTAGACAAACTGAGTGAACATTAGAAAGAGATTAGACAAACTGAATTCATGATCAAGATCATTGATAGGAACATTAGACTAGGAATTATATCAAAGTTGAGATAAACAACTCAAGGGACATACTTATAAACTTGATAGGAGATGAAGTCAGTAAGTAGGTCACATATGGGATAGCTGAAAAATGTGTGTTGCTGTGAGGTGGGGAAAGGACTTTCTACAAAGGATATTCAGAAGGAAATAAATGCTTTATGTTTACGGTGAGAAGTGTTTGTGGCTGTGACAAGTGTTTGTGGCTGTGACAAGTGTTTGTGGCTGTGACAAGTGTTTGTGGCTGTGAGAAGGTCATACATTGCAGAGGCAGCAAGCACGATCCACCTTAAATGTCAGGCGCACTACATTTCTATATCATGAAAACATGATATAACAAAACAACATGATATAAAAGAACAACATGATATAACATAACATGATATAAAAGAACAACATGATATAACAAAACAACATGATATAACAGAACATGATATAATAGAACATGATATAACATAACATGATATAACAGAACAACATGATATAACAGAACAACATGATATAACAGAACATGATATAACATAACATGATATAACAGAACAACATGATATAACAGACTCATTTATGAAAATACCTCTGAAGTTTTAGCAATGCCTGTTTGTCTTTTTCCCAGTAAAACATAGCCCTACTCTCAAGTGAAATCAGGTCATTCAGCGGACAGCGAGATCCGTGTTCTGTCTGCCTCAGACTTTTGATCTACATTGATGAAATATATCAAAACACACTGACTGCATAAACTGATTAATCATACTTTTATCATATCTTTAAATCATTCGCTGAGATCTTGTAGAAATATCTTCGCATTTAACCATTTTCATTCCCTCTTTCTTCCCATGAAACCCATTCTCCTATATTCCCAAGTAACTAAAATCTAAATCCACAGAAACCATGGCAACTGATGGAGTTTAACCAGCTGGATTTAGCACAGGTGATTGTACATTAGAATAACTTTGGAGGGTGTCACTCATTTTCTGGTGGTTGGTATTTTTGTCAAATTCAACATTGCAGCATTTCTATCAACTGTCGCAGGTGACAGTTTTTGTTCTACCAGTATAAAGTAATGTGAGGACCTGTAGTCAACATTTGTGAGGACCTGAAGACAACATTTGTGAGGACCTGTAGTCAACATTTGTGAGGACCTGTAGTCAACATTTGTGAGGACCTGTAGACCAACATTTGTGAGGACCTGTAGACCAACATTTGTGAGGACCTGTAAGACCAACATTTGTGAGGACCTGTAGACCAACATTTGTGAGGACCTGTAGACCAACATTTGTGAGGACCTGTAGACCAACATTTGTGAGGAACATTGTTCCTTGGATTCATGGTTGCTCTGTGCTCGCTGTACATAATGAGCCGAGGCAATGCTTCTAGGCTAACAAATTTGATGTGGTGACCGAGTCGATCTCAGCCTTAGCTTCCCAATGCTTGTAACTGTTTAACTTTACCAAAACGTCGCTCCAAATTGATGTCGGCTGCGAAAATCCCGTAGCGAAGGTTGCAACTTACGAATGTCCTTGCACAGGAACTGCCATTTTAATTAAATGTTAAAATGAACGGCTACGTAGAAATAGTCGAGAATTCCAACTTCCATAATGTACAGTTAGATACCAACAATGGCCATTTTGAAACTTGTTTTAGATATTAAGAAATTTTGTTTTTCGCTTAGAAGACTCACCCATTGTTGAGAAGTTTTTCCAATGGATTTTTCTGAGGTAGATCTGTTTAGATTGTTTATGTAGAAACAATAATTATGTTTATAGTCGAAAGTGACAGATTCGGTCGGCCATTATGGTAAACATCTGTAATCTGTTTTCTGCGAATTTTGAATTTCAGAAACCAACACACACAACAATAACACCAACAAATTCTTTGTTCATTTATTTCTCTACTCACAAACAAATCAATAGACCGTCAAATAAAAAGGTTAGTCTCTCAAAGTCAACAATAATAGTTAAATGTGACATGCTGAACAATAATGCAGCTACACGGACAATTGCATCAATTTTGAATGAAGGATGGTAAAGGTTAAACAACCGGTGCATTCTTAGAGAAACGGCTTAACATACGAGGATTTGAGTTAAAAATATCATTCTTCATCCTTTTTTACCTGGGAACAACACTTGATATTTTACAGAGAATTTCTACGTCATCATTCGCTTTGTGAAAGTTATGGAAGATTCTACCATTTTCAATCTTTGAATTGGGTCCTTTAGTTGTCAAGTTTGTTGTTGTTAAGAGTATGTGGGCCAACATAAAACACGGGTAACTGCTGTTATCAATGACAGAGCTGATTGGTGAAACCTGCAGACCACTGGACAGACAGACATCATGTGCCAGTCAATGAAGCAGAGATACGCTAAACATCAACGCGCATGACTCACCTTGGCATCCAGAGATCGGGCAATGTGGGTGATCATGGACACTGAGACTCCATGAGGTCCTACCAGGCGAACAGTCTCGATGCCTCGGATCAGCACACGTCTCAATCTGGAGAAATCCTCTCTGTAGGAACAATGTGGATACACCTTTTGAGTTAATATGACTATCTGAGGTCAAGGTTGTCTCAACGCAAACACCGCTGTCTGGGATGATGTGTTAGAGCCTTCATTGTACCAGGCCTATGCTTGTTTATGAGGTGGGAATGTCAAGTTCCCTTTCTCGCTGTATTTTCTTCCCTAAGGGAAAGCCGGGTACCCATTTACAACTGTGTAGACTGGAGAATGCTAGTAACGGGAGTTGAACCCACACACCTTTGTCATGAAAAGTGAGTGCTCTACTAAGCTAATCAGATGTCACGGATATGTTATGTTTGTGGTGGTAACGTCAGTCATGCTGCTGCTATTGTAATGTCAGTCATGTTTTTGTTGCCTCTCGACCTGACACATCCGGCTTCAGCTGGTATTTTTCGGTGAAAGGTTTGCCTTCCCAGTGCGATCCATATTCTCCTTAGACTGCACTAGTGTAGCCTGTTTAGAGGGCTGCCATTTGGAGGCCTTGATCAGCTCTGGGTCGCTGACCATGATGCATGCCATGAGCTGCTAGTCCTCATTCGCTGTGCCCCATCTTTGGATTCCTCCTCAATCTGAACTCAATAGATTACATTGTGCACAAAGAGGTGCTCTCTGGGTAAACCCATATCTGCTCGATGGGTAAACCCATATCTGCTCTCTGGGTAACCCCTATCTGCTCTCTGGGTAACCCCTATCTGCTCGCTGGGTAAACCCATATCTGCTCTCTGGGTAAACCCCTATCTGCTCTCTGGGTAAACCCATATCTGCTCATTGGGTAAACCCATATCTGCTCTCTGGGTAAGCCCCTATCTGCTCTCTGGCTAAACCCGTATCTGTTCTCTGGGTAAACCCGTATCTGCTCTCTGGGTAAACCCATATATGCTCTCTGGGCAAACCCATATGTTCTCTGGGCAAACCCATATCTGTTCTCTGGACAAACCCATATCTGTTCTCTGGGCAAACCCATATCTACTCTTTGGGTAAACACATGTCTACTCTTTGGGTAAACCCGTATCTGCTCACTGGGTAAACCCATATCTGTTCTCTGGGTATATATATTGTGTCACTTTCAGAAGATGATGAAGGGCATGTATACTGACAGTTCTTGTAGCACATTGGTTGCATACACACATACTCCACTCTCTCGCATTGCTCAATTTATGTCAGATTTCAAACTCCTGCAGCCTGTGTATTGCTAATTCCTCGATTATTGGCATAATCTTGCCTGCCCCTATCCAAACCCTCACATCAAAGCCAGCATGTGGGCTCTTTGGTTGCCCAACATGACCAGGACAATATGGTCAGGCAAGCAGCTGAAGGCCTCTATCTGCCCTCCACTTAGGTGCTACCAGTTAATGAACCAAGGCACACCGTGACAGACCATGTGGAAGGCTAGCATATGAAGACCATTGCTACTGAAACCAAACTGCAAACTGTAGTATTGAGAATTCCCTAAAACACATGTGTTTTGGACCAGTGCTCCATCAACTGGTGTGGACAGGTCAGTGAAAACGGCAGGAGGCAAATTAAATTTTCATAATCAGAGAGATATTTATTTGTTAAGAAACTCACTTGACAGAGTTAGTACAGAACTTGTTAGCAGCTGTCCACCACTCCTCCTGGTCATGTGTACACAAAGGTCGGCTCAAACAGACTGGCAGAAGAGATGGTCTCCCTTTTGTCTCCTCATGCCCTGAGGACTTGTCAGCCACAGCACCTGCAGCACATCGCACTGTGGCCAGCAGGAAAACCTGACGTGAAAAGTTACAATGGGAAAACAAGAGATGAAAAGGATTCAAATGTCAACATGCAAAACTAACTGAAATATGGATTGCGTTTTAACTTTGAGCAACCCTGAGTCGAGAGCGCCGCTTTCTAGTTCTCCACCCATGTCGAGACTCGACACCGCATTGGTTTTTTTCTTATATATGACCAAACTGGGATACCATAGACGGACTCAAATCAAGTCTGTTACGTGACATCCTTTCGACAGGTTTGACCAGCCTTTTGTCTTGGAAAAAAAGTAGTTTGGAAACCCTTTATTTTCACCTTTACTTGGATTGGAGTCAGCCCATTATTGAGAATGGGGAAGTTAAGTTGTTGCAAAAGATCTTTGTGAGGCTGATCTGTTTCGTTTGTTTATGTCAATGAAAGAAATTTTTATCGTTTGTTTATGCCAATGAAAGAAATGTTTTTTATCGTTTGTTTATGTCAATGAAGAAATGTTTTTTAGTGTAAAGTTGTTTTTTAGTGTAAAGTAACAGATATTCAGATCGGGCTCAGGACACCATCAGTGCTTTGGGCTGATTTCAATGGATTTATTGAGTGATGCACCCGAATCGGTGAGTCCAAATGTTTGTGCTTTGTTTTATACATTTTCACCATCTTATTGTTTTTCCAGAAACTAACACTCGCAACAAGTTCTTGATTTTTTTATATCTCTACAAACAAGAAAATCATATCTATAGACAGACAAACCAAAAGGTTACAGGGTCTCAAAGTCAACAGCCATAGTAAAACGTGATGGGCTAAAATAATTAGGTATGATAAAAAGAAATATTAAACATAGCAGCAAGGTAGTGATAGTCAAACTGTATAAAGCATTAGGTAGACCTAGATTGGAGTACTGTGTACAGGTGTGCTCTTTATCATAGAGGGGATATAAACATGCTGGAAAGAATACAAAAAAGAGCGACAAAGCTGATAGTGGGATTCCAGAATTACAGATGAGGAAAGACTCAGAAAAACCGGCCTACAGTGTCTAGAAGAGAGAATAATTCGTGGTGACAATACAGGTTTATAAGATGATCAGAGGAATGGATAAATTAGACTATAACAAGTTTTTAAAATTACAACCAGCCACAAGGACGAGAGGGCATCGCTACAATTTTTACTAAAGAAAAGTTCAGATTAGATATTAGGAAATATTTTTTTTAGTCAGAGAGTGGTGAATGCTTGGAATGCATTGCCACAGGAAGTAGTGGATGCAGGGACAATTAATGCATTTAAGAATAGATTGGATGCACATAGTTTTTAGAGTAAGGTGATGTAAATGTAACTGGTTGTATACAGACTCTGGAGAGTCTTCTAGACCAGTATAAAGAGAAGTTAAGCCCACATGGTTTACATGAATGAGAGGAGTTTACATGAGTGAGAATTTTACATGAGTGAGGAGTTTACAAGAGTGAGGAGTTTATATGAGTGAGGAGTTTATATGAGTGAGGAGTTTATATGAGTGAGGAGATTATATGAGTGAGGAGTTTACACGAGTGAGGAGTTTACACGAGTGAGGATTTTACACGAGTGAGGAGTTTACACGAGTGAAGAGTTTACATGAGTGAGGAGTTTACAAGAGTGAGGAGTTTACAAGAGAGAGGAGTTTACATGAATGATTGGGGAGTTAACATGAGTGAGGAGTTAACATGAGTGAGGAGTTTACATGAGTGAGTGAGGAGTTAACATGAGTGAGGAGTTAACATGAGTGAGGAGTTTACATGAGTGAGGAGTTAACATGAGTGAGGAGTTTACATGAGTGAGGAGTTAACATGAGTGAGTGAGGAGTTTACATGAGTGAGTGATCTTACCAGAATATCCAGCTGACACAGAGACTCTGCTGCTCCAGTGTCAATGTTCTTGGTGCTGTACTGGATGTTCTCCAGGATGTTAAAGTGATCTGAAAGCAACGTTCAAGTGTTTGAGCCACTTCTACGTTTCTACAACATAACTGATGGCATCTGCAACAACTTCATGATTATGGTCATCTAATACAGTGCTTCTTCCATCCAGTGTCCTCCAGTCTGATGTGGTGGGACAGTTGAATCCTGTCATCTGTGAAAGCCGTGTCCTCCAGTCTGATGTGGTGGGACAGCTGAATCATGTCATCTGTGAAAGTCGTGTCCTCCAGTCTGATGTGGTGGGACAGCTGGATCATGTCATCTGTGGGAGCCATGTCCTCCAGTCTGATGTGGTGGGACAGCTGGATCATGTCATCTCTGGGAGCCATGTCCTTGAGTCTGATGTGGTGGGACAGCTGGATCATGTCATCTCTGGGAGCCATGTCCTCGAGTCTGATGTGGTGGGACAGCTGGATCATGTCATCTCTGGGAGCCATGTCCTCCAGTCTGATGGGATGGGATGATGTCATCTCTGGGAGCCATGTCCTCCAGTCTGATGTGGTGGGATCATGTCATCTGTGGAAGCTATGTCCTCCAGTCATGTGGTGGGATCATGTCATCTGTGAGAGCTATGTCCTCCAGTCTGATGTGGAGGGATCATGTCATCTGTGGGAGCTATGTCTTCCAGTTTGATATGGTGGGATCATATCATCTGTGGGAGCCGTGTCCTCGAGTCTGATGTGGAGGGACAGCTGGATCATGTCATCTCTGGGAGCCATGTCCTCCAGTCTGATGTGGTGGGACAGCTTGATCATGTCATCTGTGGGTGCCATGTCCTCCAGTCTGATGTGGTGGGACAGCTGGATCATGTCATCTCTGGGAGCCATGTCCTCCAGTCTGATGTGGTGGGACAGCTGGATCATGTCATCTGTGGGTGCCATGTCCTCCAGTCTGATGTGGTGGGACAGCTGGATCATGTCATCTCTGGGAGCCATGTCCTCCAGTCTGATGTGGAGGGACAGCTGGATCATGTCATCTGTCTGGAAAGCTTGTCCTCCAGTCTGATGTGGAGGGACAGCTGGATCATGTGATCTCTGGGAGCGATGTCCTCCAGTCTGATGTGGAGGGACAGCTGGATCATGTCATTCTCTGTCTGTGGGAACCTTGTGCTCCATGGAGGTTTTGTTTTTTTGTTGTTTTTTTTGCGTTCGCCTTATTTCTCTAATCCCCAAGGCGGTGTGCGTTGCACTGCGTTTTTATTTTGCGCCTGTCGGCCCAGTGCATCCGACTTCAGCATGCATTTTATGTAAGGGTCTGCTTCCTCCTGCATTTTCTAAGGGTTTGCTTCCCCGAGGTAAAGGCCGGTGCTGGGATGGGGATCGAACCCAGCACCTTCTGGTTGTGAGCCGTGTCACTTAACCACTAGGCCACGCCGTCCCCCCCCCCCCCCCCATGGAGGTTTGACCAAGCTGAATAGGGCAATGGAAATGACAGCCCATATGAGCATGTCCTCTCTCGGTGTTCAGAGGCTGATTGGGCTTACACGTTTGGTCTTTAGGGTTTCAAATAAATCAACTGAATATGTGTGTGGGGGCAGCACTGAACGTCGCATGTCTCAAAAAAGCATCTATAGGTAATGGCTCAGTGACTTGACCAGGAAACAAACAGCTATAGCTCTCCCCCCTGATTCTCGTGTTGAAAAAAGAAAGGTACATACGACCTAAAATTTCTAAGAAAAAGAATTTAGCCTAGACTGAGCAACTTACAATTTGGCTGAGCATTCATTTCGTGAGTGTATCGTTGAAGACACAACCAAACTAGGTGTGGCAAGCTGTTCATGTGGACTTGGTAGGCAACTGAAAGACAACATCAAACATACAAACTATTAACAGTGCATATTTTAACTCTCTCTCATTTATAAAGGCACACACACTGTATAACTATATAAATCAGAATCTTTCAGATCTGTCCAAGGCCAATCACCTGTTTGTTTGTAGGCTTGATTACAAGTATATACAAAAAGTCCTTTATACCCCCTGGGTAGAAGAGAAGTGACATATAGATCTGTCTCCCAAAAAGACCTTTATACCCCCTGGTTAGAAGAGGAGTGACTGATTTAGATCTGCCTCACAAAAAGACCTTTATATAGAAGAAGCGTAAGATCTGTCTCAATTTCCACGACATGGCAAAATTAATTCCACCATTTTGCTTGTGTGTGGAAGAACCTTCATGCAGATTATGATTGCTACACTATTGTTCCGGTGGCTTTATCTGATCATATTGTTCTTTAGTTTTGTTATGATCTGTCAATTTAGATTTTATCACATTGTCGGCGAACTGATTTCACTGTACTCGCCTTTCAATTTTTATTTATGAATGGCCAAGAGCGGAGACCGTAGAAATTTTTTTTTATTGTGACTATGTCACGTCCATCTACACAGGTTTCTTGCCGGTTAAAAGTATTAAATGTTTGGTTAAAAGTATTAAATGTTAAATTACAAATGGATTTTAAACAATTTATCTTCTCAGTGCGCGGCTTGGGGCCATCCTATTTTTTTTAGAAAGGTGAAAAAGGTTGTTGTAAAAGATCTTTATGGGGTAGATCTGTTTATTTAGATGTAATATAACAGCCGTATGGATATTATTAACACAGTATCAATACTTTCTTGTGATTTCAATGGATTTATAGAGGAGCGATATCCACTGCTCGGTAAGTTCAAATGTTTGTGCTTGTTTCAAAAATGTTCACCTTCATATTCTTGTATCTCAGAAACTAACAAACCCACACAAAAAATAAGTTCTCTATTCATTTATGTCTCTACACAAAACAAAATCATATTTATTGATCAACAAAAACGTATTTATTGATCATTAAACATAAAGGTTACAAGGCTTTCAGAGCCAACACTCATAGTCAAATATTAAGTCAAGAAAAATTATGACAAAAACTGTTGCCACCGTAAAGGCTAATCACCTTGCGTTTTGACACCTTCGAAATGTTACAATTATAAAGCAATTAAAGTCAATTTGAGGACACAATGAATGGGAATGTTTCTTGAAATATGCATATTTTCATTCATATTGGAGGTATATAAAATGTTGACACGTTAATGTGATTAGCTGTCATACATATAAGCAGTTGTAGACTTTTGTATAGTAGTCATGACAACCAAAAATCAAGGATGATTGATTGACTGCATTTTATCAGAAATGTTTCTCAGAGGACAAGTGCCCAAAACTCAGTTTTTGTGAAAAGAAGAATGATGCTGTTTAGACTCATGTACAATTGCAAACAATCTTTTTATAGACAGGAAGTTTGATAAATAAAAAAACCAGGACAAGACTAACAGATTCAAGAAAATACTTTGAGTGTTGCAACTTATTTTCCTGGACACTGACAGTCTTTGTGAGAGACATCAAGTCCCAAATGTCCCATCTGATTTGTCTGAAGCTCAACTGAAACTTATCCGTAAAGTGAACTTTAACAAATAATATAAATTAAAATAAACATGAATTAATCAATACCAGACTAAAGCTCTCATGAAATGTGTCTTACAACTGGTCTACTCGCTCGGTCTGTCTGTGTATATACTAATGATATCACTGTAATTTTAAAAAATGTTGTAATGCTGTTTTTTGTCAATATCTTTACATTTTAAAACCTGAACCCCACTGAATAATAAAAGTACGGAAGTGCCCACAGCAGCTGAATTATTTTTCAGCACTTCACGTTTTTCTAGGTTGTTCACTTTGACAATCTGAATTTTTTTTTTTTGTTGCATAAATATGATTTGTTTGTGTGTAGAGACATAAATGAATAAAGAACTACTTGATGTTATTGTTTTTGTTGTGTGTTTGTTAGTTTATGAGATACAAGAAAATGAATGCGAGAATTTTTTTAAACCGCAACATTTTGATTTTGCCCATTTTCGCGGGGAATCGGGACAGGTCGGAATGTGAAAATCGTCACAGAACACCGATAGTCTTTCTTACAAGATCGTCAAATTTGCTATTTGCCCTTACAAATGTTAATTAAAACAATAACATATGATTCGTTTGACCTACGATTGTATTTAAAGTTTGCAATTCGGCCCGTTTTTAATCAAGTTGCATGTGCCTGATTTAAAGTATAATACGTAACATTCCTCCTGTTCATACACGCGTTTTGAATGTGTCAATGTCAACCTTCCTGGCTAATGAAATTTGGACAGCAAGACTTGAGAAATGGTTGTATTATTTGATCCAACCAATGATCACAGATCTGGATTACATGTGGATAATCATCACTTTGGCACAGAAGAAAAGGACTTTGGTAATAGTTTTGAGCAAATGAACACAGAAAAAGACCTAATGGTGCAAACAACAGCAAATTCATATTAATAATGACATTGAATGCTTCATACTAATATATCATCTTTATTATGGATACATCATATCAGATGGTTTAATTATGTGTCGTGCGGCATTTAGATTGTAATTTTAGCCCAATTTGTTTAACCTTTAGCACGCCAGCAGTTTTTTGACAAAATTTGACCTAATTAATTTTCTTAATTTCTCGCTTTGGTAGTCGTCTTAGAAAATTTTTAATTTTATGTTTGTTTGTCAATAAATATGATTTTCTGGCGTGTAGACACACAATAGCATAACGAACATGTTGGTGTTATTGTTGTTGTTGTGTGTTTGTTAGTTTTTGAGATTCAAAAAGATAAAGTTGAAAATTTTTGAAAATCTCGGAAAAAATTTGGACTCGACCACTAGATCTTTCCCAACAACCTATTTCCCCTTTTGCAAAAAGTCGGCTTGCTCCAAACGGCGTATACAAAATTAAAACTGTTCAAAAGCCATTTGTAATCGAACATACGATACTTTAACCGGCAAAATATTGTGTATATATGGAGGGCGTATTCAGCAGTAAAAAATGGCTGTCGGGAGTGACTCCGTTCCACACAAAAAAATTTCCCGTACACCGTTTTTGTAGGCCGAGTTGGTTAGAAGGGATCGGACATAGCGTGCGTAAGGTTAATATTCATTTATTTCATTTTGAATAAAACTATTCAACATACGGTGCTGAACCACGCCTCGGAAAAATAAATTATCCTGGACTGGAAAGGGTTAAATATCAAGGATTATGCAACTATATATCTCCTTCTTCGTACGCTGTCAGACGTCAACTTGTATTTGTTCGAAGAAAGCAGCTGTCATCCTGAGGCTGTCAACTCTGCCATTGAGCTTGTCTAGTGTTGTGACTGGTGATGGCCACATCTGCTTTCTCTGGTCCTCGTATATCGGGCAGTTTTGCAGCAGATGTTTAGCGGTCATTTTCCCTGTACCACAAGTGCATTCGTCAGTGCCACATATCTTCAGTTTATTGAATAGGTGGTACCTCAGTCTGCTGTGGCCTGTGCGAAGTCTGAAGACCACGACCTGCTCTCTTCTGTTCAACTGGTAATAGGCATCATTTTTAGTGTAGCCAGTATGTTCTATTTCCCATTTGGCCATGTATCTGGCCCGAATAAACCTTTTGGACTCTTCGTAGGTCACACTAGAATCTGGTTGTGGTAGTCTTGCACCTTCTTTTGCCTGTCTGTCTGCCTCCTCGTTGCCTTGGATGTTACAGTGGGACGGAACCCACTGTACCACTACTCTATTTGGTGTGGACTCCTGGCATCAACTCCATATAATTCATGTGATTTTTTATGACATATTCACTTATATATATTCTCATATCTCAGAATTAACCTTAAGCACGCTATGTCCGATCCCTTCTAACCAACTCGGCCCACAAAAACGGTGTACGGAAAAAAATTATTTTTTTTACTCCCGACAGCCATTTTTTACTGCTGAATAAGCCCTCCATATATACACGATATTTTCCCGGTTAAAGTATTGTATGTTCGATTACAAATGGCTTTTGAACAGTTTTAATTTTGTATACGCCGTTTGGAGCAAGCCGACTTTTCGCAAAAGGGGAAGTAGGTTGTTGGGAAAGATCTTTATCGAGTAGATCTGTTCATTTTGTTTGTTTAAATGAAAGAACTACGTTTGAATTGGAAACTAACAGTTGTGTCGATATTGTAAACACAGTATCGATACGTTGTTGTGGTTTCCATGGTTTTCTATCGAAGCGACTAGGCCTAGTGGTCGAGTCCAAATTTTTTCAGAGATTTTCATAAATTTTCAACTTAATCTTTTTGAATCTCAAAAACTAACAAACACAACAACAACAACACCCACATGTTCATTATGCTACTGTGTGTCTACACGCCAGAAAATCATATTTATTGACAAACATAAAAATTAAAACATTTTCTAAGACTACCATAGCGAGAAATTAAGAAAATTAATTAGGTCAAAATTTTTTCAAAAAACACCTGGCGTTCTGAAGGTTAAAAGGACATAACTAAAAGAACGACCTGAACATGGCTTGTAGTAGTAATTAGTGCTATTTTTTATAATGATCTCAGCACGTTAGTGTCTCAGCTGCTTTCAGATTGTTCAGACTTTTTATCCCATGGCTTACGGAGTTAATCAAAACTGTATTGCCAGATTTTAATTTTGTGTACAGAAGAGGATACATCAACAAAGTCATATTTGCAGGCTAATTTTAATTTGAAATAACTCACTTCGGTCAATATCGATCAGGTGTCTTTCCGTGACTGGCTCCTTGGTTTCAGAACCTTGTACCATCTCCTTTGCCTGGTAAAAGAATGAAGCTTCTCCTTGGCTCTTGATGTCTTGTGGTGCATACAGAACAGTGAACACTCTCTGATGGCCTGTGGCTGTCATTATGGACTGGCGAACTCCTCTGCTCCAGTCGACAACATCATTTTGTGACAGTTGTTGGAGCATGTGACCTGGTGAAATGGATATTTATACAAACATGATCAGTGTTGAACTGACAATCAGGTATCTGACCAATAGTCATTGATTTATCATCACAAAGAAATGTTGAACTAACAATCAGGTATCTAACCTATAGTCATTGATTTATCATCACAAAGAAATGTTGAACTAACAATCAGGTATCTAACCTATAGTCATTGATTTATCATCACAAAGAAATGTTGAACTGACAATCAGGTATCTAACCTATAGTCATTGATTTATCATCACAAAGAAATGTTGAACTGACAATCAGGTATCTAGCCTATAGTCATTGATTTATCATCACAAAGAAATGTTGAACTGACAATCAGGTATCTAGCCTATAGTCATTGATTTATCATCACAAAGAAATGTTGAACTGACAATCAGGTATCTAGCCTATAGTCATTGATTTATCATCACAAAGAAATGTTGAACTGACAATCAGGTATCTAGCCTATAGTCATTGATTTATCATCACAAAGAAATGTTATAACCTTCTTGATTGGCGAAGGAACAGCCACTTCAACTACAGTACCTTTGATTGATATCAGGGGACGATACATTGACAAAGACAGTGGAACAAGCCAAGAAGTTGATGCCAAGACTAACACAGCCAGATTCACTTTCAAATACTTCAAAAATTATATTTTAGCAAGCAAGTCAAGTACCGAGACAAAACGATAATTCTTTTCCGTTGTCCGCTCTATGATAAACAGGTAGTCCGTTAAGCAACAAGGATCCGCCATGTCGACCGTCCATGATGAGTGGCCGAGTCGCAGGTTATATGCAATGTGGATGTCTGTACAATTTGACATAACCAGGTGGTGGTGGATAGCCACGTGGACATGATGGTGAGAGCTTCAGTGGTTTTATCAGTGCCTGGGTGGTGTCTGGTACGGCTACATTATCTGCTTTGTCAAGTTCAGTCACACGAAGATGTTCGATTAGTGGCTTCTGATTTGTACATCTCCAGCTCCATGGCGGGGCAGAACAATGTCGGGGCAACGACATATGCCTGCCGGACACAAGATGATGTAGACATGGGAGAGCCAGGCGGACTCCTTCCGCCAGTGTTGCAGCTCAACTTGGCATTCCTGTGTGCTGGAAGCTCCCACATGTTTCAAGGCAGATCTGGCAACAGACTAACATGACATGTAGACTGGAACAAAAGACTTTAAGAAGCAACAAATGTTAGATAGCACACATACCAACTTGAGAGAAGCAACAAATATTAGATAGCAGACATACCAATTTGAGAGAAGCAACAAATATTAGATAGCACACATACCAATTTGAGAGAACCAGCAAATGTTAGATAACACACATACCAACTTGAGAGAACCAACCAATGTTAGATAACACACATACCAACTTGAGAGAACAAACAAATGTTAGATAGCACACATACCAACTTGAGAGAACCAACAAATGTTAGATAGCACACATACCAACTTGAGAGAACCAATAAATGTTGGATAGAACACATACCAACTTGAAAAAATCAACAAATGTTAGATAGCACACATACCAACTTGAGAGAACCAACAAATGTTAGATAGCACACATACCAACTTGAGATAATCTATCATAGCTCTGTAGGTACCACCAGTTGTTGAACTTCCTACGGCCGCTAGGTGAATTGACAAACCAGGGAGCCTGTGCATCTAGTGGATCTATGCTGCGGCTGCTGAGGAAACAAGCCCCGCTAAGCTGGCACACTTCTTGCCATCCTACTGCACCCTACACAAACATGATAAAAACAGATTTATACAAATCAAATGCAAACAGATTTACAAGAGCAAGTACACTAATGATACATGGCCTAATTCATCATGAGCTTTGCTACAAATATTCCATTCCTCCAGAACCAGCACACATCTGCTTCTTCCTTTAACCACTTCAAGCAAAATATGGCATAGCTCCATCCCAAACGATATCCAATTATATTCTAATTATTTCTCATAGTTATATCAAGGTCAAACAAATATAGGAAACGTGGTTGAGGTAACAGGGCACGGAACAGATAACGGGACACTCACGGAGCAGATAACGGGACACTAACAGAGCAGATAACGGGACACTAACGGAGCAGATAACGGGACACTCACGGAGCAGATAACGGGACACTCACGGAGCAGATAACGGGACAGAGCAGATAACGGGACAGAGCAGATAACAGGACACTCACTGAGTAGATAACGGGACACAGAGCAGATAACGGGACACTCACGGAGCAGATATGGGACACTCACGGAGCAGATAACAGGAAACACACAGAGAAAAAACAGGACACAAAGCAGATAACAGGACACAGAGCAGATAACAGGACACTAACAGAGAAGAAAACAGGACACTAACAGAGAAGAAAACAGGACACTAACGAAGAAGAAAACAGGACACTCAAGGAGAAGAAAACAGGACACTCAAGGAGAAGAAAACAGGACACTCACAGAGTAGATAACAGGACACAGAGCAGATAACAGGACACAGAACAGATAACAGGCCACAGAGCAGATAGCAGGACACAGAGTAGATAGCAGGACACAGAGCAGATAACAGGACACAGAGCAGATAACAGGACACAGAGCAGATAACAGGACACAGAGCAGATAACAGGACACTCACGGAGAAGAAAACAGGACACTCACGGAGAAGAAAACAGGACACTCACGGAGAAGAAAACAGGACACTCACGGAGAAGAAAACAGGACACAATCACGAAGAAGAAAACAGGACACTCACGAAGAAGAAAACAGGACTCTCAAGGAGAAGAAAACAGGACACTCACGGAGAAGAAATCAGGACACTCACGGAGAAAAAAACCGGACACTCACAAAGAAGAAAACAGGACACAGAGCAGATAACAGGACACAGAGCAGATAACAGGACACAGAGCAGATAACAGGACACAGAGCAGATAACAGTACAGTGTAGATAACATGACACAGAGCAGATAACAGGACACTCACTGAGAAGAAAACAGGACACTCACTGAGAAGAAAACAGGACACAGAGCAGATAACAGGACACTCACTGAGAAGAAAACAGGACACTCACGGAGAAGAAAACAGGACACTCACGGAGAAGAAAACAGGACACTCACGGTGAAGAAAACAGGACACTCACAGTGAAGAAAACAGGACACTCACAGAGAAGAAAACAGGACTCTCACGGAGAAGAAAACAGGACTCTCACGGAGAAGAAAACAGGACACAGAGCAGATAACAGGACACAGAGCAGATAACAGGACACAGAGCAGATAATAGGACACAGAGCAGATAACAGGACACAGAGCACAGAGCAGATAACAAGACAGAGCAGATAACAGGACAGTGTAGATAACATGACACAGAGCAGATAACATGACACGGAGCAGATAACATGACACTCAGCAGATAACAGGACACAGAGCAGATAACAGGACACAGAGCAGATAACAGGACACAGAGCAGATAACAGGACACAGAGCAGATAACAGGACACAGAGCAGATAATAGGACACAGAGCAGATAACAGGACACAGAGCACAGAGCAGATAGAACACAGAGCACAGAGCAGATAGGACACAGAGCAGATAACAAGACAGAGCAGATAACAGGACAGTGTAGATAACATGACACAGAGCAGATAACATGACACGGAGCAGATAACATGACACTCAGCAGATAACAGGACACAGAGCAGATAACAGGACACAGAGCAGATAACAGGACACAGAGCAGATAACAGGACACAGAGCAGATAACAGGACACAGAGCAGATAACAGGACACAGAGCAGATAACGGGACACAGAGCAGATAACAGGGCAGAGAGCAGATAACAGGACACAGAGCAGATAACCGGACACAGAGCAGATAACAGAACACAGAGCAGATAACAGAACACAGAGCAGATAACAGGAAACACACAGAGAAAAAAACAGGACACAAAGCAGATAACAGGACACAGAGCAGATAACAAGACACAGAGCAGATAACAGGACACAGAGCAGATAACAGGACACAGAGCAGATAACATGACACGGAGCAGATAACAGGACACAGAGCAGATAACAGGACACAGAGCAGATAACAGGACACAGAGCAGATAACAGGACACAGAACAGATAACAGGACGTGCAGATAGGACACAGAGCAGATAACAGGACACAGAGCAGATTACATGACAGAGCAGATAACACGACAGTGTAGATAACATGACACAGAGCAGATAACAGGACACTCACTGAGAAGAAAACAGGACACTCACTGAGAAGAAAACAGGACACTCACTGAGAAGAAAACACGACACAGAGCAGATAACAGGACACTTACGGAGAAGAAAACAGGACACTTACGGAGAAGAAAACAGGACACAACAGACGACGAATACAAAAAAAAGGGTAAGAGCACGATAAGATATACTGACCGTCTGAGCTTTCTTTAACAGCACAAGACCTGCCAAGAAAAACATCTGGCCCTTCATCTCCTGCAGCATATGCAGCCATTCCTCCTCATGGCAGACCAGGGAAGCTGCCACTTTCAACTGGTGGTCAAATCTGCCAAGATTTAAGGACAACAAATATATCCAAGCTCCATAAACTGATACTGCCTTGTTTGAGGTCACAAACAACAAACAGGTCATGGCCAGGTATATTAACCTTTAGCACGCCACGTTTTTTTTGAAAAAATTTGACCTAATTAATTTTCTTAATTTCTCGCTATGGTAGTTGTCTTAAAAATTTTTTTATTTTTATGTTTGTTTGTCAATAAATATGATTTTCTGGCGTGTATACACAGAATAGCATAACGAACATGTGGGTGTTATTGTTTTTGTTGTGTGTTTGTTAGTTTTTGAGATACAAAAAGATGAAGTTGAAAATTTATGAAAATCTCAGGAAAAAATTTGGACTCGACCACTAGGGCTAGTCGCTTCGATAGAAAACCATGGAAACCACAACAACGTATCGATACTGTGTTTACAATATCGACACAACTGTTAGTTTCCAATTCAAACGTAGTTCTTTCATTTAAACAAACAAAATAAACAGATCTACTCGATAAAGATCTTTCCCAACAACCTACTTCCCCTTGCGCAAAAAGTCGGCTTGCTCCAAACGGCGTATACAAAATTAAAACTGTTCAAAAGCCATTTGTAATCGAACATACGATACTTTAACCGGCAAAATATCGTGTATATATGGAGGGCGTATTCAGCAGTAACAAAAATGGCTGCCGGGAGTGACTCCGTTAAAAAAAAAATATTTTTTTCCGTACACCGTTTTTGTAGGCCTAGTTGGTTAGAAGGGATCAGACACGGAGTGCTAAAGGTTAAAACTCGCTTGTTTAAGGTCACAAATATTAAACTAGTCATGGATAGGTCTCCTGAGTAAGACAAGAACTTCTTAGAACTGTCACCATTCAATTGCAACTTTCTTTAGCTGATTGTTCAGAATTTGTCTGCTCAAATGTGCCTCTTTGTGAACACAAACATAATCAAGATTTCTGAAGCAACTGACTCAGCCACTCCTCCTCTACCACAAACTGCAGAAGTTTTTTTTAATTTTCTTTGTGACGCAGTTTCTGGGTCTGTACAGGATGTATTAGCCAAATCCATGCACACCCTTCCTAAGTTCCTCTTTTTAAAGGCTTGGCAGGTAACAGGATGTAGTTCAGAGAATGGAATGCTTTGGGTTGCTAGTTTACAGCTTGACTGCCGATATTTGCACCTTTCAGCCTGACACATCCGTCTTCGGCAGTGCCTGAATCTTCCTATAAGATTCAACAGTAATGCCAGATTATGGTTCACTAAAGGGTTATAGGAGAGAAACACAGCAGACATTAGAAGTTGCGCTACAAATTCTGCCACCAAATGGTTAACCAAAAGCAAACTACCTCTGAAGATTCTTCACACAATCGTCCACATCTCTGCCTCCCATGTTCAAGTAAGTAATGTTCCTCAGGACATGCAGGAGGTGTTGGTTGTACACTAGGTCTGTCTTGGAGTCTGGAAACTTCTCACCGTAAACCTGGGTAACAGTAGAGAGATGAACATAACTGGGTAACAGATGAGAGAGATGAACATACCTGGGTAACAGACATAAGAGAGATGTAACAGAGATGAGAGAGATGAACATACCTGGGTAACAGAGATGAGAGAGATGAACATACCTGGGTAACAGAGATGAGAGAGATGAACATACCTGGATAACAGAGATAAAAAAGAGATGAACATACTTGGGTAACAGAGATAATGTAACAGTTCCCGCAGGAGAAAGAGAGTTTAGGACAGGGGTGATGTGGTTGCTGATAACAAAGGTACCTGAACATGTTAAAGCTTGAAGGTGCCTGAATGCGTGTCAAGGTCACTCATCGTCTCAACAAAGAAAAACAGAGTTGGGGCAAAGAATGTGGACAGGTAGGAGCTGACCACTGCCGTTCCAATTTGGGTAGTGGGAGAATGAGTGACAGACGTATTGAAAAGCAGAGCTTGCTGCTATAGATGAGTGACAGGTGTGCAAAGTGTTTCGTTCCAATAAGACTAAATAGAGCCATCCCCCTGAGATCCATTGGTCAGCTTTGATACTGCTTTAGTGTATATAACACAGAGTTTAGCTCAGGAGGCTGGATGGAGAGAAGATGAGAGCGAATGAAAGTGAATGTAGATAGGAGTCCGTTTAGCTCACCGATTTGATAGAGGAGCGATTGATAGACTGTTGTAGGAATGTTAGTGATAGAACATGATCGCTCAAATAGGTGTGTGAGTTTTGTATTAATAGATAATCTGAACGTGTGTTGTAAGCAGAGGCGATGACAGCACACAGGAATCCTGGCCGAGCATGGTTTTAGAATCCGCAGATTCAGACTTCAGCATTCCACATGCCGCTCTAAGTCCTGGGAAAAGTAGACGCGTCAGCCAAGTAACGTATAATAGTGGCATTGCTGACGGTAATCAAAGATATGTAAGAGAAAGTACTCGGAGATTTGAATAATTAGAGGGTAGGTCAGAATTGAGGAATGACCAGATGTTAAAAATTCCTTTGAAATCATTGTCTCAAGTACACGCCAGTCAATGAGCGGACCACGTGTGGCAAGGGACAGCCAGTCTGACCGAGATCAGGGGGACATTTTCGACCAGCAGAACGGACAGGAGACGCAGGGTAGTTCGATATGCCAGGAAATGTTACGTCGAGCAAGTGTAAGCTGTGGACGTGATGTTTTGGTTACGGCAGACCAGGTGGCTTTGATGTGGGGAGTTTGGGGAAATAGCGGTGAATTAATTAGATCACAACACTCGGTTTTGGTTCCCTGTGACAAAGGCGCCAACAGTTAACGGAGTTTTAACAAAGACTGCACCTGGACGAGTTAGGGATTACAACATTACGTAATTCGACAGCTGGACGGTTTTTGACTCAGACATAGTTAGCACTAGTTTGTATCTGAATAAGTTAGAACTTAGTCATAGTTTAGTATCTGCTGAAAGGGGCATTAACAGGTGCTGATATGTGGGGCACTAGCAGGAGTGAAAGGTGGATAGCACATGGTCATGTGTATGCATGCTAATACTTTGAAAATTTTTGGTGTTTGGGTTTTGACAATGGTATGACTTGTATTTTTTTTTAATGGATTGTTTGGTTTGTTTAAACATGATTACATTTCCCGACAGTATCAAAGTGTGATACTTACTGACTAAAATATTGATATCATGAGTATGCGTGCAAATATTTTGACAGTTGTATTTGGTTATTGGTTTCGACATTGTATGTATGCATTGCTTTTTTTCTTTAATTTGTTGGTTTTTTTGTTGTTGAATCATGTTAACAGATATTTGATACAGTTATCTAGGTACTGACCTGTTAGTGATAGAACAGGATCGCTCAAATAGGCGTGTGAGTTTTGTATTAATAGATAATCTGAACGTATTGTTGTAAGCAGGATACATTGAGAATGAGGTATGTCCAGATCGCCCGCCTGAGGGGATTTGAGTGAGGAAGAGTTTTTGATACGGTGTGTTGAGGATGCAGTTAAATAGATGTGTGTGTGTGTGTGTGATGGGAGTAAGGCAATAGAACCGGGTTTTAGATAGTTGGGAATTCCATCAAGAGCTAATGCTTAAAATTTCCGTTTTAGTTCATATTTATTTTAACATATATATATAATATAGGAATATTTAGTTAAGATGATATGTATTGTATTGTGTTTGTAATTTCTCTACTCATTTTTCTGGTATGAGTATTATATAATAAATATGCCATCTGCTGTGTGATATTATTTGCAGTGTGTGGTCATGATTGATGTGGATGAGTGTGGTAATATTCTGAGTTAGAATAACCCCAGGGCAAACAGTGGGGTCTGCTACAAAAAGAAAGAGATGAACATATCTGGGTATCAGAGATGAGAGAGATGAACATACTTGGGTAACAGATGAGAGATGAACATACCTGGTTAACAGAGATAAGAAAGAGATGAACATACCTGGGTAACAGATGAGAGAGATGAACATACCTTGAGTAACAGAGATAAGAAAGAGATGAACATACCTGGGTAACAGAGATAAGAAAGAGATGAACATACCTGGGTAACAGAGATAGAAATGAGATGAACATACCTGGGTAACAGAGATAAGAAAGAGATGAACATACCAAGGGCAACTGCCACTACAAACACGTGTACCAGACAAACCCAATGAAATCTGCCTGGACAGAAATGTGCGTATAAAAAAGGGCCTCATTTCTGGCCTAAAGAAAAGAAATAACTTGTTTCTTCTTCTTCTTCTGCGTTCGTTCTCAATCTCCTGCTACCAAACCCTGAAAGGGCTTAAGTAACAGAATGTAGTCCAGAGAACGGAATGCGTTGTGTCGTAGTTTATAGCTTGACTGCGATATTTCAGTCCAACACATCCGACTTCAGCAAGCATTTTTTGAGTACCGGGTTAGCATTCCCTCTTCGATCCCTTCTCCTTAGCCAGTCTGCCCTACTGCAGCCTGTTATCCAGGATCACCGCGTGGAGGTGTTGAAGGGTCTTAGCAGCTCTGGTTCGCTTACCACTGCAGCTCATGCGCTGCTCAGCTTCTTGATCCCAATAACTTGTTTGATATAGATGGAAGCAATCACTGCAAGTCCACTAGCTCTACCTGATCACCAACAATAATGAGTATAAAGACCACACAAAAATAAGATGTTTGATGGCATAACATTTGTAAACACAACTCTTGTATAATGAAGAGCTTGAAACATGCATCTTTCCCAGGACATGCGAGCATCACCAGTGATTGACAGGCTCACATAGTCCAGTGGTTGACAGGCTAACAGACTTGTTACTGCTCCAGTTATTGTCAATTTACTTGCCCTGGGACATGTGGGCATCGCCAGTGGTTGACAGCCTCACATAATCCAGTGGTTGACAGGCTAACATAGGCTTGTTACTGCTCCAGTTATCAATCCTACATGCAGGACAAGAATGAAACTATTACCTGGAACACAGTCTGCAAGTAGTCGAACCACGGGAGACGATCAACGAAGGCTGTGGTGATGTCGGTGCTGATGGCTGTATCATAGGCCTCTTCATAGCGCTCAGAGTCCACATACATGTTGAGCAGTTTGATCCGAGGGTTCAGGTCAGTGGGTTGGTTAATCTGCAATAAGAATTATTCATGTTGATTTACACAATTATTTCAATTTACACAATTATTTCAGAGTGCTTGTTTCACTCTTTCTGATAATGCAATGACACAATTCATGGATGGTATCATTGTGCTGCACCATTTTTTATTTGAATTATCAGACAAATAACAGAGAAACAACCATCAAAACTACATCCATGTAGAACACGGGTCATCAACAAATACAAACGACATGAATCTGTCCCGTGCCATCTGCATCGCGTCATTTACCCTCTTCATAGAGAACCTGCTTTTGTCTCAGATGGCTGTAACTTTTTCTTGTTAATTCACTTGTTTGTGAAGTTTCTACATGATGAGATTGTTTGTTGTTGATTAACTACGTAGGTCAGCCAAGTTGTTCGCCAGTAACTTACTGAACCATTGGTGAAAAAAAATTCTCCTGGAAAATTGTCTCTGTATACTCACCAGATTTTGCTATGGAAATGGCAGAATAGAAGACAAGGCCACTTCCTCCCATCTTGAAAACAACAAAAATGGCTAGATTTACAATTTTATAACGATTTCTTCTGTTTCACATCGATTTGAAAGGATTTATTGAATGTGATAAAATTAATTTGTTCAAACAGATTTTTCTGAGATAGGTCTGTTTAGTTTATGTAGATGTTATAAATACGTTTGTAGTGGAAACTAACAGATATGTCGATCTGGTTAGGAATACTACCATTGCTTTGTGTCAATTTCATGAATTTACAAGACTAACTTTCGTAACTAGTGGGTGTTGCTGTATGGAGGTTATGCTCTGCTCAATGTATTACAGTTTGTTGATGTCATTTTTGTTTGGGTGTGTCATTTCTTTATACATAGCACGTCCAGTAGACCCTCCCATCCATCAGTTCAGTCGTTCCACTTGGAAGTTGTGGTCCCTATGTTGGCTGGTGTGTTTATCTGAACCAAGCAGCACAGCTTGCTGCGGGGGGTGGGGGGCCTCCCGCCTTATTTCTCTATTTCCCAAGGCAGTGTGTGTCGCACTATGTTTTTATTTTGCACCTGTCGGCCCAGTGCTTCCAACTTCAGCATTCATTTTATGCAATGGTCTGCTTCTTCCTGCACTTTCTAAGGGTTTGCTTCTCCGAGGTAACGGTAGGTACTGTGATTTGGGGATCACACCCAACACCTTCGGAATATGAGCCGTGCCACTTAATTACTAGCCCACCCCGTCCCCTTTTCCATAGCCTGCTAAACAGAATGAGGTAGCCATTCCCATGCCCAACACACCTCGTTCACCTCTAGCGACATGCATGTCAGGCAAACAATGTTACTATTCATATTATTCCAGGCCGCAGTAATACTTGGACACGTCCCGGCCAACTGGTGCGATGGAATCGTCATCTCCCTGTACAAAGGCAAGAGGAGTCACAAAGACTGGTAATTACAGGCCTATAACACTACTCACGGTACCAGGTTTTCCCACCTGCTACTGGCTAGAATCAAGACTCTCTTGAGCACAAAACGTTGCCCAGAACAGTCTGGCTTCACTCAGGGTCGTTCTACAACCGATGCTACCGTTGCTCTGCTCCTCCTCGCCGGACTGCACATTCAATTGTACCTTGTACGATGCATATTTAAGCTTGAAGTCCGTCTTCGACTCAATCGGTCGGCTTTATGAAATTCTCTCCAGGCAATAGGCATTCTGAGTGGAGTAATTGTGACAGTTCCAGATGGAGCATGGGCGTTTAGGGTAGGAGAGATTGGGCTGGCGACTAAAAAACAAAGGTTGCTTAAATACGTTGGAACGAAGGTCACGCCAGGGTCAAGCACCATTTTGACACTAGATCTGCAAGAAAACGAGGGATTAGGTAGAAGACTGTCTGGTACAGGGGTGGGTGTCAGAACTGACCACTCTGGCTTTAAATTTGACAGGGATGTGGGTTCTTGACAATCTGATACACGACAGGCTACCACATTTAGAATGACAGTGGTCAGCGACCCACAGCTGGCTGCTAGCGTCAGGGCCAGCGAACCAGAGCTGAGCAGCGCATGAGCTGCAGTGGTCAGCGACCCATAGCTGGCTGCTAGCGTCAGAACTACAGTCTGCTACTTAAGGTCTTTCAGGGTTTGGTAGCTGGAGATTGAGAACGAACGAAGCCAAGACAAGCGCTAGGCCCCACATCTAACAAACAAGCATATAATATCTTTATTTCAATGCATGACAAAAAATAGATGTGCCAGAAGATGACCGTATCATTGGTATTGTTTGAACTCTTCACCTCTAAATCTCTTCTACTGTTGCCTCTTCCATCTCTCTCAAGTTATAACTTACCATTTGCGACACAACAAGGTCCTCCATCTCTTTGCTGTTCTCTACATTCTGTCCACTGCTAGCATCAGCGATCTGGGCCTGATGATAGTTCATTATGCAAATAGAAACATAGTCATCACAATACTATCAAATGTAGAAACAGAAACAAGCATTTATCAGGTCTATTCAAAAAGTTCCATTCTTGTATAACTTTTAACTTGAAGCCTAGTCAGCCTTGTCTCCTAAATACACATACACAACACACCCACACCTCCGGAGAGACGATGGCACCATTACTATTTTTTTTAAACAATTATCACTCGTGCCTCAAATGTTTGCGCCCAACCACTTTCACTATGGCGATAAAAGAGACAGGACGATAAGAAAACTATTCTAGAGCATTGACCTATATTTAGACCAGTTGAACACCCAGGTATTTTAGTCTAAAAATAAACAATACCGTCATTGTAGATGTAAATAAAATGGACGGTTTAGTTTGAAAGAACTTTGAAACAATTTATTCTGTTTATCATTATCAAGGGTGGTGAAGTTGTTGCCAGAGATTGTTAGATGGGCCCATTATTGGGGGTTTTGGTGAAGTTGCCAGAGATTGTTAGATGGGCCCATTATTGGGGGTGGTAGTGAAGTTGTTGCAAGAGATTGTTAGATGGGCCCATTATTGGGGGTGGTGAAGTTGTTGCAAGAGATTGTTAGATGGGCCCATTATTGGGGGTTTTGGTAAAGTTGCAAGAGATTGTTAGATGGGCCCATTATTGGGGGTGGTGAAGTTGTTGCAAGAGATTTTTAGATGAGCCCATTATCGAGGGTGGTGAAGTGTTGTAAGAGATTTTAAGATGAGCCCATTATCGGGGGTGGTGAAGTGTTGTAAGAGATTTTTCTGAGGTAGATCCGTCTAATTTGTTTATCTGGCAGTAATAAATATGTTTGTATAAAGGAAACAGATGAGGATCTTGTGAGAAACTATCACTGATCTGTGACCATTTTCAAATTCCGAAGGTACAAATCCCCCCAAAATTGGTACGTCTAAATGTTTGTGCTGTTTTTCATTTTTACCTTTTTGTATCTGAGAAACTAACACACACAATAATAACACCAACAAGTTCTTTATTCATGTATGTCTCTACACACAACAAATATTTATAGATCAACAACCATAATTAGTCACATGAGACGAGTTGAAAAATAATGCAAGTTACAGATGAAACTTATGTCAATTGTTAATGGAGGGTGGCTATGATCAAAACATACAGGAAGTGGGAGCCACAGAACACAGGAAGTAGGGGCCACATGGAGCCACAGCACACAGGAAATAGGGCCACATGGAGTCACAGCACACAGGAAGTAGGGGCCACAGCACACAGAAAGTAGGGCCACATGGAGTCACAGCACACAGGAAGTAGGGGCCACATGGAGTCACAGCACACAGGAAGTAGGGGCCACATGGAGTCACGGCACACAGGAAGTAGAGCCACATGGAGTCACAGCACACAGGAAGTAGGGCCACATGGAGTCACAGCACACAGGAAGTAGGTGCCACAGCACACAGGAAGTAGGGCCACATGGAGTCACAGCACACAGGAAGTAGGGCCACATGAAGTAGGGGCCACAGCACACAGGAAGTAGGGGCCACATGGAGTCACAGCACACATGAAGTAGGGGCCACAGCACACATGAAGTAGGGGCCACATGGAGTCACAGCACACATGAAGTAGGGGCCACAGCACACAGGAAGTAGGGGCCACATGGAGCCACAGCACATAGGAAGTAGGGCCACATACAAGAAACCCCAGCCACAGACAAACACATCATTCCAAAGTCAGTAGTAGCCTGGGGATACTAGCACAAACGGTTTACACATGGAAGTCTGCAACAAAGCATCTACAAATGCTTGCAGTGGTTTCTGTGACATCATGATGCTGCCAGCCCTACACCCAACCTGCTCATCTTCTACAACATGCATGCTAGGATACAGTGTCCCCAATTAAGTGCTCCAGGGACCAACAAACAAATACATCTCAACATTAACATGTGGCAAGAGCACATACAAACAGTAACTCTAACAAGTGGTACCTTCAGTTTGAAGACAACATCGCTCTTGAGGTTGAGTTTCTCACACTGGTCGCACCAATACTGGAGTAGGACAGACATATCAGGGTTTGCATGGTAGAACGAGGGTAGGTAGGTCTAGGTTGTCAGCACACAGGACACTCTCTCTAGCTCTCTCATTCTAGGTTGCCAGCACACCAAGCATTCTCCATCTCTATCATTCTAGGTTGTCAGCACACCAAACATTCTAGCTCTCTCATTTTAGGTTGTCAGCACACCAAACACTCTCTCTAGCTCCCTCATTCTAGGTTGTCAGCACACCAAACACTCTCCATCTCCCTCATTCTAGGTTGTCAGCACACCAAACACTCTCTCTAGCTCCCTCATTCTAGGTTGTCAGCACACCAAACACTCTCCATCTCCCTCATTCTAGGTTATCAGCACACCAAACACTCTCTCTAGCTCCCTCATTCTAGGTTGTCAGCACACCAAACACTCTCTCTAGCTCTCTCATTCTAGGTTGTCAGCACACCAAACACTCTTTCTAGCTCCCCCCTCCCAGATTGTCAGCACACCAAACATTCTCTCTAGCTACGTCCTTCAGCCTCTATCAGTGTTCAACAGATTACCTGTACCCTGTACCTCATTTATTTCAAAGCTAGTCTTTCATTTCATGTTTTCTGGGGTTTAACCCTTTCGCTGCCACACTTTTTTCAGCCAAGTCTGGCCCAGTGCCACTGCATTTTTTGGACATGATCACTTTTAAGGGGATAATTTTAGAAAATCATAAAAAATCAAAAAATAAACTTGGGACCTTGAGACTTTCAGATTGTGTTCGGACATGGTTAAGCTTAATAATTTTGACATCATCGCGTAACATTGGGTCACGTGACCTTAGCGGCCATCTTGGATTTACACATTTTATTGTATAAAACAAGGGTACATTCAAAGAAATTTTATAAAAAATAAGATAATTGATTTCAATGCTAAAACACACTGATGACATGTTAAATGACATGCTATGAAACATTATTTTATGTTTAAATCATTTCTAACATGTTTCTTTTAGTGTTATTTGGGTCTTGCAAAATTCTGTATTTTTCAGGTCAAAATTTTTTTTAAATAACAAAAATTATATCATATAGTCTATATTTTTTCACATTTATAAGTCATGTTTTCATTTCTACATTGCAACTAACCTGTCTGTATGTACATATAGTCCATGGTTCATAATCCAAATGCTACTGCTGTTGGCCTCACTCCCCATACTTGTCCACAGTATGATACAATTCGAAGCATGGGACAACACACAAAGCAACATTGTATCCTTTACAGAAATATGAAGTTTGGGCTCGCTTCCCAGCAGCATTGCAAATAACACATCTTGGTTTGTGCTTGGGATTGTCATATTTGTTGACGAAGTGTCTGGCAGATAGACGATCCAAAGGTGCACTGGCACTAGAAGCAGAGGCGCTGCGAGCAACAGTTGCTGCCTCAACAAGGGTTGTACTCAGAATTTGGCGAAACTTCTTAGATGACATTTTGCTGCCTGTGGTAGTATCTTTATAGAGAATATACGCATTTACTGTACATGTTTCTATCAGAAAATGAAACAGCGGGAGATACCACTTAGAAGATTTGTGGATGTGGGGGTAAGTGCCAGAAATTTGGTCAAAGTGGTCGACACCCCCCATGTGAAGATTGTAGTTCTCAATCAATGCTGGCTTGTGTACAATTCTTCCATTGGGATGGCCTTTAGTGCGCCACCTTTTTTGTATGATATCATTTCCATCAACAGGGGAGATAAGGCTTACACGCTTGTTATCCATCCATGTGACAGCCAACATGGACTCATCATTTCTTACCGCAAATCGAGGCGGTTCACCTTTCTTCAGCTTGAGATGTTTTTTTTAGTTGGTCTGGAAATTGTTTCCTGTTTTCAGAAACAGTCCCACAAGCTCCAGTGTTTGCACCTCTGAGTTGCATAAACAGTTCTGGTGATGTATAGTAAGAGTCGGTAAACACAATATGACCTTTCCCCTTGTAGTCTGCAAGAAGCTCATGTACGACTCTTGCGCTAATTGATTCACCTGGATCTCGATTTTCCTCTTTGCCTGTATAAATTTTCAGCTTGAGGCAGTAGTGGGTTAAAGAATCGGCCAGAACAAACACCTTGAACCCCCATTTTGTGGGTTTGGCAGGGAGATACTGCTTCATGTGTATACGTCCCTTGAATATTACCATTGATTCATCAATTGCAAGATGCTGGCCAGGAGTGTAGAATTGCCCAAATGTTGACAAAATGATGTCCAGTAAGCCTTGAATCTTGAATAAAGGATTGTATCCAGGCTGTCCCCTATCTATTCTTTGAACATTGTCACAAAAATGTAGAAATGAACAAAGAATTTGGTAGCAGTTCCTACTCATGACTCTTGTGAACGGCATTTGAGTAAGCCAATGAGCCGTTTCCCAATAATCACTTAGTGAAGGCTTTTTGCACAATCCCATTGCAATTTGAAGACCAAGAAAATTTCAACCTCCTCAAAAGATGTGGGCTGCCAATTCTGTTTACGGGATTTACCCGAATAGCTATTACTGTTGGCATGTTGTTCTGCGTAGCGATTTGTTTCTTGGACAATAAGGGTGGTTGCAGCGTCTGGGAAGTAGAGTCTAAAATAATCTCTAACTGAAAAGTTTGTTGTGTTTACCTCACTACCCTGTTCAAGAACATATTGAGGTGCTCAATTCTGTGCAAACACATCCTCTACAGTCTCTGGAACTTTCCATGTCCACTTTGCTTCATTATGTTTGGATCTAGCAGTGGCAGCGCCACGCCTCCTTTTTTGAGGTGGGGGTCCATCTCCCGTCCCTGCACCACAAGAAGTATCTCCTGTCAACCTAACATCGTAAACATCGTCATCACTTGAATCGACGTTCAGTTCTATATCAGATTCTGAGTCCGTTATATCACTAGAACTAGCTAAAAAGTCTGAATCAGAGTCATTATGGACCTGGGTATCATCAGCTACGTCGCTCATTTTGAAATTTTTGTTTACGTATTGAAAAAATGCGATAAAAACGTTATATTTCGGACTGTAGGTGTTAAATTTTTCAAAACACACGCGTAGCCATTTAGTAGACCTCTCTAACGTATGGAGGTAATATTCGGGTAAAATAAAACCGGTGTTTGTGTAGCGCAAATCACCGTAATAAAACTTCATACCGCTCGACGACTAAAGTCGTCCGTGGCAGCGAAAGGGTTAACCAACAAACAAACCTATCCACAAACACAAGATGGACCAACCAACAAACACCAGCCAACATCAGATGGACCAACCAACAAACAGACCAACCAACAAACACCAGATGGACCAACTAGCAGACAGACCCATCAACAAACACCAGATGTACCAACCAACAAACCAACCCCCAAATTGTATCTCTACAGATATTAATGTATCTTACCTTCATTTTCTCTACATCTGTGCCTTGCTCACAGTAGAGTTCACAAACTGTAACAATATAACAGTGGCATATAAGATGATTCATTATGACAAAATTGTGACTTCTTTCAAACATAAATTAGCATGAATTTAAAGTGAAATACAGTTTGAATGTAGATTAACTGATTAGCTGATGTAGATTAACTGATGATATGTATACAATCTTGTTGGTGTGATAGAAGGTAAGAATTTTTGGAAGGTAAGATAGATTGATAAATAACAATTTGAAATGATACAAGCAAAGTGTTTATGAGTGATGTACTTGTATAATATTATGTTGTATTAACAACTGGTTTCTAGCCACAAACAAAGAAAAGTTAGACAGACAATGCTGCCGAAGACGGATGTGTTGGACCGAAAGATGCAATATCGCATTCAAGCTGAAAACTAGCGACACGGCGCATTCCATTCTCCGGACTACATCTTGCTACTTGCAATGCCTTGTTCAGGACAGACAGACAACACCTCTTTTCAGAGGTCCACATAGCCAGATCATCTGCAAACATTGAGCTATGGACTCTTCTTGGTATATTCTCTGTAATGTCGTTTATATACACCAGGAAGAGTGTGGGTGACAGTACTCCCCCTTGGGGTACTCCCTGCTCAAGTGTCACCTTTTTGCTCATCTGCCCTTGTACTTGGACTCTGGCCGTTCTTTGTTTGAGGTAGTGGTTGATTCACTTGTACATTCTCCCACAAACTTCACTTCTCCTTAGCTTGACTCTAAGTTCGTCTTTCCAGACTTTGTCAAATGCCTTCTCCAGGTCCACCCAAACTGCAACTGTGTGTTTCTGTGCCTGGTAGGCATCTTCTATTTCCTGGGCTATGAGGATGACCTGGTCCTCGGTGGATCTGTGCTGTCTAAAGACGGCTTGCTGTGGAATTAGTATTCGTTTTTCTTCCAGATGCCACATCAGTCTGGTGTTTATCATATGTTCCATCAGTTTGCCAACACAGCTCAGTAGGCTGATAGGCCTGTATCCATTCGGATCTGTTTTGTCCTTTCCATTCTATGGTACTGGTACAAGTACTGCGTCTTTCCATGCCTGGGGTACAATTCCCCTTTTCTAGCTTTGGTTCAGGACCGATAGCAGTTTCCTCTTCGCTGTTTGGCCCAGCCCCATCTGCATTTCGTTTGTTATCCCGTCTTTTCCGGGAGATTTCCTTTTCTTTAGTGTTCTCATGGCCTCTTCCATTTCACTCATTGTTAATTTGGCCATCATATGCTCTTCTGGTGCCGTATTGATGTTGTCGTGCCCCTTTTGCTCTTCACTAATGTCTGTATGCCTATCTGCAGGGACCTCGATGTGGTTTGCTTTGGCATAGTGTTCTGCAAAAGCGTTTGCGGCTTATTTCCCTGTGAGCAGGTTTTCGCCCTGCTTGATGGTAATTTGTTTGTTTGAAGGGGTTTCGTCCATCATGGCTCTGACTAGCTTCCATAGCTTGTTCCCTTCTTTGTCTAGGTTGAGACTTTCAGTTTTGTTTTTCCAGCTCTCTCTTGCTGTTTGGTTGGGAGTGTATTTGTATTTCGCCGTGGTGGCTTTGAGGGCGATATTTGCCTCCATAGATTGTTCTCGCTCTGCCATGTTCCTAGCATTTGTGATTGCATCTTCCGCTTTCTACAACTCATCATTCCAATAGGGTTTATAGTTTTTCCTAGCCCCTCTTGGGATGGTTTCAGTGGCGGCTTGCATTATTGCCTTGCTTAGGCTTTCCACCATGGGCTTCATTTTGTTGTTTCGTGTGTTGATGGTTTCACACAGCCCATCTGTCAGGATTGCAAATCTGTCCCAGTCGGCTCGTTTGTAATTCCAACGTGGGAGCGGTTTTGTTTCCCGTGGGCCTACTTCCATATCAATGTCTAGCCTGATCGGCCTGTGGTCGCTACCTGCCAGTTGGTTTAGCACCTGGCGGTCTATTTTATGGTGTATGTCCTGTGTGGAGAAGGCCAAATCTATGCAGTTGGAGTCTCTTGAGCCATTATGTCAGCTGACCAAGTGTTTAAGCCATGTGGTTTTATTGTTCCCTTGAGGGAAATTATTTGGTTGCCCGTGGGAAAATTGACTTGCATCCATGAGATTTAAACAATCTGATTACAGTAACTTGGATGTCGAGAGCTTTTTGGTGATCATGACCATTGAAAATGTAAAGACAGGTGTAGAGTTTACCTGAGTGATGTCATACTAATGTTGACCAAGTTTCTTACCAGGTTCACAAATATAGCAATCTTGTGCCAAATTTTACAGCAGGGTAAGCTGGAACACAAACAATCATTGTGCCACTACTAAAGGCCAGCCTAACAGCTCAGCTAATCATGTGCACAAACTAGTAGTTTCCAATACCTCAGCTGGAGCACACTGACCTGCATCTTCAGAATCTGTTGAACAGACTCACAGCAACGAGTACATGGACACTTACTCTTCAAAACCAGATGCTTGTTTGAACTGCCATAGCTTCCAAGGTTCAGTGCCCTAGACAAGAATAAACAACATGTTAGATTGATTTCTTCTTCTTCTTCGTTCATTCTCAATCTCCCACTACCAAACCCTGAAAGGGTAAGTAGCAGAATGTAGTCCAGAGAACGGAATGCGTTGTAGTTTACAGCTTGGCTGCGATATTTGCACCTTTTGGTCCAACACATCCAACTTCAGCAAGCATTTTTTGAGTACTGCTTCGATTATGGCCATAATATAGTGACATCAACACAGTACGCCCAATTCTGGAAATAACAAATATCGCAGCATGTCTTCGTAATGAAATTTTGTTGTTGAAGATTATGGAAACGGCCAATATAAACGGCTAACGGAACAAGTTGCTGAAAATAACTTCAAGGATTTTGAGACTGATAAATTGGATTTAGATGTGACAAGGATCAGTTGTTATCACAACATATTTGTGATTCGGATTACCATTCGATCATTTGTCCATTGATTAGGATCAAGCTAGATCCATTCCTCGTAGGATTGGACCAAGGTCCAGGGGGGTATCCCACATAATGTATCAATTAGATTTGATGAATATATTCCACACTCTACTGAAGTAGGAGCATTGGAGATTAGCAGGTTAGTCAATTTGAGACAGAATAACTCAATTAGAGCTCATAGTTTTGTTATAATAAAAAGCTTTTCTTCAAATGTCAACATTGTGCATATTTCTCAGGAGTACAAGGGAATGGGATTGTACAGACAGGGTGGCCGGGGATCAAAGTTGTACAGGCAGGGTGGCCGGGGATCAAAGTCGTACAGACAGGGTGGCCGGGGAACAAAGGGTGTGCTCATGACCTGACCACATTGGTACGAAATTCTTTGTAAATGTTCACGACGAAATGACATGCTGAAAACAAGTTCATAGCCATTCTCAAAGGCTAACAATGGAACAAACTGTTGAGATTGTGCTCCATGATTCAGAGCAAGATTTAGATGGTCATTATACAAAAAGTGACATCAAAATGGAATATGATGTTCATTTGAGTAATATCATGTGTGTAACATGACTCTGATCAATCCTATGTCTTGCCCTGTTCGTGGTTCTTCTGGCGATTAGGCTGTGTTACAGGGGTGTGGAAGGGGGAGTCTCCCATGTGTCTCTAATCAATTGGACACAGGTTGGTCTCCAATAAATATATTTAGTCATGTGTCTGCAGTAAGCACATCATTTATGGAGCAGATAGGCCCCACAAATATTTCAGAAGCTATTACTCCAGACAGTAAATAATGATTTTTGGAACTTTCCCTGGACAATGATTTCTGGCACAATTTGTGTGAGCAGACAAACAAAGACAAGTGCTGAGCAAGTCAGAGGCAAGAATAAAAAAAAACTGACTGTTGCAGCATACCAACACAGAAAGAATCAACCAAAACTAACACATCAGTAATGTTAGGATCAGAATGTCATTGTTAGTGATCCAGCAGTCTTTTGTAAATAAAGAATATGTGAGGGTCGCTACAGCTGAGAGGTGAGGGTCGCTACAGCTGAGAGTCACTACAGCTGAGAGGTGAGAGTCACTACAGCTGAGAGGTGAGGGTCGCTACAGCTGAGAGTCACTACAGCTGAGAGGTGAGCGTCGCTACAGCTGAGAGGTGAGGGTCGCTACAGCTGAGAGTCACTACAGCTGAGAGGTGAGCGTCACTACAGCTGAGAGGTGAGGGTCGCTACAGCTGAGAGTCACTACAGCTGAGAGGTGAGGGTCGCTACAGCTGAGGGTCACTACAGCTGAGAGTCGCTACAACTGAGAGGTGAGCGTCGCTACAGCTGAGAGGTGAGGCTCGCTACAGCTGAGAGGTAAAGATCCTCCCTCTCAAGAAATGAAAATACAAAACGGTGGGACTGCGATTCCCACAAGCAGCCAAGGGGAGGTGAGACCTGCGTCTTGCGATATTGGAGACTTGTCGAAAAACTTGGAGATCCCATCTGTAAAATACCTCTAGGCAATTGAAAATCAATAAGAGTAGGTTGTTAGCCGCAGTCCGGGGAATAAAAACATAATGCAACGTACACCGCCTTAGGGAATACAGAAATAAGAAGGAATGAACAGCACAAACCCCCCCCCCCCCCCCCCCCCCCCCCAAAGTTCTAAGCCATAGGAAATAAACAAATAACTTCTACTCTACAGGAACTCTTGCCATGTGCTTAAAACGGACATTTGAAAGATGTATTGCCAAAATGTGAGACCATGTTACCAATGAATTATCTTGGACACTAGACTTGTGGTTACTACATCTGTTAACAAACCTCTTGTAATTTTCAATGGCTTCCTCCTTCTCTCCGAGTGCTTCATTGATCTCTCCCATCAGCTGGTGAGCAGTTGGCACATTTTCCCGGACATGGAGAAACCCAGAGAGGTACCTGTTCAATGAAACATACATAAATTCATCGTATCTTAACAATCTTTAGACTTTGAGAGACAGAGACAACATCTGGAATGTTAATAGAAAGGGGAGCTAATGGAGTGTGGAATAAATGCTGCTTGTACAGCTTAGTTTTTGCTCCAACACGGATAGTAACAAATCTAGGATACATCAAGATTCAAACCTGCCTTCAGACTAACAAACCTGTATCTCAATTCTTTGATCAGCAGCTCCTATGTACATTCCAATGCTATTTAACCCTTCAGATCTTAGGTATTTTTTATTATGATCCCCAGAAGCCCGAATCAACAAAATCAATGAGAAATGGGTTTTGTTTTTTTGTGATGATATTGAAACGTTCTTTTTTTATTTGTGATGATATTGGAATACATTTTGAGTATATTATGTATAAATGAAGGAGTGCCTAAAATGCCATGCAAGTGTGCAAAAAGTAGAAATTGCTGTACGTGTGCACCTGCTACAATGACAGCTCCACCCATCGCAAGCAGTGCACACCTAACACGCATTCCCTGCATCATTCAAACTAGTGTCACTAGACCTACGATCATCGTCAGCGGACCCGACTATCAACGATACCATTGCTGTGGTAATGATCTAGCTTATCGTTTTCACTCTATCTCAATATTTTTTTTATTATCATCATAATCAAAGTCTAGCTTGACAAATAGATCGAACAGATTCTTATTCTTCTTCGTTCGTTCTCAATCTCCCACTACCAAACCCTGAAAGGGCATAAGTGGCAGAATGTAGTCCAGAGAACGGCATGCGTTGTCGTAGTTTACAGCTCAACTGCGATATTTGCACCTTTCAGCAAGCATTTGTTTAGTACCGGGTTAGCATTCCCTCTTCGATCTCTTCTCCTTAGCCAGTCTGCCCTGCTGCAGCCTGTTATCCAGGATCACCGCGGGGTGGGTGTAGAAGGGTCTTGGCAGCTATGGTTCGCTGGCCCTGACACTAGCAGTCAGCTATGGGTCGCTGTCCACTGCAGCTCATGCGCTGCTCAGCATCTTGATCCCGAACAGATTCCATCTTGGCGTCCCTACTTCGCCAGTATCAGATAAATTGCTCATTTTTTTGGGGTGTGAAAATGCACTAGTTTTAACTTCCTGTTTTCTATACTTTATCGATACTTTCTCCTTGCATGCGAATTCACACCAGAAGGCAACGATAGACATAGTAACTGAGAAACAAACGCAATAAGAACAAACGATTTTCAGCGGTATAGGATCTTTAGGGTTAAGCTTATACAAACCTCTTTGCAACAGCATATTCTTTGATATCATAATACAGTCTAGCAATCTGAAATCCCTGGGCTTGCCTCTGAAACAATAAGACAAAGGGAATTACCACCGCAACAATGACTAAGAAGTTAAAGATATCATAAACAGCTGTCTAATTAACATGGTATGACAGGATACAAAAGAAGGAATAAATAATGCAACAGAAACACCACTGGAAAAGGGGTATGAAGTGAATTGAACATACAGCAAGGAAGGTTCTGGTGGTGGTAGTCTATCAGTGACTATGCAACTTTTGTGAAAAATACCAACTTGGTATTTAGTTTAAAAAATGAGTTGGGTTATGGCTCTGATCTACCTAGCTTGACTTTCTATCAGCTCAGAGAAGAGCTTGTTGTTGGACTCTGCTGTTTCTTGTCCCCCATTGGTTGCAGATTTGCAACCTTCCTTTCTAAATCCCCAATGGGTTTCAACCTCAATTTCCCGTGTTATGATTCTATCTGCTTTATTTTGTCAGCTAGATCAGTAGTTCCAAACTGTTTTGGTCTTTGACTCTTCGGGATCCTTAGTGTACCAGAGCTGCCAAAGATGGATGTGTCGGACCAAAAACTGCAAATATCGCAGTCAAGCTGTAAACAAGCGACACAACAGATTCGATTCTCAGGACTGCATCCTGCTACTTGCAAAATACTGTTCGGGGCTGGTAGAGGGAGAATGAACACCAAAGAAGAAGTGTACAAGAATTTTTCCACAGCACCCCAAGTCAGAATATAAGTCTACTTAACAGCTGCAGTGTGCAGTTGATGAAAATATTTGATGTGACGCGGAACATAATTTGGAAACCACTAAGCTAGAATGAGACTTGACTACTGTTGCTCGTGCTATATTCTTGTTTTAGTTTCAAATGTCAAGACAAGTATATAAATTCCGTAACACACTCTGATCGGCTCTCCCTTTGGTTTGCCTTACAGCTTACGCACCTCTTTGTTTTTCAAGTGAAACATTCACATTGACCAATACCTGGTAATACCTACATTTTTTATGCAGGTGAAAAATGAGATTTCTTTACTCATTCATTCACTCCCACAAGCCAATACATCGACTTCTGGTTTTTTCTAGAAAACCCAGGAGCTGACATATCAACTTTTACGACTGCGCTCACAAAAATCACATATTTTTCCATTCCTAGTTTTCCTAAATGTTTTATTTTGGTTATTGGTGGAAGTCCAGATGTAGTATCTTTCATTTCTGGAAGAGTTAGCTTTGGTTTCATTGAAAAAATGTTTATTTTGGTAATTGGAAATAATTGTTTTCAAAGGGTAGCCTTGAATCTAGCCCATGCCCCTTCCACTAGACCAATTAGAGTTTTTACAGTACAAGCTCGGGATAGATAGATTATTGCTAACGGTAGTGATGATGAAGATGTCAATCATTCTGATAGCGCTATTTCAATTTCTTCTACCAATCTTAGTTCTAAGACAAGCGCTGACAGTGAAACTAAATCTACTGACGAGGGAGCGGAGCACTATTTTTTCTCCAGTAATAGTTCACAAATTCAGTAAAGTAGCAAGATCCTGCACAGTCATGTTAGTGTATATAATATAAATAGGCACTTTGACTCTACAGCATTACAAATACAACTGTTAGAAAGCCCAAGAAAAATGCAATCCAATGATATATCAACCATGTCTCTATGTCTATCCCGAAAAAAGTTATCATTTTTTTTATATTTAAAAAATCGCAATAACTTAACGTCTTTATATTGGTTTAGAAGACCCTGCAGAGTCTGTATACAACCAGTTACATTTACATCACCTTGCTCTAAAAGCTATGCTCATCCAGTTTATTCTTAAATGCATTAACTGTCCCTGCCTCCACTACCTCCCCTGGCAATGCATTCCAAGCAGACACCACTCTGACTAAAAAAATATTTCCTAATATCTAACCTGGACCTCTCTTTAGTCAACTTGTAGCTATGCCCTCGTGTTATTGTGGGTGGCTGTATTTTAAAAAACTTGTTATAGTCTAATTTATCGATTCCTCTGATCATCTTATAAACCTGTATTAAGTCACCACGAATTCTTCTCTCTTCGAGACACTGGAGGCCGGTTTTTCTGAGTCGTTCCTCATAACTGTAATTCTGGAATCCCACTATCATCTTTGTCGCTCTTTTTTGTATTCTTTCTAGCATGTTTATGTCCCCTCTATGATAAGGACTCCACACCTGTACACAGTACTCCAATCTAGGTCTAACTAAAACTTTATACAGTTTGACGATCACTTCCTTGCTCCTATGTTTAATATTTCTTTTTATCATACCTAACATTGCATTTGCCTTTTTCACTGCTACGTTAACTTGCTCACTCACCTTTCCTGTATAATCTATTATAACCCCTAGGTCCCTTTCCTTATCTATCTTTCTAATATTGTTTTCTCCCATTCTGTAATTATGTTCCATATTGGATCTACCCATTTGGATGGCTGTACATTTATCTACATTAAACTCCATTTGCCAGATTACAGACCATTCTCCAATTTTATCTAAATCCGACATCAATATATCCACTTCCGCTTTAGATTAGACACTACTGCATAGTTTTGTGTCATCAGCAAATTTTGCAATCATGGATCTCATATCAATGTCCAAATCATTTATATATATCAAGAATAAAATTGGTCCCAAAACCGAGCCCTGTGGCACACCACTTTTCACTTCACTCAGAGGGCTATAGAGAAAAATATAGACTAGGGACTAGTTGATTCCAAAAAGGAGGTGCAGTTGACAATATATTGATTATCTCAGCTATTCGTGATTGAACACCTGTAAAACCATACATTTTTTGTATTCGGGAGAACAAAATACAACCGATGAAGGTAATTGCATGACTTTTCAAAAAGGCACGGACTAATTAATATTCAAAATGGTGACCTCATTTGCATAATTTTCAACTAAAATAAAGTTGTAATATTTGTTTTCTTCTTGATACACTACATATGATATATCGTTTTGATCGTCTTTTTGAGAAGAGCATTAATATATTCATTGTTTGCTGTTATTTCATTAAAATTCTTGGAGAATTAGTATACAGAAAACAAATTATTACACAAATTTTACTCGAAAATTTGTTTACAAGGTTAATAAACATGCATAGTTGTTAGAAATTAAAATGAATGTTAAAAATAAAAAGAATATACTTACAGAAGGCCCCCTGGAACATACTTACAAGCTGCAGTTGATTAGTCAAATGTGGTATCTCCAAACATTATTTGTTTTCTTTGTGTTGATGTTAAAACCAAAGTTGATGCATATAGCTGAACATCATTCAATTTTTCAGTACACAAGCTGAAATATCAGGAAATTTGGAAACTAATCAATTTAATAAACAGAAAAAAAAATATACAAATATAACAAGAGGCACGTATGATATGCAGTTTAATTCATAAATGGATGTATTTTCCAAACAAGTGTCACAAACAGCAAAACATATGGATTAACAGTCTTTATTGGGTAAGTCTGATATGTTAATTGTTTTTGTCGTGCAGCATTTTGTTGTTGCATGTTTCTTTTTCTTTTACTATTTGACAAATTAAGATATATTTATATCATTTATATGTTCTTAATGCTCATGCAATCCCCTTTTCTTCCATATATGACCACATGTAATATAAAACAGTAACTGTAACACTAGATGGAATCTCCAGAGTGACAAGGAGATGCCTGGCTTCAAAGATGGAAATATTGCTATATCCTCAAAAAGCTAATTTTAAAAAAAAAGGACAAATATGGCTATATCAATTACAAAAAGAATTTACAGACAGTCCTTGGAACATACTTACCAGTAAAGATGATTATTCGAACTTGATGTCCCCAAGAGCGAAATCAGCCAACATCGCTGTCACCGGCATTACATAATCCTCTTTTGGAGGAACTTCACCTGTAGTCCAGTACTTCACGCACACACACTTCTGGTCAGGTTTGTTCTTCTTCTCCCGCTCCATTGTAAAGGATGTTACCTTCCCGTGGTATACAACATCAACTTCTTCCACAGACCATACATGAAGAAACGGAATGCCTAAAATGGAATCATTATTGTTAATGAATAGCCGTAGTTTAGCTTTCACATTATCGTCTATTTCTTTAAAAATTTCCAATTCTAATATTGGTGTATTGTTTAAAATGGCTCCCTCAATAATTATTTTATAATTGGCCCTTCTCTTCTTATCTGCTTTCCTCATGAGTAATTTCTACTTAATGGCCCGAGCTGCATCTGCAGCTTTCTTATTGTCATCCCGCAGCAACCTCATCTTGGTTCCATGATGGATAGCAAAGTGGATCAGGTCAATCTGCTCGGAGTCGGAAAATGTATCCAACCACTCAAGCACATTGTTCTGTACCCCTTTTACTTTCCCATCTATGAAACCAAGGGTTGCATTGGGAGCTCTCCGCCATAGAGCGTCCATCATGCCCAGAGTTCTTTCAGAACTCATGTTGTGAACTGGAGCTGAAGCAGTATCCACCAGCATGGTGTCTGTTGGCACTGCTAGAGCCCCAGTCAGATATGGGCACAGTTGACGTTCCAGCTTCAAGATGAAAGCATTAGCCAAATTTTTTACAGCCAGCCTAAATTTAACTAAATATGACTTATCAACTTCAATAAACGTGAGAGTTAAAAATGTATGGTCTGACTCAATGTCACCACCGAATACATCCTGCTTTCTGGAGGTGATAGATGATGGTTTCGCCGCTAACGCTCTCAGGGAATCCAAGCATTTCTTGAAGTAACCTGCTTTTGCCTGCAGAGAAAAATTGCATAAGATCAGTGTCAGTAATAAAGCGCAAGGCCAGGCAAAACTTGAAAAATTTGTATCAGTTGTTTCTTTAGTAGCAAAATGGTCAACAACATCTGATAGACAAAATTTAGAGCTTGAGTAATATTCTAATGAAACTAATGTATTTACTGTAAAAGTTATTCCAAGTGGTACTTACAGCTTCAAGATTTGAAAGTTGCTTGTCATTCTTGTAAAACAAACACATCCATGGCCCAGTCAGGATTTTGAAGAACAGTCCAAGTGCTTGAAGCTGAGCCTGGATATCGGGGTTCTTCAGATAGTTAAGTATGGTTGCCGCCCTTTTTGTGCGACTACACTTTAGCTCGAAGTAATCTTTGAGTTTCTCCCGCAGGACAAAAATGGTGGAAGCCATGTGAAACAAAACATTCAGTCTTTTCCCCGCATATCTCTGGATAGTACCAAGCTTCAGCTTTTCATCTCTTAGGAAGGTCTCAAATCCTTCTGGGTCACCTGTGCCTTGTTTGTGTCTGGAATGAATAAAAAGCAATTTATTTAAATAAACACTACAATTAAAAACATAAATTCACCTATTGCAAGATTGACATAGGTAACAAATCTGTATTTTTTCTATTTAATTAAGTGTATCTATTAAGCTGCTTAAAAAACACACATTTTTTCAATAAACAATACACACATTGGACATTTAATTTTACCTCATTTTGAAAATGCAGTGAATAAGTTCAGCCGCAATACATCCAGTCCTATGTTGAGTGGCTAGTCCCCATTCTCTGTCTAGGTTGGCAAGTGTTGTTCTGGCAGAAAGTGCAAGTCCATCGAGGGGATGAACATTGCAGTTCAGCTCAAGCAAATCCGTGTCTTCATTTCCTCGACAACACAGTGATTAACCGGTGCTCTGTCGGTGATTGTGCTCTTAATGGTTTTAAAAACACTTTTCTTGACATTGACAGCATCAGTCTCTGACAGATTACGATACACACAATATGTCTCGATGACATCAAGTAAAGCTTGACTGACGTGCTTGTAGTAATCACTTGTTGTTCCTCCATGAAGCATACCTATATCCAGGACAAATGTCTGAAATAAAGAGTCTTTCACATTAGTAGTCACATGGACTTCATTGATATGAGATCCTTTTAAACTTGTGGCATCCCATGACAGAGTAGTGCAAGATGACTCATGCAATATATATCCAGTCTTAATTTGAGACAGAACACCTATTTCATAAGCTATCTGTGCTATAGTGGATGGAACAGGTCTGCTTGAAATTTGTTTACCACACAGAAGGAATACCCCATAGTGAAGAATATCACAACAATACTGAACACTGACATTACATATCAAACTTTTATACATGCATTTCCTGAATATATGGTCATACTTCTTACCATCTACCTTTACCTGTATAACCTCGTTGTTGATGTCATCTATCTTTACTTGCAACATGGACATCTGATTCTCATGGGATGCTTCTAGGTAGCTCAAGTTCTTTCTAGCGTGAGCAACCTGACGTTCATGTTGTCTTTTCACTTGTTTCTTGTGTACCTTAGACTGACGCTGGAAAAGAGCAAACTTATTCTGCAATAATTTAAAATCCTTATCTTTCTTTTCAAGCTGTTTCTGGATGCTGTCACGTCTCAACTCATAATCTCGCAGCTTCTCGTTCAAGGCATTACTTTTCAGCTTCAACTTCTCCAATGAATTCTTCACAATTTTGCAACTCCTCAAAGCACTCTTGCATTTGGCTTTCGAAGAGCTTAGGCTTCTTACCTTCCTGCGAATGGTCTAATTGACCACCTTTGGAGCAAAACGTGCCAGTTCTTGCGCATGATGTTTTTTCTGATCAAACAAACGCCTGCGCAATGTGACAATGGTCTCTGTCAAATTATTGAGTGTGCGCTCCTTGGTAATACAGTTATGAAAATCATAACGAAGTTTCTTTGGGGATGGAGGACCAACCGTTACATCAGTAGGTGAGTAAATCTCTTGTGGCTGAAACAAAACAACTGTATTAGACACATCTTTAAAATATACAGGAAATGGATGCTGACAAAGTAGTACAAGTGAGTCCCAGTGTGTACTCAAATTGTGTTTCTTGAACTTCAGATCTCTCTGCAAAGCACGCAGATCACTGTTAAGCTTTTTCTCATCAACACACTTATCCTGTTATGCAGATGTACTTGGAATAAGCATCTTGATTTTCCATATCAAAGCAGTGATTGGATCTTTGGTTTCCACAAAAAGCTGCAGAATGTATCCTTTATTGAGTGGATACACTGGCCAAAAGCCCGCTAAATGTGCTTTCAGATCAGCAACACACTTCTTGCTTATTGGTGGGGAAGGTGGCCCAACCATTGCAGCTGAAAGACTTGATACTTCGGTAGGGGAGGAAATCTCTTGTGGCTGCAACAAAACAACAGTATTAGACACATCTTTAAAATGTATAGGAAACGGCTGCTGAAAAAGATGTACAAGTGAATCCCAGTGTGTACTCAAACTGCATTTCTTCAACTTCAGCTCTTTCTGCAAGCTCTGTAAAGCCCAGTTGAGCTTTATCTCATCTACACTACACACTTATCCTGTTCTATACAAGTAGTCGGAACAAGTGCCTTGACTTTACGTATCAGAGCAGTGGTTTTGATATCTCTTGTTTCCCCTATCAGTCATGCAATGTATCCTTTCCTGAGTGGATACACTGAATCAAAGAATGCCAAATGTGCTTTCAGATCAACAGCAAACTTCTTGTTTTCCATGGTTGGATGATGAGTAGATCTAACAATTTCTTAAAATAATTAAAACAAATATAATAATTTAAAAAAATTAATTGCCAGAAAGTCAGGCTAGTGTTTGAACCCAATATAAAATCTTGATAAAAATTACTAATGTCTGGAGTAACTTGATTAATTGCAATAGACTCTAATGACTTTGGTGAAAAAAAACAACAATGACGGACATGTCAAAAATAATCAGCGTGGTTAAATTACTAGCCTCAGCAAAGTTCGAACTCCATGACTCGAATGATCTATAGGATCCCCAAAATAACAAAACATACACTATCATACAGATAAGTGGATGGAGAATTTAAATAAATACAAATTATGCAACAAAAACAGTTATTATACGTAACAGTCATTGACGGTGCTAGTAATGTTAAATGTGTTATGTAAATCAACAGGAGTAGATCTACCTTTCGTTTTTTTTAAAGTATATGCTATATTCATGAAATGTAATTGCAAAACTTAATGGTAGTGATAAACATCATTACGATATTTTTAGTATGATCCGGATCGTGTTTAAAGTTACTAATCAAATGTGCTAAGTTAATTGATTAATTGTAAAGGCGGAAAAAGAATGGCGAACACCGGGACATGTCAAATAAATCAGCATGGTGAAATTACTGGCCTCGGCAAAATTCAAACTAAATATTTCAGCAAATTTCTATGTCCTCCACAATAACTAAACAAACAGATAAAGTGGATGCAGAATTCAAAAGAATAACATTGAAATACATTAAACAATCATTACAAATACATAAAGCATGCAAACTTACGCGTATTTTTCAATTCCAGTGAAATTCCTTCAATCAGTATCAAATTTTCGTTCACATGTGGTCAATGGTCGATTGGGTCAATGAACTAGCGTGTTTGGCTTTGAAACACTACAAAAACATCCCGGGATTGGTCTAAAAACAAAAAACCGTTAAAGAGTTACGCTAAGATCGGTCAGCGTCCGGAACCAGAAATTCACGAACCATCGGTGGCTAAACGGAAACTGTTCTAAAAATAGAAATAGGTTAATTCCGATGTGACTAATATAAATGTTTGTGTATATATTTTGAATACAACAGGAACATTCTTTCAGGGTATGCGTAAATTGTAAACACTCAAGCTGATGATTAGGGCTTTTATTTTTGAGCACGTTTTCAACTTCACAGGCCTTCAGTCAAATATGAATACAGTGAAAACAGCTGCACCAAATTAGGTGTAACTTTCAGAACGTCTTTCCTTCTGGATTACCGTCAACAGAAAGTCATTACGTTAGTAGTATATTGGTTTAGAGCTGGATAATGTGTTGAGGGGGAAAAAATGTTTCTAATTTTTAAAAATAAAAATACTAGATCTATGGAACAATAATCCCCCAAACACAAATGTTGACCTCCATTTGTAAAATATATGTATTCCAATGTTGTATTCTGACGTTAATTGTGAACAGTTTGGTATCTTCTTCTTCTTCTGCGTACACAGTCAGACAGTAACCATTATTTTTTCGAAAAAAGCAGCGGTCATCCTGAGACTCTCGCCGCTACCATACAGCTTGTCTTGCAGTTCCACTGGCAATGGCCACATCTGCTCTCTCTGATCCTCGTATGTCGGGCAGTTCTGCAGCAGATGTTCAGTGGTCATTTTACCAGTACCGCACGGGCATTCGTCGGTACACCCTATCTTCAGTTTGTTGAATAGGTGGTACCTCAGTCTGTTGTGGCCAGTGCGAAGTCTGAAGACAACGACCTGCTCTCTTCGGTTCAACTGGTAATAGGCATCGTTTTTGGTGTAACCAGTATGTTCGGTTTCCCATTTGGTCATGTATCTGGCTTTGATAAGCCGTTTTGACTCTTCGTACGTCATACTGGTATCTGTTTGTGGTAGTCTTGCACCTTCTTTTGCCAGTCTATCGGCCTCCTCGTTTCCTTGGATGTTGCAGTGTGACGGAACCCACTGTATCACCACCCTTTTTGGTGCGGACTGCTGGCACAGTTTGCAGAGTGCTGCTCTTAAGTCATTAAGCTCAGTGTTCTTCTGGCTTTTTAGCGCTGTGACTACTTCGAGAGCATCTGTCAGCAAGACTATATGGCTCTCATTTTCACTGTGTGTTGCCATTTCTTCCACTGCCGCCCTCAGTGCCTCTGCCTCTGCTCTGAAATTGCTTGTGTACTTACCAGTAGCGAATGACAGTGTTATATTTGTGCCATTTGGTAGGTTCAGGAATGCTCCTGCCCCTCCGTTCTGTGTAGTGTTTGTTACAGAACCGTCGGTGTATGCATGGGTCCAGTCCATGCTTGGGTAGCTTTTCGTTATGAAGCTTAAGGTAGTGTCTCTCCTTTCTTTCTCACTCTGGCAGTTTTTGTTTGCAATACCTGGTATATTTTCTACCACCTCTGGAAATATATCCTGCCTCCAAGTAGGTTTTCGTACAGTAGTGATGGGTTTTGGTGTTGTTAGTGCGTTTGTGGGATCTTCGTGCATCTTTGCTTTGGCTATTTCTGCAAAGTTTCTCCGCTTCAGTTTCCCATTTCCCAGATTGTTTAGTCTCTGGTACATTGGATGGTCCGTCAGTCTTCGGAGTTTCTCTGACTGCAGCTGGGCTCTGCAGTCTCTTCTATCGGTCATGGATTGCAGTCTTGTAATCTTTTCAAGTTCTACAATTGGCGTTGACTTCATGCCACCTGTTATGATTCTCATGGCTTGGTTTTGAAGTTTGTTAACTTTATCGAAGTTCGCCTTCGCTGCTGTTGTCCATGCCGCAATGCCATACTCGAGAACTGGTCTCACTCTTCCAGTGTACAGTTTCTTTAGTATGCTTTCGTCTGCTCCCCAGCTTGTGCCAGCAAGTTTCCTCATGATCGCCATTCTTTCTCTGGCTTTCATTCGGTTTCTCTCAATCTGACTTTTCCATGTCATGCGCCGATCAAATGTGACTCCCAGATAGGTTGGGTTGTCGTTTGGCTGCAGGATTTTGCCGTTTAGGCTTAATTTGGTACTTTGGGGTTTTAATGAGAGCGAGAATATTGTGCACGTGGTTTTCTCCTCGTTTATTTTTACCAGCCATGAGTTCGCCCACTCTTCCAGCGATGTTAGGGCCGTTTGCATCCGGTTTCTTGCTATGGTGAGATTCTTTTCAGAGGTCCACATAGCCAGATCGTCGAACAGTTTGGTATATAATGTGCTATTTCAGTAAACCTTTTTGAAAACAGATTACAAATGAAATACTAATACTACTAATAGTACTAATAGGTCTAGAGACTAATACTAAGTGAAGCTTAGTTTTAGTTTTACAGAAGAAAAAAAATTAAAACTTTTATGGGGTTTTAATTTATTACAAAGGCAGAGAAGAAACGAATAGGGAATAGGTCTGGCAGTTTGTAACTGAAATTCATTGTTTCACTTTCAGTTTCTGGGCTCTTGATTCCCAAACTTGACAAACGCTAACGCTCTCGTGAGTCTCACTTATCATTTTAGTCGATTGTATTTTAATTTTAAAATTAATATAAACAATTTACCTAGTTCGAAAGATTTATATTCTAAATAGAGTATGAGTGTTTATTGTTTGAAAGGTGAAATAATTATAATGTTGATTGTCATATGATGTCTAATTCTATTTTAGTTTCCATTTTTTTTTTAAACATCATGGCCAGATTTGGTTGTGACAATGAACAGCTTGCCTTTTAATTTTTATAATTTAACCTGTTGTTAGTTATACATCGTTATGGTATATTCTAATTATATCTCTACCTCCTTCTCGTCTCTTTTCCGAGACAAGATTGATGCAATGTGTTTATCAACGTCTTGTTTGCGCTTAAACATTGTCATATGTCTGGTGAGAACGGCATGAACGACTTCATTCGCTAGATATCACCGCCATTTATATAGGATCCGCATCCGGTACAGCGGTGTATACTAACATTTGCCGACTAGAAAAGTCATCACCAGCAAGTGCCGTGCCGGTTGGCGTTATGGATCATGGACCAGCATTTCCTCCTTGCACGTGTGCCATTTATCAGTTCGGCCGGTGTTCGACTCCCATACTATGCCTTCAAGCTGTCCAATATTTTCTCTCTTTACCTCCCTCTTCCCTACTAGCGAAGATGGCGACAGTATCAGACTTGTGCTGCGAGATGTGTTTTCATAAAGTTATAAAAGCCAATTATGACACGGCAGACATTGTTGCACCGGACCCACATATGGGAGGAATCGGCTGTGACGTTCTGCCCTTTCGTGCGTCGCATTTTCTCTGAGCATCCCTAAAAGAGTTTGCTCTATAATCTGAGCACCTTTAGGGATGCTATCGTTCCCGATGGGTCGGTTCTATGCAATCAACTCTCAGGAGAGGACATCAATGGTGAAGCTTTTCATAGACACTTTCAAGAAGTCTCTAAAGGGTTTCTTCTGTTCCCCTTATAGTGACCTGCTTGTTCTGAGCTCACGGTATAGCAGCTATTTGGGAATGAGCTCATCAGGCATGCAAACAACATGAGACTCATAGGTCGCTGCTTGCAGCGTTCCAACCACAGAGCTTGTCTTCGCAATCCTACTGTTGACCTCAGATTCAATATTCGTCTCTCTCTGGTCAGAGTACTGCTTAGGTAGGTGAAGATATAGACTTCCCGGAGACGTAGGCTCTGTACAGTACTGTTTGGTTCAATGTACGGCTTCTCAGGAACAAGCTGGAAGAGAAGCACGGTTTTGTTAGTGTTGATGGAGAGACCAAAGTTATTGTGCGCCGCCGATCACTTCGTCATGGTGGCTTGCCTATCTTGTTCTGAGAAGATATTAAGGGCGCAGTCGTCACTCACCTTTATGTAAGACTAGTATTGTATTTTGCCAATACATATACTGTATATATTATTGGGTGAACTTTGCTGATGATCGCTCTGCCTAGTGTGGTGAAAACGGCGCATGTGGAGCAGATAAGAATCAAGCGTTTTGGGGTTCAGATTGGTTTGATCAGCTACCTCCGAACCAACTCCAGGATTGAAAGATGATAATGTGGTTCTCGTCAGAAACAATGGATCCCAACATCAATTGTATTTAAGGACACATTTCAATACATATAGACTTCTCTTAGTAGCTTCTTTTCTACCTCTGAGGGTATAGTGTTTTTTCTTGTTTCTGTATATACTTCCAATCGAATACGTAGACAAATAGATGATTTGCCTGCTGTGACCATCTCCTTTAGATCCTCATGCAGGTCATTCATGTGTAGGGATGTTGTTACCTTTAGAATTGTGCCTGGGCTAAGGACCTGCTCTTTCCTATTCTAAACTGATATGGCTTCTTTTACGTGCACAAGGTGTGCACATGACCTCTGAGTTTATCGTCTGTCTCCGACAGGACTATGCATCGATCTCACCGCATTTGAGACCAGGGGAGATTCGAACACCTACTGAGGCCGAAGATGCATCAGTGAATGGGCTGACAACAGCCACCCAAAGCTTTCTCACGCGTGCGCGTGTGTGCGTGTGTGTGTGTGTGGAAAAAAAAACTAAGAGAACTATACTGATCAAGACGCCCCCCCCCCCAATCCCTCACTATACGCCGTGCTTCCTGTACACAGGCCATGCCACAGCAGTCTTGCCATATCAGATATGGATCGATACTTTGGTCCCTAAAATAGTCAACTTTCTGAGTAGCCTCGCATTGCACTACAGCCAGAAGTACCCAGCTCTACCTTTTCAAGTGTGCCTCGGGATGTTAGATTTGCCACTGTAACCTGCTATAGAAAAATATGTCATCAAGAGTTCTAAACTCAGCGATAACAACAACCACAACAATATTCATTTTATCTGTTTTCTGTTATGTTTAAATATACAACAAACAACAAACAAACAAAAACATACAACAGTATAGAACAAACAACATATAACAAACAACATACAACAAACAGTATACAAAAAACAACATACAACAAACAACATACAGTAAACAACATACAACAAACAACATTCAACAAACAACGTAAGCACAAATCAATACAGAAAAAACGACCCGGAAGAAACTGTTAAACAAACTGATGGATCGAGGAAACTTCATCAACGTTTGACAACGGATAATCGCTTATTTGCTCTTCCTCCCATCACAGTTCGGTCGCCTTCACCAGAAGTGGCTATAACTAGTTCATTTTCTCGGGACATCATCAAGAGATAATGATCTCCCATTAACTTGCAGCCAGTCATTCTATGTCCCCTAGTCAGTTCATGTCACCCAGTCCTCCACATGTCCCCCAATTCACCACATGTCCCCCAATCCTTCACATGTCACCCAATTCACCACACGTCCCCCAATCCACCACACGCCCCCCAATCCACCACATGTCCCCCAATCCACCACATGTCCCCCAATCCTCCACACGTCCCCCAATCCTCCACACGTCCCCCAGTCCTCCACACGTCCCACAATCCACCACATGTCCGCAAGTCCTCCACATGTTCATGAAAGTTCTAAAATGTGTAAAGTAAAGAAGGATGGTCCTCTGCCTGAGGATAACTGTGGGATTGGGGATGTCTACATTCCCTGATATCCACTGGATGGGAATGTGTGAATTCACTATATCCACTAGATGGAGATGTCTTCTTCTTCTTACGCTGTCAGACGTCGACCTTTATTTTTTCTAAAAAAGCAGCGGTCATCCTGAGGCTATCGACACTGCCATAGAGCTTGTCTAGTGTTGCCACTGGTGATGGCCACATCTGCTCTCTCTGATCCTCGTATGTCGGGCAGTTTTGCAGCAGATGCTCAGCGGTCATTTTCCCGGTACCACGCGAGCATTCATCAGTGCCACATATCTTCAATTTGTTGAATAGGTGGTACCTCAGTCTATTGTGGCCAGTGCGAAGTCTGAAGACTTGCACGACCTGCTCTCTTCTGTTCAACTGGTAATAGGCATCGTTTTTGGTGTAGCCAGTATGTTCGGTTTCCCATTTGGTCATGTATCTAGCTCTAATAAGCCGTTTTGACTCTTCGTATGTCATACTAGTATCTGTTTGTGGTAGTTTTGCACCTTTTTTTGCCAGTCTGTCTGCATCCTGGTTGCCTTGGATGTTACAGTGGGATGGAACCCACTGTACCACTACTCTTTTTAGTGCAGACTGCTGGCATAGTTGACAGAGTACTGTCCTTAAATCATTAAGTTCCGAATTTTTCTGGCTTTTTAGTGCTGTTACTACGGCCTGGGCATCTGTAAGCAGGACTATATGGCTTTCATTCCTTTTACCTGTCACCATTTCTTCCACTGCCGCCCTCAGTGCCTCTGTCTCCGCTTTGAAATTGCTTGTGTATTTTCCAGTTGCCAATGACAGTGTTATTTTTCTGCCATTTGGTAGGCTCAGGAATGCCCCTGCCCCTCCGTTCTGTGTGTTTGTTACGGAACCGTCGGTGTATATATGGGTCCAGTCCATGCTTGGGTAGTTTTTCGTTATGTACCTCAGGGTTGTATCTCTTCTTTCTTTTTCAGTCTGGCAGTTTTTGTTTCCAATACCTGGTATATTTTCTACCACCTCTGGAAATATATGCTGCCTCCAGGTAGGTTTTCGTACAGTAGGGATGGGCTTTGGTGTTGTTAATGCGTTCATAGGGTCTTCGTGCATCTTTGCTTTGGCTATTTCTGCAAAGTTTCTCCGCTTTAGTTTCCCATTTCCAAAATTTTTTAGTCTCTTATGTATTGGATGGTCAGTCAGTCTTCTAAGTTTTTCTGCTTGCTGCTGGGCTCTGCAGTCTCTTCTGTCGGTCATGGTTGCAGTTTTGTAATCTTTTCGAGTTCTACAATTGGCGTTGACTTCATGCCTCCTGTTATAACTCTCATGGCTTGGGTTTAGAGTTTGCTAATTTTATCGAAGTTCGCCTTTGCTGCTGTTGTCCATGCTGCAATGCCATACTCGAGGACTGGTCTCACTCTTCCAGTGTACAGTTTCTTTAGTATACTTTCGTCTGCTCCCCAGCTTGTGCCAGCAAGTTTATTCATGATTGCCATTCTCTCTCTGGCTCTCATTCGGTTTCTCTCGATCTGACTTTTCCATGTCATGCGCCGATCAAATGTGACTCCCAGGTAGTTTAAGTTGTCGTTCGGCTGCAGGTATTTGCCGTTAAGACTTATTTTGGTGTTTTGGGGTTTGTTTGAAAGCGAGAATATCGTACATGTTGTTTTTTCCTCGTTTATTTTGACCAGCCAAGAGTTCGCCCACTCGTCCAGCGATGTTAGGGTCTTCCGAGGGTCTAATTCCAGCACCCGTTCCATATTAGACCCAACGAAAGTGCTCTCGGCCTGTCCATCATTTCAGTGTTGGCCGTGTTGAGTCAAATTAAGCCGCAGGCTCCACTCCTGGTGGTGCCCTTCCGTTAATTCCTTTAAGTTTCAGCTTTGCAACCATACTTCCCTCGGAACTCAAACACTTTGGTTTCCCGGAAGCTGCTTGCAGAGTCATCGAAGCAACTCCTGCAGATCGCTAGTCGGCATCGTTTATGGTCAGAACTACGACGGTATCTGATCGTATTCGCGCCTCTGACTTTCGTTCTTGATTAATGAAAACATTCTTGACAAATGCTTTCGCAGTAGCTGGTCTTGCGGCGATCCAAGAATTTCACCTCTAACGCCGCAATACGAATGCTCCCGTTTGTCACTGTTAATCATTACCTCCAGTTCCGAAAACCAACAAAATAGAACCGAGGTCCTATTCCATTATTCCATGCACCATTATTCAGGCAGCTGAGGCTTGCTTTGAACACTCTTTTTCAAAGCAAACGCGCCGGCCACCCGGGACGCTTAGCGAAGATCACCCGCGGGAGTCAGCCGGCAGACGATAGGGCAGGAGACAACGGGCAGTGAACTTGCGCGAGCCGGACCGCTCGCCTGCGCCTGAGATCCAACTACGAGCTTTTTAACTGCAACAACATTAATATACGCTACTGGAGCTGGAATTACCGCGGCTTCTGGCACCAGCCTTGCCCTCCAATAGATCCTCGTTAAAGGGTTTAAAGTGTACTCATTCCAATTACGGGGCCTCGAAAGAGTCCCGTATTGTTGTTTTTCGTCACTACCTCCCCGTGCAGGGAGTGGGTAAGTTGCGCGCCTGCTGCCTTCCTTGGATGTGGTAGCCATTTCTCATGCTCCCTCTCCGGAACCGAACCCCGATTCCCCGTTACCCGTATACAATAAACAACATGTAACAAACAACATACAGTAAACAACATACAACACATAACATTCAACAAACAAGGTAAGCACAAATCCGTACAGAAAAAACGATCCGGAAGAAACCGTTAAACAAACTGATGGATCGAGGAAACTTCATCAACGTCTGACAACGGATAATCGCTTATTTGCTCTTCCTCCCATCACAGTTCGGTCGCCTTCACCAGAAGTGGCTATAACTAGTTCATTTTCTCGGGACATCATCAAAAGATAATGATCTCCCATTAACTTGCAGCCAGTCATTCTATGTCCCCTAGTCAGTCCATGTCACCCAGTCCTCCACATGTCCTCCAATCCTCCACACGTCCCCCAGTCCTCCACACGTCCCCCAATCCTCCCCACGTCCCACAATCCTCCACATGTCCGCCAGTCCTCCACATGTCCGCAAGTCCTCCACATGTTCATGAAAGTTCTAAAATGTGTAAAGTAAAGAAGGAAGGTCCTCTGCCTGAGGATAACTGTGGGATTGGGGATGTCTACATTCCCTGATATCCACTGGATAAGGATGTATGAATTCACTATATCCATTGGATGGGGATGTTAATTTCAAATAGGTTCTTTAGCAGGGGGCTCAAAGCTGAATAGCCCCAAGTACAGCTTGTAAACATGACAATGTCACTTGGTTCTGACCACTCTCTATGACAATGTCACTTGGTTCTGACCACTCTAGAGAGCTCTAGTGTTGTTGGTTTTCTTGATAGAAGCAAAGGTGGAGCAGTGAGCTCCGCAAGTCCTGCTGTATTTATTGTTGGGTCGTCTTTTTGAGGGGGGGGGGGGGGGGGTGTTCGGCCAAAAATATCAAATTTCAGCTGGCTTTTTTGGGGTATTGGATTTGCCTTTCCATAGTGATCCCTATTCTCTTAAACAGATAACAGTCACAGCTTGGAGGCAGAAGAGGGTTGGTCAGTTCTTGTTCATTGACGCTGATGCAAGCAGTCAGCTATGAGTTGCCGTCAGTTCAAAAATCGGACTGACTCTCAGTCATGGAATGATCACAGTAGGAGGGCAACAAGAGCTTGTATTATTTAAACCTCTCACAGCAGGCAGCAGATCTGGTCACGCCAACCACAAACAAAAGCTTTTGTACAGCACAAAAATAGCAATAAAAACTATGCACGTTACCAGCCAGTTATCTGCTATTATTACCAAGCTTGCTGTGTGTGTGTGTGTGTGTGTGTGCACCTGATCTCCCTGGTGTATGTGTGTGTTTTTGTTTAGCTTGTTAGAAGTGCTGACCTATTGAGCAGTGTGTTCTGCACAGTCTGCAGATCTAATCTCTCATGTAACACCATTTGAGAACCGTTGATGCTTTGTATTTGACTGTTCCTTCATCTCAGCATTTGTCATATCTTATGTGTATGTATTGGTTGTTGACGTTGAGGAAGGTGTTCTAACATGCCATCTTTGAGGAAGGTGTTTTAACATGCCATTTTGAGGAAGGTGTTCTAACATGCCATCTTTGAGGAAGGTGTTCCAACATGCCATCTTTGAGGAAGGTGTTCTAACATACCATCTTTGAGGACGGTGTTCTAACATGCCATCATTGAGGAAGGTATTCTAACATGCCATCTTTGAGGAAGGTGTTCTAACATACCATCTTTGAGGAAGGTGTTCTAACATGCAATCTTTGAGGAAGGTGTTCTAACATACCATCTTTGAGGAAGGTGTTCTAACATGCAATCTTTGAGGAAGGTGTTCTAACATACCATCTTTGAGGAAGGTGTTATAACATACCAATCATTATAGCTTGTGTCATGCATCTATAAAACTGATCAGCTTGTACTGACTCGGCTTGTACTGACTCGGCTTGACTGACTCGGCTTGTACTGACTCGGCTTGTACTGACTCGGCTTGTACTGACTCGGCTTGTACTGACTTGGCTTGTACTGACTCGGCTTGTACTGACTCGGCTTGTACTAACTCCAACATTATGGAGGATGATGCTTCTTGCGTTACCTTCCTTGGTTATGATGTTTTATAGACTCTGCACTAGGCAGACTCATAGGTTCTCAGACTTCCAGCAATTAGTGTAGAGTGTAGATACCGATGGTAATGTTTCACAAGCAGACATGAGGATCCAGTAAGTGTCCCCTTGTACACAGATATGGGGATCCAGAGTGCCCCCTTGTACACAGACATGGGGGATCCAGAGTGCCCCCTTGTACACAGATATGGGGATCCAGAGTGCCCCCTTGTACACAGATATGGGGATCCAGAGTGCCCCATTGAACACAGACATGGGGGATCCAGAGTGCCCCCTTGCACACAGATATGGGGATCCAGAGTGCCCCCTTGTACACAGATATGGGGATCCAGAGTGCCCCCTTGTACACAGACATTGGGGATTCAGAGTGCCCCCTTGTACACAGATATGGGGATCCAGAGTGCCCCCTTGTACACAGATATAGGGGATCCAGTAAGTGCCCCTGTGTACACAGCTATGGGGATCCAGAGTGCCCCCTTGTACACAGATATAGGGGATCCAGTAAGTGCCCCTGTGTACACAGCTATGTGGATCCAGAGTGCCCCCTTGTACACAGATATGAGGATCAAGTAAGTGCCCCTGTGTACACGGATATGGGGATCCAGTAAGTGCTCTCATGTACGCAGACACGAAAGACTGGAATCTTCCCTTTTTTTATATTTGCATTCGATTTCTCTATTCCGAAAGGCGGTGTGCGTTACACTGTGGTTTTTATTTTGTGCCTGTCGGCCCATTGCATCTGACTTCAGCATTATGTAAGGGTCTGCTTACTCCTGCATTTTCTAAGGGTTTGCTTCCCCGGGGTAACGGCCGGTGCTGTGATGGGGATCGAACCTTCTGGTTGTGAGCTGTGTCACTTAACCATACCGTCCACATAGTCTGGGATCTAACAAGTTCTATCATGTACACAGACATGAAAAAGTGTGACTGGGATCAGCAGTTAGACCAGAACTGTTTTTCTATGTAGAACAGAAACATGCAACAAAGTCTGTGCACCACTCGTCGTAAGTCCCTCTCACGTGTCTCGGTGTTCAACTGTCTCTCGTTCTTCTATTTCTTCTTCCATCAAAACTTACTGCTATCATATATTTCAGCTTGACTTTTCTGATAAAGAAATGGCTTCAAGTGTATCCTATACTGATTGATGCTCATTGAGAAGAGTATATATGTTGTTCTCTGAACAGAGCTACCAGTATATTTCGTTCTGTTCTCTGAACAGAGCTACCAGTATTTGTTGTTCTGTTCTTTGAACAGAGCTACCAGTATATGTTGTTCTGTTCTCTTACTTACCGTGTTTCTGACATTTAATTTGTAGTTTTATTTTACAAATGTTTGATCCTTGCAAAGTTTGGCTGGTTGATATGTTGACTGTCTAGAATTGTTTTTCTAAATATTGCATTGATAATATTGGTGCCAGGTCATTCAGTGGCGTATGTGGGATATGATTTTATGCAAATAATTACTGGACATTCGGCACAAACATCATTGGATTTTTGTATCTATTTATGTGTTTACGTCTGACAAACATTTGACACACAACTACTGATAAACATGGACAGAGAAGAAAGATGAGTATTGTATCATCTGTATTTTAATCTGTCTACATCAGTAAAATAACAGAAACCAAATCTAACAGGCCACACAGTTTACAAAGTAGAAATGTGAAAGCCAAATCTAACAGGCCACACAGTTTACAAAGTAGAAATGTGAAAGCCAAATCTAACAGGCCACACAGTTTACAAAGTAGAAATGTGAAAGCCAAATCTAACAGGCCACACAGTTTACAGAGTAGAAATGTTAATCAAATTTAACGGGAGTTTTTTCCAGAGACGCACAATGACAATTAAATACAATCACAAAATGTGAATTAGTCGTGTTCTTTCTTATTTTGGGGCACATAAATCTGTGAGATCCGTCAATTGAACAGTCTGGGCTGAGTCGTTGTCAGATGTTTCATCACAACTTAAAACAGAGTTCATGAGACAGTCTGAGAGAGAGTCCCTGACCAGGTCTGAGAGAGAGTCCCTGACCAAGTCTGAGAGAGAGAGAGTCTCTGACCAAGTCTGAGAGAGAGTCCTTAACCAAGTCTGAGAGAGAGTCCCTGACCAAGTCTGAGAGAGAGAGTCCCTGACCAAGTTTGAGAGAGATTCCCTGACCAAGTCTGAGAGGAGTCCCTGACAAAGTCTGAGAGAGAGTCCCTGACCAAGTCTGAGAGTAGTCCTTGACCAAGTCTGAGAGGAGTCCCTGACCAAGTCTGAGAGTAGTCCCTGACCAAGTCTGAGAGGAGTCCCTGACCAAGTCTGAGAGAGAGTCCCTGACCAAGTCTGAGAGAGAGTCCCTGACCAAGTCTGAGAGTAGTCCCCACCAAGTCTGAGAGGAGTCCCTGACCAAGTCTGAGAGTAGTCCCCACCAAGTCTGAGAGGAGTCCCTGACCAAGTCTGAGAGTAGTCCCTGACCAAGTCTGAGAGTAGTCCCTGACCAAGTCTGAGAATAGTCCCTGACCAAGTCTGAGAGATAGTCTCTGACCAAGTATGAGAGGAGTCCCTGACCAAGTCTGAGAGTAGTCCCTGACCAAGTCTGGGAAGAGTCCCTGACCAAGTCTGAGAGTAGTCCCTGACCAAGTCTGAGAGTAGTCCCTGACCAAGTCTGAGAGAGAGTCCCTGACCAAGTCTGAGAGTAGTCCCTGACCAAGTCTGAGAGAGAGTCCCTGACCAAGTCTGAGAGAGAGTCCCTGACCAAGTCTGAGAGTAGTCCCTGACCAAGTCTGAGAGGAGTCCCTGACCAAGTCTGAGAGAGAGTCCCTGACCAAGTCTGAGAGAGAGTCCCTGACCAAGTCTGAGAGAGAGTCCCTGACCAAGTCTGAGAGTAGTCCCCACCAAGTCTGAGAGGAGTCCCTGACCAAGTCTGAGAGTAGTCCCCACCAAGTCTGAGAGGAGTCCCTGACCAAGTCTGAGAGTAGTCCCTGACCAAGTCTGAGAGTAGTCCCTGACCAAGTCTGAGAATAGTCCCTGACCAAGTCTGAGAGATAGTCTCTGACCAAGTATGAGAGGAGTCCCTGACCAAGTCTGAGAGTAGTCCCTGACCAAGTCTGGGAAGAGTCCCTGACCAAGTCTGAGAGTAGTCCCTGACCAAGTCTGAGAGAGAGTCCCTGACCAAGTCTGAGAGAGAGTCCCTGACCAAGTCTGAGAGGAGTCCCTGGACAAGTTTGTGAGGAGTTCCAGACCAACTGTGAGAGGAGTCCTTGACCAAGATTATGAAAGTACTTATAGAAAAACAAGAAGAGAATAAAAGCATTTATTTGCTTGAAGGAAAATTTGCATGAAAAACAACATTCTGAAGTTAGTTAAGTCAATGTTCAGACTAAAGATGTGTCCTACAGCCAAAACTACTCAGGACAATTTATACCTGATTATAAACAGACCAATCAGAAACTGACATCCTGTTTTTAAGTGTTTTATTACTGCGTAACACAATCATGGGGCTTGTAGGTTCGTCAGTTCTACAGTTGCCTATCAACCAGAGCATCCATTCGTTATCACCCCGTTTCCTTTCCAAGCAATTTTGGTTGGTGTTACAGAGTGTGCTCCAACTCTTTGTCTTTCTCATAACCCTAAATCCCTCCAAAAAATGGATTTATTTCATTGTTTAAACATGATATGATAACATCATCAAGTATTACTGGAACAAATGATTTCAATATTATCAACTGTCCTACTCAAATATGACTACACAGCTGGGTATGTGTAACGAATTTGATGGGATATATTGAGGAAACACACGGCGTTGTATGACAAAAAATAAAAATGTTCTCTGCAATTTGCCCCTGTACATTAATGCCATTGAAAATGTCATGCCAATATACAATCTTTATTATGAATACATCCTCTCAGAGATAGTTTAATTATGTCACGGAATTCCAGCATTTGACCTGGACGGAAAGACACAAATCTGCTAAATTATGCAGAACTAGAACGGATTCAATTAATGAATTGTTATTTCCATTGCACTGGACATTCTTCTGTCTTGTCCCTACACTGGACATTCTTCTGTCTTGTCCCTACACTGGACATTCTTCTGTCTTGTCCCTACACTGGACATTCTTCTGTCTTGTCCCTACACTGGACATTCTTCTGTCTTGTCCTTACACTGGACATTCTTCTGTCTTGTCCTTACACTGGACATATGTCTGTCTTGTCCCTACACTGGACATTCTTCTGTCTTGTCCTTACACTGGACATATGTCTGTCTTGTCCCTACACTGGACATTCTTCTGTCTTGTCCCTACACTGGGCATTCTTTTGTCGTGTCCCTACACTGGACATTCTTCTGTCTTGTCCTTACACTGGACATTCTTCATGTGACTCCAGATTCCTCAATAAATGCGATCATTGCTTAGTTAAATTCCTCAATAAATGCGATCATTGCTTAGTAAGAATGTGACTCCAGATTCCTCAATAAATGCGATCATTGCTTAGAATGTGACTCCACATTCCTCAATAAATGCGATCATTGGTTACTTAGAATGTGACTCCAGATTCCTCAATAAATGCGATCATTGCTTAGAATGTGACTTCAGATTCCTCAATAAATGCGATCATTGCTTAGTTAGAATGTGACTCCATATTCCTCAATAAATACGATCATTGCTTAGATTCTTCAATAAATGCGATCATTGCTTAGTTAGAATGTGACTCCAGATTCCTCAATAAATACGATCATTGCTTAGATTCTTCAATAAATGCGATCGTTGCTTAGTTAGAATGTGACTCCAGATTCCTCAATAAATGCGATCATTGCTTAGTAAGAATGTGACTCCATATTCCTCAATAAATACGATCATTGCTTAGATTCTTCAATAAATGCGATCATTGCTTAGAATGTGACTCCAGATTCCTCAATAAATGCAATCATTGCTTAGTTACATTATTCAATAAATGCGATCATTGCTTAGAATGTGACTCCAGATTCATCAATAAATGCGATCATTGCTTAGTTAGAATGTGGCTCCATATTCCTCAATAAATGCGATCATTGCTTAGTTAGAATGTGACTCCAGATTCCTCAATAAATGCGATCATTGCTTAGAATGTTACTCCAGATTCATCAATAAATGCGATCATTGCCTAGTTAGAATATGACTCCAGATTCCTCAATAAATGCGATCATTGCTTAGTTAGAATGTGACTCCAGATTCATCAATAAATACGATCATTGCTTAGTTAGAATGTGACTCCAGATTCGTCAATAAATGCGATCATTGCTTAGAATGTGACTCCAGATTCCTCAATAAATGCAATCATTGCTTAGTTAGAATGTGACTGCAGATTCCTCAATAAATGCCTTCATTGCTTAGAATGTGACTCCAGATTCCTCAATAAATGCGATCATTGGTTACTTAGAATGTGACTCCAGATTCCTCAATAAATGCGATCATTGCTTAGAATGTGACTTCAGATTCCTCAATAAATGCGATCATTGCTTAGTTAGAATGTGACTCCATATTCCTCAATAAATACGATCATTGCTTAGTTAGAATGTGACTTCAGATTCCTCAATAAGTGCCATCATTGCTTAGAATGTGACTCCAGATTCCTCAATAAATGCGATCATTGGTTAGAATGTGACTCCAGATTCTTCAATAAATGCGATCATTGCTAAGAATGTGACTCCAGATTCTTCAATAAATGCGATCATTGCTTAGTTAGAATGTAACTCCAGATTCCTCAATAAATGCGATCATTGCTTAGAATGTGACTCCAGATTCCTCAATAAATGGGATCATTGCTTAGTTAGAATGTGACTCAAGATTCTTCAATAAATGCGATCATTGCTTAGTTAGAATGTGACTCCAGATTCCTCAATAAAATATGCAGCTTTTTTTCAGGGTCTCAATACAGCCGCACAGTTTCTCCTTGAGGAGAGTCGACGTAGGCCACACCCTTCTATCCAGATCTGTGTTGCTGGAGACAGTATTTAAGTACACGTGTTGCTGTCATGTTTACCAGTCTGCAGTAACATAGGTTAATGGTACCTATCTTTAATTTGATTGACAGGTGGTTCTCATTCTGTTGTGGTCAGTTCAAAGACATAGTAGGATAACCTGATCTTTTCTGGACGGTAGTATCCGTAATCTAAATGACATTTGAGGTGTTATTTCTCCCATTTTATATTGTAATGCACTTTTATTATTGTTTTTGCTTCTTCGTAGTTGACCAGATATTCAGTTTCGCTCCATCTTTGACTAGAGGATCGGTCTCCTCCTTTTATTTGATCTTACAGTACGAAGGTATCCAATGTATCACTGTTTTCTCGAACCCGGGAGACATTCTCGCCAAAGCTGCCTTCAATTCGTTCAGTTCACTGTTCTTGTGGGATTTGAGTGCAGTTATGACTGACTGTACATCTGTCAGCATCACGATTTTCTTCATATAGTTGTTGTATTGTACCGCCATTTCTGCTGTGGTCTTAAGAGCCACGATTTCGGCTTTGAAGATACTTGAGAATTTGCATGTGGCTTGGTTACCAATTCCCCATTCATTTGTCTGATCACCACACATCCTAGACTTGGTTACCATCTCCCCATTCATTTGTCTGATCACCACACATCCTAGACCTTGTTACCATCTCCCCATTCATTTGTCTGATCACCACACATCCTAGACTTGGTTACCATCTCCCCATTCATTTGTCTGATCACCACACATCCTACATCAGTCCAAAAGGGTGGGGGGCTTGCAGCTGGGCCATCTGTATAGGAATGGCATGTGTCCAAATGTCTGCTGGATACTTATCGTCTACTTGTGTGTGATCTGTCTTCTCTCCAGATTTGTCTGCTGTCCTTGACCCGCTTCTATTGTTCATATTAGTCCTAGAATTGTACATACCCAGGGGAAGCTAGAACTAACTGTCTGTATGGGCCTTGGTTAGGTTAGTGACAGCATTTGGTTCTATAGTGTAAATTCCTTTCAAACAAACATCTGTGCACTTTACACTGATTTCGGTCCTGGTCTTCTTTAGTTATGTTGATTCATTTCCCGCGCACGTTTTGTTGTTACTTTCCGAGCGACTGTCTTATCCATCTCTACTTTCTCTTCTCAGTCTGCAACAGTATTAATTGTTGACATTTACAAAAACAAATATATGTATTAGCTATTACACATTTTCTTTTAACGAACCAAAGCTGCCAAGACCCTTCTACACCTCTACGCGGTGATCCTGGATAAAAGGCTGCAGCAGGGCAGACTGGCTAAGAAGAAGGGATCGAAAAGGGAATGCTAACCCGGTACTCAAAAAATGATTGCTGAAGTCGGATGTGTTGGACCGAAAGGTGCAAATATCGCAGTCAAGCTGTAAACTACGACACAACGCATTCCGTTCTCTGGACTACATTCTGCTACTTAAGCCCTTTCAGTGTTTGGTAGTGGGAGATTGAGAATGAACGAAGCCAATCCAAGCCAAATGCCATTAAGAAATCTTATCAATAAATTTTCTGGCTTGTATTTTCCTTCAACACCGCTGAAGGTCATGTCGCATGCTGCCACTTGTACCGAAGTTAAGGTTGTTCTAATCAATTGTGCTTTTGAAGATGTACAAAACACCACTTCAATTTCAGATGTTTAATATGATTTTTATTTTGTTTTCTTGTATACACAATTGGAATATATGGCAATAAGTTTGTTATTTTGTGCTTTTTTATTGAGTGTGACTTGAATGTTGTAGCAAAGGGGGAACAATCTGACCAGGAAGTGAAAGACAGTACAAACAATTTGTGTCATCCAGGTAGTGTAAGTACGTGTACGTCAGTGTAGGCTCATGGAGACTGTTTACATAGGCAGGCCATGGGGACTCAATGAACCAAGTAAATATGTCCACTCTTATGTTAACCAAATATAGTGTACACACTTCTGGTCCATAGACCATACAACGTCATTTGATGATACTGTTCTACAGGCTTGTGTCAAAATATATTCGATATACTACTTACTACTTATAATAATAATAATATACTTAATACTCAAGTCAATATACTAGTATATATATAGTATAGTCTATCTATATATATATAGTCCTACGGATATCATATGAATTGAATATATCATGTGTCAAACCACTCTGTTGCAGTATCTATGAGAGCTGCGTTAAGAGACTCTGTAACTGTATCTGTATCCAGTCCCTCTCTGAGAGCCAACAGTGGCGCAAATCTCCCTCCCACCCTTGCTTGGAACACTTCGGTGATTTATGGGTCCATTAATTTGTCCAGGTCAAACTTTAGCCTGGTCACATCCTTCTTTGGGACTCCCTTCAATCGCAGACGCATGGTCATCATAACTAGATCGTGGTCGCTTCCTTTATCAGCTATGGGGAAACTTCTTGTTTTGTCGGTGTTGATGCTCGATCGGAACCTCCTCTGGACCAGTATATAATCAATCTGGCTATGCACTTCATTGCTTGGGTTATGCCATGTCCAGCGTCTCGACTGCTTGTTTAACCCAAACGTATTTGCCACCAACAGCTGGTTGCATCTTGCGAATTCTAGGAGTCTGAGGCCCCGGTCATTGGTTTTTTTATTTCGTATGGTCCACATGTTCCCCTCCAGTCGTGGACTGCATCATCTCCAATTTTTGCATTCCAATCACCCTGGACTACCAATATGTCTTTTTTTGGCGTTTCATGTATCAAACTTTGAAGTTGATCATAGAATGCCTCTCTTTCACAATCTTCGTAGTCTACAGTGTATTATGGTAATATTAAACGGTGCTGCCTTTAGCCGTATTATTATAAAACGGCTAGATATTGGGTGGCAACCCAATATGCATCTGGCTGTGTCTTTATGCACCAGTATCTCCACTTCGTATAAATGTTTGTCCTCCCTGCCACTGAAGTAGAACTTGTGGCCCTCCTCCGTGGTAAATTCTCCAAAGCTTTTCCATCGAGCCTCGCATATACCAAGGATGTTCCACCGGTAGTTCTCCATCTCGTGCGTTAGTTAGCTCATTGATTTTGCCACATGGGTTCAGTGTTTTAACATTCCACGTACCTATTGTGAGCTTGTCTTTCCTCAGTTTTATGGTTCCACCAGTAGCACACTTATAGCCTCCGACCTGGTGTGGGACGGCAGGCGCGGTCATTGTTAACCCGGGCTGCGACCGAGCCGGTATGTTTGATTGTGGTTGTGTCCTCATGTGTGAATCTTGGGCGGTTTTCTCTTGGCGGAGCCCATCTCCTCTCCAAGCCGGTGCGGGCCAACATCTGCATCTGACCTGGAGGAGCCCATCTCCCCAGGCGAGCCATTGTCTTGTTTGCCTACAGCCTCGTGGCCATAGTTTCCCATTGTGCACCACTTGGAGGTGAGGTTGACTTGTGTGTTCGCTTTATCGGCAGGCTACTCATTTCACTTTTTGCCCCTCAGAAGAAGGACTAGCTGACCCCGACATAGCTGATTTGCGATGCCGAGCGCAAAACACACCATCCTGGGATTCCACCAAACAAAAAAGAAGCCAAGGGTGACCAAAGACATTCTAGACCTTTGTGATAAAAGAAGGTCACTGAAAAAACACAATCACCTACCGGAGGAGGTTGGCAGTTATAAAGAGGTCAAGAAAGCCATACAACAAAAGATGAGAGAGGCGAAAGAAGCGTGGATATGTGAGCAATGCGCAAACATTGAAGAGAGACTAAACAGAAATGATGCTAAAGGAGCATACAAGGTGGTCAAAGAACTGGTAACACCAAGACAAAGCAGGAACCTTATGATCCATGATAAAAACGGCAAGTGTCTCATTGAGGGAAATGACTTACTGGCAAGATGGACAGAGTACTGTTCCGAGCTATATAACTATGAAGGGCGAAACAAACCTGAGAAAACATTCATCCCAACACCAACAAATAAAGAGGATAACCAACTGATAACGAAGGAAGAGGTAATTGCAGCGGTAAAGACATTGAGAAGAGGGAAGGCGGCCGGCGTGGACAATATACCAGCAGAGCTCTTACAAGCAGGTGGAGAGGTAGTGGTGGAAGGCCTGACACACATCTGTAACAAAATATGGCCGACAGGAAACTGGCCGGACTTATGGACGAAATCAATAATTATACCGTTACATAAGTCTGGAAACCTAAAGCTGTGCCAAAATTACAGAACAATAAGCCTCATTAGCCACCCTAGCAAGGTCATACATAGATTAATCCTCGACCGATTGAAACCCCAAGCAAAGAACATTATTGCCAAGGAGCAAGTAGGGTTCAGACAGGGAAGAAGCACTACAGAACAGATATTTAATTTAAGGCTGCTAGGCGAGAAATATCTAGAACAGCAGCAAACACTGTATCATGTGTTTGTGGATTTTAAGAAGGCGTTTGATAGGGTATGGCATAAAGCGCTTTGGGCAACCATGAGGATGTATAATATCAACGGAAATATTATAACGGTCCTTGAACACCTGTATAACAAGGCGTCTAGTGCAGTTCTTGTGAATGTGAGGCGAGGAGACTGGTTTCGCACATCAGTTGGTGTGAGACAGGGATGTACACTCTCTCCAACTCTTTTCAATATATTCCTGGTAGGAATTATGAGTGAGGCACTTGGAGTTCACGTTGGTACTGTCAAGATAGGGGGCCGAACGATTACCAACCTTCGTTTTGCAGATGATATTGACGGGTTGGCGGGTTAAGAAGCAGAACTCCAGGAATGGGTCAGAAGACTCGATGAAACAGCTCTTGACTATGGTATGGAGATAAACGCTGAAAAGACAAAATTAATGACCAACAATGCTAAGGGCTTCAACAGCAAGATAAAAGCTAACGGTCAGGAACTCGAAGTGGTAGACCGTTTTAAATATCTTGGGTCGATTGTCAGTGATAAAGAATCAAAATGTGAAGTGTTGGCCAGAATAGCACAGACAATAGCGGCGCTTCCACAGCTTAACAAAATCTGGCAAGATAAATGGTTAGCACTACACGAAAATCAGATTAATGCGTACACTGGTCCTGTCAATATTCCTCTATGCGTGTGAGACATGGACAGTTACAGCTGACCTTCAACGAAGGATACAGGCCTTGGAGATGAGATGTTTCCGAAAACTTTTAAACGTCACGTACAAAGATCGAGTTACAAACGAGGAAATATGAGATAGAATTACAACAGCAATAGGGCCTTTCAAAGATCTCTTGGCAACTGTCAAAAGAAGGAAACTCACTTGGTACGGTCACATATCGAGATCAAATGGTCTTGCAAACACAATCCTCCACGGGAAGGTGCATGGCAGACGACGAAGAGGCCGGCCCAAAAAGAGATGGGAGGACAACATAAAAGAATGGACCAGTCTCCGACCAGAAGAGTCACAGGCAGCGGCATCTGACAGAGAGGGATGGCGTGGAGTTGTGAGGATGTCTTCATGTGTGCCCCAACGACCTCACCGGTTACGGGATGACCTGACCTGACCAAACCACTGCTCTACAGGTAGCATGTGTCAAACCACTGCTCTACAGATAGCATGTGTCAAAACACCCTTTAGTTGCCCTTTGCACCAATCAACACAACATACTGCAATAATTAATTTTATGTTTCCTAGAATGCAGATAAAAAAGATTAACAGCCAATATTTTGGTTTGGCTTGACTTGTCTTGGCTTCGTTCGTTCTCAATCTCCCACTACCAAACCCTGAAAGGGCTTACGTAGCAGAATGTAGTCCAGAGAACGGAATGCGTTGTGTCGTAGTTTACAGCTTGACTGCGATATTTGCACCTTTCTGTCCAACACATCTGACTTCAGCAAGCATTTCTTGAGTACCAGGTTAGCATTCCATTTTTGATCCCTTCTCCTTAGCCAGTCTGCGCTGCTACAGCCTGTTATCCAGGATCACCGCGTGGAGGCATAGAAGGGTCTTGGCAGCTCTGGTTCGCTGGCCCTGACGCTAGCAGTCAGCCATGGTTCGCTGACCGCTGCAGCTCATGTGCTGCCAGAACGCAGACAAAACAGATTAACGGCCAATATTTTGGTTTATCATCAGGTCTTGTTCTTGCATGTATTTGTTACGTCAAGCCAGATCACAAATGTTTATTTATGAAAGCATTCTATCTGTAGAGGTTTGCGATTTAGATTGTTTTGATTTCATACAAGAGCTAAGTCATTGACAGAAAATACTAATTGTATGATATCACCTTTCCATAGATAAATGGATGCCCTATACTCAAAGCTGATGAAAACATTACTGCCAGATTTTGATGAGAGAGGGTAAGTACTTTTCTTCTTCTTCGTTCGTTCTCAATCTCCCACTACCAAACCCTGAAAGGGCTTAAGTAGCAGAATGCAGTCCAGAGAACGGAATGCGTTGTGTCGTAGTTTACAGCTTGGCTGCAATATTTGCACCTTTCGGTCCAACACATCCAACTTCAGCAAGCATTTTTTGAGTACCGAGTTAGCATTCCCTCTTTGATCCCTTCTCCTTAGCCAGTCTGCCCTGTTGCAGCCTGTTATCCAGGATCACCGCATGTAGGTGTAGAAGGGTCTTGGCAGCTATGGTTCGCTGGCCCTGACGCTAGCAGTCAGCCATGGGCCGCTGACCACTGCAGCTCATGCGCTGCTCAGCATCTTGATCCCGGGTAAGTACTTGAAAGGGATATGTCAATCTCACACACACGTATCATTCTGATCACATATGACACTTATCAAACATGTCTGTTCAGTGCTGTCAATCAATGTCATCATAACCATGGGCAGTGAATGTAGGAAGGGACGAAATATTCAGACAAAGCTCAAAGTCAAACAGCTGATAGGCGCCAACACACATGAAAGTGATACCATCATATACACTGATGGGTCAGTGCAAAGTAGTGGAACATCAGGCTGGGGTTTCTCGGCTAGAATAAACGACCGGATCGTTGCTGAACGAAGTGGCGCATACGAGACTACAACATCAAGTATAAGAATGAAGAGGGAGGCGGTGACAGAAGCTCTGAGGTGGCTGTCTGAGACATCTTCAACAAGAGCAGTCATCGTGTCAGACTCCTAAACACTACTTCGGAAGGTGCAGAATGGGTGGCTATGACATGAGTGGATAACAGCGCTGGAGACCTCAAAACTCCAGAGGCTGGTTGGAATCTTCTGTCCTGGTCATGCCGGGGTTCTGGGCAACGAGCGAGCTGATTTTTTTGGCGTCGCGCGCACCCATAACAGGCACAGTGGACATGGATAACGGTGACATAGTGAAGGTTATCAAGGACCACCTGCTGGAAAACGACACTGCTTTGGATGAGTCTGCAAGGCACAGGCTGCGGCACTTTGGAATCAAATTAGGATCCAGTGGATCAGGGAACCTGAGAGGACGAAACAGGAAGGTGTACAACCAATAGGCTACAGGCACCATCAGCATCCACACTGTGCGCCATCTGCTGAGAGAGTCTGAGCACCTATGGGTATGCCCGGAGTGCAGGGAAGTCAACTCCTAGAACAGAAAAGAATCAATGTGCTGTTTTTGTAATAGCTCTGTTGTGTTGTAAATGTTGGAATGTTTACAGAGTTGCATGTTTCTAAAGGAAGTGTATTGTTTGAATGTTTAGTGTGTTGCATGTTTCTAAAGAAAGTGTATTGTTTATAAAGAGCAGTGGGTTTTTATGGATCTGTGGTGGTCATTTTAGAACATCTAGAGAGTAGTTGGATAATTGTTTTTTTAAAGAGTGCTGTGTTCTATGGTGTTTTAGAAGACCTGTAATGTCTCTAGTTGGAACGTCTAGAGAGTAGTTATCACTTTTATTCTGCAGCTTTCATCCTCAAAAAAGCACATTGTGTTGTAGTTTACAATGAGGATGTGGTATCTTTCGGCCAGACCCATTTGATTTCAGCTGGCTTTTTTCGGTTCTGAGTTTGCCTTCTCACTGCAATCTCATTAGTGTCAGCTTATTCACTACTGCATTTTTGGCCCCAGTATGACGGGTGGAACATTATTTTAAGACTCATTTTGGGCTGTGCTGCTTTGATTTTGGCTATAATATAGTGTGTCGTCTAAACAGTACACAGATTTCCAGAAATAAAAGATACGATGGGGCAAATATCGAAACATGTCTTCACTATGATTTAAAATGATTTTTATAATGAAAGGGGTTTTTTAAATTCAGTAAATGGCCATTCTAAAAGGCTAACAACAGAACAAGTTGTTGAAATGAAGTAGGAACATTAGAAATTAGCAGGTCAGTCAATTTTTAGAATAACTAAATTAGATCACATAGTTTTGTCATAGCAAATAGCTTTACTTAAATATCTATATTGTGCATATTTTCTCACTAGCATGGGGGAATGGGATTTTACGGACTCGGTGGCCAGGGTTCAGGGGGTTAAGTAGTGAGATGTATATTTCTATTGACCTTGAAAGTCGTCGGAAGGGGAGGAAATTATGCTGAGAATGATTCTATTTTGTGTCCCTTAAAACTGAGGGGAAACCTGTCTAATGGGGGGAATTGTTCAAGTAAATGTTATACTGGTCCTGAAATGTTAGGCGTCACAACGACATTTCTCGGCTGCCTGGTGTCCACGATTTGTTGTACCTGGGTCTAATGTTTATTGAATATTTGGATGGTGTGAGATTTTACTGTTTGCAGTGTTTCAAAATTGTAAAGTGTTTATCAGCATTAATGTCCAGGTCATGAGCACCGTTCCTATTTCCTTCCGCCAATAGCGATAACAAAAAATACAGAGTACCTGCTGCCACAGCTGCCAGAGCACCGAACATGCAAGACTACGTTGAGAGGAGACTGACGGAGGTTCACTATACTGCCAAGGACTACAGATTTTGTGACAAGTTCCTAGCCATCATAATAGCCGCTGTCTTAATCGTTGTCATGCCATACTTACACATAGGTAAGTTACAAAGCGGGCGGGGTGGGGTGGATGGGGGGTGAAGGTGGGGGGTCTGTCACTGTAGCTGAAAGGTAAAGATTGCTTGACTCCAAACAAAGCAAACAAATGAAAGCCAGAAATGGTAGGATGGATTTCTCATCCTTCTAGTTTCAAGTGTCCCCTAGTCTCAAAGGAGGTGAGATCTGTGCCTAGTCCTTTTGGATATGGACAGTAAGCTCAGGGGCCCTGGCTACACATCTGTATTCTTTGTAAAGAAGCCTCGGCAGTTGAGCATCAACAAGAGCAGGTTGGTAGCCACTGTCCGACAACAGTTGTGAAGGTAATAACATCATTACCCAGTGATGGCCTGCATGAAGGCCTACCAGGGGGTAGCCCTCCATCATTACCCAGTGGGCCTGCATGAAGGCCTAACAGGGGGTAGCCCTGCATCATTACCCAGTTAGCCTGCATGAAGGCCTAACAGGGGGTAGCCCTCCATCATATAATAGACACAATCACCTGTTTGTCTGCACACTTCATCACAAGTGCACCAACCATAAATGTTCTGGTTAGGTTCCTAAAAACCACGACTAAATAACTGAATGAACATTAAATGAAACCCATTTACCATGAACACAAAGCTACCTCAACGGGGGATTAAGTTTTTCTACCACGCAACCCAGATCATACCGAACCGGACATAATGATTCAAGAAACAGAGTTATAAAGAATAGTCCCTAGAATAAGTCACCAGGCATGGACGGCATAACAACGGAGGTGTGTGGGGAAACAGGGTTACTCTGGCTACATAGACTCTTCACAAAGGCATGGAAAGACAGAAGCGTACCAGGCAACTGGCAGCAAGCTATAATCATTCCAATTTTAAGAAAAGGTGCGACAAAAGAAACTGTGACATGTACAAAGGCATATTGCTACTTAGCTACACTGGTAACATGTATGCGAAGATCCTGGAATAAGACCTTTTGTTGAACCCAAACTGTCCAGAGCTAAATTTCGATTCGGGACGGTGTGTGCTAGTGGTTAAGGGACATGGCTCACAATCTGAAGGTTCTGGGTTCGCTCCCCAATCACAGCACCGACCGTCACCCTGGGGAATCAAACCCTTAGAAAATGCAGGAGGAAGCAGATCCTTACATAAAATGCATGCCGAAGCCAGATACACTGTGCCGACAGGCGCAAAATAAAACCACAGTGCAACACACCGCTTTGGGAAATAGAGAAAAAAGGCGAACGGAAAAAAAAATAAAAATAAAATGTGTATTCCACCGAGGTATGAGTAAATAAGCGAAAGATCAATACAATACAATGAAAATCTATGTGTTGCTTTTATTGATCAGGAAAAAGCGTTTGTTAGGGTAGACATGATTAAACTTTGGAAGATACTGGAAGATTATGGTGTACGAGGCCAGCTTCTTGATAATGCCAGAGCACTTTATTGTTGGAGTACAAACGTCATCAGAACCACTCATGGTGTCACAGATGCTTTTAGAATCACTACCGACATCAGACAAGGGTGTGTGCTTTCTCCTCTTTTGTTTAACGTCCACATGGACAAAATCGCATCCGAGACTGGTCACATTGAGACATCTGAAGCAGAACAACTCAATACACAAATTGCTTTTTGCAGAGGATCAGTGCTTGCTGTACGACGATGAAAACAAACTTCAAAACACAAGAATGCGCTTGCGACTACCTGTGCTAAATATAATATGCAAATTAGCGAGAACAAAACAGAAACTATGATGATCAGTAGAACTTCTGGTGCACTCAAGTTAAGTGTAAATGATATTGCTCTTCAACAGGTCCATGAGTTCAATTATTTGGGCAGTATTTTTGCGGCAGACGGTAGGATCGACAGAGAAATTGAGACTAGGTGTCAGAAAGCATCTGCGGTGAGTTATCAGCTGTCGCCACTGCTTAGACACCCGAATATTAGTTTGGCAGCAAAGCAACAGCTGATAAACAGTATATTTACCTGACTCTGTGCTACCAGTGCCAAACATGGCCTCTGTTCAGGGCGCGTAAGAGCAGAATTTTGACGTGTAAAATGAAGGTCATCGGTGTTATCAGGAGAGACAGAATGCGGAACGACGACATTTGCAGTATGGTCGACACTACGCCTTGTGCCGAATACATTTACATGCAGAAAATAAGTTGGTTTGGTTATCTCATGAGAATGCACCCTCATCAACTTCCACTAATGGCTTACAATGCTGGTAGATCTGGCTACAGGGCAAGGGGGCGTCCGTGAGGTAGGTGGATAGATGACATTAGAGTTATTGTGCAGCGACACAGACTCACATTGACCGACGCAACGCACTTGGTACAGGATGGACAACTGAAGCTTCCCACAACACTCAACAGCACAAGTGCAAAGAAAGCTAACATACTAACAATAGGTGTTAGTTTCCATCTGCACATGTCTCGCACAGTTACTGGATAAAGATTTCTTCTTCTTCTTCGTACGCAGTCAGACAGTAACCATTATTTTTTCGAAAAAAGCGGCGGTCATCCTGAGGCTGTCGACACTGCCATAGAGCTTGTCTTGTGGTTCCACTGGTGATGGCCACATCTGCTCTCTCTGATCCTCGTATGTCGGGCAGTTCTGCAGCAGATGTTCAGCGGTCATTTTCCCGGTACCACACGGGCATTCGTCGGTTCCACCTATCTTCAATTTGTTGAATAGGTGGTACCTCAGTCTATTGTGGCCAGTGCTTAGTCTGAAGACAACGACCTGCTCTCTTCTGTTCAACTGGTAATAGGCATCGTTTTTGGTGTAACCAGTATGTTCGGTTTCCCATTTGGTCATGTATCTGGCTTTAATAAGCCGTTTTGACTCTTCGTACGTCATACTAGTATCTGTTTGTGGTAGTCTTGCACCTTCTTTTGCCAGTCTGTCTGCCTCCTCGTTGCCTTGGATGTTGCAGTGTGATGGGACCCACTGTACCACTACCCTTTTTGGTGCTGCTCTTAAGTCATTAAGCTCAGTGTTTTTCTGGCTTTTTAGCGCTGTGATTACGGCGAGAGCATCTGTAAGCAGGACTGTATGGCTTTAATTTTCTTTATGTGTCACCATTTCTTCCACTGCTGCCCTCAGTGGCTCTGCCTCCGCTCTGAAATTGCTTGTGTACTTACCAGTAGCGAATGACAGTGTTATTTTTCTGCCATTTGGTAGGTTCAGGAATGCTCCTGCCCCTCCGTTCTGTGTAGTGTTTGTTACAGAACCGTCGGGGTATGCATGGGTCCAGTCCATGCTTGGGTAGTTTTTCGATATAAAGCTTAGGGTAGTATCTCTTTTTCAGTCTGGCAGTTTTTGTTTCCAATACCTGGTATATTTTCTACCACCTCTGGAAATATATCCTGCCTCCAGGTAGGTTTTCGTACAGTAGTGATGGGCTTTGGTGTTGTTAGTGCGTTTATGGGATCTTCGTGCATCTTTGCTTTGGCTATTTCTGCAAAGTTTCTCCGCTTTAGTTTCCCATTTCCCAAATTGTTTAGTCTCTGGTGCATTGGATGGTCAGTCAGTCTTCGGAGTTTCTCTGACTGCAGCTGGGCTCTGCAGTCTCTTCTATCGGTCATGGATTGCAGTTTTGTAATCTTTTCAAGTTCTACAATTGGCGTTGACTTCATGCCTCCTGTTATAACTCTCATGGCTTGGTTTTGAAGTTTGCTAACTTTATCGAAGTTCGCCTTTGCTGCTGTTGTCCATGCCGCAATGCCATACTCGAGAACTGGTCTCACTCTTCCAGTGTAGTTTCTTTAGTATGCTTTCGTCTGCTCCCCAGCTTGTGCCAGCAAGTTTCCTCATGATTGCCATTCTTTCTCTGGCTCTCATTCGGTTTCTCTCGATCTGACTTTTCCATGTCATGCGCCGATCAAATGTGACTCCCAGATAGTTTGGGTTGTCGTTTGGCTGCAGGAATTTGCCATTTAGGCTTAATTTTGGTGTTTTGTTGTTTGATTGAAAGTGAGAATATTGTGCATGTGGTTTTCTCCTCGTTTATTTTGACCAGCCATGAGTTCACCCACTCTTCCAGCGAGGTTAGGGCCTGCTGCATCCGATTTCTTGCTATGGTGAGATTCTTTTCAGAGGTCCACATAGCCAGATCATCTGCAAACATTGAGCTATGGACTCTTCTTGGTATATTCTCTGTAATGTCGTTTATATACACCAGGAAGAGTGTGGGTGACAGTACTCCCTCTTGGGGTACTCCCTGCTCAAGTGTCACCTTTTTGCTCATCTGCCCTTGTACTTGGACTCTGGCCGTTCTTTGTTTGAGGTAGTGGTTGATCCACTTGTACATTCTCCCACAAACTTCACTTCTCCTTAGCTTGACTCTAAGTTCGTCCTTCCAGACTTTGTCAAATGCCTTCTCCAGGTCCACCCAAACCGCAACTGTGTGTTTCTGTGCCTGGTAGGCATCTTCTATTTCCTGGGCTATGAGGATGACCTGGTCCTCAGTGGATCTGTGCTGTCTAAAGACGGCTTGCTGTGGAATTAGTATTCGTTTTTCTTCCAGATGCCACATCAGTCTGGTGTTTATCATATGTTCCATCAGTTTGCCAACACAGCTCAGTAGGCTGATAGGCCTGTATCCATTCGGATCTGTTTTGTCCTTTCCATTCTATGGTACTGGTACAAGTACTGCGTCTTTCCATGCCTGGGGTACAATTCCCCTTTTCTAGCTTTGGTTCAGGACCGATAGCAGTTTCCTCTTCGCTGTTTGGCCCAGCCCCATCAGCATTTCGTTTGTTATCCCGTCTTTTCCGGGAGATTTTCTTTTCTTTAGTGTTCTCATGGCCTCTTCCATTTCACTCATTGTTAATTTGGCCATCATATGCTCTTCTGGTGCCGTATTGATGTTGTCGTGCCCCTTTTGCTCTTCACTAATGTCTGTATGCCTATCTGCAGGGACCTCGATGTGGTTTGCTTTGGCATAGTGTTCTGCAAAAGCGTTTGCGGCTTATTTCCCTGTGAGCAGGTTTTCGCCCTGCTTGATGGTAATTTGTTTGTTTGAAGGGGTTTCGTCGTTGATGGCTCTGACTAGCTTCCATAGCTTGTTCCCTTCTTTGTCTAGGTTGAGACTTTCAGTTTTGTTTTTCCAGCTCTCTCTTGCTGTTTGGTTGAGAGTGTATTTGTATTTCGCCGTGGTGGCTTTGAGGGCGATATTTGCCTCCATAGATTGTTCTCGCTCTGCCATGTTCCTAGCATTTGTGATTGCATCTTCCGCTTTCTGCAACTCATCATTCCAATAGGGCTTATAGTTTTTCCTAGCCCCTCTTGGGATGGTTTCAGTGGCGGCTTGCATTATTGCCTTGCTTAGGCTTTCCACCATGGGCTTCATTTTGTTGTTTCGTGTGTTGATGGTTTCACACAGCCCGTCTGTCAGGATTGCAAATCTGTCCCAGTCGGCTCGTTTGTAATTCCAACGTGGGAGCGGTTTTGTTTCCTGTGGGCCTACTTCCATATCAATGTCTAGCCTGATGGGCCTGTGGTCGCTACCTGCCAGTTGGTTTAGCACCTGGCGGTCTATTTTATGGTGTATGTCCTGTGTGGAGAAGGCCAAATCTGGAGTCGAGGTGGTATGCCATGTTCTAGAATAGAAACTAGGGCTATCCTCCGGCCTATTGATTAGGGAGAGATTTGTGTCTATCTCCCAATCTTCCACTTCGTCACCTCTGCTGTCTGTGTCCGAGTATCCCCATTTCTCCGAGTGGCTGTTGAAGTCTACTATGCAGTTGGAGTCTCTGACGTCCATACTCGAGAGCGATAGGGATTTATTTGGTGGTCCGTACAGATTGAAAATGCGGAGCTTCGTCTCTTGGGCCATTATGTCAACTCCTACAATTTCTGCTTGTCCGGTGTGATTGACAGATACCGCGCTACTCTGTATGCAGTTTCGGGTCAGTATCAGGACCCCTCCTTTGTGACCTTCTCTATCGAGATGGAAGGTCTGGTATCCTCTGATTGAGAATTTATGGTTTTTGTTGAGGTGCGTTTCCTGGATACATGCCACGTCAATCTTACCTTTATGCAGGTGATGTGTTAGGGAAAGCTTTTTGTTAACGACACCCTCCGCATTCCACTGTAGTATTTTGAGGGTCTTGAGTTTTTGGTCAATAGGAGTTGCCTTATAGCCATGTGCCTTGACTCCACGACACATGGGTTGGTGACCACCAGTAGTCAAGGGTGGGCCCCTTCGAGGCGTGAGGCCCGGCACTATCGCTGCCTGGCGGGACTCCACAGGATGAGCGCCATACGTTTTTCTGATCGGTTGTACTGTCATAATACTGCGATTTACGTTGCACTGTTTTGTTAGGCTTGTGGCCCCGTGCATCCGATTTCAACAGGCGTTTCTGTAGGGATGCCCTCCTTAGCCTTTGGCTGTCCCCAGCCTATCTGTAAGGCAGCAGTTGTTTATGATCAGAGTTGTCTCTCTTATGGAAGTTGTCTTATCAGACTAACGAGTCTTCACTACTCGTGTCTATAGGGTGCGGTGATGATATATGTATGGACTGGTTTACCCGGAAGAGAGGCAGTCCAGTGTGTCTGTACCCCAGGATCGTCACGTCCTGCCAGAAACGTAGCATTTGCATGTGAGTGGGGTATCTCTTTGCTCCCTTTATTTTCTTGGCTTCTATGCAGGGATGGTACGCCTAGCATTCCCCGCCACCTGGGATGTTGACACAGTGGGGCAGGTGTGCAATGTCCGCTAGTCTGCATCTCTTCTGCGTCCATTGGTATGGCTGACAGCGTACAGAGGTAGATATCGAAGCAGAAGTGCATTTAACCAGGGGACAAGCCTGGTAATGTCATGGAGATGTTGTTCGCCTGGTTTGCGGACATATCTCGTGGTCAAGGAGTGAGTCTCGACAGTTCACAGTGAGGTGGCTGCTCTACTGTTTTCGACACCCCGACCAAGAACTAAGTCTTATGTTGGTGGTTTCGCACCCCATCGCCGTATAGGGTGAATATCGAGCAGCTATCCGCCCGCTTTGATCAGCGGATGGAAGAGACCTCTTTCTGTGGCTCGACCTGGTAAGGTTGAGGCGCGATCCCCAGGTCCCGACCATATCGAAGCCTCCCATTGCAGTGGTGCTGAGAATTTGGGCGGGATTCCGGCTTACAGGCGTCCGGCCGTAATCCCTCACATGGTAGCCTCGCGCCATTGGCTTATCAGCCTGGTACGTGAACCAAACAAATGTCTGCGTCTCCTCTCGAGTTGAGCAGGATTTCCGTAGCAACGCCCTGTCATTTGTAGGGTAAAACTGACCTGTCTTCCGATGGTCTATTTCCAGCACCCGTTCATTATTTGGCCAGGACGAATTAATCGAGGGCTTTTGTTTGTCAGGGATAAAGATTTAAAACCATGACTTTCTACGTAGACAGTCTTGGCAAACCATGACATTCTATGTAGGCAGTCTTGGCAAACCATGAATTCTATGTTGGCAGTCTTGGCAAACCATGACATTCTATGTAGGCAGTCTTGGCAAACCATAACATTCTATGTAGGCAGTCTTGGCAAACCATGACATTCTATGTAGAACACTACTAATCAGTTTCTAACTGAACAAATCACCTACAGGTGTGTTTTACCTGAAGATCTGGGTACCTGACAAGCCACCTATCGATAGACAGGGTTGCACATGCTCATGTTTCGACACTGTGTTCAGAGGTAGGACTGGTCTTATTTGTGTGTTGTGACCTTGTCTAACTGTGACCTTGCCTAACTGTGACCTTGCCTAACTGTGGCCTTGTCTAACTGTGACCTTTTCTAACTGACCTTTTCTAACTGTGACCTTGCCTAACTGTGACCTTGCCTAACTGAGCTTGCCTAACTGTGGCCTTTGTCTAACTGTGACCTTGTCTAACTGTGATCTTACTTAACTTTTTTCAGAGGTAGAACTGGTCTTATTTGTGTGCTGTGACCTTTTCTAACTGTGACTTTGCCTAACCGTCAAATCTGAGTGCCTCAAGTCTGAGTACCTCAACATCAAGTCTGAGTACATTAAATCTGAGTACATCAAGTCTGAGTACCTCAACATCAAGTCTGAGTACATTACATCTGAGTGCATCAAGTCTGAGTACCTCAACATTACATCTGAGTACATCAAGTCTGAGTACCTCAAATTTAAGTCTAAGTACATCAAGTCAGAGTACCTTAACTCTCAGTACCTCAACATTAAGTCTCAGTACCTCAAGTCTGAGTTCCTCATGTCTGAGTTCCTCATGTCTGAGTACATCTAGTCTGAGTACCTCAACATTTAGTCTGAGTACCTCAACATTTAGTCTGAGTACCTGAACATCAAGTCTCAGTACCTGAACATCAAGTCTGAGTCCTCAAGTCTCAGTACCTCATTTCTCAGTACCTCAACATTAAGTGAGAAGTGATGAGTTGTGTCATCCTGCAGAAAAATGGGTGTGGCAGATCTTCCTTCACCTGTGGTATAAGCCACACGTTTGTCCATGTCCAGGTAGGAGTGACCAGAGGTAGGACGCTCGGCAAAAAGAAGGAGCCAAACACATTGTGTCTGTTCATTGCACAAACTAGGTTTACTTTTGTTGAGTCCCTCACGTACTTGACAACCTGTGTTTTCTGTGTCCCAGATTCTGACGTTGTGGCGAGTGGCCTTCCCACTAAGATAGCCTCATCTCTGAACACTAGCCTGCCAGCCAATTCGTACTTCTAATCAGCCTTGCAGGTCAATTCAAAAGTGTTTTGGCTTGTCGTTTGGTTTTAGCTGCTGCAGAAGTTATCATGTGTATGCCTTATAACGCAGACGCTTTCATAAAATACGCCATACCATGTATTCTGACATCTGTAGTTTCATACTAACCTGCCCTTCTTGGACTGTATACATACACGATTCGAATCCTGTTCAGTGTCTCACTGACTATTCCAAGGATATAAACAGCCACTGGTTTCATGCAATGCAGTTTATATCCGAAGCACACTTACTGAATTTAGTCTAAAAGTTTTGCTGAACTGTCACAACAGCACCCGTTCGTGCAAATTCCAACACGCAAAATGCTTTCCCTTGCTTCGATGTGGCCATCTTGTGTCACACTACACAACCTGATGGTGATGACATAAACTAACACACATACAATAACTTGTGACCTGTTATCTTCTGTGTTCTGGCCATTTACTGTTCTTGTCTCTCTGGCTACACGTCTTGACTTTTACTGTTCTTGTCTCTCTGGCTACAAGTCTTGACTTTTACTGTTCTTGTCACTCTGGCTACAAGTCTTGACTTTTACTGTTCTTGTCTCTCTGGCTACAAGTCTTGACTTTTACTGTTCTTGTCTCTCTGGCTACACGTCTTGACTTTTACTGTTCTTGTCTCTCTGGCTACACGTCTTGACTTTTACTGTTCTTGTCTCTCTGGCTACAAGTCTTGACTTTTACTGTTCTTGTCTCTCTGGCTACAAGTCTTGACTTTTACTGTTCTTGTCTCTCTGGCTACACGTCTTGACTTTTACTGTTCTTGTCTCTCTGGCTACACGTCTTGACTTTTACTGTTCTTGTCTCTCTGGCTACACGTCTTGACTTTTACTGTTCTTGTCTCTCTGGCTACAAGTCTTGACTTTTACTGTTCTTGTCTCTCTGGCTACAAGTCTTGACTTTTACTGTTCTTGTCTCTCTGGCTACACGTCTTGACTTTTACTGTTCTTGTCTCTCTGGCTACACGTCTTGACTTTTACTGTTCTTGTCTCTCTGGCTACAAGTCTTGACTTTTGTACTACCGTCTTTGAATCACCCTCTTTGAACCACTCTTTGTATCACCCTTTTTGTACCACCCTCTTTGAACCACACTCTTTGAATTACCCTTTTTGAATCACCCTCTTTGAATTACTCTCTGTGAATCAGCCTATGAGAATCACCCTCTATGAATCACCATCTGTGAATCACCCTCTATGAATCACCCCCTATGAATCACCCTCTATGAATCACCCTCTGTGAATCACCCTCTATGAATCAGCCTGTATTTGTCTAATATAAATCTATATCAGTTTAAGGCTCCCACAATTCAACATATTTGTGCATGCAATATGTCAGTTTGACATGCCGACCTCGCTTCCAGGAAACTAGGAAACAAGGATTGTTAATACATATTTTTTGGATGTTAATCTCTCCAATTTAGGTCAATACGAAATGCCAGGATTGGTGACCTACAAACATATTTACTTTAACGCCACCTCCAACACACTGAAGATCTGGATAGTGACTGTTGTGTTTTTTATCCTGTTCTACGAGAGTATCAAGTATCTGGTGAACGTCTACCGCACTTCGAGCTTCCGTAAGAGCTGGCTGGTCTTGTATCTGATCAACCTCTACCCACACTACTATTCTTGGTGGAGCTTCTTCAGGTAATTAGCATAGTCTGACCTGGGGATTGGCATAGTCTTTGTTGGGGATTGGCATTGTGTCCTTTTTGGCGATTGGAATAGTCTTTGTTGGGGATTGGCAGAGTCTTTGTTGGGGATTGGAATAGTCTTTGTTGGGAAATGGAATAGTCTTTGTTGGGGATTGGCATAGTCTTTGTTGGGGATTGGTATAGTCTTTGTTGGGGATTGGCATAGTCTTTGTTGGGGATTGGTATAGTCTTTGTTGGGGATTGGAATAGTCTTTGTTGGGGAATGGAATAGTCTTTGTTGGGGATTGGAATAGTCTTTGTTGGGAAATGGAATAGTCTTTGTTGGGGATTGGCATAGTCTTTGTTGGGGATTGGTATAGTCTTTGTTGGGGATTGGCATAGTCTTTGTTGGGGATTGAGGATTGGCATAGTCTGTCTTGGGGTTTGGCATAGTCTTTGTTGGGGATTGGCATTGTGTCCTTTTTGGCGATTGGAATAGTCTTTGTTGGGGATTGGCAGAGTCTTTGTTAGTGTTTGGCATAGTCTTTGTTGGGGGTTGGCAGAGTCTTTGTTGGGGGTTGGAATAGTCTTTGTTGGGGATTGGAATAGTCTTTGTTGGGGATTAACTTAGTCTGTGTTTGTTGGGGGCGAGAGTTTTGATACAAGAAATGTCTATAATAATGTTCCATTTTGTTTGTATGTAGGCTGTTGTTGTAGTCTTGATCCTGGGACATTTGGGCTGTTGTTGTATTGATGGTGGGACACGTGGGCTGTTGTTGTTTTGATGGTGGGACATTTGGGCTGTTGTTGTTTATTGATGGTGGGACATTTGGGCTGTTGTTGTTTATTGATGGTGGGACATTTGGGCTGTTGTTGTTTATTGATGGTGGGACATTTGGGCTGTTGTTGTTGTCTTGATGCTACATTTCTGAAGTTCTTGCTTAACTCATTCACTCCCACGAGCCGATATAACGGCTTCCGGTTTTTTCTAGAAAACCCAGAAGCCGGTGTATCGGCTTTTGTTACTGTGTTCACAAAATCACATATTTTCCCATTCCTAGTTCTCCTAAATGTTTTATTTTGGTTATTGGCGGAAGTCCAGATTTTGCACTTTTTCATTCCGGAAGAGTTAGTTTGAGTTTCGTTGAAAAAATGTTTAGTTTCGTAACTTAGAAAATTTTTTTTTTTTTCGGAGAGCAACTTTGAAGCTATCCCATGCACCTTCAGCCACACCAAATAGAGTTTTTTCAGTACAAGCTCAGGAATAGATAGATTATATTATTGCTAATGGTAGTGATGATGAAGATATCGATCGTTATGATAGCGCTGTTTCAATTTATTTATCTAGTCTTAGTTCTACGTCGAGCGATGAAAGTAAAACTAAATCTACTGACGAAGGGGCGGTGCCCTCTTTTCTCTCAAGCAATGGTAATAACAGTTCACAAATTCAGTTAAGGTTCAATATCCTGCACAATCATTCAAGTGTGTATGATATAAATGTGTCTATATATATTTTGAATACAGCAGGAACATTCTTTCCGTGTGCGCGTAAATTGTAAACACTCACGCTGATGTTGATCGGAGCTTTTATTTTTTAGTCCGTTTTCAACTTCACGTGCCTTCAGTAAAATGTAAATACTGTGAAAACAACTGCACCAAATTAGGTGCAACTTTCAGAACATCGTCCTTTGAGGATTTCCGTCAATAGAAATTCATGACGTTATTTGTTTATTGGTTTAGAGCTGAATAATGTATTGATGAGGGGAACATTTTTGTTCATAATTTTTAAAAATAACAAAACGATTATGCAACTTTAATTCATCAAACACAAATTTACATCTGCATTTGTAAAATATATGTATTCCATTCTATTCTAGCCTCAATTGTGAACAGTTTGGTATATAATACGTGTTATTTTAGTGAACGTCTATTGAAGACAAATAGATCGCAACTAAGTGATGCTGTTTTTCAGTTTTACATAAAAATAAAATTGTGTCCAGAGGTCCAAAATATTTGGGAGTGAATGAGTTAAGTGCCTGTATGGCTCTCATCATTTGGCTCTATGTAAAGCTTGGATCTCCTACCCACCACAGGCAGAAATCAGACTGTAGCATCACTAGAGGGAGCAGAAAGTGTATCCTGCACCACCCCACTCCGAAGTCCAAGCTGTCCTCTAGGCTCACTCTATGCTATCAGTTACCTCCTGTCCACTAGGCTCACTCTATGCTATCAGTTACCTCCTGTCCACTAGGCTCACTCTATGCTATCAGTTACCTCCTGTCCTCTAGGCTCACTCTATGCTATCAGTTATGTCCTGTCCACTAGGCTCACTCTATGCTATCAGTTATGTCCTGTTCCTGTTGAGAAATTATGCAGATTCTTGGCATTTTGGCTGATCACACTCCACCTCACACAAGAGGACACCTCCATCTCACACAAGAGGACACCTCTACCTCACACAAGAGGACACCTCCATCTCACACACTTTCCAGTGTTAGGAAAGAGCAGTAAAATGGAACAATTTGTACGGAACTAAACAACAGCTTACAAACACTTGCAGATACCACTGTATGGCATTGGGCCAAAGGGCAGGAGTCCATAGGCCGCTGGATCAATAACCAAGCGACCAACCATGAAGAGTTTTACACATATTTTACTGTTTTGTTTTTAAACTAGATACTACAATGAAGAGTTTTACACATATTTTACTGTTTTGTTTTTAAACCAGATACTACAATGAAGAGTTTTACACATATTTTACTGTTTTGTTTTTAAACCAGCTACTACAATGAAGAGTTTTACACGTTCTTTACACATCACATGTTCTTCTCTGTCACTGAGATTGTTACAACGGCAATTGTGCTGAACCAGTGCAACAAGAATAATAAGGTAAGCAGACAGGTGTGAATGCAAGACAAGTTGTGTGCCAACCTTTATACAAGACAAGTTGTGTGCCAACCTTTATACAAGACAAGTTGTGTGCCAACCTTTATACAAGACCAGTTGTGTGCCAACCTTTATACAAGACCAGTTGTGTGCCAACCTTTATACAAGACCAGTTGTGTGCCAACCTTTATACAAGACCAGTTGTGTGCCAACCTTTATACAAGACACGTTGTGTACCAACCTTTATACAAGACACGTTGTGTGCCAACCTTTATACGAGACACGTTGTGTGCCAACCTTTATACAAATACAAGATAGACTGTGGCATTAAAAGTTGTGGTTGTTGTTGTTGTTTAATGCCTACAATGAGTAAGTTTACTCTTTTGTACGCCCTGAAAAGGACGTTAAGTGACAGGTTATAGTAGCTTTCCTCACATCGCCTGCCAGTCACTCTGTGAACTCACTCACACTGACTCCTGACAGCCTCTCAGCTTTCTTCCCAGCCAGTTTCCTGAGTTCCATCTTTGCAGAGTATTTTATAGTCTCAAACAACAACATGGGAACGGCGTGACTAGTTGTTAAGTGACATGGCTCACAACTAGCAGGTGCTGGTTTCGATCCCCATCACAGCACCGACCGTTACCCCGGGGAAGCAAACCCTTAGAAAATGCAGGAGGAAGCAAACCCTTACATAAAATGCATGCTGAAGTCGGATGCACTGGGCCGACAAGCGCGAAATAAAAACCACAGTGCAACGCACATCGCCTTGGGAATTAGAGAAATAAGGCAAATGCAAAAAAAACCCCAAAAAAACATGGCTGTCCAATGGACTTCTGTTGGTTGTCTGACTTAGCCATCACTCTAATTTTGGAACTACTCCTAACTAATTGTAATAAGATGATTATCCTTGAATCACTGTCATTCTAAATGTTGTAGCTGGTTGTGTCAACATCTGACTGTCACCAACAATGTCCCCCCCCCCCCCCCCCCCCACCCCAAAATAAACCCCGCAAATTTGGAACGCCAGAGTGGTCAGTTCTGAATTTCCACCTCAGCTCCAAACACCTCCCCTATTACCAGACAAAGCCTTCTACCTAAACCCCTTGTTTCCTTTGTCGACCTAGTGTCGAGACGGTGATTGACCATAGCACGCATTCAGGCAACCTTTGTTCCCAGAGTCGCCAGCCCAATCTCCCCTGCCCTGAATGCCCATGCTCCAGCTGGAACTGTCACAAGGGCACCAGGTCAGTATTGTGTCATTTACTGTCGAGGTTGTTTGAATTCTTTTAATGTGTATTCTATTCTTGAGTATTTTTTGTCCCAAGAGACTCGTTGTATGATTGACAGTGTTAGTTCATTTGTCTCCCCAGGTGAGTTCGTGGAAGATGATGGTGATCCTCGCCATTAACCTGGTCCACATTATTGTCTCGGGCACTGACCAGTTTATAGCCCACGTTCTAGAAGGTCGAGGCACACACTTTCAGAACGCCAGAAACCTGGGACTCATGATTCCAGACATCTTCCACATCATTATTCCAGCTTATGAGTTCTACAAGTTTGTCAAGTTTAATGACTTAAAGTTCTCAGAGTTGTGCTACAAAGAGGAAGTCTTATTATTTATTCTCTTTGTTTCTTTAGGGACATTCTTTGGTAGAATTATTTGATCTTTGACTTGGGGTTGTAGGTTTGTGTGGTAGGCTTCACACCACTTGGTATTACTCACATTGTCAATTGTGGAAGTCGTACATGACTTCAAGAGAAGTTCTTGATACTTCTGTCCAAATATCATATGATACACAAGATGGGTTACACAGAACAAGAATATGGTACAGGCAAAATATGTGACATGCTGAGAAAATCTACTTCTAGATCAGTCAGATTGTGACATGTTGAAAAAATCTACTTCTAGATCAGTCAGATTGTGACATGCTGAAAAAATCAGCTTCTAGATCAGTCAGATTGTGACATGCTGAAAAAATCTACTTCTAGATCAGTCAGATTGTGACATGTTGAAAAAATCTACTTCTAGATCAGTCAGATTGTGACATGCTGAAAAAATCAGCTTCTAGATCAGTCAGATTGTGACATGCTGAAAAAATCTACTTCTAGATCAGTCAGACTGTGACATACTGAAAAAATCTACTTCTAGATCAGTCAGACTGTGACATACTGAAAAAATCTACTTCTAGATCAGTCAGACTGTGACATGCTGAAAAAAATCAGTTTCTAGATCAGTCTTTCCCAACTTGTCACACCGGAACCCTTGAAATAGTTACCAGGTCCCAAGGAACACCTGGTCCAATATTGGGCCTGTACCTACAGGTCAAGGTAGACTGGTATGATGTTCTGTCACTTGTAAATATAATGATCAAATAATATTTGTGGATGCACATTTGTAGCAGACTTTTATTTCATTCTATATTCAACATACAAATCTATTGTCAATAGTGAATAGTCAAGCTATTAACAATTATAGATTAGAACATTGCCAATAGAAAATAAGTTATTGCACAAAACCGGCCTACAGTGTCTCGAAGAGAGAAGAATTTGAGGTGACGTAATACAGGTTTATAAGATGATCAGAGGAATCGATAAATTAGACTATAACAAGTTTTTTAAAATACAGCCACCCACAATAACAAGAGGGCATAGCTACAAGCTGACGAAAGAGAGGTCCAGATTATATATTAGGAAATATTTTTTTAGTCAGAAAGTGGTGAATGCTTGGAATGCATTGCCACGGGGGATAGTGGAGGCGGGGACAGTTAATGCATTTAAGAATAAATTGGATGCGCATAACTTTTAGAGCAAGGTGATATAAATGAAAATGGTTGTATACAGACTCTGCAGAGTCTTCTAAACCAGTATAAAGATGTTAAGTTAGGTTATTGCCCATCGCTATGCCACAATGGCCACAACATCAGACAGTTTTGTCTTAATAATGTGATGTGTGCTGTATGAGGATTATAGTGAGGAAGATTATGCACTGGTCATCATTCACTCTCTTGTCTTAATAATGTGATGTGTGCTGTATGAGGATTATAGTGAGGAAGATTATGCACTGGTCATCATTCACTCTCTTGTCTTAATAATGTGATGTGTGCTGTATGAGGATTATAGTGAGGAAGATTATGCACTGGTCATCATTCACTCTCTTGTCTTAATAATGTGATGTGTGCTGTATGAGGATTATAGTGAGGAAGATTATGCACTGGTCATCATTCACTCTCTTGTCTTAATAATGTGATGTGTGCTGTATGAGGATTATAGTGAGGAAGATTATGCACTGGTCATCATTCACTCTCTTGTCTTAATAATGTGATGTGTGCTGTATGAGGATTATAGTGAGGAAGATTATGCACTGGTCATCATTCACTCTCTTGTCTTAATAATGTGATGTGTGCTGTATGAGGATTATAGTGAGGAAGATTATGCACTGGTCATCATTCACTCTCTTGTCCTGAGTTACCTTGGATCAGTGCCAAGACTATTGGTCGAGACGACTGAAGGTAACTCTTGATGCAGGCACTCTGATCTTACCTCTCGTGAGACCAGGGGTTGCTTGAAACTTGCGGGATTTGATCACCCACCGTTTCTGTTCATCACTGTGCGAGACGAGTGCCTTGACATCTTGACTAAAGTGACCCCGCAATAGAAAATATAACGTATAAATTGTGCAGGACTTGGTTACTGTCAGCTACGTTTTAGATAGATGACATACAGGACTGTGCCTTGGTTTCTGCCAGCTGAACGCTACCTAGCCTGCAGGGCTGTGCCTTGGTTTCTGCCAGCTGAATGCTACCTAGCCTGCAGGGCTGTGCCTTGGTTTCTGCCAGCTGAACGCTACCTAGCCTGCAGGGCTGTGCCTTGGTTTCTGCCAGCTGAATGCTACCTAGCCTGCAGGGCTGTGCCTTGGTTTCTGCCAGCTGAACGCTACCTAGCCTGCAGGGCTGTGCCTTGGTTTCTGCCAGCTGAATGCTATCTAGCCTGCAGGGCTGTGCCTTGGTTTCTGCCAGCTGAATGCTACCTAGCCTGCAGGGCTGTGCCTTGGTTTCTGCCAGCTGAATGCTACCTAGCCTGCAGGGCTGTGCCTTGGTTTCTGCCAGCTGAACGCTACCTAACCTGCAGGGCTGTGCCTTGGTTTCTGCCAGCTGAACGCTACCTAACCTGCAGGGCTGTGCCTTGGTTTCTGCCAGCTGAATGCTACCTAGCCTGCAGGGTTGTGCCTTGGTTTCTGCCAGCTGAATGGTACCTAGCCTGCAGGGCTGTGCCTTGGTTTCTGCCAGCTGAATGCTACCTAACTTAACGAGAACTGGACAGATGTCTCCTGCCCGGAACAGGAGCTGACACTGTATTTGAAGCATCAACCAAAATTTAAGTTGTGAAATGGTACAATCATTTAAACAGCTGCATCATTGACAGTGTCCGCGTCATTGACGGTGTCCGCGTCATTGACTGTGTCAGCGCCATTGACGGTGTCCGCGTCATTGACGGTGTTCTCTTCTTGGGGGAATGTGGTCTTAGTAAAAGTTGTTCATAAAAAAGGTGAGGAAAGCTTATTTTGTCAAGTAAGTGTTACGCCTAAATACCATTTTTTTGTTTCTTGTTACTATTGAGCGTAATGAAAATCTGATATGTATTACAATGTAACAGGATGTGACTGTATTGTAGCATGCACAAATATGTTCACATCAAATGTGCTGACTGCTCTCTCATTCATTTAAACAAAATATCAAAGAAGGAGTATAAGAGCATACTATCAAATGCAGGAAATCAACAAAGTGCTCCACCCACCCCCCATTTTCTCTCTCTCTCTCTCTCATCTTCCATGCCCTTTATTTTATAAATCAGTAGTGGATACTACTAGTAGTGGATAAAACAGGATCACAAAGGGAGGAGGGGGCAAAATCAACTTTGTACTCTCTGGTAGAATTCCTCTCCGAGGCCCTGTTCTCCAGCATGTTGCAAGGCCCAACTAGGAACTATCCATCCCGCACATAGCATGGCTCCTATATTGTTTACCTGGCTCCTATATTGTTTACCTGGCTCCTGCATCATAAACATACTTGTCACCCCCCTGTCTGTATCATTCCTGAGCTGTGGAGGTGTTGTAAAAAGGAGGGTATTGGTTGGAGGGCAGCTGGTGTGGTTGTTTCTATACTAGTCTCTGAACCACTGACATTGGGGTTCAAAACCCTGGTAATAGCTTGGTTTTTTTTCTCTATTGAATTTAGATTAGAAACTTAACTTGTACACTATGGGCAGCTTGTCTTCCTCAGTCATGTACATATGTCAGTGGAGCCTAGCATTGACAGGAGCCTAGCATTGACAGGAGCCTAGCATTGACAGGAGCCAAGCATTGTCGGGAGCCTAGCATTGACAGGACCCTGGCATTGATGGACCCTGGCATTGATGGATCCTGGCATTGATGAACCCTGGCATTGATGGACCCTGGCATTGATGAACCCTGGCATTGACGGACCATGGCATTGATTGACCCTGGCATTGATGGACCCTGGCATTGATGGACCCTGGCATTGATTGACCCTGGCATTGATTGACCCTGGTATTGATTGACCCTGGCATTGATGGACCCTGGCATTGATGGACCCTGGCATTGATTGACCCTGGCATTGATGGACCCTGGCATTGATGGACCCTGGCATTGATGGATCCAAACATTGATGGATCCAAACATTGACGGACACTGGCATTGATGGATCCAAACATTGACGGACACTGGCATTGACGGATCCAAACATTCATGGACACTGGCATTGACAGAGCATTTAGAATAAGTCACATGACGGTGATTAGAGAGGCACATAACATTGACAGAACTGATGTCAGGCTGTCCTCGTCATTTGTTAGAAGTAGCATTATCATTCACGAGGCTGATGTACGGAGGTCCTCATTATTCCGTTATCACCATGTATTAATTATGCAAGTGTTATCACAAGTTGGTATTGGTGGCATCATAATCATCCACAGGAATCTAACTACTCTGCCACTCAGTCAGACGCTCCAAGCTATGAATGACAAACTATGCAATGCTGTTTCTGTATTCACTTCACCAAAACCTCCTATCCATGTTTCTGTATTCGCTTCACCAAAACCTCCTATCCATGTTTTTGTATTCCCTTCACCAAAACCTTCTATCCATGTTTCTGTTAGCTTCTCAAAAACCTCATATCCATGTTTCTGAATTCACTTCACCAAAATACTATGAATGAAAAACACTTTTGTACGTCTCATACTACGAATGAAAAACACCTTTGTACATCTCATACTGTGAATGATAAATACTTACTGCAATGATAGTGTTTAATTTCTTCTATCCCATTTCTATATTTTTTCTGTCCGCTGTGCGTGTCAGGAAGAGATGAAGTTTACTCTCTTGGACGAACTATGTTGTTGGTTGTTGTAGGATCTCTATTATGTCTATACATCTGCCATGTGGTCTTCCTCGTGTCCTGTAACCATATCTTCTTTTAGTTCAAGTGCATACAAAACAAAGGATCCAATTGCCAGGTCAGCCCGTTCTACACAGAGCAGAAACATGGTGGAAGACCAACCTTGATGTAGCCAGAGCTTGATCTTGAGACAGATTCCCGGCCTGCACTGGTTTAATGGGGTCACAAGCGAAAGCGTATGGCAGAGAACAGGTGGAACAGGAAATATTAGGGGGAGGTCTGGTTGGATAGGCCACACATTGCGAAAGCCCCAAGCCAGTTTAACCAGGCAATCTCTATCATGAAACCACCAGGGAGGGAAAAAGAGGCAAGGAGGGGTTAATGAACTCATGGAAAAGAACCTAGAGACAGATACAAAATCACAAGGAGATGTTAGCACGAATGTGGTGTAATCACTACACAAAGTCCATCCAACTATCCCAGGTCTACTTGCTTCCTCGCAACGCGTGACGGGATCTTGACTTTTTTGTACATGTTGTATATCTGAGATTTGTTGGGTTTGTAGTTGTACAATTTGACATTGTGCTTCTCTATCTACATTGTTACTGTTTTATGTTGATGTATTATTCATGTCAAACAACTGATGGATTGATTTTGAGACAACAGGTGATCAAACAGAAAGGTGAACGTATTACTGGAGTATTTACTGACTGTAGAGAACATTTTCATAACAGAATAAAATAGCATATGGGAATCATGCTGTGTGGTGTGTTTGTATGGTGTGTGTGTGTGTGTATGGTGTGTTTGTATGGTGTTTGTGTGTATGGTGTGTTTGTATGGTGTGTGTATATGTGTGGTGTGTTTGTATGGTGTGTGTCTATGGTGTCTTTGTATGGTGTGTGTGTGGTGTGTTTGTATGGTGTGTGTGTGGTGTGTTTGTATGGTGTGTGTGTGTCTATGGTGTCTTTGTATGGTGTGTGTGTATGGTGTGTGTCTATGGTGTCTTTGTATGGTGTGTGTATATGGTGTGTGTGTGTGTATGGTGTGTGTGTGTTTGTATGGTGTGTGTGTGTTTGTATGATGTGTGTGTATATGGTGTGTGTATATATGTGTGTGTATATGGTGTGTGTGTATGTATGGTGTGTGTGTATGTATGGTGTGTGTATGGTGTGTGTATGTGTATGGTGTGTATGGTGTGTGTGTGTGTATATATGGTGTGTGTGTGTATATGGTGTGTGTGTGTGGTGTGTTTGTATGGTGTGTGTTTGTATGGTGTGAGTGTGTGTGTGTTTATGGTGTGTTTGTATGTCTAACACTGGAATACTTATTTCTTGTTGTTGCCTGTTTCTAATTGAATCTTGGGATAGACATCCACAACAATCTTCCACACAGACTGGGGTCAGACTGGGATCTCACGGTGATGTCTACTTTCTCCAACAGATTGGGATCACACAGGGATGTCTACTATATCCAACAGATTGTTATCACACAGGGATGTCTACTATATCCAACTGATTGGGATCACACAGGGATGTCTACTATATCCAACTGATTGGGATCACATCGGGATGTCTACTATCTCCAACAGATTGGGATCACACAGGGATGTCTACTATCTCCAACAGACTGGGGTCAGACAGGGATGTCTACCATCTCCAAAAGACTAGGGTCAGACAGAGATGTCTACCATCTCCAACAGACTAGGGTCGGACATGGATGTCTACTATCTCCAACAGACTGGGGTCAGATAGGGATGTCTACCATCTCCAACAGACAGAGATGTCTACCATCTCTAACAGACTGGGGTCAGACACGGATGTCTACCATCTCCAACAGACAGAGATGTCTACTATCTCCAACAGACTGGGGTCAGACAGAGATGTCTACCATCTCCAACAGACTGTGGTCAGACAGGGATGTCTACCATCTCCAACAGACTAGGGTCAGACAGGGATGTCTACCATTTCCAACAGACAGAGATGTCTACCATCCCCAACAGACTGGGGTCAGACAGGGATGTCTACCATCTCCAACAGACAGGGATGGTCTACCATCTCCAACAGACTGGGGTCAGACAGAGATGTCTACCATCTCCAACAGACTGTGGTCAGACAGGGATGTCTACCATCTCCAATAGACTAGGGTCAGACAGGGATGTCTACCATCTCCAACAGACAGGGGTCAGACAGAGATGTCTACCATCCCCAACAGACTGGGGTCAGACAGGGATGTCTACCATCTCCAACAGACAGGGATGGTCTACCATCTCCAACAGACTGGGGTCAGACAGATATGTCTACCATTTCCAACAGACTGGGGTCAGACAGGGATGTCTACCATTTCCAACAGACTGGGGTCAGACAGGGATGTCTACCATCTCCAACAGACTGGGGTCAGATAGAGATGTCTACCATTTCCAACAGACTGGGGTCAGACATAGATGTCTACCATTTCCAACAGACAGGGATCTCCAACAATCTCCCTAGTTGTGAACTAGGGAGTGTAGAACAACGGGGGATGCAAGTAAATGTTCTAAATAACTAGACATATTATTTAGCAGATTTTCTTTCTGGTGTCACATCGGCAGCGGTGTCGAAGATGTGGCAGTTGTTTGCATCAGGGTCAGTGAACCAGAGCTGGCTGCTTGCATCAGGGTCAGTGAACCAGAGCTGGCTGCTTGCATCAGGGTCAGTGAACAAGAGCTGACTGCTTGCATCAGCGTCAGTGAACCAGAGCTGACTGCTTGCATCAGGGTCAGTGAACCAGAGCTGACTGCTTGCATCAGGGTCTGTGAACCAGAGCTGACTGCTTGCATCAGGGTCAGTGAACCAGAGCTGACTGCTTGCATCAGGGTCAGTGAACCAGAGCTGACTGCTTGCATCAGGGTCAGTGAACCAGAGCTGACTGCTTGCATCAGGGTCAGTGAACCAGAGCTGGCTGCTTGCATTAGGGTCAGTGAACAAGAGCTGACTGCTTGCATCAGGGTCAGTGAACCAGAGCTGACTGCTTGCATCATAGTCAGTGAACCAGAGCTGACTGCTTGCATCAGGGTCAGTGAACCAGAGCTGACTGCTTGCATCAGGGTCAGTGAACCAGAGCTGACTGCTTGCATCAGGGCCAGGGAACCAGAGCTGACTGCTTGCATCAGGGTCAGGGAACCAGAACTGACCAAGACCCTAATCTGCCTCCTAGCGGTGGCCCTGGAAACAGGCTGCACCTATGTAGTCTAGCTAAGATAATAGGGATGGCAGTGGGCAGGCAAACCTGGTACAAAAAAAACGTACTAGAAATCGGATGTGACGGACCGAATGGCACAGATATCGCAGCCTCGCTGTGAACTAGGACACCATGTCACAATGTCCTTCTCAGGACGAACACAGAAGAGAAAATGCATAATCAGCAGGACGTCTAGGACATTCATAGACATACACACAGGGGAAGCAACATAGGCAGGGCTGCCGATCAAAGTCAACAAAACAAAGTCAATGAAATGTAGGCTAATAGAGGAGATTCCACGGACATTGAAGACCAGACATTTGAAGTTAACGCCAGGATTAGCCAGGCCAGATTAGCATCAACTCTCCTCACCAAACACCAGGATTAGCCAGGCCAGATTAGCAAATATGAAAGTGAACTCCCAGGCGAAGTATACGAACATGTATTCGGTAAGGGATCTCTAACTGAAATCTGAGGGCCACTCCAATATAAATCTGATGACCCAATGGTCAGGCTAAGACAAGTTTGATGACACGTGGGCAGCAAGGAGATAAGATAAACCTGATGACCCAATGCCATTGGGAGATTCAACTATGTGAACTCACACATGATGCTTCTACTAGCATGTGTGACCATTGTCTTCAATCCAAGCCTCACTGGTGTTTCTTTCTGTTTTTCTCTTAGACTTCCTCTTGCACGAAAGTCCTGTTGCCTCGTGTCATAGAAAGAATCTCTGAAGTTTGCTCATTGATATCGCTTCATGGTAGATGCTTACTTCGAACCTGCCTGGCTGGCGCACTGCGGTCACACGCGGTGATCGCATCTCTAAGCAGATAATCATTGCTACAGCGGGGGGAAAACAAAACAAGCGTGCTGCTTGACAGGTGAGAATACAAACAGCCCAATTACCGTCGTGTGCCCCATATCTGGTAAAGTTTGTCTAGCTCAGATCTGACTGCAGCCACATCTGGCCACACATATCTTAACGTTGTCATCATCTTCGCTTGTGAATGACATCATCGCGCGACGGCACGATTTAAAGACAATCTTGTTATATGACCAAACCATTGAATTATGTGTCTGTCTCTACATGGTGTGCGTGGCGTTGCTGCCATGTTTGATGTCGTCGTCTTCTTCTTCTTCTTCTTCTTCCTTTAGGTGTTCTTCCCTAGTGCAAACGGTTTCTATGGTCGCAATTTGTTGTTGACAGTGATGCAAGCAGTCAGCATTGAGTCTCTGGCTGCTGTCAGCCCATTCACCGTGCTGTATCTTTGAGTCTCTGGCTGCTGTCAGCTCATTCACCGTGCTATAGCTTTGAGTCTCTGGCTGCTGTAGCTATGAGTCTGACTGCTGTCAGTTCATTCACCGTGCTGTAGCTATGAGTCTCTGGCGGCTGTAGCTATGAGTCTCTGGCTGCTGTAGCTATGAGTCTGGCTGCAGTCAGTTCATTCACCGTGCTGTAGCTATGAGTCTCTGGATGCTGTAGCTTTGAGTCTCTGGCTGCTGTAGCTATGAGTCTCTGGCTGCTGTAGCTTTGAGTCTCTGGCTGCTGTCAGCTCATTCACCGTGCTGTATCTATGAGTGGCTTGTGCACTGTAGTCTGTTCTATGAGCCATTTACCAATGGGTCAACAGATCCAGTTTGGCGGGCCAGCAGATCTCTATTGGCGTACACGCGTGTTTGAGACCCCTTGATCCTTTAATGAGAGCCTCGATGTGGGGACATCACGTGATCCTGTGTGTTGTACGGTAGAGCATCTGTTGGATCACATCTTGTAATGTCTCTCAACAAAATTACTACACAATAGTTCATTATCATATCACAGTGACTGCACGTGAGACAACAGTTGGGACTTGCCTGGGGGTCAACTCTGGCGGGGAGAGCTGCATCTTACTTTCACGTTGGAACACGGCTACCACAGGTCAACCTCTGACACGCAATGTGTGTATGTGTGTGTGTGTGTGTGTGCGCGCGTGCGTGTGTGTGTGTGTATGCGTGTGTGTGTGCGTGGGTGTGTATGCGTGTGTGTGTATGTGTGTGTGTGCGTGTGTGTGTATGTGTGTGGGTGTGTGTGTATGCGTGTGTGTGCTTATGCGTGTGTATGCGTGTGTGTATGTGTGTGTATGTGCGCTTGTATGTGTATGCGTGTGACTGCACGTGAGACAACAGTTGGGACTTGCCTGGGGGTCAACTCTGGCGGGGAGAGCTGCATCTTACTTTCACGTTGGAACACGGCTACCACAGGTCAACCTCTGACACGCAATGTGTGTATGTGTGTGTGTGCGCGCTTGCGTGTGTGTGTGTGTGTATGCGTGTGTGTGTGTGCGTGGGTGTGTATGCGTGTGTGTGTATGTGTGTGTGTGCGTGTGTGTGTATGTGTGTGGGTGTGTGTGTATGCGTGTGTGTGCTTATGCGTGTGTATGCGTGTGTGTATGTGCGCTTGTATGTGTATGCGTGTGTGTATGCGTGTGTGTGTGTGAGAGAGAGGTCAAAATGTGTAAGCATTTCAGCTAAGGTTTTCACCTAACCCTGGCACGAGTGAGATCCTGGCCAGTGTTTCACCTAACCCTGGCACGAGTGAGGTCCTGGCCAGTGTTTCACCTGACACGAGTGAGGTCCTGGCCAGTGTTTCACCTAACCCTGGCACGAGTGAAGTTCTGGCCAGTGTTTCACCTGACACGAGTGGAGTCCTGGCCAGTGTTTTACCTAACCCTGGCACGAGTGAGGTCCTGGCCAGTGTTTCACCTGACACAAGTGAGGTCCTGGCCAGTGTTTCACCTAACCCTGGCACGAGTGAGGTCCTGGCTAGTGTTTCACCTAACCCTGGCACGAGTGAGGTCCTGGCCAGTGTTTCACCTAACCCTGACACGAGTGAGGTCCTGGCCAGTGTTTCACCTAACCCTGACACGAGTGAGGTCCTGGCCAGTGACCTGACACGAGTGAGGTCCTGGCCAGTGTTTCACCTGGCACGAGTGAGATCCTGGCCAGTGTTTCACCTTACCCTGGCACGAGTGAGGTCCTGGCTAGTGTTTCACCTAACCCTGGCACGAGTGAGGTGCTGGCCAGTGTTTCACCTAACCCTGACACGAGTGAGGTCCTGGCCAGTGTTTCACCTAACCCTGACACGAGTGAGGTCCTGGCCAGTGACCTGACACGAGTGAGGTCCTGGCCAGTGTTTCACCTGGCACGAGTGAGATCCTGGCCAGTGTTTCACCTTACCCTGGCACGAGTGAGGTCATGGCCAGTGTTTCACCTGACACGAGAGAGGTCCTGGCTAGTGTTTCACATGACACGAGTGAGGTCCTGGACAGTGTTTCACCTGCCACGAGTGAGGTCCTGGTCAGCGTTTCACCTGGCACGAGTGAGGTCCTGGCCAGTGTTTCACCTGACACGAGTGAGTATTCTGTATTCACTGCGTAGTACAGTACTAGCCGAGTGCTTGCATGAGTCTCGACAGATTGTCTGTCTCAATAGGTGGTCTGTCTCAATAGGTGGTCTGTCTCAACAGATGGTCTGTCTCAATAGGTGGTCTGTCTCAATAGGTGGTCTGTCTCAACAGATGATCTGTCTCAATAGGTGGTCTGTCCCAATAGGTGGTCTGTCTCAACAGATGGTCTGTCTCAATAGGTGGTCTGTCTCAACAGATGGTCTATCTCAATAGGTGGTCTGTCTCAATAGGTGGTCTGTCTCAACAGATGGTCTGTCTCAACTTCAAGACAGACCGCCTGTTGAGACAGACCACCTGTTGAGACAGCTTTGCTAGAACAGAAGCACAGACGCGTATTGTATACAGAAGCCCGTTGGCTGTCCATCCAAAAGTAACACATTGATCGTTTTGATGCTCTGGGAGACTCAGTTGTGACATTTGTCAGCGGCAAGATGAGAGAAAATATGACGTGCACTAAATGATTTAATATTTGACCTGATGTCTTTGAAAAGGTCAGTTCGTTAACAGAATTCACAGAGATTATATTCGGTTATCCCTCACAGAAATTGAACCGGTCTCAAGTTTGTTTCTGGACATCAGCACACGGGCCACACTGGTCGAGAAATACTTGAAGTAGACATTTCTATGTTATTGTATTGTGTATCAATTATAACAATTACAAATAAAACGTATTCTATTTACTAACAAAACATGTAAATGGCTGCCTTTCTATCGGTAGGACGGGGGGGGGGGGGGGGGGGGGTGAATGTGGCACAAGAAGGAAACAAGGTCGGAAGGGGGCCACAGACCGGAAAATGTTGAGAAACACTGGACTAGAGAGTAAGACTTGATGGGATTGATTATCATCGACTGAAGGACGAACAGGGAATGTCACTGAGAGAGAGAGAGAAAATATGACACCAACATGTCCACACCGACTGTTGTGCAGGTAGGGCCTGTATGTAAGTGTCGCCTACACGCAGAAACATGCCGTCGGTGACATTGCTATCTGATTGAGCCGAATAATGTGGTGTACAGACTTCTACCTCGAGTTATTAAATGGGCCACTGAAACAGCCAATCAAACGTGCATACAGTAGATAGTGATATCATTGACAGGACGATGGTACAGCAACTATTGGACTGGCAGGTGCGCCTGTGTGTACACCAGCCGGCGGAGTCAACAATGACAGGAGCCGGCAGTTCAAACAAGCGAGTCAAGTCCTATAACTGTGCAAGTTCCAGTCTAGTCTTGTGGGAGGTCTACGTCACGTTCTTTATGGATCACACATTATAAGGTAGGTTTGCTGTCTGTGGTTGAAAGTAGCATGGATCTCTCCTCTAGCAAGAGTCATACATAGCTGAACGTCCTAGAAATAGTGATTGCTGTCTGTGGCTGAAAGTGGCGTGGGTCTCTCCTCTAGCAAGAGTCATACATAGCTGAACGTCCTAGAAATAGTGATTGCTATCTGTGGCTGAAAGTGGCGTGGGTCTCTCCTCTAGCAAGAGTCACACATAGCTTACAATTTTTACAAAATTCGACCTATAGACTTTGACCTATAGAGGTTAAAGGTCCTATCGAAGTGTTATGCTGAATGCTCATTTCTGCAATCACGTTTGATGTTAAAGTTCTGCTTCCGCCTTCGTTCTCAATCTCCCGCTACCAAGTCCTGAACGTTCTCAATCTCCCACTTCTAAGCCCTGAACGTTCTCAATCTCCCGCTACCAAGTCCTGAACGTTCTCAATCTCCCACTTCTAAGCCCTGAACGTTCTCAATCTCCCGCTACCAAGCCCTGAACGTTCTTAATCTCCCACTACCAAGCCCTGCACGTTCTCAATCTCCCACCACCAAGCCCTGAACGTTCTCAATCTCCCACCACCAAGCCCTGCACGTTCTCAATCTCCCACCACCAAGCCCTGCACGTTCTCAATCTCCCGCTACCAAGTGGTCTTCTAGACCAGTATAAAGACGTTAAGTTAGGTACTCAGCCTTGTCACACTCTTCTTTGTTTAAGGCTTTACATAGTCTACCAGACCACACAGTGACAGTTGACAGCTTCCTCACAGTCAAGTCTACCAGACCACACAGTGACAGCTTCCTCACAGTCAAGTCTACCAGACCACACAGTGACAGCTTTCTCCCAGTCAAGTCTACCAGACCACACAGTGACAGCTTTCTCCCAGTCAAGTCTACCAGACCACACAGTGACAGCTTCCTCCCAGTCAAGTCTACCAGACCACACAGTGACAGCTTTCTCCCAGTCAAGTCTACCAGACCACACAGTGACAGCTGATTGTGTTGTCTCCATCCACACCTGCTAGTTTTTTCAGTCGTGTAATCAGTTCCACATGCTGGGCTGGGAAAAGTCTTTTTGCAGTTTATAAAGCCCATCAGTTTGTGGATCCTTATCAGTTGTGGACCCTATGAGTTTGTGGACCCCCTCAGTTTGTGAACCCCTCAGTTTGTGAACCCCCTCAGTTTGTGGATCCTTCAGTTTGTGGACGCCTCAGTTTGTGGACCCCCTCAGTTTGTGGACCTCTCAGTTTGTGGACCCCCTCGATTTGTGGACCCCTCAGTTTGTGGACCCCCTCAGTTTGTGGGTCCTTCAGTTTGGGGACCCCTCAGTTTGTGGACCCCCTCAGTTTGTGGACCCCCTCAGTTTGTGGACCCCTCAGCTTGTGGACCCCCTCAGTTTGTGGATCCTTCAGTTTGTGGACCCCCTCAGTTTGTGGACCCCCTCAGTTTGTGGATCCTTCAGTTTGTGGACCCCTCAGTTTGTGGACCCCCTCAGTTTGTGGACCCCCTCAGTTTGTGGACCCCCTCAGTCTGTGGATCCCTCAGTTTGTGGACCCCCTCAGTTTGTGGACCCCCTCAGTTTGTGGACCCCTCAGTTTGTGGACCCCTTCAGTTTGTGGATCCTTCAGTTTGTGGACCCCCTCAGTTTGTGGACCCCTCAGTTTGTGGACCCCTCAGTAATATACAACTCATTATTGCCTCCCCGAATAGAGTCCCATCGATCCCTGTTCAGACACCACTGACAGGGACAGAGAACAACACGTATCTGTGCCTGGCCGACTTCCCCCAACATGCGTGACGTGGAAGGATCCATGACTTAATGTCCAGGTCTCGAATGACACCTGCCAACAGCTGGATGGCTGGATCGTTCTAACGTCACAACACCCATTGCCCAAGCTCCTTTGGTCGGTTTGTCTATTTCGCGGGTATAAACAAGGTCAAGGTCATGACATTTTTGGCGGTGTTCAGTTAGAAAGATGGCTTACAATTAGGTAAAGGTGTTCTATAGGAAGGGTCGGATTAGTTGTTCTTTGGGAAGGTCGGATAAGTTGTTCTATGAGAAAGGTCGGATTAGTTGTTCTATGGCAAAAGTAGGATTGGTTATTCTATAGGAAAAGTAGGATTGGTTGTTCTATGGGAAAGGTAGGATTAGTTGTTCTATGGGAAGGTCGGATTAATTGTTCTATAGGAAAGGTAGGATTAGTTGTTCTATAGGAAAGGTAGGATAAGTTGTTCTATAGGAAAGGTCGGATGGTTGTTCTATGGGAAAGATAGGATTAGTTGTTTTATGGGAAGGTCGGATTAGTTGTTCTATAGGAAGGGTCGGATTAGTTGTTCTATGGGAAGGTCGGATTAGTAGTTTTATGAGAAGGTCGGATAAGTTGTTCTATAGCAAAGGTAGGATTAGTTATTCTATGGGAAAGGTCGGATTAATTGTTCTATAGGAAAAGTCGGATGGTTGTTCTATGAGAAAGGTAGGATTAGTTGTTTTATGGGAAGGGTAGGATTGGTTGTTCTATGGGAAAGGTCGGATTAGTTGTTCTATGGGAAGGGTCGAATTAGTTGTTCTATGGCAAAGGTAGAATTAGTGGTTCTATGGGAAGGTCGGATTAGTTGTTCTATGGCAAAGGTAGGATTAGTTGTTCTATGGTAAAGGTAGGATTAGTTGTTCTATAGGAAAGGTCGGATGGTTGTTCTATGGGAAAGGTCGGATAAGTTGTTCTGTGGAAATGGTCGGATTAGTTGTTCTATGGGAATGATAGGATTAGTTATTATATAGGAAAGGTCGGATTAGTTGTTCTTTGGGAAACGTAAGATTAGTTGTTCTATCTGCCGAAGACGGATGTGTGAGACCAAATGGTGCAAATATCGCAGTCAATCTGTAAACTAGCGACACAACGTATTCCGTTCTCCGGACTACATCCTGCTACATGCAAAGCCCTGTTCAGGGCTTGGTATCAGGAAATTGAGAACAAACGCAGGATAAGAAGAAGTTGTTGTATAGGAAAGGTAGGATTAGTTGTTGTATAGGAAAGGTCAGATTTATTGTTATATAGGAAAGGTCAGATTAGTTGTTATATAGGAAAGGTCAGATTAGTTGTTATGTATGAAAGATCGGATTAGTTGTTCTTTAGGAAAGGTCGGATTAGTTGTTCTATAGGAATAGTATGATTAGCTGTTCTATATGAAACTCAGATTAGTTGTTCTATAGGAAAGGTCAGATTAGTTGTTATATAGGAAGGTCGGAGTAGTTGTTATATAGGAAATGTCGGATTAGTTGTTCTAAAGGAAGGTCAGATTAGTTGTTATATAGGAAGGTCGGAGTAGTTGTTCTATAGGAAAGGTAGGATTAGTTGTTCTATAGGAAAGGTCAGATTAGTTATTCTATAGGAAAGGTCAGATTAGTTGTTCTATAGGAAAGATCAGATTAGTTGTTCTATAGGAAAGGTCAGATTAGTTGTTCTATAAAAAAGGTAGGATAAGTTGTTCTATAGGAAAGGTCGGATTGTTGTTCTATGGGAAAGGTAGGATTAGTTGTTTTATGGAAAAGTCGGATTAGTTGTTCTATAGGAAAGGTCGGATTAGTTGTTCTATGGGAAGGTCGGATTAGTAGTTTTATGAGAAGGTCGGATAAGTTGTTCTATAGCAAAGGTAGGATTAGTTATTCTATGGGAAAGGTCGGATTAGTTGTTCTATAGGAAAAGTCGGATGGTTGTTCTATGAGAAAGGTAGGATTAGTTGTTTTATGGGAAGGGTAGGATTGGTTGTTCTATGGGAAAGGTCGGATTAGTTGTTCTATGGGAAGGGTCGAATTAGTTGTTCTATGGCAAAGGTAGAATTAGTGGTTCTATGGGAAGGTCGGATTAGTTGTTCTATGGCAAAGGTAGGATTAGTTGTTCTATGGTAAAGGTAGGATTAGTTCTATAGGAAAGGTCGGATGGTTGTTCTATGGGAAAGGTCGGATTTGTTATTCTATAGGATAGGTCGGATTATTGTTCTATGGGAAAGGTAGGATAAGTTGTTCTGTGGGAATGGTCGGATTAGTTGTTCTATGGGAATGGTAGGATTAGTTGTTATATAGGAAAGGTCGGATTAGTTGTTTTTTGGGAAACGTAAGATTAGTTGTTCTATCTGCCGAAGACGGATGTGTGAGACCAAATGGTGCAAATATCGCAGTCAATCTGTAAACTAGCGACACAACGTATTCCGTTCTCCGGACTACATCCTGCTACATGTAAAGCCCTGTTCAGGGCTTGGTATCAGGAAATTGAGAACAAACGCAGGATAAGAAGAAGTTGTTGTATAGGAAAGGTAGGATTAGTTGTTGTATAGGAAAGGTCAGATTTATTGTTATATAGGAAAGGTCAGATTAGTTGTTATATAGGAAAGGTCAGATTAGTTGTTATGTATGAAAGATCGGATTAGTTGTTCTATAGGAAAGGTCGGATTAGTTGTTCTATAGGAATAGTAGGATTAGCTGTTCTATATGAAAGGTCAGATTAGTTGTTCTATAGGAAAGGTCAGATTAGTTGTTATATAGGAAGGTCAGAGTAGTTATATAGGAAAGGTCGGATTAGTTGTTCTAAAGGAAGGTCAGATTAGTTGTTATATAGGAAGGTCGGAGTAGTTGTTATATAGGAAAGGTAGGATTAGTTGTTCTATAGGAAAGGTCAGATTAGTTATTATATAGGAAAGGTCAGATTAGTTGTTCTATAGGAAAGATCAGATTAGTTGTTCTATAGGAAAGGTCAGATTAGTTGTTCTATAAAAAAGGTAGGATAAGTTGTTCTATAGGAAAGGTCGGATTGTTGTTCTATGGGAAAGGTAGGATTAGTTGTTTTATGGGAAAGTCGGATTAGTTGTTCTAAAGGAAAGGTCGGATTAGTTGTTCTATGGGAAGGTCGGATTAGTAGTTTCATGGGAAGGTCGGATAAGTTGTTCTATGGCAAAGGTAGGATTAGTTATTCTATGGGAAAGATCGGATTAGTTGTTCTATAGGAAAATTCGGATGGTTGTTCTATAGGATTAGTTGTTTTATGGGAAGGGTAGGATTAGTTGTTCTATGGGAAAGGTCGGATTAGTTGTTCTATGGAAAGGGTCGAATTAGTTGTTTTATGGGAAGGCGGGATTAGTTGTTCTATAGGAAAGGTAGGATTAGGTTTTCTATAGGAAAGGTAGGATAAGTTGTTCTATAGGAAAGGTCGGATGGTTGTTCTATGGGAAAGGTAGGATTAGTTGTTTTATGGGAAGGTCGGATTAGTTGTTCTATAGGAAGGGTCGGATTAGTTGTTCTATGGGAAGGTCGGATTAGTAGTTTTATGAGAAGATCGGATAAGTTGTTCTATAGCAAAGGTAGGATTAGTTATTATATGGGAAAGGTCGGATTAGTTGTTCTATAGGAAAAGTCGGATGGTTGTTCTATGAGAAAGGTAGGATTAGTTGTTTTATGGGAAGGGTAGGATTGGTTGTTCTATGGGAAAGGTCGGATTAGTTGTTCTATGGGAAGGGTCGAATTAGTTGTTCTATGGCAAAGGTAGAATTAGTGGTTCTATGGGAAGGTCGGATTAGTTGTTCTATGGCAAAGGTAGGGTTAGTTGTTCTATGGCAAAGGTAGGATTAGTTGTTCTATAGGAAAGGTCGGATGGTTGTTCTATGGGAAAGGTCGGATTTGTTATTCTATAGGATAGGTCGGATTATTGTTCTATGGGAAAGATAGGATAAGTTGTTCTGTGGGAATGGTCGGATTAGTTGTTCTATGGGAATGGTAGGATTAGTTGTTATATAGGAAAGGTCGGATTAGTTGTTCTTTGGGAAACGTAAGATTAGTTGTTCTATCTGCCGAAGGCGGATGTGTGAAACCAAATGGTGCAAATATCGCAGTCAATCTGTAAACTAGCGACACAACGTATTCCGTTCTCCGGACTACATCCTGCTACATGTAAAGCCCTGTTCAGGGCTTGGTATCAGGAAATTGAGAACAAACGCAGGATAAGAAGAAGTTGTTGTATAGGAAATGTAGGATTAGTTGTTGTATAGGAAAGGTCAGATTTATTGTTATATAGGAAAGGTCAGATTAGTTGTTATATAGGAAAGGTCAGATTAGTTGTTATGTATGAAAGATCGGATTAGTTGTTCTATAGGAATAGAAGGATTAGCTGTTCTATATGAAAGGTCAGATTAGTTGTTCTATAGGAAAGGTCAGATTAGTTGTTATGTATGAAAGGTCAGATTAGTTGTTCTATAGGAATGGTCGGATTAGTTGTTCTATAGGAATAGTAGGATTAGCTGTTCTATATGAAAGGTCAGATTAGTTGTTCTATAGGAAAGGTCAGATTAGTTGTTATATAGGAAGGTCGGAGTAGTTGTTAAATAGGAAAGGTCGGATTAGTTGTTCTAAAGGAAGGTCAGATTAGTTGTTATATAGGAAGGTCGGAGTAGTTGTTATATAGGAAAGGTAGGATTAGTTGTTCTATAGGAAAGGTCAGATTAGTTATTCTATAGGAAAGGTCAGATTAGTTGTTCTATAGGAAAGATCAGATTAGTTGTTCTATAGAAAAGGTCAGATTAGTTGTTCTATAAAAAAGGTAGGATAAGTTGTTCTATAGGAAAGGTCGGATTGTTGTTCTATGGGAAAGGTAGGATTAGTTGTTCTATAGGAAAGGTAGGATTAGTTGTTCCATGGAAAGGGTCGAATTAGTTGTTTTATGGGAAGGTCGGATTAGTTGTTCTATGGAAAGGGTCGAATTAGTTGTTTTATGGGGAGGTCGGATTAGTGGTTCTATAGGAAAGGTAGGATTTGTTGTTCTATAGGAAAGGTAGGATAAGTTGTTCTATAGAAAAGGTCGGATGGTTGTTCTATGGGAAAGGTAGGATTAGTTGTTTTATGGGAAGGTCGGATTAGTTGTTCTATAGGAAGGGTCGGATTAGTTGTTCTATGGGAAGGTCGGATTAGTAGTTTTATGAGAAGGTCGGATAAGTTGTTCTGTAGTAAAGGTAGGATTAGTTATTCTATGGGAAAGGTCGGATTAGTTGTTCTATAGGAAAGGTCGGATGGTTGTTCTATGGGAAAGATAGGATTAGTTATTCTATGGGAAGGTCGGATTACTTGTTCTATAGGAAAGGTAGGATTAGTTGTTCTGTAGGAAAGGTAGGATAAGTTGTTCTATAGAAAAGGTCGGATGGTTGTTCAATGGGAAAGGTAGGATTAGTTGTTTTATGGGAAGGTCGGATTAGTTGTTCTATAGGAAGGGTCGGATTAGTTGTTCTATGGGAAGGTCGGATTAGTAGTTTTATGAGAAGGTCGGATAAGTTGTTCTATAGCAAAGGTAGGATTAGTTATTTTATGGGAAAGGTCGGATTAGTTGTTCTATAGGAAAAGTCGGATGGTTGTTCTATGAGAAAGGTAGGATTAGTTGTTCTATGGGAAGGGTCGAATTAGTTGTTCTATGGCAAAGGTAGAATTAGTGGTTCTATGGGAAGGTCGGATTAGTTGTTCTATGGCAAAGGTAGGATTAGTTGTTCTATGGCAAAGGTAGGATTAGTTGTTCTATAGGAAAGGTCGGATGGTTGTTCTATGGGAAAGGTCGGATTTGTTATTCTATAGGATAGGTCGGATTAGTTGTTCTATGGGAATGGTAGGATTAGTTGTTATATAGGAAAGGTCGGATTAGTGATTCTTTGGGAAACGTAAGATTAGTTGTTCTATCTGCCGAAGACGGATGTGTGAGACCAAATGGTGCAAATATCGCAGTCAATCTGTAAATTAGCGACACAACGTATTCCGTTCTCCGGACTACATCCTGCTACATGTAAAGCCCTGTTCAGGGCTTGGTATCAGGAATTTTATGGGAAGGTCGGATTAGTTGTTCTATAGGAATAGTAGGATTAGCTGTTCTATATGAAAGGTCAGATTAGTTGTTCTATAGGAAAGGTCAGATTAGTTGTTATGTATGAAAGGTCAGATTAGTTTTTCTATAGGAAAGGTCGGATTAGTTGTTCTATAGGAATAGTAGGATTAGTTGTTCTATATGAAAGGTCAGATTAGTTGTTCTATAGGAAAGGTCAGATTAGTTGTTATATAGGAAGGTCGGAGTAGTTGTTAAATAGGAAAGGTCGGATTAGTTGTTCTAAAGGAAGGTCAGATTAGTTGTTATATAGGAAGGTCGGAGTAGTTGTTATATAGGAAAGGTAGGATTAGTTGTTCTATGGGAAAGGTCAGATTAGTTATTCTTTAGGAAAGGTCAGATTAGTTGTTCTATAGGAAAGATAAGATTAGTTGTTCTATAAAAAAGGTAGGATAAGTTGTTCTATAGGAAAGGTCGGATTGTTGTTCTATGGGAAAGGTAGGATTAGTTGTTCTATAGGAAAGGTAGGATTAGTTGTTCTATGGAAAGGGTCGAATTAGTTGTTTTATGGGAAGGTCGGATTAGTTGTTCTATGGAAAGGGTCGAATTAGTTGTTTTATGGGGAGGTCGGATTAGTTGTTCTATAGGAAAGGTAGGATTTGTTGTTCTATAGGAAAGGTAGGATAAGTTGTTCTATAGGAAAGGTCGGATGGTTGTTCTATGGGAAAGGTAGGATTAGTTGTTTTATGGGAAGGTCGGATTAGTTGTTCTATAGGAAGGGTCGGATTAGTTGTTCTATGGGAAGGTCGGATTAGTAGTTTTATGAGAATGTCGGATAAGTTGTTCTATAGCAAAGGTAGGATTAGTTATTCTATGGGAAAGGTCGGATTAGTTGTTCTATAGGAAAGGTAGGATTAGTTGTTCTATGGAAAGGGTCGAATTAGTTGTTTTATGGGAAGGTCGGATTAGTTGTTCTATGGAAAGGGTCGAATTAGTTGTTTTATGGGGAGGTCGGATTAGTGGTTCTATAGGAAAGGTAGGATTTGTTGTTTCTATAGGAAAGGTAGGATAAGTTGTTCTATAGAAAAGGTCGGATGGTTGTTCAATGGGAAAGGTAGGATTAGTTGTTTTATGGGAAGGTCGGATTAGTTGTTCTATAGGAAGGGTCGGATTAGTTGTTCTATGGGAAGGTCGGATTAGTAGTTTTATGAGAAGGTCGGATAAGTTGTTCTATAGCAAAGGTAGGATTAGTTGTTCTATAGGAAAGGTCGGATGGTTGTTCTATGGGAAAGGTCGGATTTGTTATTCTATAGGATAGGTCGGATTACTTGTTCTATAGGAAAGGTAGGATTAGTTGTTCTGTAGGAAAGGTAGGATAAGTTGTTCTATAGAAAAGGTCGGATGGTTGTTCAATGGGAAAGGTAGGATTAGTTGTTTTATGGGAAGGTCGGATTAGTTGTTCTATAGGAAGGGTCGGATTAGTTGTTCTATGGGAAGGTCGGATTAGTAGTTTTATGAGAAGGTCGGATAAGTTGTTCTATAGCAAAGGTAGGATTAGTTATTCTATGGGAAAGGTCGGATTAGTTGTTCTATAGGAAAAGTCGGATGGTTGTTCTATGAGAAAGGCAGGATTAGTTGTTCTATGGGAAGGGTCGAATTAGTTGTTCTATGGCAAAGGTAGAATTAGTGGTTCTATGGGAAGGTCGGATTAGTTGTTCTATGGCAAAGGTAGGATTAGTTGTTCTATGGCAAAGGTAGGATTAGTTGTTCTATAGGAAAGGTCGGATGGTTGTTCTATGGGAAAGGTCGGATTTGTTATTCTATAGGATAGGTCGGATTATTGTTCTATGGGAAAGGTAGGATAAGTTGTTCTGTGGGAATGGTCGGATTAGTTGTTATATAGGAAAGGTCGGATTAGTGATTCTTTGGGAAACGTAAGATTAGTTGTTCTATAGCAAAGGTAGGATTAGTTATTCTATGGGAAAGGTCGTATTAGTTGTTCTATAGGAATAGTCGGATGGTTGTTCTATGAGAAAGGTAGGATTAGTTGTTCTATGGGAATGGTCGAATTAGTTGTTCTATGGCAAAGGTAGAATTAGTGGTTCTATGGGAAGGTCGGATTAGCTGTTCTATGGCAAAGGTAGGATTAGTTGTTCTATGGCAAAGGTAGGATTAGTTGTTCTATAGGATAGGTCGGATTATTGTTCTATGGGAAAGGTAGGATAAGTTGTTCTGTGGGAATGGTCGGATTAGTTGTTCTATGGGAATTGTAGGATTAGTTGTTATTTAGGAAAGGTCGGATTAGTTGTTCTTTGGGAAACGTAAGATTAGTTGTTCTATCTGCCGAAGACGGATGTGTGAGACCAAATGGTGCAAATATTGCAGTCAATCTGTAAATTAGCGACACAACGTATTCCGTTCTCCGGACTACATCCTGCTAAATGTAAAGCCCTGTTCAGGGCTTGGTATCAGGAAATTGAGATTAAACGCAGGATAAGAAGAAGTTGTTGTATAGGAAAGGTAGGATTAGTTGTTGTATAGGAAAGGTCATATTTATTGTTATATAGGAAAGGTCAGATTAGTTGTTATATAGGAAAGGTCAGATTAGTTGTTATGTATGAAAGATCGGATTAGTTGTTCTATAGGAAAGGTCGGATTAGTTGTTCTATAGGAATAGTAGGATTAGCTGTTCTATATGAAAGGTCAGATTAGTTGTTCTATAGGAAAGGTCAGATTAGTTGTTATATAGGAAGGTCGGAGTAGTTGTTATATAGGAAAGGTCGGATTAGTTGTTCTAAAGGAAGGTCAGATTAGTTGTTATATAGGAAGGTCGGAGTAGTTGTTATATAGGAAAGGTAGGATTAGTTGTTCTATAGGAAAGGTCAGATTAGTTATTCTATAGGAAAGGTCAGATTAGTTGTTCTATAGGAAAGATCAGATTAGTTGTTCTATAGGAAAGGTCAGATTAGTTGTTCTATAAAAAAGGTAGGATAAGTTGTTCTATAGGAAAGGTCGGATTGTTGTTCTATGGGAAAGGTAGGATTAGTTGTTTTATGGGAAAGTCGGATTAGTTGTTCTATAGGAAAGGTCGGATTAGTTGTTCTATGGGAAGGTCGGATTAGTAGTTTCATGGGAAGGTTGATAAGTTGTTCTATGGCAAAGGTAGGATTAGTTATTCTATGGGAAAGATCGGATTAGTTGTTCTATAGGAAATTTCGGATGGTTGTTCTATAGGATTAGTTGTTTTATGGGAAGGGTAGGATTAGTTGTTTTATGAGAAAGGTCGGATTAGTTGTTCTATGAAAAGGGTCGAATTAGTTGTTTTATGGGAAGGTCGGATGGTTGTTCTATGAGAAAGGTAGGATTAGTTGTTTTATGGGAAGGGTAGGATTGGTTGTTCTATGGGAAAGGTCGGATTAGTTGTTGTATGGCAAAGGTAGAATTAGTAATTCTATGGGAAGGTCGGATTAGTTGTTCTATGGCAAAGGTAGGATTAGTTGTTCTATGGCAAAGGTAGGATTAGTTGTTCTATAGGAAAGGTCGGATGGTTGTTCTATGGGAAAGGTCGAATTTGTTATTCTATAGGATAGGTCGGATTATTGTTCTATAGGAAAGGTCGGATTGTTGTTCTATGGGAAAGGTAGGAATAGTTGTTTTATGGGAAAGGTCGGATTAGTTGTTCTATAGGAATAGTAGGATTAGCTGTTCTATATGAAAGGTCAGATTAGTTGTTCTATAGGAAAGGTCAGATTAGTTGTTGTATAGGAAGGTCGGAGTAGTTGTTAAATAGGAAAGGTCGGATTAGTTGTTCTAAAGGAAGGTCAGATTAGTTGTTATATAGGAAGGTCGGAGTAGTTGTTATATAGGAAAGGTCGGAGTAGTTGTTAAATAGGAAAGGTCGGATTAGTTGTTCTAAAGGAAGGTCAGATTAGTTGTTATATAGGAAGGTCGGAGTAGTTGTTATATAGGAAAGGTAGGATTAGTTGTTCTATGGGAAAGGTCAGATTAGTTATTCTATAGGAAAGGTCAGATTAGTTGTTCTATAGGAAAGATCAGATTAGTTGTTCTATAAAAGAGGTAGGATAAGTTGTTCTATAGGAAAGGTCGGATTGTTGTTCTATGACAAAGGTAGGATTAGTTGTTCTATAGGAAAGGTAGGATTAGTTGTTCTATGGAAAGGGTCGAATTAGTTGTTTTATGGGGAGGTCGGATAAGTTGTTCTATAGCAAAGGTAGGATTAGTTATTCTATGGGAAAGGTCGGATTAGTTGTTCTATAGGAAAGGTCGGATGGTTGTTCTATGGGAAAGGTAGGATTAGTTATTCTATGGGAAGGTCAGATTACTTGTTCTATAGGAAAGGTAGGATTAGTTGTTCTATAGGAAGGGTAGGATAAGTTGTTCTATAGGAAAGGTCGGACTGTTGTTCAATGGGAAAGGTAGGATAAGTTGTTTTATGGGAAGCTCGGATTAGTTGTTCTATGAGAAAGGTCGGATTAGTTGTTCTATGGGAATGGTCGAATTAGTTGTTCTATGGCAAAGGTAGAATTAGTGGTTCTATGGGAAGGTCGGATTAGTTGTTCTATGGCAAAGGTAGGATTAGTTTTTCTATGGCAAAGGTAGGATTAGTTGTTCTATAGGAAAGGTCGGATGGTTGTTCTATGGGAAAGGTCGGATTTGTTATTCTATAGGATAGGTCGGATTATTGTTCTATGGGAAAGGTAGGATAAGTTGTTCTGTGGGAATGGTCGGATTAGTTGTTCTATGGGAATTGTAGGATTAGTTGTTATATAGGAAAGGTCGGATTAGTTGTTCTTTGGGAAACGTAAGATTAGTTGTTCTATCTGCCGAAGACGGATGTGTGAGACCAAATGGTGCAAATATCGCAGTCAATCTGTAAATTAGCGACACAACGTATTCCGTTCTCCGGACTACATCCTGCTAAATGTAAAGCCCTGTTCAGGGCTTGGTATCAGGAAATTGAGATTAAACGCAGGATAAGAAGAAGTTGTTGTATAGGAAAGGTAGGATTAGTTGTTGTATAGGAAAGGTCAGATTTATTGTTATATAGGAAAGGTCAGATTAGTTGTTATATAGGAAAGGTCAGATTAGTTGTTATGTATGAAAGATCGGATTAGTTGTTCTATAGGAAAGGTCGGATTAGTTGTTCTATAGGAATAGTAGGATTAGCTGTTCTATATGAAAGGTCAGATTAGTTGTTCTATAGGAAAGGTCAGATTAGTTGTTATATAGGAAGGTCGGAGTAGTTGTTATATAGGAAAGGTCGGATTAGTTGTTCTAAAGGAAGGTCAGATTAGTTGTTATATAGGAAGGTCGGAGTAGTTGTTATATAGGAAAGGTAGGATTAGTTGTTCTATAGGAAAGGTCAGATTAGTTATTCTATAGGAAAGGTCAGATTAGTTGTTCTATAGGAAAGATCAGATTAGTTGTTCTATAGGAAAGGTCAGATTAGTTGTTCTATAAAAAAGGTAGGATAAGTTGTTCTATAGGAAAGGTCGGATTGTTGTTCTATGGGAAAGGTAGGATTAGTTGTTTTATGGGAAAGTCGGATTAGTTGTTCTATAGGAAAGGTCGGATTAGTTGTTCTATGGGAAGGTCGGATTAGTAGTTTCATGGGAAGGTTGATAAGTTGTTCTATGGCAAAGGTAGGATTAGTTATTCTATGGGAAAGATCGGATTAGTTGTTCTATAGGAAAATTCGGATGGTTGTTCTATAGGATTAGTTGTTTTATGGGAAGGGTAGGATTAGTTGTTTTATGGGAAAGGTCGGATTAGTTGTTCTATGAAAAGGGTCGAATTAGTTGTTTTATGGGAAGGTCGGATGGTTGTTCTATGAGAAAGGTAGGATTAGTTGTTTTATGGGAAGGGTAGGATTGGTTGTTCTATGGGAAAGGTCGGATTAGTTGTTCTATGGGAAGGGTCGAATTAGTTGTTGTATGGCAAAGGTAGAATTAGTAATTCTATGGGAAGGTCGGATTAGTTGTTCTATGGTAAAGGTAGGATTAGTTGTTCTATGGCAAAGGTAGGATTAGTTGTTCTATAGGAAAGGTCGGATGGTTGTTCTATGGGAAAGGTCGAATTTGTTATTCTATAGGATAGGTCGGATTATTGTTCTATAGGAAAGGTCGGATTGTTGTTCTATGGGAAAGGTAGGATTAGCTGTTCTATATGAAAGGTCAGATTAGTTGTTCTATAGGAAAGGTCAGATTAGTTGTTGTATAGGAAGGTCGGAGTAGTTGTTAAATAGGAAAGGTCGGATTAGTTGTTCTAAAGGAAGGTCAGATTAGTTGTTATATAGGAAGGTCGGAGTAGTTGTTATATAGGAAAGGTAGGATTAGTTGTTCTATGGGAAAGGTAAGATTAGTTATTCTATAGGAAAGGTCGGATTAGTTGTTCTATAGGAAAGGTCAGATGGTTGTTCTATGGGAAAGGTAGGATTAGTTATTCTATGGGAAGGTCGGATTACTTATTCTATAGGAAAGGTAGGATTAGTTGTTCTTTAGGAAGGGTAGGATAAGTTGTTCTATAGGAAAGGTCGGACTGTTGTTCAATGGGAAAGGTAGGATAAATTGTTTTATGGGAAGGTCGGATTAGTTGTTCTATAGGAAGGGTCGGATTAGTTGTTCTATGGGAAGGTCGGATTAGTAGTTTTATGAGAAGGTCGGATAAGTTGTTTTATAGCAAAGGTAGGATTAGTTATTCTATGGGAAAGGTCGGATTAGTTGTTCTATAGGAAAAGTCGGATGGTTGTTCTATGAGAAAGGTAGGATTAGTTGTTCTATGGGAAGGGTCGAATTAGTTGTTCTATGGCAAAGGTAGAATTAGTGGTTCTATGGGAAGGTCGGATTAGTTGTTCTATGGCAAAGGTAGGATTAGTTGTTCTATGGCAAAGGTAGGATTAGTTGTTCTATAGGAAAGGTTGGATGGTTGTTCTATGGGAAAGGTCGGATTTGTTATTCTATAGGATAGGTCGGATTATTGTTCTATGGGAAAGGTAGGATAAGTTGTTCTGTGGGAATGGTCGGATTAGTTATTCTATGAGAATTGTAGGATTAGTTGTCATATCGGAAAGGTCGGATTAGTTGTTCTTTAGGAAACGTAAGATTAGTTGTTCTATCTGCCGAAGACGGATGTGTGAGACCAAATGGTGCAAATATCGCAGTCAATCTGTAAATTAGCGACACAACGTATTCCGTTCTCCGGACTACATCCTGCTAAATGTAAAGCCCTGTTCAGGGCTTGGTATCAGGAAATTGAGAACAAACGCAGGATAAGAAGAAGTTGTTGTATAGGAAAGGTAGGATTAGTTGTTGTATAGGAAAGGTCATATTTATTGTTATATAGGAAAGGTCAGATTAGTTGTTATATAGGAAAGGTCAGATTAGTTGTTATGTATGAAAGATCGGATTAGTTGTTCTATAGGAAAGGTCGGATTAGTTGTTCTATAGGAATAGTAGGATTAGCTGTTCTATATGAAAGGTCAGATTAGTTGTTCTATAGGAAAGGTCAGATTAGTTGTTATATAGGAAGGTCGGAGTAGTTGTTATATAGGAAAGGTCGGATTAGTTGTTCTAAAGGAAGGTCAGATTAGTTGTTATATAGGAAGGTCGGAGTAGTTGTTATATAGGAAAGGTAGGATTAGTTGTTATATAGGAAAGGTAGGATTAGTTGTTCTATAGGAAAGGTCAGATTAGTTATTCTATAGGAAAGGTCAGATTAGTTGTTCTATAGGAACGATCAGATTAGTTGTTATATAGGAAGGTCGGAGTAGTTGTTATATAGGAAAGGTAGGATTAGTTGTTCTATGGGAAAGGTCAGATTAGTTATTCTATAGGAAAGGTCAGATTAGTTGTTCTATAGGAAAGATCAGATTAGTTGTTCTATAAAAAAGGTAGGATAAGTTGTTCTGTAGGAAAGGTCGGATTGTTGTTCTATGGGAAAGGTAGGATTAGTTGTTCTATAGGAAAGGTAGGATTAGTTGTTCTATGGAAAGGGTCGAATTAGTTGTTTTATGGGAAGGTCGGATTAGTTGTTCTATGGAAAGGGTCGAATTAGTTGTTTTATGGGGAGGTCGGATTAGTTGTTCTATAGGAAAGGTAAGATTTGTTGTTCTATAGGAAAGGTAGGATAAGTTGTTCTATAGGAAAGGTCGGATGGTTGTTCTATGGGAAAGGTAGGATTAGTTGTTTTATGGGAAGGTCGGATTAGTTGTTCTATAGGAAGGGTCGGATTAGTTGTTCTATGGGAAGGTCGGATTAGTAGTTTTATGAGAAGGTCGGATAAGTTGTTCTGTAGCAAAGGTAGGATTAGTTATTCTATGGGAAAGGTCGGATTAGTTGTTCTATAGGAAAGGTCGGATGGTTGTTCTATGGGAAAGGTAGGATTAGTTGTTCTATAGGAAGGGTAGGATAAGTTTTTCTATAGGAAAGGTCGGACTGTTGTTCAATGGGAAAGGTAGGATAAGTTGTTTTATGGGAAGGTCGGATTAGTTGTTCTATAGGAAGGGTCGGATTAGTTGTTCTATGGGAAGGTCGGATTATTAGTTTTATGCGAAGGTCGGATAAGTTGTTTTATAGCAAAGGTAGGATTAGTTATTCTATGGGAAAGGTCGGATTAGTTGTTCTATAGGAAAAGTCGGATGGTTGTTCTATGAGAAAGGTAGGATTAGTTGTTCTATGGGAAGGGTCGAATTAGTTGTTCCATGGCAAAGGTAGGATTAGTTGTTCTATAGGAAAGGTTGGATGGTTGTTCTATGGGAAAGGTCGGATTTGTTGTTCTATGGCAAAGGTAGGATTAGTTATTCTATAGGATAGGTCGGATTATTGTTCTATGGGAAAGGTAGGATAAGTTGTTCTGTGGGAAAGGTAGGATTAGTTGTTCTATGGGAATGGTAGGATTAGTTGTTATATAGGAAAGGTCGGATTAGTTGTTCTTTGGGAAACGTAAGATTAGTTGTTCTATCTGCCGAAGACGGATGTGTGAGACTAAATGGTGCAAATATCGCAGTCAATCTGTAAATTAGCGACACAACGTATTCCGTTCTCCGGACTACATCCTGCTACATGTAAAGCCCTGTTCAGGGCTTGGTATCAGGAAATTGAGAACAAACGCAGGATAAGAAGAAGTTGTTGTATAGGAAAGGTAGGATTAGTTGTTGTATAGGAAAGGTCAGATTTATTGTTATATAGGAAAGGTCAGATTAGTTGTTATATAGGAAAGGTCAGATTAGTTGTTGTATAGGAAAGGTCAGATTTATTGTTATATAGGAAAGGTCAGATTAGTTGTTATATAGGAAAGGTCAGATTAGTTGTTATGTATGAAAGATCGGATTAGTTGTTCTATAGGAAAGGTCGGATTAGTTGTTCTATAGGAATAGTAGGATTAGCTGTTCTATATGAAAGGTCAGATTAGTTGTTCTATAGGAAAGGTCAGATTAGTTGTTATATAGGAAGGTCGGAGTAGTTGTTATATAGGAAAGGTCGGATTAGTTGTTCTAAAGGAAGGTCAGATTAGTTGTTATTTAGGAAGGTCGGAGTAGTTGTTATATAGGAAAGGTAGGATTAGTTGTTCTATAGGAAAGGTCAGATTAGTTATTCTATAGGAAAGGTCAGATTAGTTGTTCTATAGGAAAGATCAGATTAGTTGTTCTATAGGAAAGGTCAGATTAGTTGTTCTATAAAAAAGGTAGGATAAGTTGTTCTATTGGAAAGGTCGGATTGTTGTTCTATGGGAAAGGTAGGATTAGTTGTTTTATGGGAAAGTCGGATTAGTATTTCTAAAGGAAAGGTCGGATTAGTTGTTCTATGGGAAGGTCGGATTAGTAGTTTCATGGGAAGGTCGGATAAGTTGTTCTATGGCAAAGGTAGGATTAGTTATTCTATGGGAAAGATCGGATTAGTTGTTCTATAGGAAAATTCGGATGGTTGTTCTATAGGATTAGTTGTTTTATGGGAAGGGTAGGATTAGTTGTTCTATGGGAAAGGTCGGATTAGTTGTTCTATGGAAAGGGTCGAATTAGTTGTTTTATGGGAAGGTCGGATGGTTGTTCTATGAGAAAGGTAGGATTAGTTGTTCTATAGGAAGGGTAGGATAAGTTTTTCTATAGGAAAGGTCGGACTGTTGTTCAATGGGAAAGGTAGGATAAGTTGTTTTATGGGAAGGTCGGATTAGTTGTTCTATAGGAAGGGTCGGATTAGTTGTTCTATGGGAAGGTCGGATTATTAGTTTTATGCGAAGGTCGGATAAGTTGTTTTATAGCAAAGGTAGGATTAGTTATTCTATGGGAAAGGTCGGATTAGTTGTTCTATAGGAAAAGTCGGATGGTTGTTCTATGAGAAAGGTAGGATTAGTTGTTCTATGGGAAGGGTCGAATTAGTTGTTCTATGGCAAAGGTAGGATTAGTTGTTCTATAGGAAAGGTTGGATGGTTGTTCTATGGGAAAGGTCGGATTTGTTATTCTATAGGATAGGTCGGATTATTGTTCTATGGGAAAGGTAGGATAAGTTGTTCTGTGGGAATGGTCGGATTAGTTGTTCTATGGCAAAGGTAGGATTAGTTATTCTATGGGAAAGATCGGATTAGTTGTTCTATAGGAAAATTCGGATGGTTGTTCTGTAGGATTAGTTGTTTTATGGGAAGGGTAGGATTAGTTGTTCTATGGGAAAGGTCGGATTAGTTGTTCTATGGAAAGGGTCGAATTAGTTGTTTTATGGGAAGGTCGGATGGTTGTTCTATGAGAAAGGTAGGATTAGTTGTTTTATGGGAAGGGTAGGATTGGTTGTTCTATGGGAAAGGTCGGATTAGTTGTTCTATGGGAAGGGTCGAATTAGTTGTTGTATGGCAAAGGTAGAATTAGTGGTTCTATGGGAAGGTCGGATTAGTAGTTATATAGGAAGGTCGGAGTAGTTGTTATATAGGAAGGTCAGAGTAGTTGTTCTATGGAAAGGTCGTATTAGTAGTTCATTCTGAAGGTCGGATTAGTTGTTCTATGGGAAGGTCGGATTAGTTGTTCTATTGTAAAGGTAGGATTAGTTGTTCTATAGGAAAGGTAGGATAAGTTGTTCTATAGGATAGGTCGGATGGTTGTTTTATGGGAAAGGTCGGATTTGTTATTCCATATTAAAGGTCGGATTATTGTTCTATGGGAAAGGTAGGATAAGTTGTTCTGTGGGAATGGTCTGATTAGTTGTTCTATGGGAAAGGTAGGATTAGTTGTTATATAGGAAAGGTCGGATTAGTAGTTCTTTGGGAAACGTAGGATTAGTTGTTCTATCTGCCGAAGACGGATGTGTGAGACCAAATGGTGCAAATATCGCAGTCAATCTGTAAACTAGGGACACAACGTATTCCGTTCTCCGGACTACATCCTGCTACATGTAAAGCCCTGTTCAGGGCTTGGTATCAGGAAATTGAGAACAAACGCAGGATAAGAAGAAGTTGTTGTATAGGAAAGGTAGGATTAGTTGTTGTATAGGAAAGGTCAGATTTATTGTTATATAGGAAAGGTCAGATTAGTTGTTATATAGGAAAGGTCAGATTAGTTGTTAGGTATGAAAGATCGGATTAGTTGTTCTATAGGAAAGGTCGGATTAGTTGTTCTATAGGAAAGGTCGGATTAGTTGTTCTATAGGAATAGTAGGATTAGTTGTTCTATATGAAAGGTCAGATTAGTTGTTCTATAGGAAATGTCAGATTAGTTGTTATATAGGAAGGTCGGAGTAGTTGTTATATAGGAAAGGTCAGATTAGTTGTTCTATAGGAAATGTCAGATTGATTGTTCTATAGGAAAGGTCAGATTAGTTGTTCTATAGGAAAGTCAGATTAGTTGTTCTATAGGAAAGGTCAGATTAGTTGTTCTATAGGAAAGTCAGATTAGTTGTTCTGTAGGAAAGGTCAGATTAATTGTTCTATAGGAAAGTCAGATTAGTTGTTCTATAGGAAAGGTCAGATTAGTCTTTCTATAGGAAAGGTCAGATTAGTTGTTCTATAGGAAAGGTCAGATTAGTTGTTCTATAGGAAAGTCAGATTAGTTGTTCTATAGGAAAGGTCAGATTAGTTGTTCTATAGGAAAGTCAGATTAGTTGTTCTATTGGAAAGGTCAGATTAGTTGTTCTATAGGAAAGGTCAGATTAGTTGTTCTATAGGAACAGTTTGAGAACTTAGACACTGTTCTCAGTACCCATCTGGAGATGATAAGAGCGACTGTAACCGGCTACCAGAGAATTATGGCACAGAGTGAATAACACAGCATCTGAAACTTCGAACAACAGCAGCAGAAACAACTCTTGTAGAACAGTCTCCCATTATTGTCTGATTTTCATTAGGTTTATTTTGTTCTTTGTCTACCCTCAGACCTAGTTTCAATGACTATTCGGTGAGCTTATTTATTTCATCTTGCATTTGTTTGTGGTTGTGAGACAGTTCGTCTTCAGCAAAGTCCAATAGCATCAAGTGTTTTCGCCAAAAGCCACTGAATTCCATTTTCGTATATAGAAGTGTTCTTCGTTATCCAGTCAGTAGCCAGCAGAAGAGAAATTGTGATAAGAGACATTCCTGTCTCACGCCAGTTCTTATCTCCTAGGACGGACTCCTAAACCTCTCCATTATGTAAAACTCTAAACATCATATTTATGTCCGTTTTCTAGATTATGTTAGTAAACCTGAAGGCCGTCCATGCTGACAAGATACTCTCAAACATCGAAATATGTTACCGGAACAGCTACAAAATCGTCATCGGCTTATCTGCCGGCACAGCGAAATAACGTAATGGAAGAGTCGTCCACGCGGTTTGATGGAAGTGAACAGATATTTCTCTTAGTGTAAGTAAGTACTGACACTCACAGCGGATATTTGGGGAAGCTCAGTATCAACAGAGAGTGCATGAAGGCAGTCTGAAGTGATGGGTTTTGTAAATCAGAAGTCGATGCCGCGTCTCCTTAGTTATTGTTCAAGATGAAATAGACTGCAGGATGCTAATTGTCCCCCGTCCGTAATACGGTAATGTTACAACAAAGTGGGTCACCGGCTAAATATAAATAAATAACAGGTTTTGCGGAGAATATTGTACATTTCGTCCGAAATATTCTTCCAAGCATCACTGCTTTTATTGCCTTTGGACTTATTATTGTTAAATGGGATGTTTGTGGGGGGTATAGTGACCAGTGATGTTACGCGTAGTTTGGCTGGCCGTTGAACTTTCTCCGTTCGTTCCTTCTAATCCCTATTTTGAAATAGCCGATAGGCGTGAGTGTCTGTGACTGAAACTTGCCTAGCTGGACATCAAACGATCTTATAGACCAGCAAGGTGGGCGCAGAGCATATGCTACCTTCGGGTAGGAAGTGTCCAAGATTTGAGGTTGTTTACATGGTCTTTTCTTGACCTATGTTGAAGGGGTATCTGGTCTGTTAGTTTGTTGATAGCGTTTCTTCTGTCCTGGTCTTCACACAGAGAAGGATCTGTGTCCTTGTCTGCTCTTGTCTTTCTTGGATCGTCTGACTGTTGGATCTGGACCTCTTGGTTGTGGTTATTGCCTTGTTTGAATGGCATGTTAGCTGTAATAAGGGCTGTTGTCTTTGTAATTGTGTATGTATGTTAGGCCTGAAACTACACCTGAATTGTTAGCTCTGATAAGCGCACTTGTCTGTGTAATCTTTGATGGCTGTTAGGCCTATAACTCAATCTGGCATGTTAGCTCTGATAAGCGCACTTGTCTTTGTAATCTTTAATGGCTGTTAGGCCTATAACTCAATCTGACATGTTAGCTCTGACAAGGGCTCTTGTCTTTGTAATCTTTGATGGCTGTTAGGCCTATAACTCAATCTCGCATGAAACTGGCCCTTGTACTTTACTGTTGTGTTTCTCACAAATCACGTGGCTGAGTGGGTCTTGCAACCCTCTATTTGTGTTGGTAGTTTGACTGAAGTGTTGCCCTGGATGGGGTGTGGTGACCAGTTACTTCTCTAGTGCCGATAGAGCCATGCATGCCTCGTGACATCGACGATCAATTATCGACATAATTATATATACTTTAAGCATCTCAGCACTTATCATCCCATCTATATTCGTATCCACCTCGCAACGTACTCGGAGATCTACATTCTCTCTCTTGTCCTCCATCCTCCCTCCCTTACTCTGGTCTCCATGCCGCGCCGTTTGGTCCCTATCTCCATGCCGTCGCTGTTTGGTCTCTTTCTCTGGTCTCCATGCCGTCGCTGTTTGGTCTCTTTCTCTAGTCTCCATGCCGTCGTTGTTTGGTCCCTATCTCCATGCCGTCGCTGTTTGGTCTCTTTCTCTGGTCTCCATGCCGTCGCTGTTTGGTCTCTTTCTCTAGTCTCCATGCCGTCGCTGTTTGGTCCCTATCTCCATGCCGTCGCTGTTTGGTCTCTTTCTCTGGACTCCATGCCGTCGCTGTTTGGTCTCTTTCTCTGGTCTCCATGCCGTCGCTGTTTGGTCCCTATCTCCATGCCGTCGCTGTTTGGTCTCTTTCTCTGGACTCCATGCCGTCGCTGTTTGGTATCTTTTCTTTGGTCTTAATGATGAAAAATGAGTGACCTATTTGTCTGAAAAATGGGGTTCCTCTTGGAACATAGAACTGCAACAGATGCCGAGCTTATTGTGGAACGTCTTCTTCTGCTCCTCGTTAGACATTCTTTGTCCTACCCACACTTCTTAGACTTAGATCCGAAGTTTCCTATAAAACATAAAAAAGATGGTCAAGGTCCTTATTTGATAAATTAGAAGCTAATAAAGATGAGATGTCACATGCCTGTTTGCTATGACATTATTCAACCAATCCTCGTATTAATGATCACACAACCCCAGGCCGACAATGTGGCCATAGACTCATGTTTAACCCTCAAGGATTATTTGGCTAAAGTCGAGCATTGTCGAGAAATAAGGCTCTAGCTGAGAGAACAACAGTGATGTTTAGAATCAGACGTGTGTCAGCGCGCGAGCAAAACTGTGATCTCTTGTGTTTATTCTTCACCAGTGTCTAGAGGAACTCACTGATCGTCAGAAGTCATGCCACCAACAACAGGATACTGGGGAGAGCTGACGGCAACCATAGACTGGTGCGAGGAGAATTATGTTGTCAGCTACTATGTCGCCGAGTTTTGTAAGTGTGTGGTAGGGGTAGTGTGTTGTAGTGTGTTGTTGTGTGATGTAAGTGTGTGGTAGAGGTAGTGTGTTGTTGTGTGCTGTAAGTGTGTGGTAGGGGTAGTGTGTTGTAGTGTGTTGTTGTGCGCTGTAAGTGTGTGGTAGGGGTAGTGTGTTGTTGTGTGCTGTAGGGGTAGTGTGTTGTTGTGTGCTGTAGGGGTAGTGTGTTGTTGTGTGCTGTAAGTGTAGTGTGTTGTTGTGTGCTGTACGTGTGTGGTAGGGGTAGTGTGTTGTTGTGTGCTGTAGGGGTAGTGTGTTGTTGTGTGCTGTAAGTGTGTGGTAGGGGTAGTGTGTTGTTGTGTGCTGTAGGGTAGTGTGTTGTTGTGTGCTGTAGGGGTAGTGTGTTGTTGTGTGCTGCAGGGGTAGTATGTTGTTGTGTGCTGTAGGGGTAGTGTGTTGTTGTGTGCTGTAGGGGTAGTGTGTTGTTGTGTGCTGTAAGTGTGTGGTAGGGGTAGTGTGTTGTTGTGTGCTGTAAGTGTGTAGTAGGGGTAGTGTGTTGTTGTGTGCTGTAGGGGTAGTGTATTGTTGTGTGCTGTAGAGGTAGTGTGTTGTTGTGTGCTGTAAGTGTGTGGTAGGGGTAGTGTGTTGTTGTATGCTGTAAGTGTGTGGTAGGGGTAGTGTGTTGTTGTGTGCTGTAAGTGTGTGGTAGGGGTAGTGTATTGTTGTGTGCTGTAGGGGTAGTGTATTGTTGCGTGCTGTAGGGGTAGTGTGTTGTGTGCTGTAAGTGTGTTTGGTAGGGGTAGTGTGTTGTTGTGTGCTGTATGGGTATTGTGTTGTTGTGTGCTGTAAGTGTGTGGTAGGGGTAGTGTGTTGTTGTGTGCTGTAGGGGTAGTGTATTGTTGTGTGCTGTAGAGGTAGTGTGTTGTTGTGTGCTGTAAGTGTGTGGTAGGGGTAGTGTGTTGTTGTGTGCTGTAAGTGTGTGGTAGGGGTAGTGTGTTGTTGTGTGCTGTAAGTGTGTGGTAGGGGTAGTGTATTGTTGTGTGCTGTGAGGGTAGTGTTGTGTGCTGTAGGGGTAGTGTGTTGTTGTGTGCTGTAAGTGTGTGGTAGGGGTAGTGTGTTGTTGTGTGCTGTATGGGTATTGTGTTGTTGTGTGCTGTAAGTGTGTGGTAGGGGTAGTGTGTTGTTGTGTGCTGTATGGGTAGTGTGTTGTTGTGTGCTGTAAGTGTGTGGTATGGTTAGTGTGTTGTTGTGTGCTGTAGGGGTAGTGTGTTGTTGTGTGCTGTATGGGTAGTGTGTTGTTCTGTGCTGTAAGTGTGTGGTAGGGGTAGTGTGTTGTAGTGTGTTGTTGTGTGCTGTAAGTGTGTGGTAGGGGTAGTGTGTTGTAGTGTGTTGTTGTCTACTGTAAGTGTGTGGTAGGGGTAGTGTGTTGTTGTGTGCTGTAAGAGTGTGGTAGGGGTAGTGTGTTGTTGTGTGCTGTAAGTGTGTGGTAGGGGTAGTGTGTTGTTGTGTGCTGTAAGTGTGTGGTAGGGGTAGTGTGTTGTTGTGTGTTGTAGGGCTAGTGTGTTATTGTGTACTGTAAGTGTGTGGTAGGGATAGTGTGTTAGTCAACGCCATATGATAAGGTTTGTGTGTAAGGAGATAATAAGAGAAATTAGGTCCTGGCAACCCAGTCATCTCCATAAGATAATGTTGGTGTATAAGAAGAGGAGAAATAAGGTCCTAGCAACCCATAAGTCTTTATACAACCCTCAAGACCTAAGTGGCGCTGCTACAAGAAGAATAAGTGGAGGTAGTGATCAGCTGATAAGTTATCGGGTTGGCTTCTACATGGGTAATGGCATGTTGATGGTTAACGACACGACAAGACGCATGACGACACGAGACAAGACGCATGACGACACGAGACAAGGCACATGATGACACGAGACAAGACTAATGACGACACAAGACAAGACGCATGATGACACTAGACAAGTCACATGACGACACGAGACAAGTCGCATGATGATACTAGACAAGGCACATGACGACACGAGACAAGACACATGACGACACTAGACAAGCACATGATGACACTAGACAAGGCACTTGATGACACTAGACAAGGCACATGATGACACTGGATAAGGCACATTATGACACTAGACAAGACACATGATGACACTAGACAAGATGCATGATGACACTAGACAAGGCACATGACGATACTAGACAAGTTGCATGATGACACTAGACAAAACGCATGACACTAGACAAGACGCATGATGACACAAGAAAAGACGCAAGACGACACTAGACAAGACATATGACGACACTAGACAAGGCACTTGACGACACCAGATAAGAAGCATGATGACACTAGACAAGGCACATGACGACACCGGACAAGATGCATGATGACACTAGACAAGAGGCATGATGACACTAGACAAGGCACATGACGACACTAGACAAGGCACATGACGACACTAGACAAGACGCATGACACTAGACAAGACACATGATGACACTAGACAAGACACATGATGACACTAGACAAGATGCATGATGACACTAGACAAGGCACATGACGACACCAGACAAAAAGCATGATCCCACTAGACAAGGCAATTGACGACACCAGACAAGACGCATGATGACACTAGACAAGGCCCATGACGACACTAGACAAGGCACATGACGACACTAGACAAGACACATGACGACACTAGACAAGACGCATGATGACACTAGACAAGACGCATGATGACACTAGACAAGACACATGACGACACTAGACAAGATGCATGATGACACTAGACAAGACACATGACGACACTAGACAAGACACGTTATGACACTAGACAAGGCACATAACGACACGAGACAAGACACATGACGACACTAGACAAGCACATGATGACACTAGACAAGGCACTTGATGACACTAGACAAGGCACATGATGACACTGGATAAGGCACATTATGACACTAGACAAGACACATGATGACACTAGACAAGATGCATGATGACACTAGACAAGGCACATGACGATACTAGACAAGTTGCATGATGACACTAGACAAAACGCATGACACTAGACAAGACGCATGATGACACAAGAAAAGACGCAAGACGACACTAGACAAGACATATGACGACACTAGACAAGGCACTTGACGACACTAGACAAGGCACTTGACGACACCAGATAAGAAGCATGATGACACTAGACAAGGCACATGACGACACCGGACAAGATGCATGATGACACTAGACAAGATGCATGATGACACTAGACAAGGCACATGACGACACTAGACAAGGCACATGACGACACTAGACAAGACGCATGACACTAGACAAGACACATGATGACACTAGACAAGACACATGATGACACTAGACAAGATGCATGATGACACTAGACAAGGCACATGACGACACCAGACAAAAAGCATGATCCCACTAGACAAGGCAATTGACGACACCAGACAAGACGCATGATGACACTAGACAAGGCCCATGACGACACTAGACAAGGCACATGACGACACTAGACAAGACACATGACGACACTAGACAAGACGCATGATGACACTAGACAAGACGCATGATGACACTAGACAAGACACATGACGACACTAGACAAGATGCATGATGACACTAGACAAGACACATGACGACACTAGACAAGACACGTTATGACACTAGACAAGGCACATAACGACACTAGACAAGACACATGATGACACTAGACAAGATGCTTGATGACACTAGACAAGGCACATGATGACACTATACAAGACGCACGATGACACTAGACAAGATGCTTGATGACACTAGACAAGACACATGATGATCCTAGACAAGTTGCATGATGATCCTAGACAAGTTGCATGATTCCACCAGAAAAGACACATGCTGACAATAGACAAGACGCATGATGACACTAGACAAGGCACATGACGACACTAGACAAGACACATGACGACACTAGACAAGACACATGATGATCCTAGACAAGTTGCATGATGACACTAGACAAGGCACATGACGACACTAGACAAGATGCATGATGACACTAGACAAGGCACATGATGACACTAGACAAGGCACATGATGACACTAGACAAGACACATGATGACACTAGACAAGGGACACGATGACAGTAGACAAGGCACATGATGACACTAGACAAGACACATGATGACACTAGACAAGATGCATGATGACACTAGACAAGATGCATGATGACACTAGACAAGATGCATGTTGACACTAGACAAGGCACATGACGACACCAGACAAGACGCATGATGACACTAGACAAGGCACATGATGACACTAGACAAGGCACATGACGACACTAGACAAGGCACATGACGACACTAGACAAGGCACATGACGACACCAGACAAGATGCGTGATGACACTGAACAAGATGCTTGATGGCACTAGACAAGATGCATGATGACACTAGACAAGGCACATGATGACACTAGACAAGACGCATGATGACACTAGACAAGGCACATGATGACACTAGACAAGACGCATGATGACACTAGACAAGACACATGATGACACTAGACAAGACACATGATGACACTAGACAAGATGCATGATGACACTAGACATGGCACATGACGATACTAGACAAGATGCATGATGACACTAGACAAGGCACATGATGACACTTGACAAGGCACATGAAGACACTAGACAAGGCATTTGACGACACCAGATAAGACGCATGACGACACTAGACAAGGCACATTACGACACCGGAAAAGACGCATGATGAAATTAGGCAAGGCACATGATGACACTAGACAAGGCACATGATGACACTAGACAAAGCACATGACGACACTAGACAAGGCACATGACGACACTAGAAAAGACGCATGATGACACTAGACAAGGCACATGACGACACTAGACAAGGCACATGACGACACCAGAAAAGACGCATGATGACACTAGACAAGGCACATGTTGACACTAGACAAGGCACATGACGACACCAGACAAGACGCATGATGACACTAGACAAGGCACATGACGACACTAGACAAGGTACTTGACGACACCAGATAAGAAGCATGATGACACTAGACAAGATACATGATGACACTAGATAAGGCACATGATGACACTAGACAAGGCACATGACGACACTAGACAAGGCACATGACGACACTAGACAAGATGCATGATGACACTAGACAAGGCACTTGACGACACCAGACAAGAAGCATGATGACACTAGACAAGGCACATGACGACACCAGACAAGATGCATGATGACACTAGACAAGATGCATGTTGACACTAGACAAGGCACATGACGACACCAGACAAGATGCATGATGACACTAGACAAGGCACATGACGACACCAGACAAGACGCATGATGACACTAGACAAGGCACATGACGACACTAAACAAGATGTATGTTGACACTAGACAAGACGCATGATGACACTAGACAAGACACATGATGACACTGAACAAGAAGAATTGGAACTGTATGTAGAAGAAGAAAAACCAGATATAATAGGGTTAACAGAATCATGGACATATGAGGAGATTGCAGATAGTGAACTTGAAATTGAGGGATATACAATGTTAAGGAAAGATAGGATAATTGGAGACAAGACTAAGGGAGGTGGCGTTTTATTATACTGTATAAATTCTGTTAATATAACGATCAAAGATTATTTATCATGTGGTAACAAAAATGAAAGTGTATGGGGAGAAATAGAAAGTGGGGGTGAAAAAACAGTGATTGGAGTGTGCTATAGATGTCCATCAAGTCAAAAAGAGGAAGATGAGGAGCTGATTAGTAGTATAGCAAAGGCAAGTAAAGGGAAATTATTATTAATGGGAGATTTCAACTATCCAGAAATAAAATGGGATATGGCAGAAGCACTTTTAGAGTCAAACCCTTTTGTTACGTGCATAACTGACAATTTTTTAATTCAACATGTAGAAGCAGCCACCAGAGGCAAAAACATACTCGACCTAGTTTTTACCACAGAGGAAAATATGATTGAAAACGTTACCGTTGGCGAACTGTTTGGCTCAAGTGACCATCAAATCATCCGTTGGGATCTTATTGCAGGGAAAGAAGTAAACATAAACACGCGAACATACGACTACTCTAAGGCAGATGTTAAGAGGATGAAAGAGGCAGCGAACCACATAATCTGGAAAGATATTATTGTAGGAACAGATGTTGAACAGGAGTGGGAAAGTTTTAAAACAGTTCTAGAAACGCTAAAAGAGGAATGTGTTCCATGTAGGGAGGTAAACCCCAAGCGTAAAAAGTGGATAACTAGATTTGTAGTGAAATGGAGAAGAGCAAAAAATAAAGCATGGCAAAAATATTTAGAGGCAGGTAAATCAAAAGAAACATATGTAAAATATTTGGACAAGCAGAATATATCTCAGAAAGCGAATAAAACAGCAAAAATAGACTTTGAAAAAAACTTGCTCAGAGGATCAAGACTGACAGTAAAAGCTTCTTCTCTTATGTTAGAAATAAACAAAGAACGAAAGACAAAGTAGGCCCTCTCATAGACAGTACAGGGAAAATAATAAGTGAGAATAGGGAGGCTGCTAATCTGCTCAATCAGTACTTTGGCACAGTCTTCACAAAGGAGGACTGCTCCGAGATCCCAGAGCCTATAGATATTTTTCAAAGAGACATGGATACAGCGGGATTAAGATCAATCTGTATTACAGAGGAAATGGTTTTTAAAAAATTGGAGGGGTTGAAAGTGAATAAATGTCCAGGTCAAGATGGTATTCACCCAAAATTGCTGTATGAAATTAGAAACTAACTAGCAAAACCATTGGCTATATTATGTTCTCAATCACTTACAAAAGGGATTGTTCCACGGGATTGGAACGATGCAGGAGTGATCCCCTTATTCAAAAAAGGCAAAAAATCAGATCCGGCAAATTATAGACCGGTGAGTTTAACGAGCATAGTCTGTAAATTGTTAGAGTCAATAATCAAAGAAAACATTGTAATGCATTTAGAAAAATTAATCTAATTAGAAATAGTCAGCATGGGTTTACTAGAGGGAGAACATGCTTAACAAATCTATTAGAATTCATGGAGGAGGTTACTAAAATCATAGATAAAGGGGAGCCAGTGGATGCTATTTATCTAGACTTTGCAAAGGCCTTTGATAGAGTACCTCATCAAAGATTATTTCGAAAGTTAAAATCACATGGAATAGGTGGCGAAGTTGCCAAATGGATTGAAAATTGGTTAACGGGAAGAAGGCATAGGGTGGGCATAAATAAGGAGTACTCTGAGTGGAGTGAAGTGAAAAGTGGTGTGCCACAGGGCTCGGTTTTGGGACCAATTTTGTTCTTGATATATATAAATGATTTGGACATTGATATGAGATCCATGATTGCAAAATTTGCTGATGACACAAAACTATGCAGTAGTGTCTCATCTAAAGCGGAAGTGGATATATTGATGTCGGATTTAGATAAAATTCGAGAATGGTCTGTAAGCTGGCAAATGGAGTTTAATGTAGATAAATGTACAGTCATCCACATGGGTAGATCCAATTTGGAACATAATTACAGAATGGGAGAAAACAATATTAGAAAGATAGATAAGGAAAGGGACCTAGGGGTTATAATAGATTATACAGGAAAGGTGAGTGAGCAAGTTAACGTAGCAGTGAAAAAGGCAAATGCAATGTTAGGTATGATAAAAAGAAATATTAAACATAGGAGCAAGGAAGTGATCGTCAAACTGTATAAAGCTTTAGTTAGGCCTAGATTGGAGTACTGTGTACAGGTGTGGAGTCCTTATCATAGAGGGGACATAAACATGCTAGAAAGAATACAAAAAAGAGCGACAAAGATGATAGTGGGATTCCAGAATTACAGTTATGAGGAACGACTCAGAAAAACCGGCCTACAGTGTCTCGAAGAGAGAAGAATTCGTGGTGACTTAATACAGGTTTATAAGATGATCAGAGGAATCGATAAATTAGACTATAACAAGTTTTTTAAAATACAGCCACCTACAATAACACGAGGGCATAGCTACAAGCTGATTAAAGAGAGGTCCAGGTTAGATATTAGGAAATATTTTTTTAGTCAGAGAGTGGTGTCTGCTTGGAATGCATTGCCAGGGGAGGTAGTGGAGGCAGGGACAGTTAATGCATTTAAGAATAAACTGGATGCGCATAGATTTTAGAGCAAGGTGATGTAAATGTAACTGGTTGTATACAGACTCTGCAGGGTCTTCTAAACCAGTATAAAGATGTTAAGTTAAGTGTTAAGTTAAGTTAAGTTAAGATGCTTGATGACACTAGACAAGATGCATGATGACACTAGACAAGGCACATGACGATACTAGACAAGATGCATGATGACACTAGACAAGGCACATGACAACACTAGACAAGGCACATGACGACACTAGACAAGGCACATGACGACACTAGACAAGACACATGATGACACTAAACAAGATGCTTGATGACACTAGACACGATGCATGATGAAAATAGACAAGGCACATGACGATACTAGACAAGATGAATGACGACACTAGACAAGGCACATGACGACACTAGAAAGGGCACATGACGACACTAGACAAGATGCATGATGACACTAGTTAAGGCACATGACGATACTAGACAAGATGTATGACGACACTAGACAAGGCACATGACGACACTAGAAAAGGCACATGATGACACTAGACAAGACACATGATGACACTAGACAAGGCACATGACGACACTAGACAAGGCACATGACGACACTAGACAAGACACATGATGACACTAGACAAGGCACATGACGACACTAGACAAGACACATGATGACACTAGACAAGACGCATGACGACACTAGACAAGATGCTTGATGACACTAGACAAGATGCATGATGAAACTAGACAAGGCACATGATGATACTAGACAAGGCACATGACGACACTAGACATGATGCATGATGACACTAGACAAGGCACATGACGACACTAGACAAGGCACATGACGACACTAGACAAGGCACACGATGACACTAGACAAGACACATGACGACACTAGACAAGACACATGATGACACTAGACAAGATGTATGATGACACTAGACAAGACACATGACGATACTAGACAAGCTGTATGACGACATTAGACAAGGCACATGACGACACTAGACAAGGCACATGACGACACTAGACAAGATGCATGATGACACTAGACAAGGCACATGCCGATACTAGACAAGATGTATGACGACACTAGACAAGGCACATGACGACACTTGACAAGGCACATGACGATACTAGACAAGGCACATGATGATACTAGACAAGACACATGATGACACTAGACAAGATGCATGATGACACTAGACAAGGCACATGACGACACTAGAAAAGGCACATGATGACACTAGACAAGATGAATGATGACACTAGATAAGGCACATGACGACACTAGACTGGCACATGACGATACTAGACAAGGCACATGACGACACTAGACAAGGTACATGACGACACTAGACAAGACGCATGATGAGACACGAGACAAGACACGTGATGAGACACGAGACAAGACACGTGATGAGACACGAGACAAGACGCATGATGAGACACGAGACAGGACGCATGATGACACTAGACAAGACGCATGACGAAGACCACAATGCTCTTCTATTTGTAGGGAACACCTTGTCCAATTTCGTCATCATATTCTCTCCCCTGGTTATGGTCATCTTGGGCCTGAGGCAGAAACATGAGTACAGGTTCGTCTGTACGTTCGGCTCTATGACAGGTAGGTCACATGTGAAGGGGGTGGAGGTGAAAGGGGGGCAGGGTAGGTCAAATGTGGGATCAAGACGCTGAGCAGTGAAATAGCTGCAGCGGTCAACAAACCAAAGCCGACTGCTAGGGTCAGGGTTAGCGAACCAAAGCTGACTGCTAGGGTCAGGGTTAGCGAACCAGAGCTGACTGCTATGGTCAGGGTTAGCGAACCAGAGCTGACTGCTAGGGTCAGGGTTAGCGAACCAGAGCTGACTGCTAGGGTCAGGGTTAGCGAACCAAAGCTGACTGCTAGGGTCAGGGTTAGCGAACCAAAGCTGACTGCTAGGGTCAGGGTTAGCGAACCTAAGCTGCCTGTCAGGGTTAGCGAACCAAAGCTGACTGCTAGGGTCAGGGTATAGCGAACTAAAGCTGACTGTCAGGGTCAGCGAACCAGAGCTGACTGCTAGGGTCAGAGTTAGCGAACCAAAGCTGACTGCTAGGGTCAGGGTTAGCGAACCAAAGGTGACAGCTAAGATCAGGGTTAGTGAGCCAAAGGTGACAGCTAGGGTCAGGGTTAGCGAACCAAAGGTGACAGCTAGGGTCAGGGTTAGCGAACCAAAGCTGACTGCTAGGGTCAGGGTTAGCGAACCAAAGCTGACTGCTAGGCTCAAGGTTAGCGAACCAAAGTTGACTGCTAGGCTCAGGGTTAGCGAACCAAAGCTGATTGCTAGGCTCAGGGTTAGCGAACAAAAGCTGACTGCTAGGCTCAGGGTTAGCGAACCAAAGCCGACTGCTAGGGTCAGGGTTAGCGAACCAAAGCCGACTGCTAGGGTCAGGGTTAGCGAACCAAAGGTGACAGCTAGGCTCAGGGTTAGCGAACCAAAGGTAACAGCTAGGATCAGGGTTAGCGAACCAAAGGTGACAGCTAGGGTCAGGGCTAGTGAACCAGAGCTGCTAAGACCCTTCTCCACCTCCACGAGGTGATCCACCAGGCGATGACAGACTGCCTGATGAGAAGAGATCAAAGATGGAAGGCTGACCCAGAACCCAAAAAGGGCACACTGAAGTTGGACTGAAAGGTGCAAATATCGTAGTCAAGCTGTAAACTATGACATAACGTATTCCGTTTTCCAGACAACATCCTGTTACTTGCAAAGTTCTTGACCAGGATGATCAATGACAGGTTGTTGTATCTTTCCTCACATTCCGAGTGAGCTGACGACGGTAGACGTCGGTCCTCCAGGGGGTTGTGCTATACTTGGCTTCATCTGCGTGACACTCACTACTACGGAGATCACGTCCATTCACATCTCCTCAGCCAGACTGCCTTGAAAACAGACTGTTTCCAGAGAACGGTACATGGAGGAGATATTGTGTTCTTGGTCAGTATGTTGTGCCTGACCTAGAGGCGATGTCTTGGTCAGTATGTTGTGCCTGACCCAGAGGCGACGACCTGGTCAATATGTTGTGCCTGACCCAGAGGCGATGTCGTGGTCGGTATGTTGTGCCTGACCTTGACGCGACGTCCTGGTCAGTATGGTGTGACTGACCCTGACGCGACGTCCTGGTCAGTATGTTGTGCCTGACCCAGAGGCGATGTCGTGGTCAGCATGTTGTGCCTGACCCAGAGGCGATGTCGTTTTCAGTATGTTGTGCCTGACCCAGAGGCGACGTCCTGGTCAGTATGTTGTGTCTGACCCTGACGCGATGTCCTGGTCAGTATGTTGGGCAGACCCTGACGCGACGTCCTGGTCAGTATGTTGTGCCTGACGCGACGTCCTGGTTAGTATGTTGGGCAGACTCTGACGCGACGTCCTGGTTAGTATGTTATGCCTGACCCTGACGCGACGTCCTGGTCAGTATGTTGTGCCTGACCCTGACGCGACGTCCTGGTCAGTATGTTGTACCTAACCCTGACGCGACGTCCTGGTCAGTATGTGGTGCCTGACCTAGGTGTCAAGTGTGGTGTGCAGTAATTGTTTGAGAGTATGCCCTGAAAGCCAGGGCGTGCCGAGGGTGTTCGGCTTCAGTCACACGTGTAAGATAGATTGTCCTAGCTCTGTTTTAGTGGTAGCGAGAGCTGCTCACGCTGTGACATCATTTAAAGAAGTTGCGCAACGAAAAAGCTTCAGTAGCTGAGTGGTGTGGTGGAGTGGTGTGGTGGAGTGGTGTGGTGGAGTGGTGTGGTGGAGGGGTGTGGTGGAGGGGTGTGGTGGAGTGGTGTGGTGGAGGGGTGTGGTGTGGTGGAGGGGTGTGGTGGAGGGGTGTGGTGGAGGGGTGTGGTGGAGGGGTGGGGTGGAGTGGTGTGGTGGAGTGGTGTGATGGAGGGGTGTGGTGGAGTGGTGTTGTGAAGTGGTGTAGGGGTGTGGTGGAATGGTGGAGGGGTGTGGTGGAGTGGTGTGATGGAGGGGTGTGGTGGAGTGGTGTGGTGGAGGGGTGTGGTGGAGGGGTGGGGTGGAGGGGTGTGGTGGAGGGGTGTGGTGGAGTGGTGTGGTGGAGGGGTGTGATGGAGGGGTGTGGTGGAGTGGTGTTGTGAAGTGGTGTAGGGGTGTGGTGGAATGGTGGAGGGGTGTGGTGGAGTGGTGTGATGGAGGGGTGTGGTGGAGTGGTGTGGTGGAGGGGTGTGGTGGAGGGGTGGGGTGGAGGGGTGTGGTGGAGGGGTGTGGTGGAGTGGTGTGGTGGAGGGGTGTGATGGAGGGGTGTGGTGGAGGGGTGTGGTGGAGGGGTGTGTTGGAGGGGTGTGGTGGAGTGGTGTTGTGAAGTGGTGTAGGGGTGTGGTGGAATGGTGGAGGGGTGTGGTGGAGTGGTGTGGTGGAGGGGTGTGGTGGAGGGGTGTGGTGAAGTGGTGTAGGGGTGTGGTGGAGTGGTGTGGTGGAGTGGTGTGGTGTAGGGGTGTGGTGGAGTGGTATGGTGGAGGGGTGTGGTGGAGTGGTGTGGTGAAGTGTTGTGGTAGAGTGTTGTGGTGAAGGGGTGTGGTGGAGTGGTGTAGTGGAGTGGTGTGGTGGAGGGGTGTGGTGGAGTGGTGTGGTGTAGGGGTGTGGTGGAATGGTGGAGTGGTATGGTGGAGGGGTGTGGTGAAGTGTTGTGGTAGAGTGTTGTGGTGAAGGGGTGTGGTGGAGTGGTGTAGTGGAGTGGTGTGGTGGAGGGGTGTGGTGGAGTGGTGTGGTGAAGTGGTGTGGTGAAGGGGTGTGGTGGAGTGGTGTAGTGGAGTGGTGTGGTGGAGGGGTGTGGTGGAGTGGTGTGGTGAAGTGGTGTAGGGGTGTGGTGGAATGGTGGAGTGGTATGGTGTAGTGGTGTGGTGGAGTGGTGTGGTGAAGTATTGTGGTGGAGGAGTGTGGTGGAGGGGTGTGGTGTAGGGGTGTGGTGGAATGGTGGAGTGGTATGGTGGAGTGGTGTGGTAGAGTGGTGTGGTGGAGGGGTGAAGTGTTGTGGTGGAGTGGTGTGGTGGAGTGGTATGGTAGAGTAGTGTGGTGGAGTGGTGTGGTAGAGTAGTGTGGTGGAGTGGTGTGGTAGAGTAGTGTGGTGGAGGGGTGTAGTGGTGTGGTGAAGTGTTGTGGTGGAGGGGTATGGTGGAGGGGTGTGGGGAGGGGAGTGGTATAGTAGAATGGCGTAGTAGAGAAACCTCTTGTCACGGTAAAGGCACTACGTTCGATCCTCATCAAGGACAAGCGCCAGCTGACCCAGCTATAAATTGGTACCTGACTGGCTTTTGACAAAATGATTTAGAAACCGTTCCACTGAGGTCTAGTTAAATTAAGTCTCTTTATCCCTGACAGCAGTGGGACTAATGTTACGTGAATAACCTGCTCCCAACACAAAATTGACCCCATCACAAAATTGACCCCAACACAAACCTGATCCCAATCCAAACTTGACCCCAACACAAACTTGCTAAAAACACAAACTTGATCCCAACCCAAACTTGACCCCAACACAAACTTGCTAAAACACAAACTTGACCCCATCACAAACTTGACCCCAATACACACTTGATCCTAACACAAACTTGACCCCAACACAAACTTGCTCACAAGTGGTGTTTATATTGTTTGTATGTTAGATTGACTTTGTGTTTATGTAATTTGCCTTGATGCTCAGTGGAATTGGTGTTGTTCTGGCTGCTGTAATCTGATTATCAACTGACATATCACCCCATTCATGTTTTCACATTGTACAGTTGTTGGTATCGGATCCATGTTTTTCCACATGACACTTCAGTATAACATGCAGGTGAGTTTTCATGTTGTAGTCAGTATGTGCAGTCTTCACTAATAATGTCGTTTGACCCTGGTTCTTGTTACCATTTGTCTTTGTGTACCAAACCTCCTCAACCCATCTAGCTAATCTGGACTGTGATCGTTTGTTATTGATACGTATAGCAGACTTATAGCAGACGTATAGCAGACGAATAGCAGACGTATCTCCCTTAGACCTAATTACTTCCCCTCCCACATACACATAACTGCATATTCAAGATGAAAGCCTATTTCTCCAAAAATATAAAATACAAATGTTTATTTCTTTGACTTGATAGGATCACATCAATGAAGTCTAAGCCTTGATTATCTAAACTTTCTTATCAGGGTGTGTTGGCATCTAGCCGGATGTTTCCCTGTACTCTAAACCTGCTTCTATCGCTGGTCAATTGTAGTTTAATGATATCCCTAACAATATCATCTATTTAACTAAGTCATTGGTTTTTGCGTCTGGTCTTGTGTAGCGTGTCTGACCTCTAACTATATGACAGCTTCCACTTTCCCAGTTTTCTGGGGAATAAAAATATCAAATTTATGCTATGGGATGCGATCGCTGGTGTCGCCTACACATTTTTCTGACAAGAAAGTGGCCGAGACACATTTACGACAAATACTACTGGAGACAGTCAATAAGGGTCGTCCAAAGACAATTTAGTGCAAACCTTCACCGAATTTCTTACTCCACAAGTATTATCAGACTTCTCTCCGAAGAACAAAACTCATAAAGTAATCCCTGCCAATTATATATATATATTTTTTTTTTTGTGAACATTTTTTAAAATTTCCTTTTGTTTTCTTTTTTCTTTCATTTTTTTCCTGCGAAAACTGAAAAACTTGGTATTGTCTTATTTATCATCTCTATTGCTTAATTTATAAACCTGTATTTCCACCTCAAATTCTTCACTGTTCTAGACACTGCTATAAGTACAACGGGTAAGCTTTCCTGCCAAATCTTATCTGCAATCTATAGAACATCCCATTTTATCTTCCTCCTTAAACTCCGCCTACTTTCATGGCTGTTCCTAAGCACTAAACACATGGTCCTAAACTCTCCACTGCATGAACAATTTGTATGACATCTTTCGTGGCCGGACCATTAATACGCCAGAGCTCCATTTCTGTATTCCCCTTTCCCTCACAAACACCCACAGCCACATTTACCCGAACACCTCGCAACTACAGCCACTCGTGGATCTGCTGTTGCTAATTTACCAACTATCCTTCTGGCATATGTTGCTAATTTACCAACTATCTTCTGGCATATGTTGCTAATTTACCAACTATCCTTCTGGCATATGTTGCTAATTTACCAACTATCCTTCTGGCATATGTTGCTAATTTACCAACTATCTTCTGGCATATGTTGCTAATTTACCAACTTTCCTTCTGGCATATGTTGCTAATTTACCAACTATCTTCTGGCATATGTTGCTAATTTACCAACTTTCCTTCTGGCATATGTTGCTAATTTACCAACTTTCCTTCTGGCATATGTTGCTAATTTACCAACTATACTTCTGGCATATGTTGCTAATTTACCAACTATACTTCTGGCATATGTTGCTAATTTACCAACTTTACTTCTGGCATATGTTGCTAATTTACCAACTTTCCTTCTGGCATATGTTGCTAATTTACCAACTTTCCTTCTGGCATATGTTGCTAATTTACCAACTTTCCTTCTGACATATGTTGCTAATTTACCAACTTTCCTTCTGGCATATGTTGCTAATTTACCAACTATACTTCTGACATATGTTGCTAATTTACCAACTATACTTCTGACATATGCTTTTCGTCACAATTATAACTAAACGTCTTAGGATTATTTCCAAGTTTAACGTCCAAGATTTATAACAAACGTATTAAACTATGGATAATAAGAGTCGATAACAAACGTAATATAGAAGATACACGTAATTCTGACCGTTACCTAGCCAACTTGACATGATTTCAGACAATGAAGTTACATTTAAGAAACAGACTGATTGTATTCGAAATAACCAATAACTGTAACCTCTGTCTGAACCTTGAATCAGTCTGGATTTCTCCCCATCTCCTTGCTTTCCACCAAGGTACAAAGCTTGCAATGATCTCCTTTGCTCGGGATCTGGTTGAGATCCTGTGATCATGTAGAGATCCCTGAGGGATCCCTGACCTTGTCATATCTGTTTCGATTATAATATTATGGCCTTGGTTTGTACATGACTGTGAGACATTCATGTCGATAACTCCAACAGTCATGTATGTGACTGAGACATTCATGTCGAAAACTCCAACACAGTCATGTATGTGATTGAGAAATTCATGTCGATAACTCCAACACAGTCATGTATGTGACTTAAACATTCATGTCGATAACTCCAACACAGTCATGTATGTGGCTGAGACTTTCATGTCGATAACTCCAACACAGTCATGTACGTGACTGTGTCAGACATCCGCACATACCACTCTTTAATAACACTCTACTCAGAAACACATTGGATGATCCTCTGATTAGTAGAACTTTTGACATCTGTACCGTCTGAGTCCGCTACTGTTTGGGTGGTTGGGGACAGGTAAGGATGGCCCAGGTGTGTACCGTCTGAGTCCGCTACTGTTTGGGTGGTTGGGGACAGGTAAGGATGGCCCAGGTGTGTACCGTCTGAGTCCCCTACTGTTTGGGTGGTTGGGGACAGGTAAGGATGGCCCAGGTGTGTACCGTCTGAGTCCCCTACTGTTTGGGTGGTTGGGGACAGGTAAGGATGGCCCAGGTGTGTACCGTCTGAGTCCGCTACTGTTTGGGTGGTTGGGGACAGGTAAGGATGGCCCAGGTGTGTACCGTCTGAGTCCCCTACTGTTTGGGTGGTTGGGGACAGGTAAGGATGGCCCAGGTGTGTACTGTCTAAGTCCTCTACCGGTTGGTTGGTTGTATCTCTCTCTGTTTTTCTTTTCTGTCTCTCTCTGTATATATATATATATATATATATATATATATATATATATATATATATCTGTATCACTCTCGCTTTGTTGCTCTCTCTCTGTATCTCTCTATATCTGTATCTCGCTCTGTTTCTCTCTCTCTCTCTCTCTCTCTCTGTGTTTCTCTCTCTCTGCCTGCATCTTTCTCTCTGTATCTCTCTCTGTATCTCTCTCTGTATCTCTCTATGTCTGTATCTCTCTCTGTATCTCTCTCTCGCTCTGTCTGTATCTCTCTATGTCTCTCTCTCTATCACTCTCTGTCTCCCTCTCTCTCTTTCTCTCTCTCTCTCTCTCTGTAAGTCTGTAAATCCTCCTATCGCTACCACCCGAGAGACGTGTAAGCGATGACTAAAACCTTCTAATGAGATGTTTCTTGTTGTTTCAGTTGATGGACGAGCTACCGATGGTGTGGACAAGTTCATGTTTCATCTACGCTTGGTGAGTCACGTGTGCTTCTCTTTGTCAACTGGCTGTATCAGCGTGTTGTGTTTCTCTTTGTGAACTATCTGTATCAGTGTAGCGTGTTTCTCTTTGTGAACTGTTGGTATCAGTGTAGCATGTTTCTCTTTGTGAACTGTCTGTATCAGTATATCATGTTTGTCTTTGTCAACTGTCTGTATTTGTGTAGCGTTCTCTTTGTGAACTGTCTGTATCAGTATAGTATGTTTGTCTTTGTCAACTGTCTGTATCAGTGTAGCGTGTTTCTCTTTGTGAACTGTCTGTATCAGTGTAGCGTGTTTCTCTTTGTGAACTGTCTGTATCAGTGTAGCGTGTTTCTCTTTGTGAACTGTCTGTATCAGTGTTGCATGTTTTTCTTTGTCAGCTGTCTTTATCAGTATAGCGTGTTTCTCTTTGTGAACTGTCTGTATCAGTGTAGCATGTTTGTCTTTGTGAACTGCCTGTATCAGTGTAGCGTGTTTCTCTTTGTGAACTATCTATATCAGTGTAGCATGTTTGTCTTTGCTAACTGTCTGTATCAGTGTATCGTGTTTCTCTTTGTGAACTGTCTGTATCAGGATAGCATGTTTGTTTGTCAACTGTTTGATAACCGTGCTGGACCTTGACACGCCAGGTGGTTTCAGCCATTTTCTGCAAACATGGATCGTTGCTCCTCTTTGGTGCATGGCAATAGTGAGCGGTCATCTTTTAATTGTAATTATGACGTCATGTTATTTGTCTGCACCGTGATGGCACGCGCAGGACACTTTTGACATCCCGAGCAACCATATTAAAAAGTTACAGTACACAGACATGGTTGTTCTCATTTATAAGATTTCTGTTGGAAGGCCCTTCCTAGAAATATGTTTAGATTTGTGACCATATCTCTTCATTTATTGGAGCGTTGACTTGGATATATTCTCTCTCAGTATCTCTTCACTTATTGGAGCGTTGACTTGGATATATTCTCTCTCAATATCTCTTCACTTATTGGAGCGTTGACTTGTATATATTCTGTCTCAGTATTTCTTTCTTACTTTGACATTCTCTTGTTGAGTGAGTGGACGAGAGTGGTTAGGTGGGTGGATGGGTCGGTGGTTGAGTGGGTAGTTGAATGAGTGGATGGGTGGGTAGTTGAGTAAGTAGACGAGTGAGTGAACAAGGGAAACCAATCAATGCCTTTCTGTTAGATAATGACACACGGAGCCGATATAATTGAGTTGTTGGTGCACTGACCTCCCAGCAAAGCGATCGGAGTTCGGTCCCCAATTGGGGCGAGGTTTATGCAATCGCAAATATGCTCGTGGTGTAGATCCAGCTTCAAAAATTGGGTTCTAGAACAATGTGAGAAATTAAAGGCGGCCGGCGTGACGGTGTCCACATGGTCCCTAGCTCGTGCCGTTGGTCAAATCAAATATGAGCCTAACACCACATTCCCAATATGCCAGACTAGCATGTTAGCGAGATCTTTGCTTTAGATGGTGCAACATGGCCGGATGTTCAGGCATCCACAGACTGGATGTTCAGGCATCCATAGACTGAATGTTCAGGCATCCACAGACTGAATGTTCAGGCATCCATAGACTGGCGTGTTAGCGGGATCTTTGCTTTAGATAGTGCAACATGGCCGGATGTTCAAGCATCCACAGCCTGGACGTTCAAGGATCCACAGCCAGTTCAAGGATCCACAGCCTGGATGTTCAGGGATCTACAGACTGGATGTTCAGGGATCCACAGCCTGGATGTTCAGGGATCTACAGCCTGGATGTTCAGGGATCTACAGACTGGATGTTCAGGCACCCACAGACTGGATGTTCAGGCATCCACAGACTGGATGTTCAGGCCCCGACAGCCTGGATGTTCAGGCATCCACAGACTGGATGTTCAGGCATCCACAGATTGGATGTTCAGGCATCCACAGACTGGATGTTCAGGCACCGACAGCCTGGATGTTCAGGCACCCACAGACTAGATGTTCAGGCATCCACAGACTGGATGTTCGGGCACCCACAGACTGGATGTTCAGGCACCCACAGATTGGATGTTCAGGCACCCACAGCTTGAAATTAATCATGTGTCGACCCGGTAGAGAGGCCGGAGTGTGAACAGCAGATTAGAAACAGTAACCATCAATAGATATATATATCTTCTCCTCCTTCTTTTGCGTTCGTTCTCAAACTCCCGCTCAAAAGCACTTTGTAAGTAGCAGGATGTAGTCTGGAGAACGGAATGCGTTGTGTGATAGTTTACAGCATGACTGCGATATTTGCACCTTCCCGTCTGAGACATCCGACTTTAACAGGCATATTTGGATACCAGGTTAGCCTTCTCTATATATACACTTACTTGGACCCTGGAATCCAATAAGGCACGTGGCGGTGTCTCTAAGACCAATTGTGTGGAGGCAGGTCTTGAGTCCCGTTCTTTGTCTGAAGATCTTTGTCTGCCCATCTCTGCCAAATCTTGTTTTTACTGTTATTTTCTGGCTTGTATTCTTTGTGCTGGTCTCTCCATTCTGTCCTCATGGATTGTTGGATGAGTGTCTTTGCTTCTTTATAGTTCAGTGACATAATAGCACATCACATCTCATAGAATCACATCTCATCTCATCACATCTCATCACATCTCATCACATCTTATCACATCACATCACATCATATCTCATCACATCTCATCACATCACATCTCATAGAATCACATCTCATCACATGACATCACTTGACATCACATCACATCACACATGATATCACATCACACCACATGATATGACATCACACCATACCACACCACATGACATGACATGGCATCACATCACATGGCATTACATCAGATGACATGACATCACATTACATAACATCACATGACATCACATACCACTTGCTATGATGACACTAAAGTGCACATATTTTTGTCCATCTCTGCCAGTTTGATGATGAAAAGCAAATTTAATGAAGACAACAGACCACTGACACTATTTATGTTTGCCCTCAGTGTATCCATCACTGTGGTAAGTCTGTTTGCCCTCAGTGTATACATGACTGGAGTAAGCCTGTTTGCCCTCAGTGTGTCCATGACTGATAAGCCTGTTTGCCCTAGTGTAGCCATATCTGTAGTAAGCATGTTTGCCCTCAGTGTATCCATGGCTGTGATAAGCCTGTTTGCTCTCAGTGTATCAATCACGGTGGTAAGCCTGTTTGGCCTCAGTGTATCCATGACTGATAAGCCTGTTTCTCCTCAGTGTATCCATGACTGATAAGCCTGTTTGCCCTCAGTGTATCAATCACGGTGGTAAGCCTGTTTGGCCTCAGTGTATCCATGACTGATAAGCCTGTTTGTCCTCAGTGTATCCATGACTGATAAGCTTGTTTGCCCTCAGTGTATCCATGACTGATAAGCATGTTTGCCCTCAGTGTAGCCATGACTGTGGTAAGCCTGTTTGGCCTCAGTGTATCCATGACTGATAAGCATGTTTGCCCTCAGTGTAGCCATGACTGTGGTAAGCCTGTTTGGCCTCAGTGTATCCATGACTGATACGTCTGTTTGCCCTAGTGTAGCCATGACTGATAAGCTTGTTTGCCCTCAGTGTATCCATGACTGATAAGCATGTTTGCCCTCAGTGTAGCCATGACTGTGGTAAGCCTGTTTGCCCTCAGTGTATCCATGACTGATACTTCTGTTTGCCCTAGTGTAGCCATATTTGTGGTAAGCCTGTTTGCCCTCGGTGTAGCCATGACTGTGGTAAGCCTGTTTGCCCTCAGTATATCCATGATTGTGGTAAACCTGTTTGCCCTCAGTGTAGCCATATCTGTGGTAAGCCTGTTTGCCCTCAGTGTAGCCATGACTGTGGTAAGCCTGTTTGCCCTCAGTATATCCATGATTGTGGTAAACCTGTTTGCCATCAGTGTAGCCATGACTGTGTAACCTCACATTTCCGTCTATCATCGTCATCCTTATCATCAACTTGACAAGAACTTCCAGAATGGTGCCGATGTTTGAGCTGTAGATCAAGGAGAAGAGGATGTGTGAAAACAGGGCCTGAAATGGGAAAAAGAGTAGTAGCACTGCAACCTGCCAAACATGTTGTAACAGGTGACTAAAGAGAGATGGGCATGGAGCTGACTATCCCACTATGTAGAAAGTCGTCAGAAAAGGAGATAAGACATCTACATCCCCAGGGGTAGACGAGTCCTGATTTTTTTCTTTTAGTCGCTCCTTCATCTATTCCTGGAGGTATAGAGGCCTCCTTTTAGTTATTCCTTCATCTATTCATGGAGGTGTAGAGGCCTCCTTTTAGTTGTTACTTCATCTATTCATGGAGGTGTAGAGGCCTCCTTTTAGTTGCTCCTTCATCTATTCCTGGAGGTGTAGAGGTCTCCTTTTAGAATCTACTTGCAATTGACCGTACAGACAGACACGTGGTGACCGGTGCCGCTGCATATTTTTGTGTGCCTCATGCAGACAATTATTGGGTAAGAATGTTCTTACATTTAGAATGTGTGCCCGTAGAGGGGCTAGCAGCCTCATCTGTCCAACCATCAAGGGCCAGCAGCCTGATCTGTCCAACCATCAAGAACCAGCAGCCTGATCTGTCCAACCATCAAGGGCTAGCCTGATCTGTCCAACCATGAAGGACTAGCCTGATCTGTCCGACCATCAAGGGCTAGCCTGATCTGTCCAACCATCAAGGACTAGCCTGATCTGTCCAACCATCAAGGACTAGCCTGATCTGTCTGACCATCAAGGGCCAGCAGCCTGATCTGTCCAACCATCAAGGGCCAGCAGCCTGATCTGTCCGACCATCAAGAACCAGCAGCCTGATCTGTCCAACCATCAAGGACTAGCCTGATCTGTCCAACCATCAAGGGCCAGCAGCCTCATCTGTCTGACCATCAAGGACTAGCTTGATCTGTCCAACCATCAAGGACTAGCCTGATCTGTCCAACCATCAAGGACTAGCCTGATCTGTCCGACCATCAAGGACTAGCCTGATCTGTCCAACCATCAAGGACTAGCCTGATCTGTCCAACCATCAAGGACTAGCCTTATCTGTCCGACCATCAAGGGCTAGCAGCCTGATCTGTCTGACCATCAGGGATTCTTATACATGCACAGAGTGTACACAGGGCCTCCTAGTTTATCGTCTGTATCTGATAGGACTAGGCATGAGTCCCACCACCCATAAGGCGAAGCTTTAAACAACCTCAGATTCTTGCTTTTATTCATTTGTATCTTGAGAGCGAGCTCAGCTGTAGCGACATCCACAAACTTCCCCGACACTGCTCTCAGAGTCAAGATTAAGAAAAGAGAATGGATAGATGGATACGATCCTACCTGAAGATGACAACTAGCAGTACAGCCAGACAATCCAAGCTGTAGTGGAAACAACAATCTATGTGCTGGTAATAGTTATGAGAAAAACTGTTAGAAATATCATTCATGGAATGAAGCGGAGGTGGGTTGGTCACAGCTATAGAGGATGTAGTCAAAGGGGAGAGTTTAGGTCAGAGAAGTGGGAATTAAGTAGTGGAAAACCAAACATTAAAATGATGCAGCAAAAACAAAAAGTTTAAAAACAACAAAATTGCAAACTAAAATGTTTTTATGCAAATGTGAGAAGCATAGTAAATAAAAGAGAAGATTTGGAACTGTATGTAGAGGAAGAAAAACCAGATATAATAGGATTAACAGAATCATGGGCATATGAGGACATTGCAGATGGTGAATTTGAAATAGAGGGATATACAATGTTAAGGAAGGATAGGGTAGTTGGAGACAAGGCTAAGGGGGGTGGTGTTTTATTATACTGTATAAATTCTGTTAATATAACTAGCAGAGAGGATTTTTCTTGTGGTAACAAAAATGAAAGTGTATGGGGTGAAATAGAAAGTGGGGGTGAAAAAACAGTGATTGGAGTATGCTATAGATGTCCATCAAGTCAAAAGGAGGAAGATGAGGAGCTGATTAGTAGCATAGTAAAGGCAAGTGATAGGAAATTATTATTAATGGGGGATTTCAACTTTCCAGAAATAAAATGGGATATGGCAGAAGCACTTGTAGAGTCAAAACCTTTTGTTAAGTGCATAACTGAAAATTTTTTAATTCAACATGTAGTAGCAGCCACCAGAGGCAAAAACATACTCAACCTAGTTTTTACTACAGAGGAAAATATGATTGAAAACGTTACCGTAGGGGAACTGTTTGGCTCAAGTGACTATCAAATCATCCGATGGGATCTTATTGCAGGGAAAGAAGTGAACATAAACACGCGAACATATGACTACTCTAAGACAGATGTTAAGAGGATGAAAGAGGCAGCGAACCACATAATCTGGGAAGATATTGTCAGAGGAACAGATGTTGAACAGGAGTGGGTTGAGTTTTAAAGCAGTTCTCGAAACGCTAAAAGAGGAATGTGTTCCATATAGGGAAGTAAACCCCAAGCGTAAAAAGTGGATCACTAAAATTGTAGTTAAATGTAGAAGAGCTAAAAATAAAGCATGGAAAAAATATATAGAGGCAGGTAAATCAAAAGAAACATATTTAAAATAATTGGACAAGCAGAACATATCTCAGAAAGCGAATAAAACAGCAAAAATAGACTTCGAAAAGAAACTTGCTCAGAGGATCAAGACTGATAGTAAAAGCTTCTTCTCTTATGTTAGAAATAAACAAAGATCAAAGGACAAAGTAGGCCCTCTCATAGACAGCACAGGAAAAAAAATAAAGTGAAAATAGGGAGGCAGCAAATCTACTCAATCACTACTTTGGCACAGTGTACACAAAAGAGGACTGCTCCAAGATCCCAGAGCCTGTAGATATTTTTCAAAGAGACATGGATACAGCAGGATTAGGATCAATCTGTATTACAGAGGAAATGGTTTTTAAAAAAATTGGAGGGGTTGAAAGTGGATAAATGTCCAGGTCAAGATGGTATTCATCCAAAATTGCTGTTTGAAATTAGAGACCAATTAGCAAAACCATTGGCTATATTATGTTCTCAATCACTTGCACAAGGGATTGTTCCACGGGATTGTAAAGATGCGGGAGTGATCCCCTTATTCAAAAAGGGCAAAAAGGCAGATCCAGCAAACTATAGACCTGTGAGCTTAACGAGCATAGTCTGTAAATTGTTAGAGTCAATAATCAAAGAAAACATTCTAATGCATTTAGACAAATTTAATCTAATTAGAAATAGTCAGCATGGGTTTACCAGAGGGAGATCATGCTTAACAAATCTATTAGAATTCATGGAGGAGGTAACCAAAACGTTAGATAAAGGGGAGCCAGTGGATGTTATTCATCTGGATTTTGCAAAGGCCTTTGATAGTACCTCATCAAAGATTATTTCGAAAATTAAAATCACATGGAATAGATATGGAAGTTTCCAAATGGATAGAAAATTGGTTAACGGGAAGAAGGCAAAGGGTGGGTATAAATAAGGAGTACTCTGAGTGGTGTGAAGTGAAAAGTGGAGTGCCACAGGGCTCGGTTTTGGGACCAATTTTATTCTTGATATATATAAATTATTTGGACATAGGTATGGGATCCATTATTGCAAAATTTGCTGATGACACAAAACTATGCAGTAGTGTCTCATCTAAAGCAGAAGTGGATATATTGAGGTCGGATTTAGATAAAATTCGAGAATGGTCTGTAAGCTGGCAAATGGAGTTTAATGTAGATAAATGTACAGTCATCCACATGGGTAGATCCAATATGGAACATAATTACAGAATGGGAGAGAACAATATTAAAAAGATAGATAAAGAAAGGGACTTAGGGGTTATAATAGATCATACATGTAAGGTGAAAGAGCAAGTTCAGGTAGCAGTAAAAAAGGCAAATGCAATGTTAGGGATGATAAAAAGAAATATTAAACATAGGAGCAAGGAAGTGATAGTCAAACTGTATAAAGCATTAGTTAGACCTAGATTGGAGTACTGTGTACAGGTGTGGAGTCCTTATCTGAGAGGGGATATAGACATGCTGGAGAGAATACAAAAAAGAGCGACAAAGCTGATAGTGGGATTCCAGAATTACAGTTATGAAGAAAGATTAAAAAGAACTGGCCTTCAGTGTCTAGAAGAGAGAAGAATTCGTGGTGACTTAATACAGGTGTATAAGATGATCAGAGGAATGGATAAAGTAGACTATAACAAATTTTTTAAAGTACAACCACCAACAAGGACAAGAGGGCACAGCTACAAGTTGACTGAGGAGAGGTCCAGATTAGATATTAGGAAGTATTTCTTTAGTCAGAGAGTAGTGATTGCTTGTAATGCATTGCCAAGTGAGGTGGTGGAGGCTGGGATGGTCAATGCATTTAAGAACAGATTGGATGCGTACAGCTTCTAGAGGAAGGTGATGTAAATGGAACTGGTTGTATACAGACTCTGCAGAGTCTTCTAAACCAGTATAAAGGCGTTAAGTTAAGTTGAGTTAAGCTTTGAGTGATATCATTCATCCATGGAGCAGAGGTGGGTGGGTCACAGCTTTGAGTGATATCATCCATCCATGGAGCGGAGATGGGTGGGTCACAGCTTTGAGTGATATCATCCATCCATGGATCCATTTTAGGGTAATGAACAAACAGCTGACATCGGTTGGCACATATCTTGTCTGACATCTGTACTGTACAACTGTTTGGACAGAAATAAAACACAATCATGTAGATACTCCGATGTTTCAGTAAATGAAAAGGAAAAGCACTTCTGTCCGATAGTGCGGAACCAGATCAGTGCCTCCCCAAACTGTTTTATTGGATGTGGGAGGATACATGACCAGCAGAACACATACCTGGGGAATCCATTCATGTGGGACTTATTTGATGACTGTTTAAAAATATTGTTAAGACACCCTGTCTGAGCTGAAAGATTTTCAACTTGTGCGTTCTTAGTTAGACATTCCCGCTAGAGAAAGCTCACAGAAATATGTCAACAAACAATGTACAGCAGCCTTCACTACCATTGGGGATAAAGTGTTAGAGTTTTAATTGTATCAGGTCTCAACTTTTTCTGAGGTGGGCTGACTAGTTCCAGACCTTGCTGCAATTTTCAGTCAGGTACCCATGTAAAGCTGGATAGACTGGGGGAATCAAATCCAGTTCTTCCTGTGATAAATTAGCACTCTGACTGTTCTGCCACTCATTATATTTTTACTACCTCCTCTCTTCCATCCATCACCACAACCCGCCCACCCCACCCAACACACACACCCCTCCGCCCCTTGTAGTCTGTGTTATAGTCTCACCTGTGAAAAAAACAAAAATAAACCTTCCCCCAGGCTTAGCAACCTTCCCACAGACCTAGCAACCTTCCCCCAGGCTTAGCAACCTTCCCCCAGGCTTAGCAACCTTCCCCCAGGCTTAGAAACCTTCCTACAGACCTAGCGACCTTCCCCAAGCTTAGCAACCTTCCCCCAAGCTTAACAACCTTCCCCAGACTTAGCAACCTTTCCCCAGACTTAGCAACCTTTCCCCAGGCTTAGCAGTAAGTTGCAGGAAGCACAATCACAAAAAAGGACCTACTACGTTAGCCTTTGACTACCTGGCATCAGGCATTGACTTGCTTGTTTGAATACCAGCCTCTGAGTATTCCATATAGATTCTACAGAATGGGTTAGCCAGCGCCATGTCCAACCATCTTAAGTCACCCTTTACCACTTGCCTATCAGGTTACAGTGTATGATTGTATTCTGCCCTCTCTGGTATATTGTATGAGCTTGTACGTGCCACTATTGTGATGACTTCATTTATTCTTGTCTTCCAGATCTACATTTTTATTGAAGTACCCGTGTTTTTACAGGTAAGACAAGTTATATTTGATGTTAGTGACAGCTTTACGTTGACCTCAATTAGATAACAGCAACCATACATTATAACCAAATGGGCTTTGTCAGGTACACTCAGGGTAAGGAAAACAAGAACAACTAACTAATTAACTAACTAACTAACTAACTAATTAACTAACTAACTAACTCTAATGATGGTAACTGATAAAGAAATGCCCCACTTATCTGAGCCCAAGAGAATGGGCAAGAACAACAACCAACAACAGAGTTGGTAAATGACAAACGTGATGGAGGTCCTTGATCACTAACTCCAACCAGCAGGGCACCTGATGATGATCTGAGCATGAAATGTTCTAGGTGAATATAATAAAGATGAGATGGTAAGCGTGCAGACCGCTCACAGGAAGACAATGTATTACTCAATGAAGTCTCATCAAGCCAATATTCATCAGAGGAACCAAACAGGAACATTTGAACACAAGTAGATCAATACTACTCACCTGGTGTCAGGTAAGTGATTGAAAGCGTGTAGTCTAGTCGACAGTCAGCTGGACTGCTAGACTGGAATTACAGCATTTCAGGGTTCGAGTTCACGGACAAACAGAAACAAATCTGGCATGTGGTTTGTGTCTGGTACAACCGCTTCTCCAGTCGACTCAGCTGTAAATGGGTACCTGACGTATGAGTTGGGGAAGGTAAAATCAGCAAGGAAGGGAACTGACCACCGCACCTCACATGGGCTGCGGCTTGGTCCATGAAGAGTTATCTTCATCCCCAACGGCAACTGTTGTCATGGTACTGACCTTTACCGTTAGTGCTTGTGTACAACATCTAACGCAGTGGGAGATTGAGCAGAGAAAGTGGAGATGGATAGGAGACACCCTCGCCTCAGGAAGAAATCACATGATGGACTGAAACCAGTAGAGGAAGATGAGAGTGAGATGGCCAAGGAACTACGAGAAGAGGAAGCCTGGAAATATGAGGTGTGGCTCAAGATGTAAGGAGATGGCTTCTTCTCCCACTACCAAACCCTGAAAGCAGAATGTAGTCCAGAGAACGTAATGCGTTGTGTCGTAGTTTACAGATTGACTGCGATATTTGCACCTTTTGGTCCAATACATCCAACATCAGCAAGCATTTTTTTGAGTACCGGGTTAGTATTTCCTCTTCGATCCCTTCTCCTTAGCCAGTCTGCCCTGTTATCCAGGATCACCGCGTAGAGGTGTAGAAGGGTCTTGGCAGCTTTGGTTCGCTGGCCCTGACACTAGCAGTCAGCTATGGGTCGCTGACCACTGCAGCTCATGCGCTGCTCAGCATCTTGATCCCTTTTAAGGAAATGATCCAAAATAGCAATCATAGGAGAATGACCTTTACAGAGGTATGTTCCAGGGGGACATGGGATATGTTGGTGGAGAATCACCTTTACAGAGGAATATTCCAGGAGAACATGGGATATGTTGGTGGAGAATCACCTTTACAGAGGTATATTCCAGGAGAACATGGGATTTTTTTTTTTTTTTGGCGTTTGCCTTATTTCTCTAATCCCCAAGGCGGTGTGCGTTGCACTGTGGTTTTTATTTTGCTTCTGTCGGCCCAGTGCATCCGACTTCAGCATGCATTTTATGTAAGGGTCTGCTTCCTCCTGCATTTTCTAAGGGTTTGCTTCCCCGGGGTAACGGCCGGTGCTGTGATGGGGATCGAACCCAGCACCTTCGGGTCGTGAGCCGTGCCACTTAACCACTAGGCCACGCCGTCCCCGAACATGGGATATGTTGGTGGAGAATCACCTTTACAGAGGTATGTTCAGGAGAACATGGAATATGTTGACCAAATCTCTGGAATATTTTATCTAATTTTAGGGTGCTCTGATAAAACCCAAGTATCTGACAAATCATTGACCGTACACATTATCTAATATTGATCGTACACATGTATGATTTTGATCGTACACATTGTCTGATAGTGGCCATACACATTGTCTGATATTGGCCGTACACATTGTCTGATATTGGCTGTACACATTGTCTGATATTGGCCGTACATATTGTCTGACATTATTTCTTTCAGATATCCTATGGATTAATGAGCGCCTTACTCATTTTAGCACACATGAGAATGTTATTGTAAGTATGCGAGGTCTGGCATCTTAGTGTGCTGTTTGTGTGTTGTGTGTGTGTATATCCTCCAGTGACATCGATCATTATGCCCCAGCTCTATAAGATGCTGTATTTGCTCCAATGCCCCAAAAATGCCCCAAGTGGCAGAATGGTTAGAGTGATTTATTCGCACGTAAAAACTGATTTGTAGGTGGAAGGAGACGGGTGTACATATCCTTGCACCATTTCTGTCCAGTTTACCCAGCTGTAACTTGGTACATACTATCATAGTTAGAAAACAAACAAAACAGAGTAGGACAGACATTGGATAGACCGACTTGGAAGACTTAGAACTGTTCAGACTTCATCCCTGACATCAGTATTGGACTAACCTTGACCTTGAATATCTCAATGACGTGCCTGTATTCTACCTAAAAGATGCCACTAACAGTCTTGTTTATGTCTAGCACCATGGAGTGTCAGAAGTCGCTGTTCGTGGTTGCCCTTACACTCTACCTGTTTGGCTTTCTCCTCTGGAACGTAGATAACATTTATTGTTATCAGCTTAGGTAAGTCATCCCCACATCTAATTATCATCTTTTACAGCTTCTTTCATCGATGATTCTTCACTCTTACTCTCCTAAGATGGAGAGATTGTTTGCAAAAAAAGTGTAGAATACATCCCACAGACTACAGAGAGAGAGAGAGAGAGAGGGAGAGAGAGAGGAAGAGCATCATGGTCAGCGACCCAAAGCTGATCGCTAGCATCAGGGTCAGCGACCCCAAAGCTGACTGCCAGCGACCCAAAGCTGACTGCTAGCGTCAGTGTCAGCGACCCAAAGCCGACTCCTAGCATCAGTGTCAGCGACCCAAAGCTGACTGCTAGTGTCAGTGTCCCAGAACTGCCAAGACCCTTCTCCACCTAAACATGGTGATCCTGGATAACAGGCTGCAGCAGAGCACACTAGCTAAGAAGAAGGAATAAAAGAGGAAAGGCTAACGCAGTAATAAAAAATGCCTGCTGAAGTCAAATGTGTCGAACTGAATGGTGCAAATATCGCAGTCAAGCTGTAAATTACAACACAACTCATTCTGTTCTCCAAACAACATCCTGCTACTTGCAAAGTCCTTTTCAGGGTTTGGTAGTGGGAGTTTGAGGACGTTCAGGGCTTGGTAGTGGGAGTTTGAGGACATTCAGGGCTTGGTAGTGGGAGTTTGAGGACGTTCAGGGCTTGGTAGCGGGAGTTTGAGGACATTCAGGGCTTGGTAGTGGGAGTTTGAGGACATTCAGGGCTTGGTAGTGGGAGTTTGAGGACATTCAGGGCTTGGTAGTGGGAGTTTGAGGACATTCAGGGCTTGGTAGTGGGAGTTTGAGGACATTCAGGGCTTGGTAGTGGGAGTTTGAGGACATTCAGGGCTTGGTAGTGGGAGTTTGAGGACATTCAGGGCTTGCTAGTGGGCGTTTGAGGACATTCAGGGCTTGGTAGTGGGAGTTTGAGAACGGTCAGGGCTTGGTAGTGGGAGTTTGAGGACATTCAGGGCTTGGTAGTGGGAGTTTGAGGACATTCAGGGCTTGGTAGTGGGAGTTTGAAAACGAACGAATGAAGAAGTCAATATATGTTTTTAGTGTCTCTTGGTCCCAATAAGTTGACAGTGTACAGACAGGAAGTGGTCCACTTTCAGATCTCTGAGGAAACACAAGTTTGCCAGATCACCAGCCATGCTCTTTGAATGTCATGCCTGGTGGCATATCTTCACTGGAATGGGAGCATACATGGGAATCCTGTTTTCGTAAGTTTTCATTGTCTCTCTTATCATTGTTCGTCTGTCTGCCCCCCCCCCCCCCCTTCCTGGGGGTGGGTTCATGCGTCCGACGGCAGTCTGGCTGACTCTTCGGATGGTGTCCTGGTCTCTTCATGCGTCATGAGTTTTGTTTACTAGCCAGATAAATGAAGTCCTCAGTGGAATTGACATGGCTACCACCAACAATAGGTTCTGCTGTTGTGGGGCTACCGTCTAGGTTCTAGCCCATGAGATGTGGAGACCTAGTCTTGATGGAAGGTCTCCTAGGTGCTCCAGGGGTCTTATCAGTGCTTGACGGTGAGGGCTGATATGAGCATGTCGTCTGAGTAGTCGAGGTTTGTCACGGACAGCTTTCCCTTGGGTTGTACATTTCCACATGGTCTAGTACCAGTCCGTGACATGACAGAACAATGATCCTGGATACTTATCATTCAACTGATCCATCACACTGTTCCATCATACTGATCCATCACACTGTTTCATCACACTGATCCATCACACTGTTTCATCACACTGATCCATCACACTGATCCATCACACTTTTCCATCATACTGTTCCATCATACTGTTCCATCACACTGTTCCATCACACTGATCCATCACACTGTTCCATCATACTGATCCATCACACTGTTCCATCACACTGATCCATCATACTGATCCATCACACTGTTCCATCATACTGTTCCATCATACTGTTCCGTCATACTGATCCCTCATACTGTTCCATCATGCTGATCCATCACACTGTTCCATCATACTGATCCATCACACTGTTCCATCACACTGATCCATCATACTGTTCCATCATTAGCTTTAATTGAATCTATGTAAACAGATATTTTCTGTCTGCCATATTTCCTAGACTGCACACCCGTTTCATGTACCTACAGAGAAGCCCTCGTTTAAAGGTAGGCTCTGCCATATTTGTTTAAAAACTAGCCTACAGCTTGTATTGTTGGTGTCAAATAAATTGAAGTTTTATATATAGATGTAAGACTAAATGGTTTGATACAGACTTCCTGGGAAGAGGTGAGCTGTAGTGCTGACAACGTTGCTCCTATTCAAGATGTCTAAGACAGCTTCCATATTGTTATCCACCTGTAGCTGCCATCAAGTATTGATGTTGTGTTGTGGTCCTTGTTTCAGTTCTTTCTGGGAGTTTGGCCGTACGTGACACTACCATCAGGAGCTGACAAAATCAAATAGGAGTCAAGTATTTATGGTCATCGTTTCCATGACAACCGTGTTTGATTGTATTGATTATCATATTGTAGTTTGTTTGTTGGTTGGGAGAGTGTGGTAGGAGAAGTTCTATTTATGGTAACACATCGTCTGAGCCACACCAAAACAGAAATATATCTGTGGTTTATACTCCAATGTTGTTATGAATCCAGCAAGAGTCTTGCCCCTCTGCTCCGTGCCTTGTAATGGTGTCTTTCTAAGTGGCTGTTTTTGTTGCTTACAAATTGTATCATTTATACGGATTTCCTTGGAGGAATGAGCATTTAGTTAATATGATAGATTATTGGACACACATGCCCGATAGGTTGCTAGCAGAAGTAAGATGGCTGCCTGGGACGTGTACTTTAGTTATAGCTACTTATACGTACACGCTGTTTACAGAGATAAATATACATTCTTGAGGAGACCTGGTTGAGCAATAAGGATACAGGTCACCTAGTCTCCAGACACAAGTTTGAACTTCGCTAAGACCTTGATTTGTTCTATCAGGAGTGATTTCTAACCTAAACTGCACACTGTGTGGCGACTACCAAGACAGGCATCATTTATTCCTCAGCAGGCCCTAATAATTTGGTTACAGCTGTAATGATTGTTGGTGTATTTCGGGGGTCGCAAGTTGAACATTTAAAAATGATTGTTGTCGCCATCACCACCACCACCACTACCACTACCATCACCACTACCCCCAACCACCACCACCATCATCACCACCACCACTATCACCACCACTACCATCATCACCACCATCACCACCACTACCACCGCCGTCACCACTACCATCACCACCACCACTATCACCATCATCATGTTCCCATTCCTCCTAAACAGATATAGATGATTTCTGTCAGGTCAGACATCCTGTCCCCAGCTATGTGTCGCTGGCTCCAGCATCTTGTCCCCAGCCATGTGTTGCTGGCTCCAGCATCTTGTCCCCAGCCATGTGTCGCTGGCTCCAGCATCTTGTCCCCAGCCATGTGTCGCTGGCTGCCGTCAGTTCATTCACATTGTCCTAGTGTCACCATTTCTCAAACTATCTGGTCTGTTCTGTTTTGGTCTGCTGCTAGCGACATTCAGGAATGTTGTCAAGCCATACAATGTAACTCTCCGGCCCTGCTTCGTAGAATGGGCAGAACAAAGACGAGTGAGATGATATTTCTGGAACCAGTGACAGGTGAGTCTTGGACTAAGTGAACTAGTGACAGGTGTGTCATGTTGAGTCCTGGACTAAGTTAACCAGTGACAGGTGAGTCTTGGACTAAGTGAACTAGTGACAGGTGTGTCATGTTGAGTCCTGGACTAAGTTAACCAGTGACAGGTGTGTCATGTTGAGTCCTGGTCTAAGTGAACCAAAGACAGGTGTGTCATGTTGAGTCCTGCAATGAGTGAACTAGTGACAGGTGTGTCATGTTGGGTCCTGGACTAAGTGAGCTAGTGACAGGTGTGTCTTGTTGAGTCCTGGACTAAGTGAACCAGTGACAGGTATGTCGTGTTGAGTCCTGGACTGAGTGAACCAGTGACAGGTGTGTCTTGTTGAGCCCTGGACTGAGTGTATAAACTATTGATACATTCAAACAATGCTGATACTTTGTAGCTATAAACTATTGATACATTCAAACAATGCTGATACTTCGTAGCTATAAACTATTGATACATTCAAACAATGCTGACATTTCATAGCTATTAACTGTTGATACATTGACACTGTTGATGTTTTTGATGAAATAAAAAGAACCAGAGTTGTTGAACCCGTTCATACACATGCAGTCTTAGCTCTTTTTGATTGGTTGTCTGTGTGAACTGACCAAGTCTATACTTGTGTACTCAACGTTTTTCATTCAGCTGAGATTCACTATTTTAGTTTGATTGAAAACAATCTGTCAAAAAACTTGATTGTTTTAGTTTAATTTAAAACAATCTGTCATAAGACTGATTGTTTTAGTTTGATTGAAAACAATCTCCCAAAAGATTTATTGTTTTAGTATGATTTAAAACAATCTTCCATAGGATTTATTGTTTTAGTATGATTTACAACAATCTTCCATAATATTTGAATGAGCTAAGAAAATGATGAACAAAACAGTCAGAACAAAACAGTCAAAACAAAACAGTCAGAACAAAACTATTGATATAATTTTTAGTATGTTTCTGGCATAAAATTGTTTCAGCGCTTGTTTATTTACAATGAAGCAAAACCTAAATCAATAGAACATGCTAGATGTTATAACTCTGATTGTGGGAATATGATGATCTGTACATGTGGCAACTATCAGCTGAGACTGGTCAACTGTGTTTCTAGGGTGAGAGAACCATCAGCTGAGACTGGTCAACTGTGTTTCTAGGGTGAGAGAACCATCAGCTGAGACTGGTCAACTGTGTCTCTAGGGTGAGAGAACCATCAGCTGAGACTGGCTAACTGTGTCTCCCAGAAACACATCCAGATATGAACGCAAAATTTGCTGATGACACAAAACTATTCAGTAGTGTCTCATCTAAAACAGAATTGGATATATTTAGGTCAGATTTAGATAAAATACGAGAATGGTCCGTAAGCTGGTAAATGAAGTTTAATTTAGATAAATGTACAGTCATCCACATGGGTAGATCAAATATGAAACATAATTACAGAATAGGCGAAAATAATATTAGAAAAATAGAAAATGAAACGGACCTAGGTGTTATAATAGATCATACAGGTAAGGTGAGTGAGCAAGTTCAGGTAGCAGTGAAAAAATGCAAATGAAATGTTAGGTATGATAAAACGAAATATTAAACATAGGAACAAGGAAGTGATTGTCAAACTGTATAAAGCTTTAGTTAGACCTAGATTGGAGTACTGTGTACAGGTGTGGAGTCATTATTGTAGAGGAGATATAAACATGCTGGAAAGGATACAAAGAAGAGCGACAAAACTGATAGTGGGATTCCAGAATTACAGTTATGAGGAAAAACTCAGAAAAACCGGCCTACGGTGTCTAGAAAAGAGAAGAATTCGAGGTGACTTAATACAGGTTGATAAGATGATCAAATAAATGGATAAATTAGACTATAACAAGTTTTTCAAAATACAACCACCTACAAGAACAAGAGGGCATAGCTACAAAATAACTAAAGAAAGGTCCACATTAGATATTAGGCCTTTTATTTTTTAGTCAGAGAGTGGTAAATGTTTGGAATGCATTGCCACAGGAAGTAGTTGAGGCAAGGACAATTAATGCATTTAAGAATAGATTGGATGCGCATAGCTTTTAGAGCAAGGTAATGTAAATGAAATTGGTTGTATACATACTCTGCAGGGTCTTCTAAACCAGTATAAAGATGTTAAGTTAAGAAGGTTAGAATGAACTAGGCTAAGGCCTACAGGATAGATTGGAACTAGGCTAGGACCTACAAGACAGGTTAGAACTAGACTAGGGCCTACAAGATAGGTTGGAACTAGGCTAGGGCCTACAAGATAAGTTGGAACTAGGCTAGGACCTACAAGAAGGTTAGAACTAGGCTAGGACCTACAAGATAGGTTGGAACTAGGCTAGGTCCTACAAGATAGGTTGGAACTAGGCTAGGGCCTACAAGAAGGTTAGAACTAGGCTAGAACCTACAAGAAGGTTAGAACTAGGCTAGGACCTACAAGAAAGTTAGAACTATAACAATGTGTCTGGTCATTATGCTTTAGGGACAGTTAAAGGAAATCAATAAAACACAATTTAAGAAAAATAAATTGTTTGGCTTGTGAATTGCAGTTGACAAAATACTGAATTCTGTTCGTTGTACACAAACAAATATAGAATCTGATCTCAGTTTTAACTAAATTATTGTTGTACATTCTCAAGGTCAGTTCTAGTCTGGTTTATTGATGTCAGTTAGTCTATTTAATATTGTTCTCCATTATTTCTGGAGTTGCATGAAAGTTATAGCAGTCAGGTTGCTACACACTTCACCAAGATTCTAGCTGAGGAGGCACTGACAGAAATACCACTGACAGAAATATTACAGTCAGAATGGACAGAAATACCACTCACAGAACTGCTGTAAAAGAAGCCACCATGGCAGGCCGAGGCACAGACAGAAATACCACAGACAGAAATACCACGGACAGAAATACCACAGACAGAAATACCATTGACAGAACTGCTGTAAAAGAAACCACCATGGGAGGCCGAGGCACAGTCAGAAATACAACTGACAGAAATACCACTGACAGAAATACCATGGACAGAAATACCACAGACAGAAATACCACTGACAGAAATACCACAGACAGAAATACCACGGACAGAAATACCACGGATAGAAATGCCACGAACAGAAATACACCAGACAGAAATACCACTGACAGAACTGCTGTAAGAGAAGCCACCATAGGAGGCCGAGGCACAGTCAGAAATACAACTGACAGAAATACCACAGACAGAAATACCACGAACAGAAATACCACAGACAGAAATACCACGAACAGAAATACCACAGACAGAAATACCACAGACAGAAATACCACAGACAGAAATACCACGGACAGAAATGCCACGGACAGAAATACCACAGACAGACAGAAATACCACAGACAGAAATACAACGGACAGAAATGCCACGGACAGAAATACCACAGACAGAAATACCACGGACAGAACTGCTGTAAGAGAAGCCACCATGGGAGGCCGAGGCACAGACAGAACTGCTGTAAGAGAAGCCACCATGGGAGGCCGAGGCACAGACAGAACTGCTGTAAGAGAAGCTACCATGGGAGGCCGAGGCACAGACAGAACTGCTGTAAGAGAAGCCACCATGGGAGGCCAAGGCACAGACAGAACTGCTGTAAGAGAAGCCACCATGGGAGGCCGAGGCACAGACAGAACTGCTGTAAGAGAAGCCACCATGGGAGGCCGAGGCACAGACAGAACTGCTGTAAGAGAAGCCACCATGGGAGGCCGAGGCACAGACAGAACTGCTGTAAGAGAAGCCACCATGGGAGGAACAGAGAAATCAATCAAACCAACTCTGCAGAGGTAAACATAACCAAAGGCTAACTACTCTGCTTTCTTGAGATATAAACAAGTTGTTGTCTGAGTGGTCCCCCCGAAGTCATTGCGTATGACAAAGACAATAATAGAACCACTGCTCCACAGAGAACATTTCGCCAGAGGCTATTAACCGTGTGACATGGCATAACACTGACCATGGTTAGGTGGTTTGTTAAGAGCAGCATAGATGGCCCCTAACAGGGTGCGGGTCTACTTAAAATGGACTCGCACATCCTACCCTCCAAGAAACTGGTTGTATACAGACTGCTCCAGCAGTGACCCGTTAGTTGTATGTGTTGGATAACACTATCACCAGTGGAGAGAGAGATAGACCCATGTATCACTGGATAACACTATCACCAGTGGAGAGAGAGAGAGACCCATGTATCACTGGATAACACTATCACCAGCGGAGAGAGAGACCCATGTATCACTGGATAACACTATCACCAGCGGAGAGAGAGAGAGACCCATGTATCACTGGATAACACTATCACCAGCAGAGAGAGAGGCCCATGTATCACTGGATAACACTATCACCAGCAGAGAGAGAGGCCCATGTATCACTGGATAATGCTATCACCAGCGGAGAGAGAGGCCCATGTATCACTGGATAACACTATCACCAGCAGAGAGAGAGGCCCATGTATCACTGGATAACATCACCAGCGGAGAGAGAGGCCCATGTATTACTGGATAGACACTATCATCAGCAGAAAGAGAGAGAGAGACCCATGTAAGAATTGAGCCTGCTGTGTGTACAAGCAACAAGCCACAGGATCTCAGAATACATATTCTCATTAATCTGCTGAAGAGAGAGAGAGAAGACGAAGGAGTTCACCCAGAGGGTTCAGGCTTTCAATTCTGCTAGACCCACTCGTATATGTCCAGTTATATCTACGTCTAGCTCCACTCGTATATGTCCAGTTATATCTACGTCTAGCTCCACTCGTATATGTCCAGTTTTGTCTACGTCTAGCCCCAGTGGTATATGTCCGGTTTTGTCTACTTCTAGCCCCAGTGGTATATGTCCGGTTTTGTCTACGTCTAGCCCCAGTGGTATATGTCCAGTTTTGTCTACGTCTAGCCCCAGTGGTATATATCCGGTTTTGTCTACGTCTAGCCCTAGTGGTATATGTCCGGTTTTGTCTACGTCTAGCCCCAGTGGTATATGTCTAGTTTTGTCTACGTCTAGCCCCAGTGGTATATGTCCAGTTTTGTCTACGTCTAGCCCCAGTGGTATATGTCCAGTTTTGTCTACGTCTAGCCCCATTGGTATATGTCCGGTTTTGTCTACGTCTAGCCCCAGTGGTATATGTCCAGTTTTGTCTACGTCTAGCCCCAGTGGTATATGTCCGGTTTTGTCTACGTCTAGCCCCAGTGGTATATGTCCGGTTTTGTCTACGTCTAGCCCCAGTGGTATATGTCCAGTTTTGTCTACGTCTAGCCCCAGTGGTATATGTCCGGTTTTGTTTACGTCTAGCCCCAGTGGTATATGTCCAGTTTTTTTTACGTCTAGCCCCAGTGGTATATGTCCAGTTTTGTCTACATTAGTGGCCTGATCATACCATTTTATTTCCTCAATTCGGCACAGGCATCCATTGATGAAAGCTTTGATGGTCCTTTCAAAGTTGAATTTTCTATGTTCCTGACGTCACAGAGCCATACAATAGGACAGACTTGACATTGGAGTTAACGATCTGTATTTGTGTGGCTAACTAAATTTCTTTTAATTTCCACAGACTTCTCTAAAGCAATAATAGCTCCTCTGACTTTTGAATTTTATATGTGACTTCAGTCATGGCTGTATATATTAGATGAAATTGATTGCATGAAATATTTCATGATTTCAGTCATGGCTTGCATGAAATATTTCATGATTTCAGTTATGGCTGTAGTTGTCAATGTAAACATATTCATAATTAGGTGGGCTGCCAGTTCGGAACTTATGACTGCCAGCCTTCCTGTCCCTCTCGGCACTCTTCCTGAGAGACTTGTCTGAGACCTACAACAGAAGGATAAAACAGTGGTTACTTATTTGTGTATTCACGACAATAACTTCATCATAATGACAACATATTTTATACTGTTTATAAAAAGCATACTTCTTTCTTCTTCTTCTTCACTCGCTCCCAAACTCCCGCTATCAAGCCCTGAGAAGCTTTGCAAGTAGCAGGATGTAGTCCGGAGAACGGAATCTTGTGTCATAGTTTACAGCTTGACTGCAATATTTGCACCTCTCGGTCCAACATATCCGACTAGCAGGCATTTTTGGGTGCCGGGTTAGCCTTCCCTCTTCGATCCCTTCTCCTTAGCCAGTCTACCCTATTATCCAGGATTACCCTGTAGAGGTGGACAAGGGTCTTGGAGCTCTGGCTCTTACGCTAGCCGTCAGCTTGGGGTCGCTGACCGCTAAAGCTCATGCACCTTGAAGTTATGCTTACATCACGTTATGTAACATGGATCCGCTTACATCAAGTTATGTAACAGTGATCCGCTTACATGCAATTATGTAACAGCGATCCGCCTACATCAAGTTATGTAACAGTGATCCGCTTACATTAAGTTATGTAACAGTGATCCGCTTACATCAAGTTATGTAACAGTGATCGCTTGCATCAAGTTATGTAAAAGTGATCCGTTTACATCAAGTTATGTAACAGTGAACCGCTTACATCAAGTTATTTAACAGGGATCCTAAGGATCTACCTCACTGCACTGCAGGGACACCCATAGGTGCCACATGTTGAAAGGTGTAGCTACTGGTGGTTCCTGCAGGTCACTGGTTGTACATACACTTGCCCCATCCTTTCATGGGCCCCTCTCCACTTGAACCAAGTTTGATTTCAAAGGTCTGCAGTCTATAAATTGCTGAGGCCACTGCATTGATCTCCGTCCCTGTACTGGAGGTTGTCCTGTTTGCTAAACATCAACCTGACCTCTCTAGCAGAGAAGCCCCAATCTATCATACCAATTCATCATACCAATGCATTATACCAATCCATTATACCAATCCATCATACCAATCTATCATACCAATCCATCATACCAATCTATTATACCAATCCATTATACCAATCTATCATACCAATCCATCATACCAATCCATCATACCAATCTATTATACCAATCCATTATACCAATCTATCATACCAATCCATCATACCAATCCATCATACCAATCCATTATACCAATGCATCATACCAATCCATCATACCAATCCATCTTACTAATCCATCTTACCAATCCATCAGTATATATGATGGCTTCACTATCCTGAGGGTTATCATTTTTCAGCTGGTTAACCTTGAGCTCTTCATTCCCTAACTACGGTTATGATGACTCTGTGGTAATGTCATACTACCACAATTGTGGAGCCATTCGTCTCCCTGTCTATCATCTCAACTGTGATCAGTAAGGTGTAAATATTAAAATCTAATAATAACTGTGCACTCTTCTGACTGGTCAAATAATAATGTTGACATACAACAATGAATACTCTTTGGCAATGTTGAGTAATAAAGCTACTGAACATCATAGGTTAAAAACTGTGTGGGGAATAGTTGTGAGTGGATTATGGGGAATAGTTGTGAGTGGATTATGGGGAATAGTTGTGAGTGGATTATGGGGAATAGTTGTGAGTGGATTATGGGGAATAATTGTGAGTGGATTATGGGGAATAGTTGTGAGTGGATTATGGGGAATAGTTGTGAGTGGATTATGGGAAATAGTTGTGAGTGGATTATGGGGAATAGTTGTGAGTGGATTATGGGGAATAGTTGTGAGTGGATTATGGGAAATAGTTGTGAGTGGATTATGGGAAATAGTTGTGAGTGGATTATGGGGAATAATTGTGAGTGGATTATGGGGAATAGTTGTGAGTGGATTATGGGGAATAGTTGTGAGTGGATTATGGGAAATAGTTGTGAGTGGATTATGGGGAATAGTTGTGAGTGGATTATGGGGAATAGTTGTGAGTGGATTATGGGAAATAGTTGTGAGTGGATTATGGGGAATAGTTGTGAGTGGATTATGGGGAATAGTTGTGAGTGGATTATGGGGAATAGTTGTGAGTGGATTATGGGAAATAGTTGTGAGTGGATTATGGGGAATAGTTGTGAGTGGATTATGGGAAATAGTTGTGAGTGGATTATGGGGAATAGTTGTGAGTGGATTATGGGGAATAGTTGTGAGTGGATTATGGGAAATAGTTGCGGGTGGATTATCGGGAATAGTTGCCTGACAATAGTCCTAATCAGCATTCCTACTCAAATAATCCCATCTCCCATCTATTTCCCTCAAAACATCAGAATGCTCATATATTTATCTTGGCTAGTGTAGCTTGTCTCTCCCAATCAAAGGTCCAGTTTTTTTACAATTTTTGCATCACATTCCAGTCTACCCACCTATAAATGAACACCTGACTAACTGTTATAGAAGGCAGGGAATCAAGAAAGTAAATTGATCATGACACTTCATTAACAGCTGAGACCTCATACAACAAAGTCTAACACATCATCCTTGACGGCAGTGCATGCTCATGGACTACTCGCCATTTAGTTTTAATCTGTTCAATGCCTACCTGGGCAGTAATGGCTTAATAATAATGATTGCTAGAAAAATGACAAGAGTAGGTAACTCACATTAATGACCTGTGATGCTGCAACATTGTTTCCCCTGTTTGCAGCAGATGTTCCACTTCCAGTCCTGTTCTTTGGGCTTGGACTTCTAGAATGGCCTTAAAAAGTGACAAAATATCATTTAAATATGACTGAATAAGACAAACCTCTCCATTACTTCTGTCTCATCAATCACATCTAGACTTGGAGGCACCTGGCTCAGAAAAGGTCATTGAAGAGCTAGGGAGAAACAGGAAGTCAGGCCAGCTAGACCATCACAGCTCAAAACGCTGGCCCAATGGAGGGATCAGTGGATATGGATTATTTTCTGGTCTATGTTTACATTTATTGTTTGTAGTTTTTATGTTTCCATGGATTGTTCATGGTCCTATGTTTACATGGATTGTTTGTGGATTTTATGTTTCCATGGATTGTTCGTGGTCCTATGTTTACATGGATTGTCTGTGGGTCTAGGTCTCCATGGATTGTCTGTAGGTCTAGGTCTCCATGGATTGTCTGTGGTCCTATGTTTACATGGATTGTCTGTAGGTCTAGGTCTCCATGGATTGTCTGTGGGCCTAGATTTACATGGATTGTCTGTGGTCCTATGTTTACATGGATTGTCTGTAGGTCTAGGTCTCCATGGATTGTCTGTGGTCCTATGTTTACATGGATTGTCTGTAGGTCTAGGTCTCCATGGATTGTCTGTGGTCCTATGTTTACATGGATTGTCTGTAGGTCTAGGTCTACATGGATTGTCTGTAGGTCTAGGTCTCCATGGATTGTCTGTGGTCCTATGTTTACATGGATTGTCTGTAGGTCTAGGTCTCCATTGATTGTCTGTGGGCCTAGGTTTACATGTAATCTAAAGGAAAATACATGTAGTAAGTACATGAATTGAATCAAAGTATATCACAATTCAATGTCATGAGCAGACATAAAAAAAACTAGATCAATGTCTCATGATGACCAGCAGAGATGGAATGTTCACTTTCAGAAAGACTTAAATATTCTCAGTTTTAAATAAATAAAAAAATCAAAGTGAATCTCAAATGATTACTAATAAAATATAAACATTTTGTGGAGTCCAAATTGTTCAAGGTAAGAAATATCTTCAGCATATCACAATTAACAGTGATTATAATTCAATGAAAATAAAAGACACAAAAACATCTGCATAAGACACAAAAAACAAAATTATGGGGACTATTTCTCTGAAAAATTTTAGAATGTGGCCAAACAGTAGCCATTTATTCACCGGGTATTTTGGATTAAAATAAAAAGTTTCTGAATGTAGCCAAACAGTAGCCATTTATTCACTGGGTATTTTGGAGTATTTGAAAAGTTTCAGAATGTAGCCAAACAGTAGCCATTTATTCACTGGGTATTTTGGAGTATTCTCTGTGCTATTTATTTTTCAAGTTGTTGTTTTTTATTATTTTGGGGACGGCGTGGGCTAGTAGTTAAGTGACACGGCTCACAAACCAAAGGTGTTGGGTTTGTTCCCCAATCACAGCAACGGGCGTTACCCAGAGGTAGCAAATCCTTAGAAAGTGCAGGAGGAACCAGACTCTTACATAAAATGCATGCAGAAGTCGATTGTACTGGGCAGACAGGTTCAAAATAAAAACATACTGCAATGCACACCACTTTGGGGAATGGAGAAATAAGGTGAATGAAAAAAAATTACAATTTAAAAAAAATAATCATAATTCCTATATTTATTATTGGCCTGTTTTCAGTTTGGGTTTTCCTCACACATCCATCTACATCACTATTTACACATCCATCTACATCAGCACATCCATCTACATCACCATTTACACATCCATCTACATCAGCACATCCATCTACATCACCATTTACACATCCATCTACATCAGCACATCCATCTACATCACCATTTACACATCCATCTACATCAGCACATCCATCTACATTAGCACATCCATCTACATCACCATTTACACATCCATCTACATTAGCACATCCATCTACATTAGCACATCCATCTACATCAGCACATCCATCTACATCAGCACATCCATCTACATCACCATTTACACATCCATCTACATCAGCACATCCATCTACATCACCATTTACACATCCATCTACATCAGCACATCCATCTACATCAGCACATCCATCTACATCAGCACATCCATCTACATCACCATTTACACATCCATCTACATCAGCACATCCATCTACATCACTATTTACACATCCATCTACATCACCATTTACACATCCATCTACATCACCATTTACACATCCATCTACATCAGCACATCCATCTACATCACCATTTACACATCCATTTACATCACCATTTACACAACCATCTACATCAGCACATCCATCTACATCACCATTTACACATCCATCTACATCCCCATTTAAACATTACAATATTCAGAAGAAGTACAGGAAATGATGGTCAACACTGCAAGACATGGCACATGATGATACCTCCTATTCTAATGCACTCATTCTTGTGTCTGGCACTCCAGGCTGTAAGCTTGCATGCCTTACTGCAGTAGTACACCTCCTTGCACCTTGTGCATGCGGTCAGACGAACGCCGACGGAGCGACCACACTCATAGCAATATTTAAAGCGAGGCTTTCTGAAACAACAAGAGTCCGGCACACAATGTATTGCTCATTTTTCTCTTTTTAATCTATGCCAAAAAGTATAGGAGTCAATTATTTATAATTTTTGTTCATTGACCAAATGTGCAGCAATTAGACTGCTCTTCCATCTTAGTCGTACGACAAAGAAACAATCGGTTTGAGAGATCTTAGTCGTACGACAAAGAAGCAATCGGTTTGAGAGATCTTAGTCGTACGACAAAGAAGCAATCGGTTTGAGAGATCTTAGTCGTACGACAAAGAAGCAATCGGTTTGAGAGATCTTAGTCGTACGGCAAAGAAGCAATCGGTTTGAGAGATCTTAGTCGTACGACAAAGAAGCAATCGGTTTGAGAGATCTTAGTCGTACGGCAAAGAAGCAATCGGTTTGAGAGATCTTAGTCGTACGGCAAAGAAACAATCGGTTTGAGAGATCTTAGTCGTACGGCAAAGAAGCAATCGGTTTGAGAGATCTTAGTCATACGGCAAAGAAGCAATCGGTTTGAGAGATCTTAGTCGTACGGCAAAGAAGCAATCGGTTTGAGAGATCTTAGTCATACGGCAAAGAAGCAATCGGTTTGAGAGATCTTAGTCGTACGGCAAAGAAGCAATCGGTTTGAGAGATCTTAGTCGTACGGCAAAGAAACAATCGGTTTGAGAGATCTTAGTCATAATGGCAAAGAAGCAATCGGTTTGAGTGATCTTAGTCATACGGCAAAGAAGCAATCGGTTTGAGTGCGTAGTTCACACAACAAAACTCAAGAAGATGTTTATCATGTAATTTAGGGAGGGAGAGGGGTGGGGGGGGGGGGGGGTGGGGGGGGGAAGAGACTAAAATCTGGTCATGCAAAATATACTGGCCAAGACCATCACCTCAGCTTCCTAGTAGCCCTCCCTGGAAACGGGCTGTTTTCATGGCAGCCTGGCTAATGAGGTGAGGGATTGACATGATCTCCGTAGTAGTGAGCGACACGCAGATGAAGCCAAGCATAGCACAACCGCCTGGAGGACCTGGTCCACCTTCATCAGCGCGCTCGGGATGTGAGGAATGTTACTGCAACCTGTCACTTAACGTCCTTTTGAGGGCGCACAAAACTGTAACCTACTCATTGTGGGCATTCGAAACAACAACAACATATCTTGTAATGTCTTTGATGAGTTTATCTTTCTAATCATGCTACTTAGCGTTGTTCGGAGATCTCGTGTCTGTTCTTGTATTAGGTGCCTTCCTTATCCAGCATCCGACCGTAGTGTATTGGTTAATTATACCGACTATCTCCTGATGTCACCAAAACTGACATAAGAATGTCTGTTAGAATGTTACTGATAGTAAAAGCTTCTTCTCTTATGTTAGAAATAAACAAAGATCAAAGGACAAAGTAGGCCCTCTCATAGACAGCACAGGAAAAAAAATAAGTGAAAATAGGGAGGCAGCAAATCTACTCAATCACTACTTTGGCACAGTGTACACAAAAGAGGACTGCTCCAAGATCCCAGAGCCTGTAGATATTTTTCAAAGAGACATGGATACAGCAGGATTAGGATCAATCTGTATTACAGAGGAAATTGTTTTTAAAACATTGGAGGGGTTGAAAGTGGATAAATGTCCAGGTCAAGATGGTATTCATCCAAAATTGCTGTTTGAAATTAGAGACCAATTAGCAAAACCATTGGCTATATTATGTTCTCAATCACTTGCACAAGGAAAGATGCGGGAGTGATCCCCTTATTCAAAAAGGCAGATCCAGCAAACTATAGACCTGTGAGCTTAACGAGCATAGTCTGTAAATTGTTAGAGTCAATAATCAAAGAAAACATTGTAATGCATTTAGACAAATTTAATTTAATTAGAAATAGTCAGCATGGGTTTACCAGAGGGAGATCATGCTTAACAAATCTATTAGAATTCATGGAGGAGGTTACCAAAACGTTAGATAAAGGGGAGCCAGTGGATGTTATTTATCTGGATTTTGCAAAGGCCTTTGATAGAGTACCTCATCAAAGATTATTTCGAAAATTAAAATCACATGGAATAGGTGGGGAAGTTGCCAAATGGATTGAAAATTGGTTAACGGGAAGAAGGCAAAGGGTGGGTATAAATAAGGAGTACTCTGAGTGGTGTGAAGTGAAAAGTGGTGTGCCACAGGGCTCGGTTTTGGGACCAATTTTATTCTTGATATATATAAATGATTTGGACATAGGTATGGGATCCATTATTGCAAAATTTGCTGATGACACGAAACTATGCAGGAGTGTCTCATCTAAAGCAGAAGTGGATATATTGAGGTCGGATTTAGATAAAATTCGAGAATGGTCTGTAATCTGGCAAATGGAGTTTAATGTAGATATATGTACAGTCATCCACATGGGTAGATCCAATATGGAACATAATTACAGAATGGGAGAGAACAATATTAGAAAGATAGATAAACAAAGGGACTTAGGGGTTATAATAGATCATACATGTAAGGTGAAAGAGCAAGTTCAGGTAGCAGTAAAAAAGGCAAATGCAATGTTAGGGATGATAAAAAGAAATATTAAACATAGGAGCAAGGAAGTGATAGTCAAACTGTATAAAGCATTAGTTAGACCTAGATTGGAGTACTGTGTACAGGTGTGGAGTCCTTATCAGAGAGGGGATATAGACATGCTGGAGAGAATACAAAAAAGAGCGACAAAGCTGATAGTAGGATTCCAGAATTACAGTTATGAAGAAAGATTAAAAAGAACTGGCCTTCAGTGTCTAGAAGAGAGAAGAATTCGTGGTGACTTAATACAGGTGTATAAGATGATCAGAGGAATGGATAAAGTAGACTATAACAAGCTTTTTAAAGTACAACCACCAACAAGGACAAGAATGCACAGCTACAAGTTGACTAAGGAGAGGTCCAGATTAGATATTAGGAAGTATTTCTTTAGCCAGAGAGTAGTGAATGCTTGGAATGTATTGCCAAGTGAGGTGGTGGAGGCTGGGACGGTCAATGCATTTAAGAACAGATTGGATGCGTACAGCTTCTAGAGGAAGGTGATGTAAATGGAACTGGTTGTATACAGACTCTGCAGAGTCTTCTAAACCAGTATAAAGACGTTAAGTTAAGTTAAGTTAAGTTACAGCATTACCTCATCACCATATAAACCTCAAAGATCTATCTCAATTAAAAAACTTCACAAAAACAAAATGTCCTGCACATCCCATCACGGTTCAGATGAACAACATGCCATCACGGTTCAGATGAACAACATGCCATAACGGTTCAGATGAACACCATGCCATCATAATTGCAATTAAAAGATGGCCACCCCACTAGTGACATGCACCAAAGAAGAGCAGTGTTCTGTTATTCGTATTTTGAACAGTGAAAGGGTGCAACCTAAAGTAATTCATGGACGAATGAAGGTTTTAGTTTGGTGATCCATACCTTTCACACTCCAGCAAGTGTGTGAGTGGAGTAAGTTAACTTACAGTTTTTAGACTGGTTTAGAAGACTGCAAAGTCTGTAAACAACCAGTTTAATTTACATCTCCCTGCTCTAAAAGCTATGTGAATCCAATCTATTCTTAAATGCATTAATTGTCCCTGCCACCACTAGGAAGTTCCAAAAACGGCAGAATGACGTGAGTTCTGTGACATACTTCACAACCACATCAGGCACAAAGAGTAGATAGACTTTATCAAAGCCATTTAACAAACCTGTCTGATGATGATTCAATCTTGGATAGCTTTATCCCCACTTCTTTGCCTGAAGATTGAAATTTGACCTGACCTTGACCTCCTTTTGATGCAGACCTTGACTTAAAACCAGGAGGCAGCTTTGCCCCAGCACCAATATACACAAAGTTTGCACTTGAACTTTGACCTGATTACAGATAATAATTGTGATAATTTCATTTCACAGACAGAGCCTAACTTGTCATACCACATAATTAATATCTAAATGACAACTCCAATGTTTGACATATGTTGCCAGCTTTCTGTTACTAGTGCCATACATGATGTCAATACAACGGACAAGAGAAAGCTGGCATCTAAAATGATATGCATGTTGCGTAGTTGGTCGAACCATGGTTGAGCCTACTTAACAACTTAACTTAACTTAACTTAACTTAACTTAACGTCTTTATACTGGTTCAGAAGACTCTACAAAGTCTGTATACGACCAGTTTCTTGGAGGATGGTTTAACCGATGTGCGAGTCCATCTTAAAAGACTCAAACACTAGAGCTAAGTAGACCCGCAGCCAGTTAGGCGCCATCTATAGCTGCTCTTAACAAACCACCTGGGGAAAGGTAAAAATAACTTGGACAGATTTTAAACAATGTTTTTTTTTCATTCATCTTATTTCTCTATTCACAAAGGCGATGTGCGTTGCACTATGTACTTATTTTGTGCCTCTCGGCCCAGTGCATCCAACTTTGGCATGCGGGTCTGTTTCCTGTGTATTTGTATAGTTTTGTGTGTTTGTATAGTCTTGTGTATTTGTATGGTTTTGTGTGTTTGTATAGTTTTGTGTGTTTGTATAGTTTTGTGTATTTGCATAGTTTTGTGTGTTTGTATAGTCTTGTGTATTTGTATAGTTTTGTGTGTTTGTATAGTTTTGTGTGTTTGTATAGTTTGTGTGTTTGTATAATTTTGTGTATTTATATGGTTTTGTGTGTTTCTATAGTCTTGTGGGTTTGTATAGTTTTGTGTGTTTGTATAGTTTTGTGTGTTTGTATAGTTTTGTGTAATTGTATAGTTTTGTGTTTGTATAGTCTTGTGTTTGTATAGTTTTGTGTATTTGTATAGTTTTGTGTGTGTGTGTGTGTGTGGTTTTGTGTGTTTATAGAGTTTTGTGTGTTTGTATAGTTTTGTGTGTTTGTATAGTTTTGTGTGTTTGTATAGTTTTGTGTATTTGTATAGTTGTGTGTTTATTTAAATTCTTATGTGTTTGTATAGTATGTGTGTGTTTAAATAGTTTTGTGTGTTTGTATAATTTTGTGTGTTTGTATAGTTGTGTGTTTATTTAAATTCTTATGCGTTGTATAGTATGTGTGTGTTTAAATAGTTTTGTGTGTTTGTATAATTTTGTGTGTTTGTATAGTTTTGTGTGTTTGTATAGTTTTGTGTGTTTGTATAGTTTGTGTGTTTGTATAGTTTTGTGTGTTTGTATAGTTTGTGTGTTTGTATAGTTATGTGCATTTGTATAGTTATGTGCATTTGTATAGTTGTGTGTTTTTGTAAATTCTTATGCATTTGTATAGTTTTTGTGAGTTTTTATAGTTTTGTGTGTTTGTATGGTTTTGTGTGTTTACATGGGTTTGTGTATTCTTGTGTATTTGTATAGTTTTGTGTTTGTATAGTCTTGTGTTTGTATAGTTTTGTGTATTTGTATGGTTTTGTGTGTTTGTAGAATTGTGTGTGTTTGTTTAGTTTAGTTTTGTGTATTTGTATAGTTTGTGTGTTTGTATAGTTTTGTGTGATTATGTACATGTTATCAACGACACATGAGTCTCTGCCTTGAACCAATTACTAATCGTACTTTCATGTGAATTCCATGGGTCAGGGTTGCACGCAACTACATGCTGGTGATGTGCACATTAGGTGGGAAATGGAGTAAGGGTGTGGTGGTGGGTAGGGGTTTGTAGATGGGTTGAGTGCGTTTGATGAAGCCCACATAGATGGGTTGAGTGTGATGAGGCCCACATAGACAGGTTGAGTGTGTTGGAGCCCACATAGATGGGTTGAGTTTGATGAGGCCCACATAGATGGCTTGAGTGTGATGAGGCCCACATAGACAGGTTGAGTGTGTTGGAGCCCACATAGATGGGTTGAGTGTGTTGGAGCCCACATAGATGGGTTGAGTTTGATGAGGCCCACATAGATGGGTTGAGTGTGATGAGGCCCACATAGACAGGTTGAGTGTGTTGGAGCCCACATAGATGGGTTGAGTTTGATGAGGCCCACATAGATGGGTTGAGTGTGATGAGGCCCACATAGATGGGTTGAGTTTGATAAGGCCCACATAGACAGGTTGAGTGTGTTGGAGCCCACATAGATGGGTTGAGTTTGATGAGGCCCACATAGATGGGTTGAGTTTGATGAGGCCGACATAGACGGGTTGAGTGTGTTGGAGCCCACATAGATGGGTTGAGTTTGATGAGGCCCACATAGATGGGTTGAGTGTGATAAGGCCCACATAGATGGGTTGAGTGTGATGAGGCCCACATTGATGGGTTGAGTGTGATGAGGCCCACATAGATGGGTTGAGTGTGATGAGGCCCACATTGATGGGTTGAGTGTGATGAGGCCCACATAGACAGGTTGAGTGTGTTGGAGCCCACATAGATGGGTTGAGTTTGATGAGGCCCACATAGATGGGTTGAGTGTGATGAGGCCCACATAGATGGGTTGAGTGTGATGAGGCCCACATAGACAGGTTGAGTGTGTTGGAGCCCACATAGATGGGTTGAGTGTGATGAGGCCCACATAGACAGGTTGAGTGTGTTGGAGCCCACATAGATGGGTTGAGTGTGATGAGGCCCACATAGATGGGTTGAGTGTGATGAGGCCCACATAGATGGGTTGAGTTTGATGAGGCCCACATAGATGTATATTTATATGTATAATAGAGTGCTATCTTTCTGAGGTGAGGGAGGGAGGATGAGGGGGGGGGGTGTTACCAGTTACCTTTCTGGGTTGGGGGGGGGCAAGTAATCTGCGTTATTACCATCTTGTCTTATCAAACTATAGGTCAGGTATCCATATACAGCTGAGTATACAACATCATGTTGAGAGCCGGCAACCAATCACCCACTTTGTCACACGAGACAAGTCTTATAACCACTCAGATAACCATTTTGACATAGTACTATAGTTCATGGAACATTCTTTAAATTGAAAAAGTACTTTAGTTCATGGAACATTCCTTAAATTGGCATAGTACTATAGTTCATGAAAACCCCTAATTTGACAAAGTACTATAGTTCATGGAACATTCCCTAATTTGACATAGTCTATAGTTCATGGAACATTCCTTAAGCTGACATAGTACTATAGTTCATGGAACATTCCTTAAATTGACATAGTACTATAGTTCATGGAACATTCCCTAATTTGACATAGTACTATAGTTCATGGAACATTCCCTAATTTGACATAGTACTATAGTTCATGGAACATTCCCTAATTTGACATAGTACTATAGTTCATGGAACATTCCCTAATTTGACATAGTACTATAGTCCATGGAACATTCCCTAAATTGACATAGTACGATAGGTCATGGAACATTCCTTAAGCTGACATAGTACTATAGTTCATGGAACATTCCTTAAATTGACATAGTACTATAGTTCATGGAACATTCCCTAATTTGACATAGTACTATAGTTCATGGAACATTCCCTAATTTGACATAGTACTATAGTTCATGGAACATTCCCTAATTTGACATAGTACTATAGTTCATGGAACATTCCCTAATTTGACATAGTACTATAGTCCATGGAACATTCCCTAAATTGACATAGTACGATAGGTCATGGAACATTCCTTAAGCTGACATAGTACTATAGTTCATGGAACATTCCTTAAATTGACATAGTACTATAGTTCATGGAACATTCCCTAATTTGACATAGTACTATAGTTCATGGAACATTCCCTAATTTGACATAGTACTATAGTTCATGGAACATTCCCTAATTTGACATAGTACTATAGTTCATGGAACATTCCCTAATTTGAAATAGTACTATAGTCCATGGAACATTCCCTAAATTGACATAGTACGATAGGTCATGGAACATTCCTTAAGCTGACATAGTACTAAAGCTTATAGAACATTCACTAAATGACACAGACTCACTTCTCATTCCTTCTTCTTCCTCTTCCAAGTTTCTCCTTTTCTCTTTCACAATTGCTGCCACCCTCATGGCATCGCCGACATGGGCTAGGAGCTTGCGACGGGCGTTGTATGTTTCACGTTCCGCATGAGTGAGTGCATGATAAGGTATGTGAGCTATTCTACGATCCTACAATAATGTGACACATCAGTACAACGTACACAGGAAAGTTGCAAGCACGTAACGTCTTTCACAATGTCCAAAACTATCTAACCAAAACTGCTCATATAACTTCCCCCAAAGGTGATCATATAACTTCCCCCAAAAGTGATCATATAACTTACCCCAAAGGTGATCATATAACTTTCACCAAAGGTGACCTTATACTTTCCCCCATAGGTGATCATATAACTTCCCCCAAAGGTGATCATATAACTTTCACCAAAGGTGACCTTATACTTTCCCCCATAGGTGATCATATAACTTCCCCCAAAAGGTGATCATATAACTTCCCCCAAAGGTGAATTTATACTTCCCCCAAAAGTGACCGTATACTTCCATCAAAGGTGACCTTATACTTCCATCAAAGGTGACCTTATACTTCCATCAAAGGTGACCTTATACTTCCATCAAAGGTGACCTTATACTTCCACCAAAGGTGACCTTATACTTCCACCAAAGGTGACCTTATACTTCCACCAAAGGTGACCTTATACTTCCACCAAAGGTGACCTTATGCTTCCACCAAAGGTGACCTTATACTTCCATCAAAGGTGACCTTATACTTCCACCAAATGTGACCTTATACTTCCACCAAAGGTGACCTTTTACTTCCACCAAAGGTGACCTTTTACCTCCACCAAAGGTGACACCCCCATTTAAGTAAAATCTTATAGAAAATCTCCCAAACAAGAATCACTGGAGGAGCTACTTGTGTTCTCAGGTGGCAACAGGGGACATGGATGGAGATAAAGGTTGGGGAGGAGATGAGGGAGAAGAGAGGAGGGAGAGGAGAGGAGGGAGAGGTGAGGAGGGAGAGGAGAGGTGAGGAGGGAGAGGAGAGGTGAGGAGGGAGAGGAGAGGAGGAGAGGGAGAGGTGAGGTGAGGTGAGGAGGGAGAGGTGAGGAGGGAGAGAAAGAAAAGATATTGTAAGAGGAAGGTTAGGAGGGACTCTGATTTACTGTCCTGAAACATGTTGGCCATACATTTGTTGAAGCACAAGACAGCAGGCAGATACACTCCATATGTCTTTGCCAGTTTAGACATGTCCCACATTGAACTTGTTAGAACAAATGTCTTCCCCAGTTGAGACATGTCCCACATTGAACTTGTTAGAACAAATGTCTTCCCCAGTTGGGACATGTCCCACATTGAACCAGTTAGAACAAATATCTTCCCCAGTTGAGACATGTCCCACATTGAACCAGTTAGAACAAATGTCTTCCCCAGTTGAGACATGTCCCACATTGAACCAGTTAGAACAAATGTCTTCCCCAGTTGAGACATGTCCCACATTGAACCAGTTAGAACAAATGTCTTCCCCAGTTGGGACATGTCCCACATTGAACCAGTTAGAACAAATGTCTTCCCCAGTTGGGACATGTCCCACATTGAACCAGTTAGAACAAATGTCTTCCCCAGTTGGGACATGTCCCACATTGAACTTGTTAGACCAAATGTCTTCCCCAGTTGGGACATGTCCCACATTGAACCAGTTAAAACAAATGTCTTCCCCAGTTGAGACATGTCCCACATTGAACCAGTTAGAACAAATGTCTTCCCCAGTTGAGACATGTCCCACATTGAACCAGTTAGAACAAATGTCTTCCCCAGTTGAGACATGTCCCACATTGAACCAGTTAGAACAAATGTCTTCCCCAGTTGAGACATGTCCCACATTGAACCAGTTAGAACAAATGTCTTTCCCAGTAGAGACATGTCCCACATTGAACTTGTTAGAACAAATGTCTTCCCCAGTTGAGACATGTCCCACATTGAACCAGTTAGAACAAATGTCTTCCCCAGTTGAGACATGTCCCACATTGAACCAGTTAGAACAAATGTCTTCCCCAGTTGAGACATGTCCCACATTGAACCAGTTAGAACAAATGTCTTCCCCAGTTGAGACATGTCCCACATTGAACCAGTTAGAACAAATGTCTTCCCCAGTTGGGACATGTCCCACATTGAACCAGTTAGAACAAATGTCTTCCCCAGTTGAGACATGTCCCACATTGAACCAGTTAGAACAAATGTCTTCCCCAGTTGAGACATGTCCGACATTGAACCAGTTAGAACAAATGTCTTCCCCAGTTGGGACATGTCCCACATTGAACCAGTTAGAACAAATGTCTTCCCCAGTTGAGACATGTCCCACATTGAACCAGTTAGAACAAATGTCTTCCCCAGTTGGGACATGTCCCACATTGAACCAGTTAGAACAAATGTCTTCCCCAGTTGAGACATGTCCCACATTGAACCAGTTAGAACAAATGTCTTCCCCAGTTGAGACATGTCCCACATTGAACCAGTTAGAACAAATGTCTTCCCCAGCTGAGACATGTCCCACATTGAACCAGTTAGAACAAATGTCTTCCCCAGTTGAGACATGTCCCACATTGAACCAGTTAGAACAAATGTCTTCCCCAGTTGAGACATGTCCCACATTGAACCAGTTAGAACAAATGTCTTCCCCAGTTGAGACATGTCCCACATTGAACCAGTTAGAACAAATGTCTTCCCCAGTTGAGACATGTCCCACATTGAACCAGTTAGAACAAATGTTTACTCTATTATTATTGACTTGCAATTCTCCCATCAAAATGTGCAAATCTGTAAAGTTTATGTAGTGATAAGTGATATCAAATGTGGCTAGTCTATGTAGTGATAAGTGATATCAAATGTGGCTAGTCTATGTAGTGATAAGTGATATCAAATGTGGCTAGTCTATGTAGTGATAAGTGATATCAAATGTGGCTAGTCTATGTAGTGATAAGTGATATCAAATGTGGCTAGTCTATGTAGTGATAAGTGATATCAAATGTGGCTAGTTTGTGTGAGTGATAAGTGATATCAAACATAATATCAGATAGACACATGCACACAATGTGAAGTGACCCCACGGATGACAGCAGGTCAGACAACTGTATGCTCTTCTCTCTTCTGACCCCCTGAGAGCACGTTATTCTCTCACATATCTCTTGTATCATACCATATTTGGAAAGATGTTTCTAGAACATCAAACCTAGACCATTCCTACTCCAGGGCCACATTTGATAGAATCAGATACTCCAGGGCCACACTGTATTTATATTACAATCTTGGCACATACATACATGAGATTGTGCAATGTTGGCACATACATACATGAGATTGTGTAATGTTGGCACATACATACATGAGATTGTGCAATGTTGGCACATAAATACATGAGATTACAGCAGATGTTCAGTGGTCATTTTCCCAGTACCACAAGTGCATTGGTCAGTGCCACCTATCTTCAGTTTATTGAATAGGTGGTACCTTAGTCTGCTGTGGCCTGTGCGGAGTTTGAAGACCACGACCTGCTCTCTTCTGTTCAACTGGTAATAGGCATCATTTTTTGTGTAGCCAGTATGTTCTGTTTCCCATTTGGTCATGTATCTAGCTCTAATAAACCTTTTGGACTCTTCGTAGGTCACACTAGTATCTGGTTGTGGTAGTCTTGCACCTTCTTTTGCCAGTCTGTCTGCCTGCCTCTTCTTTGCCTTGGATGTTACAGTGGGATGGAACCCACTGTACCACTACTCTTTTTGGTGCAGACTGCTGGCATAGTTGACAGAGTACTGCTCTTAAATCATTAAGTTCAGTATTTTTCTGGCTTTTTAGTGCTGTGACTACAGCCAGGGCATCTGTAAACAGGACTATCTGGCTTTCATTGCTTTCGCCTGTCAGCATTACTTCTACAACAGCCCTCAGTGCCTCTGCCTCAGCTCTAAAATTACTTGAGAATTTTCCAGTTACCACTGACAGTGTTATTTTTCTACCATTTGGTAGGCTCAGGAATGCCCCTGCCCCTCCGTTCTGTGTTGTGTTTGTTACAGAACCATCGGTGTATGCATGGGTCCATTCCATGCTTGGGTAGTTTTCCGATATGTACCTCAGGGTTATGTCTCTTCTTTCTTTTTTAGTCTGGCTTTTCTTGTTTCCAATACCTGGTATATTTTCTACCACCTCCGGAATGATAAGCTGCTTCCAGGTAGGTTTGCGTACAGTAGGGATGGGCTTTGATATTGTTCCGGTGTTCATAGGGTCTTCGCTCATCTTTGCTTTGGCTATTTCTGCAAAGTTTCTCCGCTTTAGTTTCCCATTTCCAAATCTATTTAGTCTCCGATGCATTGGATGGTCTGTCAGTCTTCTAGTTTCTCTGCTTGCTGCTGGGCTCTGCAGTATCTTCTGTCGGTCATGGATTGCAGATTTGTAATCTTTTCAAGTTCTACAATTGGCGTTGACTTCATGCCTCCTGTTATAACTCTCATGGCTTGGTTTTGAAGTTTGCTAATTTTATCGAAGTTCGCCTTTGCTGCTGTTGTCCATGCCGCAATACCATACTCGAGAATTGGTCTCACTCTTCCAGTGTACAGTTTCTTTAGTATACTTTCGTCTGCTCCCCAGCTTGTGCCAGCAAGTTTCCTCATGATTGCCATTCTTTGTCTGGCTCTCATTCGGTTTCTCTCGATCTGACTTTTCCATGTCATGCGCCGATCAAATGTGACTCCCAGGTAGTTTGGGTTGTCATTTGGCTGCAGGAATTTGCCTTTAAGACTTATTTTGGTGTTTTGGGGTTTATTTGAAAGCGAGAATATCATACATGTTGTTTTTTCCTCGTTTATTTTGACCAGCCCTGAGTTCGCCCACTCCTCCAACGATGTTAAGGTCTGCTGCATCCGATTGCTTGCTACGGTGAGATTTTTTTCAGAGTTCCACATAGCCAGATCGTCTGCAAACATTGAGCTGTCGACTCTTCTTGCTATATTCTCTGTTATGTTGTTTATATACACCAGGAAAAGTTTGGGTGACAGTACCCATGGGGTAATCCTTGCTACAGTGTCACCTTTTTGCTCATCTGCCCTTGTACTTGAACTCTGGCTGTTCTGTTTTAGAGGTAGTGGCTGATCCATCTGTACATTTTCCCACATACTTCACTTCTTCGTAGCTTGTCTTTAAGTCCCTCTTTCCACACCTTGTCAAATGCCTTCTCTAGATCCACCCAAACCGCTACTGTATGCTTTTTCTCTTTGTAAGCATTCTCTATTTCCTGGGCTATGAGAGTGATCTGATCCTCAGTGGATCTGTGTTGTCTAAATCCTGCTTGCTGTGGAATTAGTATGTGTTTTTCTTCCAGATGCCACATCAGTCTGGTGTTTATCATACACTCCATCAGTTTGCCTACACAGCTCAGTAGACTGATAGGTCTGTATCCATTTGGATCTGTTCTATCTTTATCTTTTTTTGGTACTGGTATAAGTACAGCCTCTTTCCATGCCTGTGGTACAATCCCCCTTTTCCAGCTTTGGTTCAGGACTGATAGTAACTTCCTCTTTGCTGTTTGGCCCAACCCCATCAGCCTTTCGTTTGTTACCCCATCTTTTCCGGGCGATTTCTTTTTCTTTAGAGTTCTCTTGGCCTCATCCATTTCATTCATTGTTAGTTTTGCCATCATGTGCTCCTCTGGTGCCATCTTGATGTTGTCGTGGCTCTTTTGTTCTTCACTAATGTCTGTATGCCTGTCTGTAGGGACATCAATGTGGTTTGCTCTGGCATAATGTTCTATAAAGGCGTTTGCTGCTTTTTTTCCAGTAAGCATGTTGTCGCCCTGCTTGATGGTAATTTGTTTATTTTATGGAGTTTCGTCATTCATGGCTCTGATTAAATTCCATAGTTTGTTCCCTTCTTTATCTAAATTGAGGCTTTCTGTTTTTGTTTTTTCAGCTGTCTCTTGTTATTTGGTTTAGTGTTCTTTTGTATTTCGCCGTGATGGCCTTGAGGGCGATATTTGCCTCCATAGATTGCTCTCTCGCCATGTTCCTAGCATTTGAGACTTCATCCTCCGCTTTCTGCAATTCATCATTCCAATAAGGCTTGTAGTTTTTCCTTGCCCCTCTTGGGATGGTTTCGGTGGCTGCTTGCATTATTGCTTTGCTTAGGCTTTCCACCATAGGTTTCATATTGTTATTCCGTGTGTTGATGGTTTCACACAGTCCATCTGTCAGCATTGCAAATCTGTCCCAGTCGGCTCGTTTATAGTTCCAACGTGGCAGCGGTTTTATTTCCTGTGGGCCTACTTCCATATTAATTTCTAGTCTAATTGGCCTGTGATCGCTACCTGCCAATTGGTTGAGCACCTGGCGGTCTATTTTGTGGTGAATATCCCCCATAGAAAAGGCCAAGTCTGGAGTGGAGGTGGTATGCCATGTTCTAGAATAGAAGCTAGGGCTGTCGTCCGGCCTATTGATAAGATAGAGATTTGTGTCTATCTCCCAGTCTTCCACTTCATCACCTCTGTTGTCTGTGTCCAAATATCCCCATCTCTCCGAGTCGCTGTTGAAGTCTCCAACCATTAGGCAGCTGGAGTCCTTGATTTCCATACTCAAGAGCGACAGGTCTTTGTTGGGTGGGCCATACAGGTTGAAGATGCGGATCTTCGTCTCTTGTGTCATTATGCCGACTCCTACAATTTCTAGCATTAGAACAACACATGTTCCTTCGTGCACCCACCAGATGCAAAAACTTGTCAAATGCAGCAAAAAATCATAAATTTCTCTCTTTGGTCCGTTTGTGGGGATGAATCCATGTTACAGAGCTACAGTTTAAACCCAACAGGCTCACTAACTCAACTACTTGTATGGTTAACTACTGCTTGAGAAAGGTCGCCAGGAATAATGTCGTCCACAGACTGACACTCAATAAAGACAGCACACTTTAATATCTCAGAAATAAAGCAGCAAGTGACCAAATAATGAGAAACAATCTGAGAAATTCTTCTCTTCGTAAACACCTTAACAAGAAATGAGATACCATGAAATCATGCAAGCTTGCTCAAATGTGTGGGCAGTGGCCAGGAAGCTCTTTGATGATAGCCATGAGTAATGAAGACTTACTTGATTGAAAATATAGTAAGCATAGTCCACTGCTGTTCCAACGATTCTCTTGAGTCCAATAGAAATTGGGGCTAGAACGTTGGCTCCGGCCATGATCAGTTTGTCTATCTGGTGTGGGGACATAAAGCAATTAAAGGGACATAAATATATTAGGAGGACATACATTTATTGGGGGACGTAAATCTATTAGAGGGACAGGAACCTGTTAGGGGACATACATCTGTTTAAGGGACATATATCAGAGAGGGGGAACAAAATTTATTAAGGAGGACATAAATCTGGTAGAGGACATAAATATGTTAGAGGGACATAAATCTGGTAGAGGACATAAATATGTTAGAGGGACATAAATCTGGTAGAGGACATAAATCTATTAGAGGGACATAAATCTGGTAGAGGACATAAATCTATTAGAGGGACATAAATCTGTTAGAGGGACATAAATCTGGTAGAGGGACATAAATCTGGTAGAGGGACATAAATCTGGTAGAGGGACATAAATCCGGGAGTGGGACATAAATCTGGTAGAGGACATGAAAATGTCAAGCAAATTCAGGAATAAATATATAACAAGTTCATTCATGTATAGGATGAACACATGGTTAAAGGTGTCTGATAAACACATGGATAAAGGTGTCTGATAAACACATACATTCAAACAATGTCAGTCTTACATTCACACACAGACACCATGGCATGACAACCTAGATTACAATCAAACATAACAGATGTACGTTAGAGGAATGCCTAGATAAGTGTGTTAGAGGAATGCCTAGATAAGTGTGTTAGAGGAATGTCTGGATAAGTGTGTTAGAGGAATGTCTAGATAAGTGTGTTAGAGGAATGCCTGGATAAGTGTGTTAGAGGAATGCCTAGATAAGTGTGTTAGAGGAATGCCTAGATAAGTGTGTTAGAGGAATGCCTAGATAAGTGTGTTAGAGGAATGCCTAGATAAGTGTGTTAGAGGAATGCCTAGATAAGTGTGTTAGAGGAATGCCTAGATAAGTGTGTTAGAGGAATGCCTAGATAAGTGTGTTAGAGGAATGTCTGGATAAGTGTGTTAGAGGAATGCCTAGATAAGTGTGTTAGAGGAATGCCTAGATAAGTGTGTTAGAGGCATGTCTAGATAAGTGTGTTAGAGGAATGCCTAGATAAGTGTGTTAGAGGAATGCCTAGATAAGTGTGTTAGAGGAATGTCTGGATAAGTGTGTTAGAGGAATGTCTGGATAAGTGTGTTAGAGGAATGCCTAGATAAGTGTGTTAGAGGCATGTCTAGATAAGTGTGTTAGAGGAATGCCTAGATAAGTGTGTTAGAGGAATGCCTAGATAAGTGTGTTAGAGGAATGCCTAGATAAGTGTGTTAGAGGAATGCCTAGATAAGTGTGTTAGAGGAATGCCTAGATAAGTGTGTTAGAGGAATGTCTGGATAAGTGTGTTAGAGGAATGCCTCAGGAATGCCTAGATAAGTGTGTTAGAGGAATGCCTAGATAAGTGTGTTAGAGGAATGCCTAGATAAGTGTGTTAGAGGAATGCCTAGATAAGTGTGTTAGAGGAATGCCTAGATAAGTGTGTTAGAGGAATGCCTAGATAAGTGTGTTAGAGGAATGCCTAGATAAGTGTGTTAGAGGCATGTCTAGATAAGTGTGTTAGAGGCATGTCTAGATAAGTGTGTTAGAGGAATGCCTAGATAAGTGTGTTAGAGGAATGTCTGGATAAGTGTGTTAGAGGAATGCCTAGATAAGTGTGTTAGAGGAATGCCTAGATAAGTGTGTTAGAGGAATGCCTAGATAAGTGTGTTAGAGGAATGCCTAGATAAGTGTGTTAGAGGCATGTCTAGATAAATGTGACAGAGGAATGCCTAGATAAGTGTGTTAGAGGAATGTCTGGATAAGTGTGTTAGAGGAATGCCTAGATAAATGTGTTAGAGGAATGCCTAGATAAGTGTGTTAGAGGAATGCCTAGATAAGTGTGTTAGAGGCATGTCTAGATAAATGTGACAGAGGAATGCCTAGATAAGTGTGGCAGAGGAATGCCTAGATAAGTGTGTTAGAGGAATGCCTAGATAAGTGTGTTAGAGGCATGTCTAGATAAATGTGTTAGAGGAATGTCTGGATAAGTGTGTTAGAGGAATGCCTAGATAAGTGTGTTAGAGGAATGCCTAGATAAGTGTGTTAGAGGAATGCCTAGATAAGTGTGACAGAGGAATGTGTTTATAACAAGATGAAAGTCTGTGATACAAGAATACGTTACCAGCTGCAGTCTGGCATGAATGGTCCGTCGGTGCTCGTATTGAGTGTTGACTGCTACACAGAGGGCACTGCCTACCCCATGAGTCAAGGGCAGACTTGGGTCAGCTCCAAACATTAACAGTTCATCTACTGCCTGTACGAGCATCACGGAGGAAAAGCGATATTAGCTTCTTGGATATCAAACATCAAGTTTAGACATCCTTTTCGAAACAACTAAGCATTGATTATAATCTACACTTCTTCTCCAGTATATCTTTGGCCTCAACATTCTTCTGTTCCTTTGTGTATTCCAGTCAAGAATATGTCGGGTTATAATGATAAGTTGTATCTTGAAGGTATGCCATTTACATCTTCACTTTCTCCTTTTGATTTCCAGCTGTGCTTGTCATTGGCTAGTCTTTCTGACTCGTCTCTGATTGCTGCTTTTGTATGTTCCATGTGTAGGTATACACTGTAGATATTTGTTTGTAAAGGTCTGTTTGTGAAGGTCTGTTTGTGAAGGTCTGTTTGTGAAGGTCTGGTAACATGGAGACATTTGTTTGTGAAGGTCTGTTTGTGAAGGTCTGTTTGTGAAGGTCTGTTTGTGAAGGTCTGGTAACATGGAGACATTTGTTTGTGAAGGTCTATTTGTGAAGGTCTGTTTGTGAAGGTCTGTTTGTGAAGGTCTGTTTGTGAAAGTCTGGTAACATGGAGACATTTGTTTACTAAGGTCTGTTAACTTAGAGACATTTGTTTGTGAAGGTCAAAGGGGTAGGCAGTTTTTAGGAAGTTTGAGGGGGGAAAAGATGGGCTGACGGTGGTGGACAGGTTAAAGGGCAGTAGGTTTGAGGTGTTGAAGGATAGTGATGAGGGGGGAATAGATGGGCCAGTTGGAGTGGGTAGCAGGTGGTAGAGGTGGTGGGCCCTTTGAAGGAGGAAGATAGGACACGTTGATTGGGAGCAGAGAGATTATAAAACAGACATAGAATACCGTCATTCATAAGATCCATACCAAATCATTTCCGCTGGCAATAGCCAATGCCAGAGGAGTGAATCCATTGCACATGAGACTGGTATCTGCCTTATGCTGAAGTAAAAGTCGCACAACCTGGCAAGCATTCTGCAGACATTAATCCAAGAACACAAATAAGAAACAGTACCTTTCAAATAAACAACAAACCATCAATTAAATAATGCTGCACTTTTGTTTCATTTTCTTTTAAATAAAGAGAGGATACTTGTCACACTCAGATCATACTCTGGTATTAATATTGTGAAAACATCACATTCATGTCACACTTTGGAAGTAAAATTGTGAAAACATCACATTCATGTCACACTTTGGTAGTAAAATTGTAAAAACATCACATTCATGTCACACTTTAGTAGTAAAATTGCAAAAACATCACATTCTGCTTGCTGAACAACCCACAATCTGCCTACAGAAAAAACTGCAGGACCAAAGATCAGCTAGTATCTCTAGCCCAGGAGGTAGAAGATGCTTTCCTAGAGAAGAAAAAACGACTGGCTGTCCTTGTCAACTTCACTACAGCCTTTGACGACGAGGTGTGGAAAGAAGGTTTCTTATCACGCTGCTAAGAAATAGAATTGAAGGGAGAATGTTGAGCTGAATACGAGACTTCCTCCAGTACCACACAGCAAGAGTGAAACTTGTTGGAAAACTTAGATCTCCAGCCAGGTCTGGCATTTTGACAAGTTCCTGCCAGTTGCACGTGGTCATAGCCAATGCTTTCAGGTCATGCTTGTAAACATCTTTGTAGCAGAGGAAGAGTCTACCTTTGTTATGCTTGTTCATGGTCATATTCCGTATAGAGGGCTGTTTTAAAGGTGATGTTAGCAAATATGTCAAGTTGAGGGCTGTCATGTGATGTTAGCAAATAGATCAAGTTTAGGGCTGTCTTAAAGGTGATGTTAGCAAATAGGACAAGTTGAACGCTGTCAGGTGATGTTAGCAAATAGGTCAAGTTGAGGGCTGTCAGGTGATGTTAGCAAATAGGTCAAGTTGAGGGTTGTCTTAAAAGTGATGTTAGCAAATAGGACAAGTTGAGGGTTGTCAGGTGATGTTAGCAAATAGGTCAAGTTGAGGGCTGTCAGGTGATGTTAGCAGATGGGACAAGTTGAGGGCTGTCAGGTGATGTTAGCAAATAGGTCAAGTTGAGGGCTGTCAGGTGATGTTAACAAATAGGTCAAGTTGAGGGCTGGCATGTGATGTTAGCAAATAGGACAAGTTTAAGGCTGTCAGGTGATGTTAGCAAATATGTCAAGTTGAGGGCTGTCAGGTGATGTTAGAAAATAGGTCAAGTTGAGGGTTGTCTTAAAGGTGATGTTAGCAAATAGGACAAGGTGAGGGTTGTCAGGTGATGTTAGCAAATAGGTCAAGTTGAAAGCTGTCAGGTGATGTTAGTAGATGGGTCAAGTTGAGGGCTGTCAGGTGATGTTAGCAAATAGGTCAAGTTGAGGGCAGTCAGGTGATGTTAGCAAATAGGCCAAGTTGAGAGATGTCTTAAAGGTGATGTTAGCAAATAGGTCAAGTTGACGGCTGTCTTAAAGGTGATGTTAGCAAATAGGTCAAGTGAGGGCTGTCAGGTGAAGTTAGCAAATAGGACAAGTTGAGGGCTGTCAGGTGATGTTAGCAAATAGGCCAAGTTGAGGGCTGTCAGGTGATGTTAGCAAATAGGTCAAATTTGAGGGATGTCAGGTGATGTTAGCAAATAGGTCAAGTTGAGGGCTATCTTAAAGGTGATGTTAGCAAATAGGTCAAGTGAGGGCTGTCAGGTGAAGTTAGCAAATATGACAAGTTGAGGGCTGTCAGGTGATGTTAGCAAATAAGACAAGTTGAGGGCTGTCAGGTGATGTTAGCAAATAGGCCAAGTTGAGAGCTGTCATGTGATGTTAGCAAATAGGTCAAGTTGAGGGATGTCAGGTGATGTTAGCAAATAGGTCAAGTTGACGGCTGTCTTAAAGGTGATGTTAGCAAATAGGTCAAGTTGAGGGCTACCATACCTTGTAGTCATTCCTAGCACATGCAATATGTAGGGCAGTCCTTCCTCCCAGCAAACTTTGTGCCTCTTCTGGTATAACATCTTTTGACCATTCCTCTTCCTGTGTAAGACAAAGTCTGCATAGAACACTTTACTGATGTTTGTCTATTCCACAGTCGGCATAAATCATTCATTTGTGTTAACATGAACACCCCCTTGCCTCTTCCAGGTCATAATTTACAGCCCAAACAATCATATTTTGGTGGTTAGAAATATGATTGTTGTTGCCAAGTCAGACAACCCCATAGCCCAGTTTTGGTTGCCAAGTCAGACAACCCCAACTCCCAGTTTTGGTTGCCAAGTCAGACAACCCCAACTCCCAGTTTTGGTTGCCAAGTCAGACAACCCCAACTCCCAGTTTTGGTTGCCAAGTCAGACAACCCCAACTCCCAGTTTTGGTTGCCAAGTCAGACAACCCCACATCCCAGTTGTGATTGTGAAGTCAAGACAACCCAACAGCCCAATTGTCGTTGCCAAGTCTGGCAACCTGCAGCCCAAGCAACCATTTCCTGGAGGTTAAAAACATGACTGTGGTTGCCAAGTCTGAAAATAAATATTGAACGTTAAACAAGAGCGTGCCCCATATCGTATATACTTAGTCACTTCCCTTCTACCATGGACTGTCTACCATGGACTGTCTACCATGAACTGCCTACCATGGACTGTCTACCATGGACTGTCTAGCAAGAACTGCCTACCATGGACTGTCTAGCAAGAACTGCCTACCATGGACTATCTAGCAAGAACTGCCTACCATGGACTGTCTAGCATGAACTGCCTACCATGGACTGCCCACCATTGACTGCCTACCATGGACTGCCTCCTCAGCAGCTGTCTAGACTATGCCTGTAAAGCTACAATGTTATTGTTTTATCCCCTCTTGGCTTTTCTCTTGTTGTTTACCTGGTTGCAGTAACTGAGTCACGTCTACACTTGTTTTAATTTAATGTTGACCTTCCGTACCACAGTAGCTTCCCTTGGCCGCAACAAGACAAGCCTGAGTCAGGTTACCATTTATATGAGGGGATAGACGTGCTCATTTGAGAATGAGTGACTAAAGAATGTGAGAACAATTTTCTGTTTTGAATTCCCTGTGTTCTAGTTTGAGATCCTTGTTGTCGGCACAGATCAATTCAGTTATGTGTATCACAGCTTCTTGTTCTGCCATTATGTCCGGATAAATAACAAATAACACAAAAGTGTTTCCCATAACCGACAAATGTCTTAGGGGATGGAGTGTTGGAGACTTGGCACGACTAGTTCTTTAGTTTTGTGAAATGGGGTTGGAGACTTGACACGGCTAGTTCTTTAGTTTTGTGAGATGGGGTTGGAGACTTGACACGGCTAGTTCTTTAGTTTTGTGAGATGGGGTTGGAGACTTGACACGGCTAGTTCTTTAGTTTTGTGAGATGGAGTGACCAATCCCCTCTCTTGCTGCCATGCTCCCACTTAACTTCGAGCAGGGTTAGGCACTCATCTTTTCTGGATTGCTGGATGACCTGACCAGGAATATCATTTGTTTATTGTGAGACGCGCACCCTCTGTCAACCATAGGACCTGTGAGACGCACACCCTCTGCCAACCATAGGACCTGTGAGACGTGCATCCTCTGTCAACCATAGGACCTGTGAGACGCACACCCTCTGCCAACCATAGGACCTGTGAGACGTGCATCCTCTGTCAACCATAGGACCTGTGAGACAAGCACCCTCTTCAACCATAGGACCTGTGAGACAAGCACCCTCTGTCAACCATAGGACCTGTGAGACAAGCATTCACTGTCAACCATAGGACCTGTGAGACAAGCATTTGCTGTCAACCATAGGAACTGTGAGACAAGCATCCTCTGTCAACCATAGGACCTGTGAGACAAGCACCATCTGTCAACCATAGGACCTGTGAGACAAGCATTCGCTGTCAACCATAGGACCTGTGAGACAAGCACCCTCTGTCAATCATAGGACCTGTGAGACAAGCACCCTCTGTCAACCATAGGACCTGTGAAACAAGCATTCGCTGTCAACCATAGGACCTGTGAGACAAGCATCCTTTGTCAACCATAGGATCTGAGTAATGAAAACACCATCAAGTCCACATCTCCCTTTCTTCCACAACTCTACAAACGAATCAGAGAGAAAGTGATCCCTAATATTTGTGGTGGTCCCCTTATATTACCCATCTGTACCTCCGCTAGGGATCACATTCTCCTGCTGAGACCCCTTGATGTTCAATAATCTTCAGAAATTAAAATCCTCCTCCCTCTCCTAATATTTTCAACTCAAAAATGTCAGACGGATACCAAATGCCTCATCGTTTTACCAAGAAGTGACTGAGAAATGAGTCATCTTCCTCTGCTCTTGCGTTGGGGTCAGCGAGTGCGTTTAAGAGCAGTTCTGTGATGTGAGTACCTTCATCCCTGGGCAGGGCACAGGCAATGTGAAGTGGGTACAACCCTCCTTTCTGAAGCAGAACAGATAGATAATTGATGTTCTTTCAGTTGAGTCAGTACAATCACAGTCAAACTAACAGTCATGCAAGAATATATCATTGGAACAACTAATTTAGCTTTCAATTGGACTAATTTAGCTTTCAATTGGACTAATTTAGCTTTCAATTGGACTAATTTAGCTTTCAATTGGACTAATTTAGCTTTCAATTGGACTAATTTAGCTTTCAATTGGACTAATTTAGCTTTCAATGCGACTAATTTAGCTTTCAATTGGACTAATTTAGCTTTCAATTGGACTAATTTAGCTTTCAATTGGACTAATTTAGCTTTCAATTGGACTAATTTAGCTTTCAATTGGACTAATTTAGCTTTCAATTGGACTAATTTAGCTTTCAATTGGACTAATTTAGCTTTCAATTGGACTAATTTAGCTTTCAATTGGACTAATTTAGCTTTCAATTGGACTAATTTAGCTTTCAATTGGACTAATTTAGCTTTCAATTGGACTAATTTAGCTTTCAATTGGACTAATTTAGCTTTCAATTGGACTAATTTAGCTTTCAATTGGACTAATTTAGCTTTCAATTGGACTAATTTAGCTTTCAATTGGACTAATTTAGCTTTCAATTGGACTAATTTAGCTTTCAATTGGACTAATTTAGCTTTCAATTGGACTAATTTAGCTTTCAATTGGACTAATTTAGCTTTCAATTGGACTAATTTAGCTTTCAATTGGACTAATTTAGCTTTCAATTGGACTAATTTAGCTTTCAATTGGACTAATTTGACTAGCAATGTTGCTATTTTGGCTAATGTTATTTGACAAACACGGACTGTGTAGATTATCTGTCTGTCCTGAAATAATCTCAGTGAAACCATGATAATCACAGTGAAACCATGATAATCTAGTGAAACCATGATAATCTCAGTGAAACCATGATAGTGAAACCATGATAATCTCAGTGAAACCATGATAATCTCAGTAAAACCATGATAATCTCAGTGAAACCATGATAGTGAAACGATGATAATCTCAGTGAAACGATGATAATCTCAGTGAAACCATGATAATCTCAGTGAAACCATGATAATCTCAGTGAAACCATGATAGTGAAACCATGATAATCTCAGTGAAACCATGATAGTGAAACCATGATAGTGAAACCATGATAGTGAAACCATGATAGTGAAACCATGATAGTGAAACCATGATAATCTCAGTGAAACCATGATAATCTCAGTGAAACCATGATAGTGAAACCATGATAGTGAAACCATGATAATCTCAGTGAAACCATGATAATCTCAGTGAAACCATGATAGTGAAACCATGATAATCTCAGTGAAACCATGATAATCTCAGTGAAACCATGATAGTGAAACCATGATAATCTCAGTGAAACCATGATAGTGAAACCATGATAGTGAAACCATGATAATCTCAGTGAAGCAATAATAATCTCAGTGAAACCGTGATAGTGAAACCATGATAATCTCAGTGAAACCATGATAATCTCAGTGAAACCATGATAGTGAAACCATGATAATCTCAGTGAAACAATGATAGTGAAACCATGATAATCTCAGTGAAACCATGATAATCTCAGTAAAACCATGATAATCTCAGTGAAACCATGATAGTTAAACCATGATAATCTCAGTGAAACCATGATAGTGAAACCATGATAATCTCAGTGAAACCATGATAGTGAAACCATGATAGTGAAACCATGATAGTGAAACCATGATAATCTCAGTGAAACCATGATAATCTCAGTGAAACCATGATAGTGAAACCATGATAGTGAAACCATGATAGTGAAACCATGATAATCTCAGTGAAACCATGATAATCTCAGTGAAACCATGATAGTGAAACCATGATAATCTCAGTGAAACCATGATAATCTCAGTGAAACCATGATAGTGAAACCATGATAATCTCAGTGAAACCATGATAGTGAAACCATGATAGTGAAACCATGATAATCTCAGTGAAGCAATAATAATCTCAGTGAAACCGTGATAGTGAAACCATGATAATCTCAGTGAAACCATGATAATCTCAGTGAAACCATGATAGTGAAACCATGATAATCTCAGTGAAACAATGATAGTGAAACCATGATAATCTCAGTGAAACCATGATAATCTCAGTAAAACCATGATAATCTCAGTGAAACCATGATAGTTAAACCATGATAATCTCAGTGAAACCATGATAATGAACCCAAAATAATCTCAGTGAAACCATGATAGTGAAACCATGCTAATCTCAGTGAAACCATGATAGTGAACCCATGATAATCTCAGTGAAATCATGATAGTGAAACCATGATAATCTCAGTGAAACCATGATAATATCAGTGAACCCATGATAATCTCAGTGAAACCATGATAGTGAAACCATGATAATCTCAGTGAAACCATGATAATCTCAGTGAAACCATGATAATCTCAGTGAAACCATTATAGTGAAATGATGATAATCTCAGCGAAACCATGATAATCTCTGTGAAATCATGATAATATCAGTGAAATCATGTTAGTGAAGCCATGATAATCTCAGTGAAACCATGATAATTTCAGTGAAACCATGATAATCTCAGTGAAACCATGGTAATCTCAGTGAAACCATGATAATCTCTGTGAAACCATGATAGTGAAACCATGATAATCTCAGTGAAACCATGATAGTGAAACCATGATAGTGAAACCATGATAATCTCAGTGAAACCATAATAATCTCAGTGAAACCATGATAGTGAAACCATGATAATCTCATTGAAACCATGATAATCTCAGTGAAACCATGATAGTGAAACCATGATAATCTCAGTGAAACAATGATAGCGAAACCATGATAATCTCAGTGAAACCATGATAATCTCAGTAAAACCATGATAATCTCAGTGAAACCATGATAGTTAAACCATGATAATCTCAGTGAAACCATGATAATGAACCCATAATAATCTCAGTGAAACCATGATAGTGAAACCATGCTAATCTCAGTGAAACCATGATAGTGAACCCATGATAATCTCAGTGAAATCATGATAGTGAAACCATGATTATCTCAGTGAAACCATGATAATCTAGTAAAACCATGATAATCTCAGTAAAGCCATGATAATCTCAGTGAAACCATGATAGTTAAACCATGATAATCTCAGTGAAACCATGATAATCTCAGTGAAACCATGATAGTGAAACCATGATAATCTCAGTGAAACCATGATAGTGAACCCATGATAATCTCAGTAAAACCATGATAGTAAAACCATGATAATCTCAGTGAAACCATGATAGTGAAACCATAATAATCTCAGTGAAACCATGATAATTTCAGTGAAACCATGATAATCTCAGTGAAACCATGATAGTGAAACCATGATAATCTCAGTAAAACCATGATAGTGAAACTATGATAATCTCTGTGAAACCATGATAATCTCAGTGAAACCATGATAGTGAAACCAAGATAATCTCAGTGAAACCATGATAGTGAACCCATGATAATCTCAATGAAATCATGATAGTGAAACCATGATAATCTCAGTGAAACCATGATAATCTAGTGAAACCATGATAATCTCAGTAAAACCATGATAGTGAAACTATGATAATTTCTGTGAAACCATGATAATTTCAGTGAAACCATGAAAGTGAAACCATGATAATCTCAGTCAAACTATGATAATGAAACCATGATAATCTCAGCGAAACCATTATAATGAAACCATGATAGTGAAACCATGATAATCTCAGTGAAACCATGATAATCTCAATGAAACCATTATAGTGAAACCATGATAATCTCAGTGAAACCATGATAATCTCAATGAAACCATGATAATCTCAGCAAAACCATGATAATCTCAATGAAACCATTATAATGAAACCATGATAGTGAAACCATGATAATCTCAGTGAAACCATGATAATCTCAGTGAAACCATGATAATCTCAGTGAAACCATGATAATCTCAGCAAAACCATGATAATCTCAATGAAACCATTATAATTAAACCATGATAGTGAAACCATGATAATCTCAGTGAAACCATGATAGTGACACCATGATAGTGAAACCATGATAATCTCCGTGAAACCATGATAATCTCATGAAACCATGATAATCTCAGTGAAACCATGATAGTGAAACCATGATAATCTCAGTGAAACCATGATAATCTCAGTGAAACCATTTAAGTGAAATGATGATAATCTCAGTGAAACCATGATAATCTCAGTGAAACCATGATAATCTCAGTGAAATCATGATAGTGAAGCCATGATAATCTCAGTGAAACCATGATAATTTCAGTGAAACCATGATAATCTCAGTGAAACCATGGTAATCTCAGTGAAACCATGATAGTGAAACCATGATAATCTCGGTGAAACCATGATAATCTCAGTGAAACCATGATAATCTCAGTGAAACCATTATAGTGAAATGATGATAATCTCAGTGAAACCATGATAATCTCTGTGAAATCATGATAATCTCAGTGAAATCATGATAGTGAAGCCATGATAATCTCAGTGAAACCATGATAATTTCAGTGAAACCATGATAATCTCAGTGAAACCATGGTAATCTCAGTGAAACCATGATAATCTCTGTGAAACCATGATAGTGAAACCATGATAATCTCAGTGAAACCAAGATAGTGACACCATGATAGTGAAACCATGATAGTCTCAGTGAAACCAAGATAATATCATGAAACCATGATAATCTCAGTGAAACCATGATATTGAAACCATGATATTGAAACCATGATAATCTCAGTGAAACCATGATAATCTCAGTGAAACCATGATAATCTCATTGAAACCATTATAGTGAAATTATGATAATCTCAGTGAAACCATGATAATCTCAGTGAAACCATGATAATCTCAGTGAAACCATGGTAATCTCAGTCAAACCATGATAATCTCTGTGAAACCATGATAGTCAAACCATGATACTCTCAGTGAAACCACGAGAAACAGTGTTTTACCTCGCTGCTCAACCTTGCATTTGTATTTGCCCCTTTCAACAGAAGCAATCTGACGATGTCAATATCAGCTGATTTAATGGCCATGAACAAGACAGGCAGAGGGACAGATGATGTGTTTGGGTTCGAACCTCTCTTTAGTAGGAGATTCAGAGTCGCTTTCATCTTCTTGTGCCTGTAATGATGAAATGTAATTTTATGTTAGAATCTAAACAAATATCAACTTATGTTTTACATTATGTAAGAACAAACATCAATCCATGTTTTATATTATGTAAGAACAAACATCAATCCATGTTTTATATTATGTAAGAACAAACATCAAAACATGTTTAATATTATGTAAGAACAAACATCAATCCATGTTTTATATTATGTAAGAACAAACATCAACCCATGTTTTATATTATGTAAGAACAAACATCAATCCATGTTTTATGTTAAGTAAGAACAAACATCAATCCATGTTTTGTATTATGTAAGAAAAAACATAAATCCATGTTTTATATTATGTAAGAACAAACATCAAAACATGTTTAATATTATGTAAGAACAAACATCAATCCATGTTTTATATTATGTAAGAACAAACATCAACCCATGTTTTATATTATGTAAGAACAAACATCAATCCATGTTTTATGTTAAGTAAGAACAAACATCAATCCATGTTTTGTATTATGTAAGAAAAAACATAAATCCATGTTTTATATTATGTAAAAACAAATATTTACCCATGTTTTATATTATGTAAGAACAAACATCAATCCATGTTTTATATTATGTAAGAACAAACATCAATCCATGTTTTATGTTAAGTAAGAACAAACATCAATCCATGTATTATATTATGCAAACACAAACATCAATCCATGTTTTATATTAAGTAAGAACAAACATCAATCCATGTTTTATATTATCTAAGAACAAACATCAACCCATGAACTCAGATAAAGTCCAATTTTAAAAGATAGACTAATCTTTCTAGGGCATGCTAAGAGGGGAGTGTGGCCAAGTGGTTTGGATGCTAGTCTAGTGACTAATGTGACCTGGGTTCAAATTCTCAGTAAGGCATAGGTTGTTTTTTTCTATTTTGGGATACAGTAGAAACCTGGTTTGTACACTGAATGGTGACTTTGGGGGCAAGCAGCCTTTTTTCCTCAGCTGCTAAATCATTATGGTGGACCACAGCAAAGAGAATACCTTCATGATGGTATAATAAAAATAATTGGTTTGGGCTAGTGCACCATGTGCCCCTGAGTTTGTTTGGGTGAGTGCACCCTGTGCCCCTGAGTTTGTTAGGGCGAGTGCACCCTGTGCCCCTGAGTTTGTTAGGGCTAGTGCACCCTGTGCCCCTGAGTTTGTTAGGGCTAGTGCACCCTGTGCCCCATAGTTTATTAGGGCTAGTGCACCCTGTGCCCCTGAGTTTGTTAGGGATAGTGCACCATGTGCCCCTGAGTTTTTTAGGGCTAATGCATCATGTGCCACTGAGTTTGTTAGGGCTAGTGCACCATGTGCCCCTGAGTTTGTTAGGGCTAGTGCACACTGTGCCCCTGAGTTTGTTAGGGTGAGTGCACCCTATGCCCCTGCGTTTGTTAGGGTGAATGCACCATGTGCCCCTGAGTTTATTAGGGCTAGTGCACCCTGTGCCCCTGCGTTTGTTAGGGTGAGTGCACCCTGTGCCCCTGAGTTTGTTAGGGCTAGTGCACCCTGTGCCCCTGAGTTTGTTAGAGTGAGTGCACCCTGTGCCCCTGAGTGTGTTAGGGCTAGTGCACCATGTGCCCCTGAGTTTGTTAGGGCTAGTGCACCCTGTGCCCCTGAGTCTGTTAGGGCTAGTGCACCATGTGCCCCTGAGTTTGTTAGGGTGAGTGCATCCTGTGCCCCAGAGTTTGTTAGGGCTAGTGCACCATGTGCCCCTGAGTTTGTTAGAGCTAGTGCACCCTGTGTCCCTGAGTTTGTTAGGGCTGGTGCACCCTGTGCCCCTGAGTTTGTTAGGGTGAGTGCATCCTGTGCCCCAGAGTTTGTTAGGGCTAGTGCACCATGTGCCCCTGCGTTTGTTAGGGCTAGTGCACCCTGTGCCCTTGAGTTTGTTAGGGCTAGTGCACCCTGTGCCCTTGAGTTTGTTAGGGCTAGAGCACCATGTGCCCTGAGTTTGTTAGGGCTAGTGCACCCTGTGCCCGAGTTTGTTAGGGCTAGTGCACCATGTGCCCGAGTTTGTTAGGGCTAGTGCACCCTGTGCCCGAGTTTGTTAGGGCTAGTGCACCATGTGCCCCTGAGTTTGTTAGGGTGACTGCACCATGTGCCCCTGAGTTTATTAGGGCTAGTGCACCCTGTGCCCCTGAGTTTGTTAGGGTGACTGCACCCTATGCCCCTGAGTTTGTTAGGGATAGTGCACCCTGTGCCCCTGAGTTTGTTAGGGCTAGTGCACCCTGTGCCCCTGAGTTTGTTAGGGTGAGTGCACCCTGTGCACCTGAGTTTGTTAGGGCTAGTGTACCATGTGCCCCAGAGTTTGTTAGGGCTAGTGCACCCTGTGCCCCTGAGCAGGTCCAGTGACCCCTGCCTGGTTAGGAAAGAATAGCCTTAGCACCTCCACGCATGTCGTAAAAGATCAGCAAAGAGAGTTGTGCATGAGACTAGCAACCACAGATTTCTAGAGAAACCATCACTATAACAGCACAGAAAGTGCTTTCATGCAGGCTTCCTAAAGTAGGATAACGGTAGTTGTTGCCTTATACTCCAGCTGGAGTAAATCAAGGGACAAGAAGTGTCAGCTATGAGGACATTGACAATTGCTGGAGAAGGGAGCAGACAATATGCCATAGAGGGATGATGCTGGACAGTTTCCCATCCTGGCATTTAGAAGTGTTGGCATTATAAACGGATTGACCATTTTTATAAATTAAGTGATTAACAAGAGAGGGACATCTTTAATCAAGAAAATCAATCATTGAAAATACCAGCAACAGAGAGCCACCTCTAATCAAGAAAATCAATCATTGAAAATACCGGCAACAGAGAGCCACCTCTAATCAAGAAAATCAATCATTGAAAATATTGACAAGAGTGAGCCACCTCTAATCAAGAAAATCAATCATTGAAAATATTGATAAGAGAGAGCCACCTCTAATCAATAAAATCAATCATTGAAAATATTGGCAAGAGAGAGCCACCTCTAATCAAGAAAATCAATCATTGAAAATATTGACAAGAGAGAGCCACCTCTAATCAAGAAAATCAATCATTTAAAATATTGACAAGAGAGAGCCACTTCTAATCAAGAAAATAAATCATTGAAAATATTGACAAAAGAGAGCCACTTCTAATCAAGAAAATCAATCATTGAAAATACTGACAAGAGAGAGCCACCTCTAATCAAGAAAATCAATCATTGAAAATATTGACAAGAGAGAGCCACTTCTAATCAAGAAAATAAATCATTGAAAATATTGACAAAAGAGAGCCACTTCTAATCAAGAAAATCAATCATTGAAAATACTGACAAGAGAGAGCCACCTCTAATCAAGAAAATCAATCATTGAAAATATTTGTATGTTGTGACTAGAACAAAGGTAAACAACAAAATACTCACAGACACATATGTATTGCCAGCAAGCGCGCTTTCCCCATCTCACTGGCTCCTGACACCTTCCTGCCAACAACCAACTCGTTCTGTATCAGCTGTGTCGCACATCTTTCTATCAACTCATCTGTCACTTCTATGCGGTAATTTCGTAGACTCTGACTAGATTCAAAATCTTCAGGATCTTCTTCCTCACCAAGTTCTTGTACCTCATCTTCAGCATCCTCACTATGTGCTGAGCCAACATCTTCATGATTTAAAGCATCACAGCTGGCCCGTACATCCTCGGAGAACTCTGTTGCCATCTGTCTCTGTGGCCGTAGCTCAGATTCTAACATGGATACAATCTTCTCTTCAATATGTATGACAGACGCACTTGTCGACTCTGAATTTATACTCTCAATCTGATCTACCTCAGAATTCTTCCTACTAATCTGATCTACCTCAGAATTCTTCCAACTAATCTGATCTTCTTCAGATTTCTTCCTGCTAATCTGATCTACCTCAAAATTCTTCCTACTAATCTGATCTTCTTCAGATTTCTTCCTGCTAATCTGATCTACCTCAGAATTCTTCCTACTAATCTGATCTGCCTTAGAATTCTTCCTACTAATCTGATCTACCTCAGAATTCTTCCTACTAATCTGATCTACCTCAGAATTCTTCCTACTAATCTGATCTTCTTCAGATTTCTTCCTGCTAATCTGATCTGCCTCAGAATTCTTCCTACTAATCTGATCTACCTCAGAATTCTTCCTACTAATCTGATCTACCTCAGAATTCTTCCTACTAATCTGATCTTCTTCAGATTTCTTCCGATCAGCCTGATTGAGCTGACTGATTTTACGTCCATTTTTGTCAGACAAAGTGTCTCTAGCTTGTGAGTGCTGGTTAAGAACTCTGGCCATCAGCTCTGGCTTTGGTTTAATGTATCCCTCAGCAATGTTGTCAATGAATCCTTCCATGGGATAGCAGAAAACTGCTGCTGCAGACAATGCAGAACATCCCTCATCATTGACTTGATTGATATTGGCTCCATTGTTAAGCAGAATGTTTATGACATCGATGTGCCAGTTGACCTAAAATGTAGACAGACAATATTTATTCAGTTATTATTTCAGCAGAGTAATCTCATGGAGGCAGTTGGTATCAAAATAAATGATGGAATGCATCCTGAACAGTTTCTGTCCCTGTGAGGAAATGCGGCTTGGAACTGATTCCGTAAAAATCGTGAATTCATTTGTCTACTTAGGCCAAGAAATTATGAACTATCAATGACCTGCATAAAGAGATCTCCCGAAGGTTAGCTGTCGGGTGGTTCAGCTTCAACCGCATCAAGACAGTACTTCAACAGATGAAAAACAAGAAAGCGAGAGCTCACAAGTGACTCAATGAGTGATAGAACGTAGAACTCTGCCGCTTTCATTACAAGACCACATTTGCACCACCGACATCAGGAGTCATACCTGCTTCAATGATGTCATTTATACGACGTTGATAAGAAAGTACAGGTGGGCAGGCCACATGATACATGTGCCTGAAAATAGATGGACACGTCAAGTGACGTCATGGTGGCCCTACACCTACAATCGTCACCCCGAACATCCACCAATGAGATGGAGTGATGGCCTTCGACATGACCTTGGACAGGTATGGTACTTAATGGCGAAGGACAGAGATGAGTTTAGACAAAATTTGGCTACCTGACATGAGTGAAAACCAGGATTACAGAATTACAGTATCTCATGGACAGAAAATCAAACAATTAATCAAGTCTTAGAGAAATTAGGAGTCACAAAGAGAAATTAGGAGTCACAACACAAAGAGAAATTAGGAGTCAAAAAGAGAAAATAGGAGTCAAAAAGAGAAAATAGGAGTCAAAAAGAGAAATTAGGAGTCACAAAGAGAAATTAGGAGTCACAAAGAGAAATTAGGAGTCAAAAAGAGAAAATAGGAGTCAAAAAGAGAAATTAGAAGTTACAAAAACAAATTAGGAGTTAAAAAGAGAAATTAGGAGTCACAAAGAGAAATAACTGAACTTAACATCTTTATACTGGTTTAGAAGACTGCAGAGTCTGTATACAGCCAGTTTCATTTACATTTCCTGATCTAAAAGCTATGCACATCCAAATGGTGAACAAAATTTGAGTTGGCTAGATCAGATATTTTGGTCACATCAAAAGATAAGGCCTTGCTGAAAAGAATACTGGAAGGAAAGGTGGAGAGAAATATGTGCCAGTGGTTGTTGTTGTTGTTGTTTGCGAATGTCCATAATGAGTAGGTTACTCTTTTGTGCGTCCTGAAAAGGATGTTAAATGACGGGTTGTAGTAGCTTTCCTCACATCCCGTGCGTGCTGATGAAGGTGTACCAGGGTCCTCCAGGCGGTTGTGCTATGCTTGGATTCATCTGTTTGTCGCTCACTATTACGGAGATCACGTCAATCCCTCATCATGTTAGCCAGGCTGCATGAAAACAGCCTATTTCCAGGGAGGGCTACATGGAAGCCAAGATGAGGGTCTTGGCCAGCATTTTTCGCCTGACCCTGACTAAAATGTCTGAACAGAATATTTTGCCTGACCCTGACTAACATGTATGATCAGAATATTTTGCCTGACCCTGAATAAAATGTCTGATAAGAATATTTTGCCTGCCCCTGACTAACATGTCTGATCAGAATATTTCGCCTGACAAAACGTTAGTCTTCCTCCCCATGTGCCAGAGGTAAACTATGATACAGGTTGGAGGACAACATGAAAAGATGGACAGAAAAAAGCCTGTCAGATTGCATCATCAAGGCGGGAGGCGGAGGATGTCGGAGATTCATTATTGTTAAACGTTTACTGCTGAGACGATATCTCACCATAGCTCAATATACTCACTCACACCCTTACTTAGTCGCTCATCTCCTACCCTGAGGTTTGATAGACATAGCACCAGATCATTCAATCTACTGTCTTCCTCTTGGCCTGGCTCCAATCTGATGACATGTAGCAGGTGGCATGTAGCTGGTGGCATGTAGCTGATGGCATGTAGCTGATGGCATGTAGCTGATGGCATGTAGCTGATGGCATGTAGCAGGTGGCATGTAGCTCGTGGCATGTAGCTGGTGGCATGTAGCTGATGACATGTAGCTGATGGCATGTAGCAGATGGCATGTAACTGATGGCATGTAGCAGGTGGCATGTAGCTGGTGGCATGTAGCAGATGGCATGTAGCTGATGGCATGTAGCAGATGGCATGTAACTGATGGCATGTAGCTCGTGGCATGTAGCTGGTGGCATGTAGCAGATGGCATGTAACTGATGGCATGTAGCAGGTGGCATGTAGCTGGTGGCATGTAGCTGATGGCATGTAGCAGGTAGCATGTAGCAGGTAGCATGTAGCTGTTGCAGTGCTGTCTTCCTCTTGGCCTGGCTACAATCTGACAGCATGTAGCTGTTGCAGTGCTGTCTTCCTCTTGGCCTGGCTACAATCTGACAGCATGTAGCTGTTGCAGTGCTATCTTCCTCTTGGCCTGGCTACAATCTGACAGCATGTAGCTGTTGCAGTGCTATCTTTACACAAAGAATCCACAGAAATCACTAGTTGTATGTGCTAGTCAAAGTATCAATTTGTCATTGATAGATCATGAAATGTCCACAAAATGTCCAATCTTAATTGACCATACATATCATGAATAGGGGACAGCGTGGGCTAGTGGTTAAGCGACACGGCTCACAACCAGAGGTGCTGGGTTCGATCCCCATCACAGCACCAGCCCTTACCCCGGGGAAGCAAACCCTTAGAAAATTCAGGAGGAAGCAGGCCCTTACATAAAATGCATACTAAAGTCGGATGCACTGGGAAGACAGGGGCAAAATAAATACCATAGTGCAACGCACACTGCTTTGGGAAATAGATAAAATAAGGCGAACGCAATAAAAAAAAAAATGAATAGTCAATTAAACAAATCTGCACAGATCAATAAGATACAATAACTAAATATTAACTCTGAACTCACAATGAGACATGAACCAAACATTAGCTCTGAACAGATAATGAGACATGAACCAAACATTAGCTCTGAACTCACAGTGACACATGAACCAAACATTAGCTCTGAACTCACAATGAGACATGAACTAAATATTAACTCTGAACAGATAATGAGACATGAACCAAACATTAACTCTGAACAGATAATGAGACATGAACCAAACATTAACTCTGAACTCACAGTGAGAAATGAACCAAACATTAGCTCTGAACTCACAGTGAGACATGAAGCAAACATTAGCTCTGAACTCACAGTGAGATATGAAGCAAACATTAGCTCTGAACTCACAGTGAGATATGAAGCAAACATTAGCTCTGAACTCACAGTGAGACATGAAGAAACATTAGCTCTGAACTCACAGTGAGACATGAACCAAACATTAGCTCTGAACTCACAGTGAGACATGAACCAAACATTAGCTTGAACTCCCAGTGAGACATGAACCAAACATTAGCTCTGAACTCCCAGTGAGACATGAACCAAACATTAGCTCTGAACTCACAGTGAGACATGAACCAAACATTAGCTCTGAACTCCCAGTGAGACATGAACCAAACATTAGCTCTGAACTCCCAGTGAGACATGAACCAAACATTAGCTCTGAACTCACAGTGAGACATGAACCAAACATTAGCTCTGAACTCACAGTGAGACATGAACCAAACATTAGCTCTGAACTCCCAGTGAGACATGAACCAAACATTAGCTCTGATGCTCTGACACATTGATTGCTTACTGTTGCCCCAATGAGTGGAGTATGACCATGGCAGTCAGACACGTCCGGATGAACCTTCCCAGAATTTAACAACTTTTCTACTTCCTCATCATGTCCAGCCTCGGCTGACATTATGAGTTGCTGAGACTGCTGCTCCAATGGGCCACTTTCTCCAAACCTGCTTCTGTCCAACTTGACAACAGCATCCATGTCAACATCCGTATCAGTTTTTCCACTCCAGTGCTTGAGGAAATGCTTCTGAAAAGATAGCATATAAGGCGTGGCGTTCCAAGCGACAAGTTTCTCTGGCCATTTGACATAACCTGGAACATCCTTGAAAAACTCTCTATCAAATGTCTGTTTATCAATAGCAAGACTTTGAGGATGTAGTGCATCACTGAAAAGTTCATTAAGCCGCTGTGTAAGATCTGGCTTCGGAGGGTAGTCTAAAACTAATGGTGGGTTGAGAATGCTTTCAACTGGTGCCAAGGACCGATTCTCATCTTCCATGTCAATGTACAAAATTTGCTCCTCTGGTTTAAACTCAAATTCTGGATGGGATCTGATAGTAAATGCTCCTTTGATTTCAGTACAAAGCTTGATCAGCTTTTCCCCGCTCCACAGACCAACATCCTGCTGACCATCCCTGTAGGTGGCAGCACCTGGCCCTTCTCGTTCGTCTTTTAAATACAGGCCCTGCGGAGAGAATTAGGTACAAATGTAAATGTACAATATACATACTCATGGCGTACATTCAATCCCAGTATAATCAATGACTGACCTACATTCAATCCCAGTATAATCCATGACTGACTTATATTCAATCCCAGTATAATCTATGACTGACCTACATTCAATCCGAGTATAATCCATGGCTGACCTACATTAAATCCCAGTATAATCCATGACTGACCTACATTCAATCCCAGTATAATCCATGACAGACCTACATTCAATCCCAGTATAATCCATGACTGACCTACATTCAATCCCAGTATAATCCATGACTGACCTACATTGAATCTGAGTATAATCCATGGCTGACCTACATTCAATCCAAATATAATCCATGACTGACCTACATTCAATCCGAGTATAATCCATGACTGACCTACATTCAATCCAAGTATAATCCATGACTAACCTACATTCAATACGAGTATAATCCATGACTGACCTACATTCAATCTCAGTATAATGCACGGCTGACCTACATTCAATCCGAGTATAATCCATGACTGACCTACATTCAATCTCAGTATAATCCACGGCTGACCTACATTCAACCCGAGTATAATCCTAGACTGACCTACATTCAATCCGAGTATAATCCATGGCTGACCTACATTCAATCTCAGTATAATGCACGGCTGACCTACATTCAATCCGAGTATAATCCATGACTGACCTACATTCAATCTCAGTATAATCCACGGCTGACCTACATTCAATCCGAGTATAATCCATGACTGACCTACATTCAATCCGAGTATAATCCATGACTGACCTACATTCAATCCGAGTATAATCCATGACTGACCTACATTCAATTCCAGTATAATCCACGGCTGACCTACATTCAATCCCAGTATAATCCATGACTGACCTACATTCAATCCCAGTATAATCCACGGCTGACCTACATTCAATTAGAGTATAATCCACGGCTGACCCACATTTAATCCCAGTATAATCCATGACTGACCTACATTCAATCTCATTATAAATATGACTGACCTACATTCAATCTGATTGTATATCTGGTAATCATCCTACCACATTGGGGCACTTCTGTTTGCTCCTTCCAGTCATGTTCATCCTTCCAGTCATGTTCATCCTTCCAGTCATGTTCATCCTTCCAGCCATGTTCATCCTTCCAGTCATGTTCATCCTTCCAGTCATGTTCATCCTTCCAGTCATGCTACCAACAGAAACATGGTGTCCTGACTGGAGAAGAACTTTCTGTGATATACCAGCATGATTGTATTGTCTTCTGTTCCAAAACTAGGCCTTGAAATACATGGTGCTGGTAATCTGACCATTAGCACCAAGAAACATTGTGCCATGGGACATGCTCAGATACTGAAACATTGTGCCATGGGACATGCTCAGACACTGAAACATTGTGCCATGGGACATGCTCAGACACTGAAACATTGTGCCATGGGACAAGCTCAGACACTGAAACATTGTGCCATGGGACAAGCTGAGACACTGAAACAGTGTGCCATCGGACACACTCAGACACTGAGACAGGAATGCTCAGATACTCAGACACTGAAACATTGTGCCATGGGGCATGCTCAGACACTGAAACATTGTGCCATGGGGCATGCTCAGACTCTGAAACAGTGTGCCATGGGACACACTCAGACACTGAAACATTGTGCCATGGGACAAGCTCAGACACTGAAACAGTGTGCCATGGGACACACTCATACACTGAAACATTGTGATATGGGGCATGCTCAGAAACTGAAACATTGTGCCATGGGACACACTCAGACACTGAAACATTGTGCCATGGGACAAGCTCAGACACTGAAACAGTGTGCCATGGGACACACTCAGACACTGAAACATTGTGCCATGGGGCATGCTCAGACATTGAAACATTGTGCCATGGGACAAGCTCAGACACTGAAACATTGTGCCATGGGGCATGCTCAGACACTGAAACATTGTGCCTTGGGACAAGCTCAGACACTGAAACAGTGTGCCATGGGACAAGCTCAGACACTGAAACATTGTGCCATGGGGCATGCTCAGACATTGAAACATTGTGCCATGGGACAAGCTCAGACACTGAAACAGTGTGACATGGGACACACTCAGACACTGAAACATTGTGCCATGGGACACACTCATACACTGAAACATTGTGTAATGGGACAAGCTCAGACACTGAGACAGTGTGCCATGGGGCATGCTCAGACACTGAAACATTGTGCCATGGGGCATGCTTAGATGCTGAAACATTGTGCCATGGGACACACTCAGACACTGAAACAGTGTGCCATGGGGCATGCTCAGACACTGAAACATTGTGCCATGGGGCATGCTTAGACACTGAAACATTGTGACATGGGACACACTCAGACACTGAAACAGTGTGCCATGGGGCATGCTCAGACACTGAAACATTGTGCCATGGGACAAGCTGAGACACTGAAACAGTGTGCCATGGGACAAGCTCAGACACTGAAACATTGTGTCATGGGGCATGCTCAGACACTGAAACATTGTGCCATGGGACAAGCTCAAACACTGAAACAGTGTGCCATGGGACAAGCTCAGACACTGAAACATTGTGCCATGGGGCATGCTCAGACATTGAAACATTGTGCCATGGGACACATTCATACACTGAAACATTGTGTAATGGGACAAGCTCAGACACTGAGACAGTGTGCCATGGGACACACTCAGACACTGAAACATTGTGCCATGGGGCATGCTCAGACACTGAAACATTGTGCCATGGGGCATGCTTAGACGCTGAAACATTGTGCCATGGGACACACTCAGACACTGAAACAGTGTGCCATAGGGCATGCTCAGACACTGAAACATTGTGCCACGGGACAAGCTCAGACACTGAAACATTGTGCCATGGGACAAGCTGAGACACTGAAACAGTGTGCCATCGGACACACTCAGACACTGAGACAGTAATGCTCAGATACTCAGACACTGAAACATTGTGCCATGGGGCATGCTCAGACACTGAAACATTGTCCCATGGGGCATGCTCAGACTCTGAAACAGTGTGCCATGGGACACACTCAGACACTGAAACATTGTGCCATGGGACAAGCTCAGACACTGAAACAGTGTGCCATGGGACACACTCATACACTGAAACATTGTGATATGGGGCATGCTCAGAAACTGAAACATTGTGCCATGGGACACACTCAGACACTGAAACATTGTGCCATGGGACAAGCTCAGACACTGAAACAGTGTGCCATGGGACACACTCAGACACTGAAACATTGTGCCATGGGGCATGCTCAGGCATTGAAACATTGTGCCATGGGACAAGCTCAGACACTGAAACATTGTGCCATGGGGCATGCTCAGACACTGAAACATTGTGCCTTGGGACAAGCTCAGACACTGAAACAGTGTGCCATGGGACACACTCATACACTGAAACATTGTGTAATGGGACAAGCTCAGACACTGAGACAGTGTGCCATGGGGCATGCTCAGACACTGAAACATTGTGCCATGGGGCATGCTTAGATGCTGAAACATTGTGCCATGGGACACACTCAGACACTGAAACAGTGTGCCATGGGGCATGCTCAGACACTGAAACATTGTGCCATGGGGCATGCTTAGACACTGAAACATTGTGACATGGGACACACTCAGACACTGAAACAGTGTGCCATGGGGCATGCTCAGACACTGAAACATTGTGCCATGGGACAAGCTGAGACACTGAAACAGTGTGCCATGGGACAAGCTCAGACACTGAAACATTGTGTCATGGGGCATGCTCAGACACTGAAACATTGTGCCATGGGACAAGCTCAGACACTGAAACAGTGTGCCATGGGACAAGCTCAGACACTGAAACATTGTGCCATGGGGCATGCTCAGACATTGAAACATTGTGCCATGGGACACATTCATACACTGAAACATTGTGTAATGGGACAAGCTCAGACACTGAGACAGTGTGCCATGGGACACACTCAGACACTGAAACATTGTGCCATGGGGCATGCTCAGACACTGAAACATTGTGCCATGGGGCATGCTTAGACGCTGAAACATTGTGCCATGGGACACACTCAGACACTGAAACAGTGTGCCATAGGGCATGCTCAGACACTGAAACATTGTGCCACGGGACAAGCTCAGACACTGAAACATTGTGCCATGGGACAAGCTGAGACACTGAAACAGTGTGCCATCGGACACACTCAGACACTGAGACAGTAATGCTCAGATACTCAGACACTGAAACATTGTGCCATGGGGCATGCTCAGACACTGAAACATTGTCCCATGGGGCATGCTCAGACTCTGAAACAGTGTGCCATGGGACACACTCAGACACTGAAACATTGTGCCATGGGACAAGCTCAGACACTGAAACAGTGTGCCATGGGACACACTCATACACTGAAACATTGTGATATGGGGCATGCTCAGAAACTGAAACATTGTGCCATGGGACACACTCAGACACTGAAACTTTGTGCCATGGGACAAGCTCAGACACTGAAACAGTGTGCCATGGGACACACTCAGACACTGAAACATTGTGCCATGGGGCATGCTCAGGCATTGAAACATTGTGCCATGGGACAAGCTCAGACACTGAAACATTGTGCCATGGGGCATGCTCAGACACTGAAACATTGTGCCTTGGGACAAGCTCAGACACTGAAACAGTGTGCCATGGGACAAGCTCAGACACTGAAACATTGTGCCATGGGGCATGCTCAGACATTGAAACATTGTGCCATGGGACAAGCTCAGACACTGAAACAGTGTGACATGGGACACACTCAGACACTGAAACATTGTGCCATGGGACACACTCATACACTGAAACATTGTGTAATGGGACAAGCTCAGACACTGAGACAGTGTGCCATGGGGCATGCTCAGACACTGAAACATTGTGCCATGGGGCATGCTTAGATGCTGAAACATTGTGCCATGGGACACACTCAGACACTGAAACAGTGTGCCATGGGGCATGCTCAGACACTGAAACATTGTGCCATGGGGCATGCTTAGACACTGAAACATTGTGACATGGGACACACTCAGACACTGAAACAGTGTGCCATGGGGCATGCTCAGACACTGAAACATTGTGCCATGTGACAAGCTGAGACACTGAAACAGTGTGCCATGGGACAAGCTCAGACAATGAAACATTGTGTCATGGGGCATGCTCAGACACTGAAACATTGTGCCATGGGACAAGCTCAGACACTGAAACAGTGTGCCATGGGACAAGCTCAGACACTGAAACATTGTGCCATGGGGCATGCTCAGACATTGAAACATTGTGCCATGGGACACATTCATACACTGAAACATTGTGTAATGGGACAAGCTCAGACACTGAGACAGTGTGCCATGGGACACACTCAGACACTGAAACATTGTGCCATGGGGCATGCTCAGACACTGAAACATTGTGCCATGGGGCATGCTTAGACGCTGAAACATTGTGCCATGGGACACACTCAGACACTGAAACAGTGTGCCATAGGGCATGCTCAGACACTGAAACATTGTGCCACGGGACACACTCAGACACTGAAACATTGTGCCATGGGACAAGCTGAGACACTGAAACAGTGTGCCATGGAACACACTCAGACACTGAGACAGGAATGCTCAGATACTCAGACACTGAAACATTGTGCCATGGGGCATGCTCAGACACTGAAATATTGTGCCATGGGGCATGCTCAGACACTGAAACATTGTGCCATGGGACATGCTCAGACACTGAAACAGTGTGCCATGGGACAAGTTCAGACAATGAAACTGTGTGCCATGGGACACACTCAGACACTGAAACATTGTGCCATGGGACACACTCAGACACTGAAAAATTGTGCCATGGGACAAGCTGAGACACTGAAACATTGTGCCATGGGAAATGCTCAGACACTGAAACATTGTGCCATGGGGCATGCTCAGACATTGAAACATTGTACCAAGGGACACACTCAGACACTGAAACATTGTGCCATGGGGCATGCTCAGACACTGAAACATTGTGCCATGGGACACACTCAGACACTGAAACAGTGTGCCATGGGACACACTCAGACACTGAAACATTGTGCCATGGGACAAGCTGAGACACTGAAACAGTGTGCCATGGGACACACTCAGACACTGAGACAGGAATGCTCAGATACTCAGACACTGAAACATTGTGCCATGGGGCATGCTCAGACATTGAAACATTGTGCCATGGGACAAGCTCAGACACTGAAACATTGTGACATGGGGCATGCTCAGACACTGAAACATTGTGCCATGGAACAAGCTCAGACACTGAAACAGTGTGCCATGGGACAAACTCAGACACTGAAACATTGTGCCATGGGGCATGCTCAGACATTGAAACATTGTGCCATGGGACAAGCTCAGACACTGAAACAGTGTGCCATGGGACACACTCAGACACTGAAACATTGTGCCATGGGACACACTCAGACACTGAAACATTGTGCCATAAGACACACTCAGACACTGAAACATTGTGTAATGGGACAAGCTCAGACACTGAGACAGTGTGCCATGGGACACACTCAGACACTGAAACATTGTGCCATGGGACACACTCAGACACTGAAACATTGTGCCATGGGACAAGTTCAGACACTGAGACATGTGCCATGGGACACACTCAGACACTGAAACATTGTGCCATGGGACAAGTTCAGACATTCAGACACTGAGACAGGAAAAACCCTGTGTAATCCATAGACCACAGTTGGGGCTCAAAACAATAGGACCACTCACTCTGCCACACAAACTGATTGATTGATTGATTGATCTACCTATTGGGACCAAGTGAAGTATAGGACCACCACTACAGTTAGTCACGTCACTTTAAGCCTGTGTTTGATCCTATACAGCCGTGGTTTCTATTAATGGTTTTACATGTGGTTTCTAGCAATGGTTGTACATGTGGTTTCTAGCAATGGTTTTACATGTGGTTTATAGCAATGGTTTTACATGTGGTTTCTAGCAATGGTTCTACATGTGGTTTCTAGCAATGGTTTTACATGTGGTTTCTATTAATGGTTTTACATGTGGTTTCTAGCAATGGTTTTACACGTGGTTTCTTATTAATGGTTTTACACGTGGTTTCTAGCAATGGTTTTACATGTGGTTTCTATTAATGGTTTTACATGTGGTTTCTATTAATGGTTTTACATGTGGTTTCTAGCAATAGTTTTACATGTGGTATCTAACAATGGTGTTCAAATCTTTTCTAGCAATGGTTTTACATGTGGTTTCTAGCAATGGTTTTACATGTGGTTTCTAGCAATGGTTTTACATGTGGTTTCTAGCAATGGTTTTACATGTGGTTTCTAGCAATGGTTTTACATGTGGTTTCTAGCAATGGTGTTACATGTGGTTTCTGGCAATGGTTTTACATGTGGTTTCTAGCAATGGTTTTACATGTGGTTTCTAGCAATGGTTTTACATGTGGTTTCTAGCAATGGTTTTACATGTGGTTTCTATCAATAGTTTTACATGTGGTTTCTAGCAATGGTTTTACATGTGGTTTCTAGCAATGGTTTTACCTGTGGTTTCTAGAAATGGTTTTACATGTGATTTCTAGCACTGGTTTTACATGTGGTTTCTAGCAATAGTTTTACATGTGGTTTCTAGCCCATGCGCAATCATCTTTATTTAGCTTTTACAATCTGCTTGGAAGATTCATTCATTATAGTTGCTTCCATGTGAACCCAAGGCCACCATTGGAGCTGGTCCATTCATGTGAAGCCAAGGCCACCATTGGAGCTGGTCCATTCATGTGAAGCCAAGGCCACCATTGGAGCTGGTCCACCCATGTAAAGCAAAAGCTACCATTGGAGCTGGTCCATTCGTGTGAAGCCAAGGCCACCATTGGAGCTGGTCCATCCATGTGAAGCCAAGACCACCATTGGAGCTGGTCCACCCATGTAAAGCCAAGGCCACCATTGGAGCTGGTCCATCCATGTGAAGCCAAGGCCACCATTGGAGCTGGTCCATTCATGTGAAGCCAAGGCCACCATTGGAGCTGGTCCATTCATGTGAAGCCAAGGCCACCATTGGAGCTCGTCTATCAATGTGAAGACAAGGCCACCATTGGAGCTGGTCCATCCATGTGAAGCCTAAGTCACAGCTGGAGCTGGTCCATTTTACAGGAATGCTGTTTCCAATCATTCACTTTCTTACTCCATGTACAGTGTAGTCTATTGAGTTCTGGGGTATAGATTGGACAGTGTAGTCTATTGAGTTCTTGTGTAAAGATTGGACTGTAGTCTATTGAGTTCAGGTGTATAGATTGGACTGTAGTCTATTGAGTTCAGGTGTATAGATTGGACAGTATAGTCTATTGAGTTCTGGTGTATAGATTGGACAGTGTAGTCTATTGAGTTCTGGGGTATAGATTGGACAGTGTAGTCTATTGAGTTCTGGGGTACAGATTGGACAGTGTAGTCTATTGAGTTCTGGTGTATAGATCGGACTGTAGTCTATTGAGTTCAGGTGTATAGATTGGACAGTGTAGTCTATTGAGTTCTGGGGTACAGATTGGACAGTGTAGTCTATTGCGTTCTGGTGTATGGATTGGACAGTGTAATCTGTTCTGGTGTATAGATTGAACAGTGTGATCTGTTCTATTGTATAGACTAGACAGTGTAATCTGTTCTGGTGTATAGATTGAACAGTGTAATCTGTTCTATTGTATAGATTAGACAATGTAATCTGTTCTGTTGTATAGATTGGTCTGTGTAATGTGAAATCACTTCATCAAATTACCTCAAATTTATCCCCATTAGAAAAGTAAAAGGTCCCAAAGCCCTCTTTCTTGTCCATGTAGAAAGTTCCAGAATATGATGACCCATCTGGCCATGTATAAGTTCCCTTCCCATGTCGTCGGTCCTTAAAAAACATTCCCTCGTAGGTCTTGGTAATGAAGAAAAACAAGAAACAAGATACCAAAGGGATAATAAAATCTATCAAACTAAATCAGCAAAGACAAATGGTAAAAACTGACAGACTAATGAGCAGACAGACAGAAACACGATGTTTGACAGTGAAGATCGGGGAGGAAGACTAACGTCTGGTCAGGCAAAATATACTGGCCAAGACACTCACCACGGCTTCCTTGTAGCCCACCCTGGAAACGGGTTGTTTTCATGGGACTCTGGCTAACGAGGTGAGGGATCGACGTGATCCTCGTAGTAGTGAGTGACATGCAGATGAAGCCAAGCATAGCACAACCACCTGGAGGACCTCGGTCTACCTTCATTAGCACGCTCGGGATGTGAGGAAAGATACTGCAACACGTCGCTTAATGTCCTTTTCAGGGCACACAAAAGATTAGACCTACTCATTGTGGGCATTCGCAAACAACAACAGTGAACAGCATTCAAGATATAGTCAGACTCTGAAACAACAACAGTGAACAGCATTCAAGATATAGTCAGACTCTGAGAAGCAGACAGAAGACATTTAAAGAATAAGAAATGTTTATTCTAGACTAACGATTATGGAAGACTAAAAAGATGCATGGGACGAGAACAGACAACATAGATGTGTGGGCAGAAACACTCTAATACAAGGGCAAAATGGTTGGCTTTTTAGGAGATAATTTCATTAATATGCAAGATTTACACATCCGCTGTACATTTTATTACATCTTGCAATGTTGTTTAGGGAATGTGTCATTATTTAGTAGTCACCATCACAGTCCACACACAAACTGCAACATCAGACAAGTGGTTGCATCCTGTCAAGGAAAAAATCAGATGTCTTCTCCCATACCATGCACGCAAAGATGCTTGCACATCCTCATCGGAAGCGTAACAGTGTCCCTTGAGGTGTTCCTTCAACTTCGGAAAGAGGAAAAAGTCACAAGGTGCCAGATCGGGGCTGTATGATGGGTACGGTGAAATGTTGTCATACATGAGATGCTCCAATGCAGCCAGTGTGTGCCGACTCATGTGTAGGCAATCATTGTCATGCGGTAGAATTGCGTGCCTGCCCACACGATCATGCAGCAGTTGTGCTCAAAGATTTTTGCAAAGTTTTCGCACATTGATCGGAGTTGGCGGTATTGCCACGCTACAAAATTTCAGTGTGGACTACCCCCTCGCAGTCCCAAAAAATGGTCATCATTGCTTTTCCCACCTTGAATTTTTTTGGGGTAGGTAAGTTCTTATGCTTGTACTCCATAGACTGGCACTTGCTTTCTGGGTCATAATGACGTACCCATGACTCGTCGCCAATGACAATTCGGCGGAAAAAGGCATCGCTTTTCTATTCATATCGAGCCAGAAGTTCCTGTTGGCATTGTTTTATATCCGGTGTCAGCATGCGGGGGACCCATCTCGCTCACAATTTTATAAACTCTAGCAAGGCGCGGATAATGTGGTGGATGCGCTCAATCTAAATAATAAGCACTGAGGCGATATCTTTTTTGCTTGACATGGCGAATGGCACGCAACAGTTCGTCCATGCGAATTTGGTGCTGCACATCAGGGAAAGAAGTAAACATAAGCCCGCGAACATACGACTACTCTCAGGCAGATGTTAAGAGGATGAAAGAGGCATCGAACCACATATTTTGGAAAGATATTATCAGAGGAACAGATGTTGAACAAGAGTGGGAGAGTTTTAAAACAGTTCTAGAAACGCTAAAAGAGGAATGTGTTCCATGTAGGGAGGTAAACCCCAAGCGTAAAAAGTGGATAACTAGATTTGTAGTTAAATGTAGAAGAGCTAAAAATAAAGCATGGAAAAAATATATAGAGGCAGGTAAATCAAAAGAAACATATGTAAAATATTTGGACAAGCAAAAATAGATGTCGAAAAAAAACTTGCTCAGAGGATCAAGACTGACAGTAAAAGCTTCTTCTCTTATGTTAGAAATAAACAAAGAGAACGAAAGACAAAGTAGGATCTCTCATAGACAGTACAGGGAAAATAATAAGTGAGAATAGGGAGGCAGCTAATCTACTCAATCAGTACTTTGACACAGTCTACAGAAAAGAGGACTGCTCCGAGATCCCAGAGCCTATAGATATTTTTCAAAGAGACATGGATACAGCGGGATTAAGATCAATCTGTATTACAGAGGAAATGGTTTTTAAAAAAATTGGAGGGGTTGAAAGTGAATACATGTCCAGGTTAAGATTGTATTCACCCAAAATTGCTGTTTGAAATTAGAGACCAACTAGCAAAACCATTGGCTATATTATGTTCTCAATCACTTTCAAAAGGGATTGTTCCACGGGATTAGAAAGATGCAGGAGTGATCTCCTTATTCAAAAAAGGAAAAAATTAGATCCACCAAATTATAGACCGGTGAGTTTAACGAGCATAGTCTGTAAATTGTTAGAGTCAATAATCAAAGAAAACATTGAAATGCATTTAGACAAATTTAATCTAATCAGAAATAGTCAGCATGGGTTTACTAGAGGGAGATCACGCTTAACAAATCTATTAGAATTCATGGAGGAGGTTACTAAAATCATAGATAAAGGGGAGCCAGTGGATGTTATTTATCTAGATTTTGCAAAGGCTTTTGTTAGAGTATCTCATCAAAGATTATTTCGAAAATTAAAATCACTAGTGGGGAAGTTGCCAAATGGATTGAAAATTGGTTAATGGGAAGAAGGCAGAGAGTGGGCATAAATAAGGAGTACTCTGAGTGGTGTGAAGTGAAAAGTGGAGTGCCACAGGGCTCGGTTTTGGAACCAATTTTGTTCTTGATATATATAAACGATTTGGACATTGATGTAGGATCTATGGTTGCAAAATTTGCTGATGACACAAAACAATGCAGTAGTGTCTCTTCTAAAGCAGAAATGGATATATTGAGGTCAGATTTAGATAAAATTCTAGAATGGTCTGTAAGCTGGCAAATGGAGTTTAATATAGATAAATGTACAGTCATCCACATTGGTAGATCCAATTTGGAACATAATTACAGAATTGGTGAGAACAATTTTAGAGAGATAGATAAGGAAAGGGACCTACGGGTTATAATAGATCATACAGGAAAGGTGAGTGAGCAAGTTAAGGTAGCAGTGAAAAAGGCAAATGCAATGTTAGGTTTGATAAAAAGAAATATTAAACAAAGGAGCAAAGAAGTGATAGTCAAACTGTATAAAGCGTTAGTTAGACCTAGATTGGAGTACTGTGTACAGATGTGGAGTCCTTATCGTAGAGGGGATATAATTATGCTGGAAAGGATACAAAATAGAGCGACAAAGCTGATAGTGGGATTCCAGAATTACATTTATGAGGAAAGACTCTGAAAAACCAGCCTACAGTGTCTAGAAAAGAGAAGAATTTCAGGTGAATTAAATCAGGTTTATAAGATAATCAAAGGAACGGATAAATTAGACTATAACAAGTTTTTAAAAATACAGCCACCCACAATAACAAGAGGGCATAGCTACAAATTAACTAAAGAGAGGTTCAGATTAGATAATAGGAAATATTTTTTAGTCAGAGAGTGGTGAATGCTTGGAATGCATTGCCACAGGAAGTAGTGGAGGCAGTGACAATTAATGCATTTAAGAATAGATTGGATGCGCACAGCTTTTAGAGCAAGGCAATGTAAATTAAACTGGTTGTATACAGACTTTGCAGAGTTTTCTTAACCAGTATAAAGACGTTAAGTTTAGTGGATGCTTAATGTTAAGTTAAGCATCCACAGATGCGACCGTCATCTGCTACGAGCCTGTCATACAGGTTTGTTGTGGCTGGAATGTCACCTTTTACAGTCTGTGCCCACCTCCTGACAGTACTGACATCCGCACAGGCGTCATCATATACTGCAGTCATTCTTCAGCCATGTCGATGGGCACACGACCTTCTGTCGTCTGGAATTCAATCACAGCACGTTGCTTCAACCACATTTCCATGTAGGCCACCATTTACTGTCTGTTGAGCACATGTGTTATGTTCCAAACACAAACCTCTTCATGCCCTATAGTCAATATATTAGAGACTATTCTCTCATAGGTGTCACATGTCTCTGAGCACAGTTGTCATAGTTACTGTGCTGGAGGTCAAACTTTTCAAATCACTTTCATGTGAAAGACAAGAGGACAGACAACATAGATGATTGGGCAGACAAACACACTGAAATATGACAAGATAAGACAACAGACAGAACAAATTAACATTACAGCATTGTTATCATTGATGGAAGCGGACTGGGTGGATTATTGTGGCTGAGAAATAAAGCTGTTTGCATACACTGTCAAAGAAAGACCACCCCAATAGACATCTTGTGGAAAAATGACAACAAAAGCAGAGAATAAAAAAGTTAGTCCTCCACCATATCAATGATATTAAATCTCCCAGACATCAAACAAGAAATGTACCACCACATACACGTCTAAAAATGCCAGAAATTCAAACAAAACTGACAGATAATACAATAAAGAAGTGCTGATCTAGTAAGTTTTATGAGAGCACCACAGAGAACGATTGACACCTACCCAGAAGAATGGATACATGTCTATGCTGATGGGTCTGCTTTTAAGGCCACTAAAGCAGGATATGGAGTATATAAAGTATCCAGACAGAACATCTGATGGGCTGTTTCATGCCCATGGGGAGATATGTTCAAATTATGAGGCAGAATTAACAGCACTGGAAGTAGCTCTTGACAACTGTATTTGATACTTTCCCATCAAAAACCCAAAGCAACGTAATCGTTACAGACTTATTATCTGCCCTTCAAGCTCTGGAAGATGGTGGTCCCTGAAAGCCTTCTAACATCCCATGAAGTCATAAAGGTTATGTAATGGATCCCTGGTCACTCAAATACACCTGGCAATGACAAAGCAGACAGATTGGCTAAAAAGGGATAAAGTCAAGAACAACAATACACACCAACAACCCTATAGTCAGTCAAACAACTACTGAAGACTGCAAACAGAGGTCTGGCTGAATAGATGGGCAATAAGAAATACTGGGAAAGAAATCTACAAACAAATGGCCATCCCAAATCCTGAAGACAATATCAACCTCCTGAAAAGGAGAGACCAAAACCCAATTTTGTCTGGCATTTGCTGGCGATAGGAAATAGCTTCTTCCTATCAGGACAGACAAATGAAACACTTTGAACGGAACTGAACAACAGCTCACAAACACTTGCAGATACCACTATATGGCATTGGGCGAAAGGACAGGAGCCCAGAGGGGACTAGATCAATAAACAACCAACCACAGTGGAAGTGTTGCGTTTCACAAGCAACAGAAAAATTATAGTCTTCACTAGAGTCCGAACCCATTCTCCAGCCTAAGATACAAAGTGTAACTCTGCCACCTTTTCCATGTACACTCAGAGAAAAATATGATAATCAGAGAAATGGCAAGATCCAAGATGGGGAGACAAACAGAATCCATGAGTCTAAGGAGTAGACAGACATAGACAAAGTCTGTGAGTCTAAGGAGTAGACAGACATAGACAAAGTCTGTGAGTCTAAGGAGTAGACAGACATAGACAAAGTCTGTGAGTCTAAGGAGTAGACAGACATAGACAAAGTCTGTGAGTCTAAGGAGTAGACATATATAGACAAAGTCTGTGAGTCTAAAGAGTAGACAGACATAGACAAAGTCTGTGAGTCTAAGGAGTAGACAGATATAGACAAAGTCTGTGAGTCTAAGGAGTATCCAGACATAGACAAAGTCTGTGAGTCTAAGGAGTAGACAGATATAGATAAAGTCTGTGAGTCTAAGGAGTAGCCAGACATAGACAAAGTCTGTGAGTCTAAGGAGTAGACAGACATAGACAAAGTGTGAGTCTAAGGAGTAGCCAGACATAGACAAAGTTTGTGAGTCTAAGGAGTAGCCAGACATAGACAAAGTCTGTGAGTCTAAGGAGTAGACAGACATAGACAAAGTCTGTGAGTCTAAAGAGTAGACAGACATAGACAAAGTCTGTGAGTCTAAGGAGTAGACAGATATAGACAAAGTCTGTGAGTCTAAAGAGTAGACAGACATAGACAAAGTCTGTGAGTCTAAGGAGTAGACAGACATAGACAAAGTCTGTGAGTCTAAGGAGTAGACAGATATAGACAAAGTCTGTGAGTCTAAGGAGTAGCCAGACATAGACAAAGTCTGTGAGTCTAAGGAGTAGACAGATATAGACAAAGTCTGTGAGTCTAAGGAGTAGACAGACATAGACAAAGTCTGTGAGTCTAAGGAGTAGACAGATATAGACAAAGTCTGTGAGTCTAAGGAGTAGACAGATATAGACAAAGTCTGTGAGTCTAAGGAGTAGACAGACATTGAGAACACATGAGATAAAGAAACCAGGTTTTCTGTCCAGGGACTGCATAATAAAGGTCAGGGTGATCACATAGCAGACATTGCTGTCAGGGATGGAGTGCTAAAGACTTCACTGTATGAGGCTACAGCTTTTGATGAGAGAAGAGATGGCCACTTCCCAAACTGCTGCTCTTCCTTCCGTAACAGTAAGCCAGGTAACCATTTACAGCGAGACCAACTGTAGTGAGGATCAAACCTTTGCCATGAAAAGTGAGCGCTCTACCGCTCTGACTATTTAGGCGCACAATTAGAAATAAAAGCTCTCATTATCAAACTTCATGAGGGTGGCATATTTTCTATTCTATATTTCTGACCATCTGACTGAGTATAATTACATATAAGACAAGAATATAAATGAAAGCAAGTGATACTGTTTCCAGACAAGTTATGTACTATTAGCACATCTTGATGGCACTTCTGGGTTCAAGTTATGTACTATTAGCACATCTTGATGGCACTTCTGGGTTCAAGTTATGTACTATTAGCACATCTTGATGGCACTTCTGGGTTCAAGTTATGTACTATTAGCACATCTTGATGGCACTTCTGGGTTCAAGTTATGTACTATTAGCACATCTTGATGGCACTTCTGGGTTCAAGTTATGTACTATTAGCACATCTTGATGGCACTTCTGGGTTCAAGTTATGTACTATTAGCACATCTTGATGGCACTTCTGGGTTCAAGTTATGTACTATTAGCACATCTTGATGGCACTTCTGGGTTCAAGTTATGTACTATTAGCACATCTTGATGGCACTTCTGGGTTCAAGTTATGTACTATTAGCACATCTTGATGGCACTTCTGGGTTCAAGTTATGTACTATTAGCACATCTTGATGGCACTTCTGGGTTCAAGTTATGTACTATTAGCACATCTTGATGACACTTCTGGGTTCAAGTTATGTACTATTAGCACATCTTGATGACACTTCTGGGTTCAAGTTATGTACTATTAGCACATCTTGATGGCACTTCTGGGTTCAAGTTATGTACTATTAGCACATCTTGATGACACTTCTGGGTTCAAGTTATGTACTATGATGCACATCTTGATGGCACTTCTGGGTTCAAGTTATGTACTATTAGCACATCTTGATGACACTTCTGGGTTCAAGTTATGTACTATTAGCACATCTTGATGACACTTCTGGGTTCAAGTTATGTACTATTAGCACATCTTGATGGCACTTCTGGGTTCAAGTTATGTACTATTAGCACATCTTGATGACACTTCTGGGTTCAAGTTATGTACTATTAGCACATCTTGATGACACTTCTGGGTTCAAGTTATGTACTATTAGCACATCTTGATGACACTTCTGGGTTCAAGTTATGTACTATTAGCACATCTTGATGGCACTTCTGGGTTCAAGTTATGTACTATTAGCACATCTTGATGACACTTCTGGGTTCAAGTTATGTACTATGATGCACATCTTGATGGCACTTCTGGGTTCAAGTTATGTACTATTAGCACATCTTGATGACACTTCTGGGTTCAAGTTATGTACTATTAGCACATCTTGATGACACTTCTGGGTTCAAGTTATGTACTATTAGCACATCTTGATGACACTTCTGGGTTCAAGTTATGTACTATTAGCACATCTTGATGACACTTCTGGGTTCAAGTTATGACTTGTAAAAAAAGTCTCAGGAAAGACAATCACAACCCTCTACGCTATTCCAATGACAACGTTGCATATTAAATATAAAAAAAGCTGTATTTAAAGTGGTCCGTACTTCATTGTTGGATAGTGATGATGAGTACCCAACTGTTTGTTGCAGTTACCGTACTTGTACAGTCCCAAGTGAGACAGACCATGCATCACATGTTGTTGGTTAAACCCATTTGTTGGTTAAACTCATTTGTACTTGTTGTTCAATAAATTCTCTAGATCTACCCAGACTGCTGACTCCTAGATCTACCCCAGACTGCTGACTCCTAGATCTACCCAGACTGCTGACTCCTAGATCTACCCAGACTGCTGACTCAGTAGGCATTAGATCAACAATCTCACTCCAAAATGTGAATTGAATGCTCTACCCTAAAGGAAATAAAGTGGTTACCAGGTGGTCTGTCTTATGAAAAGCGTGTTAGATTTATTAAGACTTTTCTGAAAAGCTGCTTTAAAAGTTAATATTTGTTTCAACTGTCGCATGCTTGTATCTGATTCTGTGAAAGAAAACACAGCTTAGTCAAAGACTTGATCTGAAAACCTATCCATGCGGGGATGAACCTTCTTAATTCAAGAGTTTTCTCAGTAGGGGAGCTCACTGCTCTTCTCCACGAGGTTTGTTCCGGGGCTTTTCCACGTGCATGTGATGGGGCTGACACTATCTTGTTGATTATTCCGAGATGTTTGTTATACGGTAGAGGGTTCACTGTACTGACATGACACTATGAGCTAGAATAACTGACCTCGCCATCGGACCAGCACATGCGGCCCTGCCCGTGTCGAAGGTTATTGAGAAAGTCTCCAGTGTATGTGCTGCTATCACTCCAGACTTGTGTGCCTACAACATGTTTAGAAAGGATGAGAGAATGGATGAGAGAATGAATGAGAGAATGAATGAGAGAATGAGTGAGAGAATGAGTGAGAGAATGGATGAGAGAATGGATGAGAGAATGGATGAGAAAATGGATGAAAGAATTATCAAAATGAATGGCCCGCTTCTTGCTATGACTGTTTGAATGCGCATGATTAGCTGCTGATTTGATGGATAACCACCAATCAAATTACTGCAAAAGTGATGAAATGAGAGGAATGCTAGTTGTTTGAATGGATGAGTACCGGTACATTCATAGCGATAAAGTGATCTCATTGCCAAATGAATACAAATAAAAGCAGTTGGTAGTTTTGTAAAAATCTGGTTTTTCCATGTCAGCCTTGGGTCCATTGTTATTCCTCATATGTGCTAATCTACATATTATATCTTCTGCAGGCTGTACCAAACTGTACCAGGCTGTACCAAGCGCATTCCTATAATTTTGCAGGCTGTCTTCATCCTCGTATATTAGGCTTTGGTCAGCAGCAAACAGTAGCTAGTTCATGTAATGAGTTGGGTTCTTTGCTTCAAATGTTGAATCCCACTTCTGGCTGCTACTTCGGACATGAAAATGTTGAACATCAACGGTGAAAGCACAAATCATTGTTGTACTCTCATAGTTCTTTCAAAAACGTATGTGATTCTATTAGTTGTTTTTATTGCATTTTTGTTCATATGGTAAAATGTGCTCACATAAATATGTAACAGTTGTCTACTTATATTCTGCAGTCCTCTAATGTTGTCCAGAGTTGATTCCTATCCACTCTACCAAAAGTTTTCTCCTCATCTGTAAATGTTATACTACATGCTTGCCATTCTCTATGGATCAACAATGGAATCCGTGAATGAACATATTAATATAAGGTCATCACATTTCTCTACAGATAAAGAGCTATGGTATTTGAAGGATTGAATAAATTGATGAATGAAGGTTTGAATCAATTGATGAATGAAGGATTGAATCAATTGATGAATGAAGGATTCAATCAATTGACGAATCAATTGTAGAACTTGAAAAGATTACAAAACTGCAATCCATGACCCACAGAAGAGACTGCAGAGCCCAGCAGCAAGCAGAGAAACTCAGAAGACTGACTGACTATCCAATGCATCAGAGACTAAAAAATTTTGGAAATGGAAAACTAAAGCGGAGAAACTTTGCAGAAATAGCCAAAGCAAAGATGAACGAAGACCCTATGAACGCACAAACAACACCAAAGCCCATCCCTACTGTACGAAAACCTACCTGTAGGCAACATATATTTCCAGAGGTGGTAGAAAATATACCAGGTATTGGAAACAAAAACAGCCAGACTGGAAAAGAAAGAAGAGATACAACCCTGAGGTACATAACGAAAAACTACCCAAGCATGGACTGGACCCATGCATACATCGACGGTTCTGTAACAAACATAACACAGAACGGAGGGGCAGGGGTATTCCTGAGCCTACAAAATGGCAGAAAAATAACACTTTCAGTGGCAACTGGAAAATACACAAGCAATTTCAGAGCAGAGGCAGAGGCACTAAGGGCTGCAGTAGAAGAAATGGTGACAGGTAAAAGGAATGAAAGCCATATAGTCCTGCTTACAGATGCCCTGGCCGTAGTCACAGCACTAAAAAGCCAGAAAAATACTGAACTTAATGATTTAAGAGCAGTACTCTGTCAACTATGCCAGCAGTCCGCACCAAAAAGAGTAGTGGTACAGTGGGTTCCATCCCACTGTAACATTCAAGGCAACGAGGAGGCAGACAGACTGGCAAAAGAAGGTGCAAGACTACCACAACTAGATGCTAGTGTGACATACGAAGAGTCAAAAAGGTTTATTAGATACATGACCAAATAGGAAACAGAACATACTGGCTACACAAAAAACGATGCCTATTACCAGTTGAACAGAAGAGAGCAGGTCGTGGTCTTCAGACTTCGCACTGGCCACAATAGATTGAGGTACCACCTATTCAACAAATTGACGAATGCTCGTGTGGTACTGAGAAAATGACCGCTGAACATTTGCTGCAATACTGCCCGACATACGAGGATCAGAGAGAGCAGATGTGGCCATCACCAGTGCCAATACTAGACAAGCTCAATGGCAGTGTCGACAGCCTCAGGATGACCGCTGTTGTTTTAGAAAGAATCAATTGACGAATGAATAATCTATAAATAAACACAAGAACAATGATAAAGTCATGAAATTGGTCAAGACAAAGCAAGTAAAGTCATGAAGTTGGTCAAGAGAAAGCAAGTAAAGTCATGAAGTTGGTCAAGAGAAAGCAAGTAAAGTCATGAAGTTGGTCAAGAGAAAGCAAGTAAAGTCATGAAATTGGTTAAGAGAAAGCAAGTAAAGTCATGAGCCTAATTTCAGGGATCTACTTTTATCTCGTTGATTGGAGCTCGGGGTCATTCACATCCTACAGATAATCCTCATAACGTTGATCCCAACGTACAATCCTCATAACGTTGATCCCAATGGACAATCCTCATAACGTTGATCCCAATGGACAATCCTCGTAACGTTGATCCCAATGGACAATCCTCATAACGTTGATCCCAATGGAAATCCTCATAACGTTGATCCCAATAGACAATCCTCATAACGTTGACCCCAACAATTAATCCCACCTAATACCTAAGTAGTAGAAACAAAATCAATCCACGAACAAGTGTGAAACAAACATAATCAATTCACGAACAAGTGTGAAACAAACAAACAGATAATGATTGTTGTCTTTACATTTTCTATAAGTGTTATTTACCTTCTCCATGGCGAAGATTTTCAAAATAATCTCCCTCATATTTTGATCCATTTGGCCAAATAAAAGTTCCTCTTCCAGCTCGCTTATAATCCAAAAGCTTTCCTTCAAATTGTGCACCTGTTTGGTAGGTTATGGTAATCATCTGAGAGTCATAACTACCAGCCAACGAAGAAGCTGTATTAAGTCTCTGCAGGACTTGGCAAGCCATTTTCTAAATCAGGTTACAGTTGTCCTCACTTCTTACACATTTGTCTGTGGACAGAAAGAATGTAGAATAATATCGTGAAATTCCCAACTTGCATTAAAATAATTTTGAGGATAATCGATGGCAAGATAGAAAAGAAGTTGAAAGAAAACCAGTTTGGATTTTGCAAGGCCAAAGGTACATGCCATTTGATCATTGTGGCTTCTGGCAGAAAGAATTGTCTATCAATGGTGACCACTATTTATATGCATTATTGACTACCAGAATGCCTTTGATCAAGTTCCCTGAAGCAAACTTTTTCAGATGTTACAACAAATAAGTATAAAGAGACCAATAATTAAGTTTTTCCAGAATCTCAAGAAGCAATTATTTTACTCAAAGAAGGACTAACAGATCCAGATTCAATAAGACAAGGGGTACGACAGGGTTGCTTGCCTTCACAGAGTCTCTATAACAGACATTCCGAGATGGACAAGGTTATGCAGAGTTGTAATAGGGGTGTCAAAGTTAATGCCATCAAATTTGCTGATGACCAAGCCATAGTGCAAAAGCTGCTTGAAAAAGTGAACAGCATAGTAAAAGAGTTTGGTATGAAATTCAGCTCACTGAAGACAAAGACTTTGGTGATATCCAAGCAACATTGACAAATAAATATAACCATCAATGGAGAAATAATCGATCAAATACAGAAGTTTACACATTTAGGGCAAACCATAACAGACGATGCCGTCAACGAGACAGCAATTAAGACAGGAACTGTTTTGGTTAAAAAAAAAGAAATGTCTAGCCTTAAAGAATTTCAGGATAGAACTGAAGACAGAAATGTCTAACCTTGAAGAATATCAGGATAGAACTGAAGACAAATGTCTAACCTTGAAGAATATCAGGATAGAACTGAAGACAGAAATGTCTAACCTTGAAGAATATCAGGATAGAACTGAAGACAGAAATGTCTAACCTTGAAGAATATCAGGATAGAACTGAAGACAGAAATGTCTAACCTTGAAGAATATCAGGATAGAACAGAAGACAGAAATGTCTAACCTTGAAGAATATCAGGATAGAACTGAAGACAGAAATGTCTAACCTTGAAGAATATCAGGATAGAACTGAAGACAGAAATGTCTAACCTTGAAGAATATCAGGATAGAACTGAAGACAGAAATGTCTAACCTTGAAGAATATCAGGATAGAACTGAAGACAGAAATGTCTAACCTTGAAGAATATCAGGATAGAACAGAAGACAGAAATGTCTAACTTTGAAGAATATCAGGATAGAACTGAAGACAGAAATGTCTAACCTTGAAGAATATCAGGATAGAACTGAAGACAGAAATGTCTAACCTTGAAGAATATCAGGATAGAACTGAAGACAGAAATGTCTAACCTTGAAGAATATCAGGATAGAACTGAAGACAGAAATGTCTAACCTTGAAGAATATCAGGATAGAACTGAATAAAAGAATAATTGCCAGTCGTGTATGGCCAAGTGCACTATACGGGGCTGAAACATGGATTTTAGCAGAGAAGGATGAAAACAACTTTGAAGCGTTGAAATGTGGTGCTACATAAAATGGAAAGAGTGAATTGGACAGAAAAAATATCTAATGACAATGGCTTCACTAAGATGCACAATGACAAATATTTAAAATGATACAAAAACGAAGATTGAGTGGGTTAGGACACAATATGAGACATCACAGTCTACTACAAAAGATACTAGAGGAAAATATTCTAGCAAAAAAGGAAGGGTTCAACCAAGACTCGCATTTACATCTCAGGCATGCAGAAAGATTAAAATATGAACCAGTGCTGAAATGAAGAGAGGCGCAAAGGATAGAGTCCATATACATACTTAGAGTTAGACATCCCTACAACCAGTCTCTCATCAACCACAGGATATATATGAATATGATTTATAAATATAAATATCCAAAAGCAAATACCAAAAAACATTTCAAATCATAACTGCACTATAATAATATAAATATGTTATTATTATTTATAATATTTTTTTGTTAATGTTTAGTGAGCTCACAGAACAAATTAACATTACAGCATTGTTATCATTGATGGAATCGGACTGGGTGGATTATTGTGGCTGAGAAATAAAGCTGTTTGCATACACTGTCAAAGAAAGACCACCCCAATAGACATCGTGTGGAAAAATGACAACAAAAGCAGAGAATAAAAAAGAGTTTAGTGAGCACAAAATTTTATAAGTTAATAACAATTTATTTCCAATTTTTAGTAATTAACAAATAATAACATTATCTTCGCAAAATTATTGGTGGGAAAGCTAACATTTAGGAGTGTTTATGTGTTCAAAGTTGAACTAAACAAGATAATAATAAATTATTACTAATTGTAAGACACATTGTTATTATTGTGTTCTAGCAGAAAAATATAATCTCCGCCATTGTATTTTCTGAGTCGTTTCCCTGGCAACAGACAAGGGAGTTTACTCCGGTTTGTTACTTAGAATTCTTTCCCCTTATATATTTTCTTCCCGTCCCTCTTTCACTCCAGCCAGAGCACGTGTACCTAGTACAGCTGACCTCTTGCATCAACATATCTTGCGTGCTTTTGTAGTAGTGGTTTCTGTAGCAATTTGTTTCACACGATAAGGTTGGCTTGAAAGGTATGCCTGGTTATACAGGGGACTTATTATTCCGTATCTAGAAAGAGGCCCAGGGACACACACACACTATACACACGCGCACTCACATACACTCACACACACACACCATTGAATACAGTACTCCAAGTAGATTCATTACCTTATTTATAAAATAATCACACATTAGAAGAACAAACACATACTGTGATATTTTGATGACGTAGTGCAAGCTACTAATAGCTACTATATAACTGATCTCGAAATGTTTAACAAATAATAAGCAGGCAGTTATCCAGGATAGACATATATTACAAAAACTGTAATATGTAGGCGATTTTATTTCTGTTTGTCCGCGTATTAATTACAAGATAAAAGTACAGCTTATTCATTGGACGCAGGTTTCAGTCCATCTATCAATCAGGCAATCAACAAATCAATCGATTAAAACCTTTCAACTCAGTGTAGCACACCTTCAACAAACATGCTCCTGTTCTGGCCCATCTGATCCAACTCAGTGTGTAGCACACCTTCAACAAACACGCTCCTGTTTTAGCCCAACTCTATGTGTACACCTTCAACAAACACGCCCCTTAACGTAACGTCTTTATACTGGTTTAGAAGACTCTGCAGAGTCTGTATACAACCAGTTCCATTTACATCACCTTCCTCTAGAAGCTGTACGCATCCAATCTGTTCTTAAATGCATTGACCTTCCCAGCCTCCACCACCTCACTTGGCAATGCATTCCAAGCATTCACTACTCTCTGGCTAAAGAAATACTTCCTAATATCTAATCTGGACCTCTCCTTAGTCAACTTGTAGCTGTGCCCTCTTGTCCTTGTTGGTGGTTGTACTTTAAAAAACTTGTTATAGTCTACTTTATCCATTCCTCTGATCATCTTATACACCTGTATTGTCACCACGAATTCTTCTCTCTTCTAGACACTGAAGGCCAGTTCTTTTTAATCTTTCTTCATAACTGTAATTCTGGAATCCCACTATCAGCTTTGTCGCTCTTTTTTTGTATTCTCTCCAGCATGTCTATATCCCCTCTCTGATAAGGACTCCACACCTGTACACAGTACTCCAATCTAGGTCTAACTAAAGCTTTATACAGTTTGACTATCACTTCCTTGCTCCTATGTTTAATATTTCTTTTTATCATCCCTAACATTGCATTTGCCTTTTTTACTGCTACCTGAACTTGCTCTTTCACCTTACATGTATGATCTATTATAACCCCTAAGTCCCTTTCTTTATCTATCTTTCTAATATTGTTTTCTCCCATTCTGTAATTATGTTCCATATTGGATCTACCCATGTGGATGACTGTACATTTATCTACATTAAACTCCATTTGCCAGATTACAGACCATTCTCGATTTTTATCTAAATCCGACCTCAATATATCCACTTCTGCTTTAGATGAGACACTCCTGCATAGTTTTGTGTCATCAGCAAATTTTGCAATAATGGATCCCATACCTATGTCCAAATCATTTATATATATCAAGAATAAAATTGGTCCCAAAACCGAGCCCTGTGGCACTCCACTTTTCACTTCACACCACTCAGAGTACTCCTTATTTATACCCACCCTTTGCCTTCTTCCCGTTAACCAATTTTCAATCCATTTGGCAACTACCCCACCTATTCCATGTGATTTTAATTTTCGAAATAATCTTTGATGAGGTACTCTATCAAAGGCCTTTGCAAAATCCAGATAAATAACATCCACTGGCTCCCCTTTATCTAACATTTTGGTAACGTCCTCCATGAATTCTAATAGATTTGTTAAGCATGATCTCCCTCTGGTAAACCCATGCTGACTATTTCTAATTAGATTAAATTTGTCTAAATGCATTACAATGTTTTCTTTGATTATTGACTCTAACAATTTACAGACTATGCTCGTTAAGCTCACAGGTCTATAGTTTGCTGGATCTGCCTTTTTGAATAAGGGGATCACTCCCGCATCTTTCCTTGTGCAAGTGATTGAGAACATAATATAGCCAATGGTTTTGCTAATTGGTCTCTAATTTCAAACAGCAATTTTGGATGAATACCATCTTGACCTGGACATTTATCCACTTTCAACCCCTCCAATTTTTTAAAAACAATTTCCTCTGTAATACAGATTGATCCTAATCCTGCTGTATCCATGTCTCTTTGAAAAATATCTACAGGCTCTGGGATCTTGGAGCAGTCCTCTTTTGTGTACACTGTGCCAAAGTAGTGATTGAGTAGATTTGCTGCCTCCCTATTTTCACTTATTTTTTTTCCTGTGCTGTCTATGAGAGGGCCTACTTTGTCCTTTGATCTTTGTTTATTTCTAACATAAGAGAAGAAGCTTTTACTATCAGTCTTGATCCTCTGAGCAAGTTTCTTTTCGAAGTCTATTTTTGCTGTTTTATTCGCTTTCTGAGATATGTTCTGCTTGTCCAAATATTTTAAATATGTTTCTTTTGATTTACCTGCTTCTATATATTTTTGTCCATGCTTTATTTAGTCTCATACTTTGTGCGCAACTGTGTTGTCTGGACGGAGGGTGTGTTGACCAAGGTCCATGTGGGATCCAGAGAGGGAACCCTATACTCCGCTGCCTCGCGAGGAGGGAGAGTTTGACGAGTACTCCTTATCGTATGTGTCGGTGTGATATTTGTGGCTGTCTTTGTAGTGCCGAGTACCGTGTGGATTTTTCTAAATTTTCTTATTCCTCCTCTTTTTCCCCTTTTGTTTTTTGGCTTCCTTGTCCTTCTATTTTGTGCGGACGAGTTGTTTTTTTGGAGGATGTGTTCCCGCAGATGTTTGAGTATTTTGTTTGTGCATGATGATATTGTGAGTCGTAGCCCTAAGAGATGGGTTCTTGAATATTTTACGGATTTCACAGCTGCTGTTAAACCGTGTTCTCCCGCTGGTCGGTTCATGGCAGGGTCGTTGTCGCGTCATGCACCGGTGATTTTCTGACCGTAAACATGACCCTTGCGTGGGTAGCTGTGACCCTTTAGTGAATTGGGAAATCAGAAATGCACTTTCCACGATTCTAAACAGTAGAAACACAGGCCCAGTTAATTTACACATCTAAATTATGCACAATTATATCCAAGAATGACGAGAATATCGCAGGATAATCCTAGTAAACAAATATAAATCACTCCGACATTGGGAGCAACACAATTCAGCAGCCTATAATGGCGCTCGAACCGGAAGCTTTTTCCTGTTCTGGCCCATCTCTCTGTGTAGTACACCTTCAACAAACACGCCCCTGTTCTGGCCCATCTCTCTGTGTAGCACACCTTTAACAAACACGCTCCTGTTCTGACCCAACTCTGTGTGTAGCACACCTTCAACAAACACGCCCCTGTTCTGGCCTATCTGTTCCAACTCTTTGTGTAGCACACCTTCAACAAGCACGCCCCTGTTCTAGCCCATTTGTTCCGACTCTGTCCACGTCTCTTTAACGTTTGGTTCGAGCTGACTTCTCCATGTTTGTTTTGGTCTGTCTCATGTTCTGAGAATCCCATAATCAAGACTGTCCTTAATGTGTATGGTGAAAGAGCCAGGTCAAACATCAGGTTCAGGTGAAACCTCATATCCAGGTCAAGCATCAGGTTCAGGTGAAACCTCATAGCTTGGTCAAACATCAGGGTCCGGTGAAACCTCATAGCCAGACTATGGGATACCATCACCTTCTCTTCATGTCATGATCCACTGATATCTCTCTGGTTCTGTCCAACAGTTATACATGAGTGATCTCATCCTACCATTTCAATCTCTCTATTCACATGTATGAAAGTCGGTACCTTCTTCCCTGTTGTCTCCATGTTGCAGAGTCATACAATAGAATTGACTTTAGATTTGAGTTGAAAACTGTTATTTTTGTGGTAGACTAAATTTATTTTGATTTCCACAAAATCCCAACAAACATTGAAAGCTTTTTCTGTCCTTTCGTCTTCTTATGTTGATGTCATGATCTGCCCTTCCGTCTTTGTTCTATGCGCATGTTTATTAAAGAACATGCAGCTTAATTTATACCTGGGGTATCTTTGGTTGTAGTGACACCTCTAACATATTTTAGCACCTGGAAGAATTCTACATTGTTACGTCTGGCCTATAATCCACATCTCGTGTAAAATTCCCTTTTTTGCTAGATCATCATCATCATGAGTAATTAAGTTCAATCAAGAAGAGAGCATTTTAAAACTAATGTCAGGGTGAAATAAATCTTTCAGACAAAGATCTCCCCTCACATCCACCTTGTGAATACGGAAAAGGGCAATGTTACAGCAGCCTGGCAAACAAGGTGGGAATCAGCTAGGTGTGCCAGCAGTAGTGAACACACTGAGAAGCTTTGCACTATAATACAGCCAGGAGAACCTAGGCTTACCATCTTCAGTGGGAGCAAAGAGTAACATCAAGGCCAGGTGAAACATACTGATCAAGATGGAAGCAAAGAATAACATCAGATTCAGTTGAAACATCAAGGCCAGGTGAAATATCAGGGCCATGTGAAACATTAGGGCCTGGTAACACATCAGGGCCAGGTGAAACATCAGGGCCAGGTAAACATCAGGGCCAGGTGAAACATCAGAGCCAGGTAAAACATCAGGGCCAGGTGAAACATCAGGATGCCATTGACGGGCGGGACTGAGAAAGAACTTTGAGAATTGATCCAAAGACTGGATGTAACATCATATGCTTATGGCATGGAGATGAACGCAGAAAAGACAAAGTTGATGACCAACAACACTGAAGGAATCAACGCTGTGATCAAAGCAAATGGACATGAGCTTGGAGCAGTGAACCGTTTCACTTATCTGGGCTCAACAACCAGTGATAAGGAATCAAAACCAGAGGTCCTGCCCAGAATAGCACAGACAACAGCAGAGCTTGCACGATTGAAACTTATATGGACAGATAAACGACTATCCCTCGACATGAAGGTCAGACTCACTGGCTCTTGCGATATCCCTCTACGCTGGCGGAACGGATCATTACAACAGACTTCCAGAGAAAAATCCAGGCCAGGAAGATGAGATGTTTTAGAAGACTCCTATATGTCACCTACAAAGATCGTATAAGAAATGAAGTACGACGTTTAATCGAGAATGCAAGTGGATTGTACAACGACCAAAAGCTGACTTGGTATGGCCACGTATCGAAGTCCAATGGACTTGCAAATATCATACTATAGGGCGGGGACGGCGTGGCCTAGTGGTTAAGTGGCACGGCTCACAACCAGAAGGTGCTGGGTTCGGTCCCCATCACAGCACCGGCCGTTACCCCGGGGAAGCAGACCCTTACATAAAATGCATGCTGAAGTCGGATGCACTGGGCCGACAGGCGCAAAATAAAAACCACAGTGTAACGCACACACGCCTTGGGGAATAGATAAAATAAGGCGAACGCAAAAAAAAATAAAATACTATAGGGCACAGTACAGGGAAAGGAAAGGTGTTGATGTCCGAGAAAATGATGGAAAGACAACATCCGTGAATGGGATAATCTGCGACCCGAGGAGGCAGAAGAAATAACCGCAAATAAAGAGATATGTCGCAGGGTTGTCGATATGTCAGCAGGGGTGCCCCCAACAATCTCAAGGGGTCACGGGGTGAACTGAACTGATTTTGTTTCCCGCTGACTTTACGCAGCCTTCCAAAATGAAATTGTTCCCCATCCTTGGTCTAAATACATGACTGTCATTTCCGGAACTTGCATTCATCTAGAAATGTATGGAAGACGGACAAATGTTTCTTCACTTTAAGACCAAGTTACAACTTTGTTGCTCATGGCAGAGCCCTTATAGAGTTGTGTTTTAACAATATGGTGTATGTCTCATATGGCCAAACTCAAGCAGGAACTGTGTTGGTAAGTCAATTTCACACATGACTTTTGTGTGGGACCTACACGTCTTCGTCTGAAGGTTAATGAGACCATAAATCATGGTCAAGTCACATCAGAGCTATCCGTGCTGACTTCGCTTTCACTCAGTTAAAGCCTGCCAGGTTGGCCTACACCTTCTAAATAAATAATTATTGAAAGTTGTGTTGTGGTTTAAAATGTACTGACAAGAAAACAACTTTAATGTTTGTGACAATAATAACTTAGCGAACATAATTTTCATTGTTAGTTAATATTAGTGAGTGTCCGCAGAGCTGAAGTGGGGGTTCGGAATTAAGAGTGATGGCTAAGTCAAACAACCAACAGGAGACCATTGGCCAGTTATGATGTTGCTTAAGACTATAAAATACTTGGCATAGATCAACTCAGGAGACTGGCTAGGAAAGAGATTGATAGGCTATCAGTAATCTGAGAGGCTGGCTAGGTGAGTGTTTGCAGGGAGACTGAACCAGCACACACATAGGCTGTCAGTAATCTGTGAATGTGCTGGGTGACTGAACCAGCATACACCTCGAATTTTGGCCAGTCGCTCTATAGGTGTTTATGTTGGACACCCTGTGAACAGTAAGAGATCTGAATGTGTGTCGTACGTGCAGAACACCTAGTGAATGATGCGTGATCTAATTACATATGAATGTAAGAATACGTGAAGTGATCGAAGTAATTGTGAATGTACAGATCACCTAAAGACGGGATCTGAATGTCTGTGGTGTTGTGCAGGACACTTTGAGAACGATGTGTGATCTGAGTGTATGTGGATGCACAGATCAACTGAGTATGTGACAGAGCAAGTGAGTACGTGATCTAATTGCAATATGAATTCACAGATCGCCTGAGCATACGTGAACCGATTGTATGTGGATGTACAGATCACCTGACTGAAGGTGATCTGATTGTGTGTGAATACACAGAACTGAGAACGAGTTTGTGTTGAGTGTACAGATAAGGAGAGTGCAGCGGCGAGAGCCTGGGTTAGGAAGTTTGGAGGAACTATCAAAAGCTAGTACTTACAAACCTCCGTTGTAGTTCAATATATAAATATATATGTATTATGATTTTTTAGTTTAGATGTATTTTGCTAATATTGATTTGCATAATAAAATGATAGTGACCTTAGTATGACAGGAGAGGGTTTACAGTGTGAAGTTGTGCCGTAGATACATGCTGGAACTCTTTAGTAACTACTCAGCTAAACCTAGACTGTGCCACATTTTTCAATCAATAACAAAAATGTTCACATTTTCCAAATAAAAGTTTATTTGACCATGAAGTGCAAAGTTATATTTGAGCAGTTAATATAATAAGAGCGGGGTTAGGCAGCATTTCCAAAAGATGAACAGGAACAAATGTGTCCTTTTGAAATATGGTACACCAGCTTACAGAAATGATTCTTGGACCCTTACAATAATGGCTAAAGCTGGAACAGACATATTGCAAAACAAGTCAATGAATAATGAAATATATTGCTACAAAACAAGACAGTATATTGGACTTTCCCTTGCAACAGAAACCATTAGAAAACTGACTGACCGAACTTGTCTCCACATTGTGTTGAAAGTTATTCTCTATTCTTAGATGTGTGTTATCAGCAGGGTACAATATATATGTCACTGTTGAAATGAGTTCCAAGACTCTCTTGTTTAAAGCTATTTGGATGTTTATTTTTCAAATACTTCTGACTGTTAACCATAGAAGGTTTACAAGTCATGAAATTGTCTGGCTAAGACACCATCAAATGTGTCTGTTCACTACAAGACAGAAATGGATCCGTCCAAACCTGACAATAGAAGAAGACAATTCTGGTAAACAGTCTCGTGCTGTATGAAATATGTGCTGATTTCTGACACATCCCAGCTGATAAGTCACAGCAATAGCTTTCAGTTTGACAGTTTTGTGCTGATAAGTCACAGCAATAGCCTTCAGTTTAATGGGGAGGGTAAAACTCTGGCATTAGCTGCATCAACTGAGGAATGTCTTTATCAACAAGTCTACATGCCAGCAGCAACAAGATGAATACAGGATGTGACAGACTTCTTGTATGATCATAGCAACACATGGGTACTCATCAAATGCAGCAGGCAATACAGCTCAGTTATGTAAGAGGCTATTTGTCACAAATACTGGATGGAAGCAACAAGAAACAGTTCAGACTTGATAGAAAATGTCACATAGAAATATTTGAACACCATCAAATCAGATATTATTCCAGTGTTCATGAGTCATACAATGACAGAAATCCACCTTTTCATTGAGAGTCATAACCTTTGATTTGATGCCGTGACCTTTGATTCGATGCCGTGACCTTTGATTCTAAGCTATCTTTAAATGAAATATTTTGAATTCATTACAGCAATGTTGATAAAGAACTGTGTCCAACCAATGTCTCCCATTGTACAAGAACAATGTCATGGTTAAATGTAATCACGAGAAAGAATCAAATGTGGCAGTGGCACAAACATCAGATCTGACTTGAGACAAACTATGTGTGTTGACCAATGAAGAGAATAATCTCCACCTGGACTAAGATTTGATTGTTAGTGGCCTTGTATAAAATATGAATAAGGACTAGTATATACACAAACATTGAAAATGGCAAGACATTAGAGTTAATGCAGGCAGGGATTGGCTACACTGACCAATGTGATTGACTGTACAGTGCCCAGTGACTAGGTGCAAACATAATCATGCCTTGAAGCAGTTCCTCAATGAAATCTTCATTATACTTACACTAAAATCATCATTTTCATCAGGTCAATAACAAAACTCAGTATCCACACTGCTGACAATTTCATATATATTTATATATATATATATATATTGGGGGTGGGGGAGGCTTTTTTTGGGGGAGTGAAATATCATGAAAAGATGAGAGAAGAGTATAGTCTACATACGAACACATGCAGTACAGTTGTTAGGACTGAATCAGACCCCAAAAAATAATGACAATGAATAAAATCTGAAAATTCTGTTTGGAATAAAGCAGTCAGTTAACAGAACTGACAAAGCTGAGCACAAATATTCTCCAAAAATATACATCAACTGTTAATGACAAGGCCCATGGAGATAAATATGAAACTATTCTACTCAAGCACATTGAATTTGTTTGCAGCTGTGAACAGAAAGCATGTTAGTGGACAGCTGATTTGATCAAATAATAATATATTGATATCTTGAAAAAAAGTCATTTGATGCATATATATATACTGGCTGGGAATTTGTCCTGGAGGAATGTGTCCATTTGGTCAGTAAACGAGATGAGAGACAATGTTTGAACTAACAGAATCAGCATCAGAGGAATGTCTCAAAACAAGCATTGATCTAGACAAGTCCTTATACTGATGTTGTTCTTGTCCCTGGAGAGAGATGGCTGTTCATGTGTTTCATCAATACACCTAGTAGAATACTGAGAAAGTGCATTTCATAGATGCACAGTGACAAGTTGTCGTCTGGCCTGGGACAGGCACTCTAGATGCACAGTGACAAGTTGTCGTCTGGCCTGGGACAGGCACTCTAGATGCAGTGACAAATTGTCGTCTGGCCTGGGACAGGCACTCTAGATGCACAGTGACAAGTTGTCGTCTGGCCTGGGACAGGCACTCTAGATGCACAGTGACAAGTTGTCATCTGGCCTGGGACAGGCACTCTAGATGCACAGTGACAAGTTGTCGTCTGGCCTGGGACAGGCACTCTAGATGCACAGTGACAAGTTGTCGTCTGGCCTGGGACAGGCGAGAATGAACACGGAGAAGCATCTTCTCCTGGCTGTATTAGCAGATTGTGAGAGCAGCTAGAGACGCTGCTGATTACCCCATCAAAAAAATACGGCAGGCAATATATCCAAGTTTTCATGTACAGAACAATTCAGGCACACTTCCAAAATACAGCAATATTTGCACAAAATAAGCACAAGAACACAAATAAATGAAAAAAGCAGGCCAATATATTGACAAGGCAGTTTGATCATGTTATAGAAAATGTTGGTGGTTTGAGTTGTACAGTCTTAGCTGGCATACAAGTCCTAACTTAGCTGATGAAAGCTGTCTTGCTGCCTTCATGTTGAACACACACAAGATGTGCCACTTAGTGTAGGATGTGTGTGTGAGTGTGTACTAGCAAGATGTGCCACTTAGTGTAGGATGTGTGTGAGTGTGTACTAGCAAGATGTTTTATCACGTGGAGCATCAATGAATAACATGTGGCCACCCTGTTAGCACCAAATGGAACATGTTCATTGTTGACGACTGGCTGTCTCTCAAATAGAACACACTAGAATGTTGGAAATAACTGCACTTGCTCATAGTTGTAATTTGCTGATATCAATCACAGGATTCCAATGTGAAAAGTCCATTCTCTTCACTGCCCGAACCCATAGGCAAAGTCGGTCATTCTCTCTTAGGTTATTCCCAGTCAGTGAGGCACAGCACGTCAAGTGTTAGAAGCCGTCCAACCTTATATGACATAGCGAGGCTGCCTCTTGCAGGATGTGGTCGTTCATGGTTCAGGACGGACCCTCACATGACTTTCTCCTGTCTTGACTGGCCAGTAGAAACATCAAGTCTGGGTCTTATCCACGGCTGCACTTCTTTTCTTACCAAATGATTTACTTTTTAAAGTGTGAAGATTGTGGTAATTATGAAAGGTGTGAGAAAGACATTTCTCAATGAATGTGATTGATAACCTATGCTGTTTAATACAAAAACATTGCATTGAAAACATTAACCATTCTAAAAGAGTAACAACTTCCTAGCAAAAGAAATCTTTTATGAATGCCATGCAATACAATGACAAAGTAGTTGCTTTGGCTGGAGTCTAGCCAAATATAGAAAATAGCTGTATTAGAAACGTTCATGAGATGAGTGGTAGGCACAATCATGATTGTTAACAGCACGACTTTCAATTAATTAAAGCCTAAAAATATATAAAAACATGCTCACAAAATATGAGTGAACCAAAAACAGCGTTGAAGGCAAGCAATAAAATGTCATATTGCCATTCCACTTGTGCACAAGGATTGGGTTCAGCAAAACCTCTAGATATATCAGCCTAGGTCAGAACTTGACATTTCTGGAAAAGGTGACTAGTTTGAGGACAGAAGGTTTTCTGAAGCTATTTCTGCATTCCCCAACCTCAGCATTAAACCTCGTACTGTAAGCAAGCATGTAGCACCAATTGAAATGAAACCCATTTGAAATTTAAAAAAAACAGAACATACACAACTTAATAACAAGCAGAAGAAAAGCTATATTTCTTGACCACCAAAAGAAAATTGCTAGCTCAAGATAGAGTATGTGGAGTAATGTATGTCTATATTAGAGACATACTGTTTCAACCCCTCCATTACAAACTACAATGAGAAGATGACACATAAAAGGCAAGATGTGACATGAAAGCCTGCCACTCAAATAACGCTACATGAACTTTCATCTCAGTCATTTCAACAAATATTGCTCAACTCAAAAGTACAACAAAAATCCTCAATTTTCATCAAAGCAACAACAATAAACTTGCAAACCATCAAATATCTGTACATTTCTACTAATGTTTTGTGTATGTCAGTCACTAGAGATGTGTACATGCATTTGTTCTATGTTCTGTCTACATCAGCACCTGAAATCCCTGATTCAAATTCTGTTTGAATTCTCTGATCTAAGGATTATTGTGAGGATAGTGTCATCATGTACAGCCAGCCATTGGCTCCACCACCTCCTGGCATGTATTTGTTGAAGACATATGCTCCACAGGGAGCTGGGGATGATCTAGCAGCTTCCTCAACAGTACAATGACTAGCTGACAGCTAGAACTGGACAGCTCAAGTGTTAAGGACTGGTAGATGGACACTTATCTTCATCAAATGGAATCATCACCAACCACCATCACATGCAAAATAAAATTGACAGAACAGGGAGTATACAAAATGACAAACAAATGATAAACTGGCCTATGATAAAAGCTTGCTTACATGCAAGTCTTCACCAAATTCATATATAATAAATACTGAGCCTTGAAAAACATGGTTCCCAAATAAGGACAAAAATCCACAGAAAAACTTAAGTACACTGTTCAAGTGAGCTGGATGGAGACATAATCAGATCATTAAAATTCAGCTGTTTTCTTTAATAATGTGTGTAAATTAACATGTTATTCGTCATGCATTTCAAATAAGATAAAAAAAAAAAAGGAAAATATTTTCCTGACCACTCCACAGGCATCCATTTGTGTAACACAATAATACCAAAATGATGAATGGTTGGCATGCTACCAGAATTAAAGCCATCAGATCAAAGACGACATATATCAAGGATTTCACTATTCTAGTTACAGCATTTACTTCACATAAAATTGGAATAACATGAAGTGAGAGGCGATGAGAATATGAAGAGGTGATGAGAATAATATGAGAAAAAAAAGAATGTACATCTAGACTGACCAATGTACCTCTAGACTGGCCAATGTACATCTAGACTGACTGTCAGATAGTAAAGTCCACACAGTCCAACTACCTTTGTTATGTTCAAGAAGTTCCCTTTTAAACAAACTAACTAGTTGTTCACCTAGTAATGAGATCCAGTAACTGGTACGGTTGTTCACCTAGTAATGAGATCCACCAACTGGTACAGTTGTTCACCTAGTAACAAGATCCACCAACTGGTACAGTTGTTCACCTAGTAACGAGATCCACCAACTGGTACAGTCGTTCACCTTGTAATGAGATCCACCAACTGGTACAGGTGTTCACCTTGTAATGAGATCCACCAACTGGTACAGGTGTTCATTTTGTAATGAGATCCACCAACTGGTTCAGTCATTCACCTTGTAACGAGATCCACCAACTGGTACACAGTCGTTCAACTAGTAATGCACACATTTGGTGAGACCAGTACAGTTTGTTGACAAAACCAGCATTTCTTGAACGGTTTGCGATGTATATTTGTTCCACAACATGATGATCGTGACTTGAGTAGTCTGGTATATGCCATATTTATATTCACCAATGCTTACTTACAATGCACTTTCAGCACTGTGTGAAATGCACTCCATTACAGCACAGCTAACAATGATGAAATTCTCAAATGAGACAGTAGCAACAACTGTAAAATGCTAACACTGAAACAAACAATTTTTAAAAAAGAAGGGCTGAACACAAATTTGTTGACAGAAAGAAACCGTTTATAAGAGTATTGAAAAACAGAACTACAGACAGCAGCAGTACCAAAAACTACATGGCTATTTGAAATTGTATACTAGGACAATGCCAACAAACACACCAGCATTTCTCTCAGGAGAGAAACAAAGTGAAGCCACAGGCACTATAGAATTGAACCCTGCCTAGGGCTGCATCAAGAAGTGAGAGAACACACAGAGAAAGTGTTAGCACCCAAGTACTAACAATCTATGTGTGTAAACTAGTATTGCTTATTTCATGGATTATTATCAAATGGACACCAATGAGCATTGTTATGTCTATCTTGTCAGACATTCAATTATGCAACATAAAAATCTATACTAGAATCATGAAAGGCTTCCGGATTTCAGGGCAATCAATGGCAATACAATAAAAGCAGAGTCTCCACTGAGATTCATCCAAATATCATAGCTGGTCTCTGGAACCGGCTCTTCTTGTGTTTGTGTGGGCTGTTATTCTAACACAGACCCCATCTTGTAACTTGTCTGTGTGTGAGCTGATGTTGTTACTCTGATACAGACTTCCTCTTGTAACCTCTATGTGTAGCTGATGGCTGTTACTGACATCAGCAAAATAAAAAAAACATCCCCATTTCATAACGAGAGAATTAGCCAATGAATAGTTTCTCTACATTCCATAAACATTACAAAAAAACTGGCCAACAATAAACACAAGTTTCAAGGCAGCAAATGCAGTGAAGATGAGTCCATCATGCAAACAAATCAAAACAAGAGAGAGAATAACACAGAGAATGACTAAACATTAACAAGCTAACAGTACATAGTCTCAAAACAACTTCAAATATAGCAACCAAATTGAAGTATTGATTTGAACTAATCCTTTTCTACTTGACCTGCTAGGCACGCTCCAAGAGAAGAATGTAGCAGATAATGGCAGCACAAACAACATTATATGAGTGGCACTTGTCTCTTCTATAACAATCAACTTTTCTTCCTCCTTCATAATTCATCAAAGAGAAATTCACTTGTGCCGATATATTTGCAATAAAAACATCTCTGACTGAATCAATTCCAGGGATATTTGGAGGGTGTGCTAAGGTTAATTGAATGTTTATGAATGACAAAATATGAGCTTGCCTTTATTTGCAGTTGCCCTTTCATATGTTCTATTCTCTGTTCCACTTCAGGTACACAAATAGGCACATTCTATTTTTAAAAGCGGACACTGCTAAGCCTAAGTTTTACCAGTCAATGTTTAAATACCATAAACTGGACTCATAAGACATAATTGTCACACCAAACTTTACCAACACACAAACAATGCAAATGGGAAATATTCCACAATCTGACACTGTCATAACATAATATGTGACGACAATATACAGCAATATCAGAAAATAAATGTCAGAAAATAAGGTTTCCAACATCTGAATGCACAAAGAACCACTGTTATAACATTGTAGACATGGCAAGCAGGTGAATAAATTCACAAACATTATAAACATTTCATCATTAAGGACATCAATATCATGGCTTTAACACAGGGAGCTTCAACGATGTCAGCGCGTTATTAAGCAAGGGCTGAGATTCTGCGTCTTGTAAAAAAAAAAAAGAAGCTTATATTATAGTCATGTAAGGAGTCTCAGTGACGACGCACAACTCACAGAGTGGTAGGATACTAGCCCTGATCTCCAGCAGCTTGTACATTTCTTCCAGAAACAACTATTTCTACAGGTGGAGTTACTGACTATCATATCTGCTCTATTAACCAGAATGCCGTCTACTACCACAATCCTAAACTCTTCAAACCATTAAAATAAGCATGAGGACAGGCTGAATGGACAAGGACATCAAAGAAACTGGATGAACCAGTAAATCTTATTTGTAAACTGGATGAACCAAGAGAACAAGCCTCATGGTACAAAAGTGTACCACATTATAATCTAGCACAATCGTCTTCTTTGTTTCAAATAGTTTTGTGGATGGAACCCATGATCCAAATAGTTTTGTGGATGGAACCCATGATCCAAATAGTTTTGTGGATGGAACCCATGATCCAAATAGTTTTGTGGATGGAACCCATGATCCAAATAGTTTTGCAGTTGGAAAGATAAGGCAGTCCTATAGAGGCTGCTTGTCTGAAACGACAAATTATGTATATCTAATTATTCTCACCTCCCTCCCTGAGTGGACCTCTGACTCCTTAAATGCAAAGGAGAGATCCTCCATGCATAGCATTAAAGATGACTACAGATATTTGGGCAATGGGCCAGTAATCTCATCATGTCCAGAACACAAAAAGTGAAATGGCAACCGAAACCTGTACTGTCCAGACCCAACATAAGCCTCTACGGCCAAGAGCACGCAAAGGGCCATCCAGTGGTGGCCGGAGCAATGATTGTCCCCACCAAGAGTTTGCTGCACATGTATCTCTAGCTGAGACTTATTGTCCCCAGGCTTCTTGCTGCTGTATTGTAATGGGAAGATCTCAACCTCTCCTTTAAACCAAATGAGACAAGAAAATTGAAGGGCTGAGAAAATGTCAAGGAAATGTTTGGTATGGAAGAAGCAGACACATGAAACAACAAATGGTATGCTTACTCTATCCGAAGCCGCATGATTTAAAAAATGTATTTCCAAAAGTATTAGAACGTGTGTTTCTGTGAATGATGTATGCCATGATGTTTGAATATACTTGGAACTCATTGACCACCTAGTTATCAGCTTTGGTCTCTGGTGCCTCAGCTGATGCATCATCTTTCTGGTCTTCTTGAGCTGCAGGCTCGTCAGCAGTGACTTCTTTCCCTGACTCATCCCCTTGCCCCTCTTCTGTAACTTCTTTCTTCTCTCCCTCCTCATCTTTCACATCACCATTCTCAGTGGGCTTTTCTTCCTCCTTGTCATCACCCTCCTCCTTCTCAGCACCTTCTTCAGGTTTTGCATCACCTTCAGCTGCAGCAGCTGCCCCTTGCGGTCTCACCCTCTTTGGCTTCTTCACCAGACCTTTCTCTATCAGGAAATTGGCCTCTTCCACTACAGTTTCCTTGACGTCCCTTGGGGTGATGCCAAGAACATCCTTCATCTGACGAAGAAGAAAAGTAATAAACATCTAGAACTTTGACCAATTCATAGCCATATCATTAAACATAACTTGATGAGGGACTTGACTAAACTTGAAGACAAACTAACAAAGGTACTTGTCACACGATTATTAGTCTGATTACAAACTTGATCTACACAACCAAATCATGAATCGCTTGACCATGGAATGTCTAAATTGTTAGTCATTCTCTGTTAACCCATTCAATCCCAGAGCGGCCGGCGACGGCCGCCGTGGATATACTGATTTAAATTATTTTTTCTTACGTTTCACCTGCGAATAGACACGCTAAATTTAGCCTTCACGTGACTACCGGTAATGGCGGCTCTCATTGCAGTTTACAGATCGTTTCTATCACGTTCGAGCCGTGATTTTTTAAAAATGACCTTAAATTTTCTTCAAAACTTGGTGCAGACTGAAGATACTTATGAGTCAGACGATAGTGGTTGCGAATTTGTTGATGGAGTTGAAGAGAATGAGAACGAATCGGACGTTGATGAGGAATAAATTCAGGACTTAGAAGATGAAAGTAGCAACACTGGCCTTGGTAGTGATGACGAATTATCGGTAGAAGATGGTGACAAAGTGACCCGCCCCACAGGCAGGCCCTAGTGGTGATAGAGAATGGTCAAAGCAACGGAGTAATATCATTATTGAAGGATTTAGTGAGGGAACAGGACCTGCAGATGACATAGATCCAGTTTACTCTGCTTTTGATTACCTTTCACTTTCATCATTTCTACTTCAGAGCTTTTTTGGGTACTTGGCAGAGCAAACCAATGCATATGCCTGCATCCAAATTTTAGGGATGTTAACGTGGCCTCCTCTGCATCCGACTTCAGCGCGCATTTTATGTAAGGGTCTGCTTCCTCCTGCATTTTCTAAGGGTTTGCTTCCCCAGGGTAACGGCCGGTGCTGTGATGAGGATCGAACCCAGCATCTTCAGGTCGTGAGCCGTGCCACTTAACCACGCCGACCCCAAACTGGAGTTTGAATCGCACAAATAAATTTAAAATTATATTTGTTATTAATTTTATTACGCAAGCACGTCTAATTTTTGCTGAGTTATTCCCCTTGCCCTGGGAATTCAGTTATGAGTTTTTCTGATCAGCTGGGATTGAATGGGTTAAACTTGGAGCTGAGAGACAAACATGACTTACCCTAGTGTTATCAAACTGGCTCTGTTTGCCGATGACGGGTAAGAATGTTTTGGCTGTCTTGTTGAACAGACTGAGCCCCCACAAGCAGACACTGGGCAGACTCATTGTGTGTATATTGTAGCCTGAGACACAAATAGACAACATATTACAATTACGTTTCTCAACTTTCTTCATTTGAAATGTCAAGGTTACAGAGCAAAATTGAGAAACTTTCCTTAATAAAAGGCTGTTCTTGACATGTCTATAATCTGACATTCACGTTAGACAGCCATCAGTTATGACTATCAACAACAATTGAAAACTAATGTACAGTTTTATAATGACAATAACAAATTAAATGTTCTGAACATAAATCACCAACCTTGAGGTTTGAACTCTTTTGCTAAAGTTAGAGCAATATCTTTCATCCACAAGTTGCTTCCATGTAGAATGTGTCGGTTTCCTGCAACAGTCAACAATGAACAGGTCAGTCAACTTTTTCTATAACTGTCACCAACAACCTCTTCCAGTCCCAGCTAATTTTACTGGTTTGTCTTTCTGTCATGGCCATGTGTTACCATTCCGTATGTCTCAATTTTATTCAAAATATATTCATTAACCCAATCCAGTATGTAAGACATCATTTAAACCTGTTGTAAAACAGAATTGCGGCCCATTATGGCCAAAACAGACATCTGAAACGTGTTTTTCTGACAATAAACAGGTCCATTTTTTTCTATTACTAAAAACAGTCTATGCTTCAGGGGTTTTACTGTAACTGAAACTAATAAATAATTCAGTGTTTTTTTCTTCTATAATTGCCAACAACAAACAGTTTTTTTTTAGGTCCAAGTTAACAATTTCAGGTTTAATGTTTTTGTTCCTATAAAAGTCCACAATAAACAGTTAATTGGCATCTTGTAACAGTCAACATAATTACACCTGTACTATATCAGAAGTAGAATCAGAGTAGTATACGTCTGCTATATCAGACTCATGGTCTTCTCTGTGCTATTTGAAACTTCTCTATTTGATAATCTCCGTACCTAATTGTCTTCTTGTAAGAATTGGACTTATTTGTACCAACTATTCAAATTATGCAGGTACACATATTCTACTTTATTGACCCCTTTTTGAACAATTCCATTGCTAACTAAATACGACAGATAATGGTAGCTGTCATTCTGAAATGTTCAGTTTATTGACCATTTAGAAATAGCACCTCAGTTGTAGTCAGTGGCGCACAACGTAACACCCAACTACTCCGATCTACACTTTCAAAACAATCTCACATGCAGTCCAACTACGCCGATAGTTAGCTTCTTGTTCCGTTACAAAAATCTTGCAACTTGCGAGATCTGAACTATTACGATATTTCCAGTAAATAGGCATGGTTAACTTGAAGAGTAAACAGTTCCAAACTCGGTCAAAATTTCAAATTTTTGTGGTTTTTAAAAACGGCTGTGTTTGAGAATGAGTTGCTGAGAGATGACAACTCCCAGGATAAGTATTTAAAAGATTTGGTTGAATTCGATGAGGAAATGACACTTAGCGAGTTGAGTGAGGCTGTGATTGTGTATAGCAAATTCAACGAATGTGTAACTGGAATTAACAGTGACTTTGCTGGGACTGGATCTAGTAGTGTTGATGACAGATGAAGTATCGTAAACACAGCTTACTGCTGTAGGAATGTCAGACTTTGTGGAATGTTCTGGAACTAAACAGAATTTAAATGTTGATGCCTCCCGACATTACTACTTCAGTTTATTTATAAATGAACAGTTTTACAAATTGTGCGCAGAGCAAACTAATTTATACCCTGAGCAGAGACAACCAATTGTTGGTGAGTCGACCAGTACTGGAAGCCACGCTCAACAGAAGATATAGGTTTCTTCTATGTCAATTTGATGTTTGGCATAGTTGCACTGCCTGAAACAAACCTATATACTGGTCATCTTAAATTAGCACAATTTGCAGTTGCTGATGTGATGTCAAAGAATAGATTTTTTTTAAAATGTATGACTCGGCTCGGAGAAGGCTGTTCCTCGAGGTCAGTCAGGTTGTGGCCCACTCCATAAAGTTTGACAGATGATAACAATAAAGATAGAAAAACTATTATACTGAGAGAGCTGACGAGGCAATGATTCACTTCAGTGCAAGACTGTTTTTCGAACAGTAGGACAAGCGCCAACTATCCATTTTGTCAGCCAATTGTGCAGAAATGTCTTCTGTTTTGTCAGCCAATTGTACAGAAATGTCTTCTGTTTTGTCAGCCAATTGTGCAGAAATGTCTTCTGTCTTGTCAGCCAATTGTACAGAAATGTCTTCTGTTTTGTCAGCCAATTGTACAGAAATGTCTTGTTTTGTCGTCAGCCAATTGTGCAGAAATGTCTTCCGTTTTGCGCCGTGCAAAGGAAAGCAGAAGAGACCACGACATATCCCTGCCAACCCATTCATATAACCAACATGCGGGTGGACAACACAGGTAATACTGTCCAGTTGGGAGGATACCTAGGAAAAGGTGGCACTATTGTTTGTGGTTTCTGATGCAGGTGGCAACTATCAACTCCTTCATACTGATGAAGTCGTCTCACACGCCACAACACAGAAGCAAGACACCCAGCCATTTGCAGTTCTGCATTGATGCTCTCGATGGCATGAATAGAGTGTCTCATAGAAAGATGGCCAATGAGATACCCCGATCATCCAACATGATCTAGTTCGAATGTTGGGACACACAAAAATGTGTTTTGTTGATTACAAGAACGAGTCAAAGACTGCTCATGGATATGGTATAGACTGTCTTTGGCTCATCAATTTGCAAAATTCACCTATACAGAGGACTGTGGTATTCATCATTCCATGAACAATTATAATTTGTTTCTACATTTGTGATATATATATATATGTGTGATTGTATAATTTGTGATTGATGAATGGCACAATACATTTTTTTGCTTCATAATGTTTTTATGTCATTCTGAAATGCTATTTTAACACCTGAAATCTGTACCATATACTTAATTCAATTATGTATGTTTAATATCAAACATCATTATTTTAGCAGTACAGTATATTTTTATATAAATCTTTTACTGCAGTCAGTATGTAAAAAAATCGTAAATAAGGTCGGCTGTAAAGGGTGAAGAACCACTAAATTAGAGGGAACTTAAATAATGAGAACTTAGACAGATACGAACTAGACTGATCACCAAAGGTAACAACTATTAACAGGCTCAGTAACACTGCTACTGATAATGTGTATATGTCAACACATCTTAGCATTTCATCAAAATACGAGGGATGTTCTGGAAGTAATGTCTCCTATTTTATTCCATGAAAACCATAACAGATAAAAAGAGAACATTAACACCATTTGACAGACCAATGTCTTGTCTTCAAAAAAACTAGTTTTCAACATAGTCACCACCCTTGGCTTGACATTTTCTCCAGCGATGAACTAGAGCATACATGCCGTGTTGGTAAAAACCTGCACCAGTGGAGGTGACCCACTGTTTCACAGCTGCTATGATGATGTCGTTGCTAGGAAAATGTTGCCCACACAGTCCATCTTTCATTGGCCTGAGCAGATGGAAGTCAGAAGATGCCAAATCCAGACTTTACAGTGGGTATGGTAGGACAGTCCAGCCAAGACTGACAATGTGCACAACAGTCTTCAAACTGGTATGGGGCCTGTTGAGTTATTGTGTTGTAAAAAACAGGTTGTATTCTTATCTGGCCTTATCCTGGAAATTGGAGACTTAAGCTTAAACAGCATCGCAATATAACGGTCAGAGTTGATTGTTTGTGTCCAGGTTTCAGGTAATCAAGAAGGGTTACCCCTTTCCTATTCCAAAAGACAGTACACATCACTTAACCTTTAGCACGCTACATCTTTTTTTACGAAAAATTTGCATCTCGCTATAGTAGTCATCTTTCAAAATTTGTAACTTTTCTGTTTGTCAATAAATATGATTTTGTTGTGTGAGACACAATTGAATAAAGAACGTGTGGGAGTTATTGTTTTTGTTGTGTGTTTGTTAGTTTCTGAGTTACAAAAATATGAAGTTTAAAATTTATGAAAATCTCGGAAAAATTTGACTCGACCGCTAGTCCTAGTCGCTCCGATAGAAAACCATGGAAACCACAACAACGTATCGATACTGTGTTTACAATATCGACACAACTGTTAGTTTAAAATTCAAATTTAGTTCTTTCATCTAAACAAACAAAATAAACAGATCTACTCGATAAAGATCTTTTCCAACAACCTACTTCACAAAAAGTCGGCTTACTCCAAACGGCGTATACAAAATTAAAACTGTTCAAAAGCCATTTGTAATCTAACATATGATAGTTTAACCGGCAAAATATTGTATATATATGGATGACATATTCAGCATTTAAAAAATGGCTGCCAGGAGTGTCTCCGTTTAACAAAATAATTTGTATGGAGCGCGAGTCTAAACATTCTTGACCAGAGTGCACTAAAGGTTAAACCACTGAGGGCTGCGTCTCGAACTATTTCGTCTACGGGGAATTAAAACGTCACCATTCCATAGACTGGTATTTTGATTCAGGATCATAGTGGTGGCACTACGTCTCATCGCCACTAATGAAGCAATCCAGGAAACTGTCACCTTCATCCTCGTAATGGTTCATGAGGTATGACAAACTTGCATGCGATGTTCTTTCTGTTCCTGTATGAGAATTTGTGGGACCCACCTGGCACAAACATTGTGGTACTCCAACGTTGCCGCCATTGTTTCCAACACATTGAAGACCCAGTTCCTGTTTTAATCCTCCAATTAGCTCAGATGAGTTGATCGAAATATTCTTCATTGTGTGGTGCGAAACCTCGGCATGACCGCCTGGAAAGTGGCTTGTCTTTCATCCCTGCTGAAACAACCCACCACCTAACTGTGATAACATCCACTGTTCTGTCTCCCTAAACGTTCAGCAAGCGTCGATGAATGTCAATTGGTGCAACTTTTTTCGCATGGAGGAATTCAATAGAGCACCTGTTTATTATGCACTTCCCTGACAGACACCATTTTGTCAGCTCCTCAACTGCCACCCGTTGGACGGAAACAACATTTTACGGAGACTGGCGGAAAGGTTTAAACTTCTAACACCGTGGGTACATCATTATAAAATAGGAGGCATTACTTAAGAAGTGCCTCTCATAAATCAAAGATGTGACTGTAAACATGTTCTTGTTGTCCGTGGTAAAGACATTGAGGCTGTAATGTAGGTTTTGTTTTGTTTCTGTAGCAGCATAGTATCTGAGCCAAACCTGTAGAGTTGCCTACTGCAAGTAATCTATAAAAAGTTGAACACGTGTACTTGGTCAGGCAAACGTCTTGACCTACAGCTATTGTTCGCTTTCATTGTCAAGTAAAGGTTTTTAATATAGTAGCTAATCAGGGGTTGGCATTGCAAAACATTATATTTATAATAAGTGTGTGTGTGAAGTCAACAACAATTTTGGGCTAAGATTACGATTGTTAATTTGAGAATTTTAGTTGAATGAAATACTTGGCCTTGGTTGTGCTTTAATGGTGTATTTTATGTCTGTCAAGTAGAGATTGTGCAACCATTATGAAATACTAGATTGCCTGTGATGGATGGGCTTATATACTAGTCTCTTACATACAAACATGACACTCACCAACAACATTATCAAGTTCTAGAGCTTTGAGATGGGCAGTAGCCACATCCCGCACATCAACCACAGAGTAGCAAACTCTTGGACAGCCTGTGATCCCACGGTCTAGCAGTATTTTCACAACCTGACAGACATTCACAAATTATCGTTTTTTATTGGACAGAAAATTGGAGTAAGAAGGCCTGCCACATACAACAAACTCAAGATGAGACATGAAGTAGTTTGTAGTGAGGCATGCCACATACAACACATTTGAAATTAGAGACCAACTAGCAAAACCATTGGCTATATTATGTTCTCAATTACTTGCAAATGGGATAGTTGCACGGATTGGAAAGATGCAGGAGTGATCATCTTATTCATAAAGGGCAAAAAATCAGATCCAGCAAATTACAGACCAGTGAGTTTAACAAGCATAGTCTGTAAATTGTCAATAATCAAAGAAAACATTGTAATGCGTTTAGACATCTTTTACCTAACCAGAAATAGTCAGCATGGATTTACTAGAGGGAGATCGTGCTTAAACATAGGAGCAAGGAAGTGATAGTCAAACTGTATAAAGCATTAGTTAGACCTAGATTGGAGTACTTATCATAGAAGGGATATAAACATGTTGGAAAGGATACAAAAAAGAGCGACAAAGCTGATAGTGGGATTCCAGAATTACAGTTATGAGGAAAGACTCAGAAAAACTGGCCTACAGTGTCTAGAAAAGAGAACAATTTGAGGCGACTTAATACAGGTTTATAAGATAATCAAAGGTACGGATAAATTAGACTATAACAAGTTTTTCAAAATATAACCACCTACAAGAACAAGAGGGCATAGCTACAAATTAACTAAAGAAAGGTCCAGATTTCTATATAAGAAATATTTTTTTAGTCAGAGAGTGATGAATGCTTGGAATGTATTGCCACGAGACGTAGTGGAGGCAGGGACAATTAATGCATTTAAGAATAAATTGGATGGGCATAGCTTTTAGAGCAAGGCAATGTAAATTAAACTGGTTGTATACAAACTCTGCAGAGTCTTCTAAAACCAGTATAAAGACGTTAAGTTTAGATGAGACATGTAGCAGTTTGTAGTGAGACCTACCACATACAACAAACACAAGATGAGACGTGTAGTAGTTTGTAGTGAGACCTGCCACATACAACAAACACAAGATGAGACGTGTAGTAGTTTGTAGTGAGGCCAGCCACATACAACAAACACAAGATGAGACGTGTAGTAACATGACAATATTTTGAGATTGAAAGATAAGTTTGTCTCGGGAGAAGACAAGACATCCAATCAGGCATGCCAGTTTGGTGGTGACAAGCTGAATGGCCTCTATATGGAGGTTAGCAGTAAATTAAAAATACCGCCATCATGCAAAGACACAACAGGTCAATAATCTATTTGTCCACCCACACGATTACAAGTCAACGAAGGAAGAAAACCAGACAGACCTTAAAATTGACAAACTGGCCTGAATTACAAACGATTCTTGAAACATGGAATGTTATTTGAAGCATAAACGGAAAAAAAAATTTGAAAAAATGAAATCAAATAGGAAATCCTAGCTCACATAGAAACTAAGTGTGTCAGGTCATGGTTCTTGAAGCCAATAAGCTTCTCTGCAGCAAAGTTCCCACTACCAACACAGCCAACAGAGGAGTGGGATGTATTGTATCTAGGTGTCAACATCAAGAGATGGAAATTTGTCCCAGAACTCACTATGGCACTGGACCTAAATGAAGAAGGTAAGTTGGTCAACATCAAGAGATGGAAATTTGTCCCAGAACTCACTATGGCACTGGACCTAATGAAGAAGGTAAGTTGGGCAACATCATCATTCTTTGTGCCCCGAATGTGGGGGATAGTGCAGATGTTGTTTCCAATGACCACAATGAGTAGGTTTACTCTTTTGTGCGTCTTGAAAAGGATGCTAAGTAGCGGGTTACAGTGGCTTTCCTCACATCCCGAGCATGCTGATGAAGGTGGACTGGGGTCATCCAGGCGGTTGTGCTATGCTTGGCTTCATCTGCATGTCACTCACTACTACGGGGATGACGTTGATCCCTCACCCCGTTAGCCAGGCTGCCATGAAAACAGCCCGTTTCCAGGGAGGACTACTAGGAAGCCAAGGTGAGGGTCTTGGCCAGTATATTGTGTCTGATCAGTATGTTGTGTCTGACCAGATGTTTGTCTTCCTCTCCAGATGTCAACAATGAGTTCTTTGAACTCCTTGAAGAGACAGTGGGCGATTGCTATGAGGAAATTATCCTCCTTGTTGATTTCAATGCCAGAGTTGGAAGAGATCATTCTAGATGGGATGAACAAACCTGGTTAATATAAAGTTTCCCCATCTGTGCATACATACACTCAATGTGAACCTAGAAGGAAAGAAAACCCATTATTGATTATGCCACCACGAGAAAAGATTCTTTGAAGTATGTGAGAGGAAGTGACCACTACTTTGTGACAATAAAGAGAAGAACTGAAAGAGTAGCCCCACCAAAACAGCACCCACCATCAAGCAAACAAACCAAACACAAGAGAAGTAGAAACAAGAATAAAGGCATACAAGCTAAGAGAATCTGATGTTAGGACCAGATACCAGGGGCTTACACCAACAGCAGCAGGAATGAAGATACCACCTGAAGAACTCAAGACTACCCTCAAGGCAGCGTGTGGTGAAGTCAGAATCAAGAAGGATATAAATACAAAAATAGATCTAATCTACAACATGTAGACAAAAAGAAACAACACGTGGAGATAGAGAGATTAACAATAAATGTTTGTACGGTTCAGTGCAAATGGGAGAACCTATTTTCATAATGCTCAGTTGGCCCACCTGTTTTGACACTGGAGTTTTGACCGAAGGGACATGGGATTTTTTGTTGTCTATGGTGACACAAAAAGCTTGCCTGTGCATTCCTGCTGGACACAAGGTGTAAGAATAATGGTTGCTTGAATAGTTCATCTGTCCTCATATCATTAGAAGATGTAGCTAATGACAACACACAATAGATGTACTTACATCTTGCTGTGCATCCAATATTGGTGGCCCAAGAGGCAGGGTTGGGTTCAGCACGCACAGATCTATCTTGTCAGCATCTTGGAGATCAATAGCAATTATCACCAACGCGTGAGAAAATATACAAAAAAGTTATTTCCAACATTCAGACATTTGATAAAGTTGTAATGTTTCAAAGTCTACAACATTTATCGATTGAAAGTTGGGCTTCAAGAGCCGAGAAATGATTTATTATTTGACCAGAACAATGACCATGCATCTCGATTACTTGTGGATATTCAACACATGTCTGATTCTAACTGCTACACATAATACTAAGTTTTTCTCTCTCTCTAATTTCCTTTCCGCATTGATGTCATTTAACGCTTTAAAAAATAATTATTTGAATGTGCCATGTCTTGCGATGTTTAGACAATTATGTGCCTTACGATGTTTAGACAATTATGTGCCTTACGATGTTTAGATCACAATTGTAGCAAAATTTGTTCAATATTTATTTATGTTATTATGAATAAAACTTTGACGTACAGAATTCCTGCACCTTAGCCAGACGGAAAGACACAGAGGGGTAAATCAACCTGGACTGGAAGGAGTGGTTCCCTAACTGTGTTCTACGATACCCTGGTGTATCGAATCTGGTTTACAGGGGTGTCGTGAAAACATTCAAATATTCTCATCAACCGCGCACACCAACTGTTAAGCAGGCTTATTTTCTGACTTGGGGGTGCTGTGGACAAATTCTGGCACACTAAGGGTGTCGTGGACTGAAAGTTTGGTAACTAGTGAGTTAAACATTACAATGGAAAGGAAAAGTAAAGACATCTTGCACCCATTTATTTCGAGTGGACACTGACTGACCACCCAACTATACAGGCCAGAAAGACATCACATGCTAACATATGATTGTGAGATAAGCTTTATGTGTGTAAACACAGGTCAAGGAGTGACCATACATGTCAATGAGATATTGTCAATGAGATACTGTCTGAGCAGGTCCAGAGATGTCAATGAGATACTGTCTGAGCAGGTCCAGAGTGTCAACGAGACATTGTCAATGAGATACTGTCTGAGCAGGTCCAGAGTGTCAACGAGACATTGATCTGAAAGTACATGGTCTCAATGATCCAGCTCATGGATAAGAGAAGTATTGTTGCACAGCTGAACCTGAAAATGCACAAGATGAGAATACAAGATTCCAGATGACATCACGGAGCAGAGAATCAAGAACTGAACCTTTCAGATAGGCTGTGGTAGAATAGAAGGATTAGACCACTTAGACCAATGGAGAGAACCTGGGTGATAATGAAGAATACATCATTGCTACATGTACGAAAAAACTTATCATTTCAATATGTAATGATAGAATTGGACTAGAAATCGATATATATATATATATATATGCAAAATTCATGTGACATCCCAGTTGAAAGCTTGGAAATGATTGCTCAGCATCGAGTCTTTAAAAGAAGTCATAGAAGACTGTGTCCAAATTTAGGAGACAGCCGGAAAAAACTCACAGGGTGCCAAGTGCATGGTCTATATAGACAGACACCAATTAAGATAGTGCATTTTACAAGGTCAAGAAGTTACAATCCATTTATATTCGAATGTATAATTTTTTTTTGTCTTATGTAATGAAATTAATGTTGTATCAAAGTCTAAGATTCGATCAAGTGTCAAGACTTGAGTGAAGGAGTAAATGAAATAAAGGGAGGTAGTTATATCAAAGGAAGATAACTGCTACATTCATCAATTAAAACCTTTAGCACGCTACATAATGTTTTACGTAAATTTACTATAGTAGTCTACTTTCAAAATTTGTAACTGTTCTATTTGTTTGTCAATAAATATGATTTTCTTGTTCGTAGAGACACAATTGAATAAAGAACATGTGGGTGTTTGTTAGTTTCTGAGATACAAAAAATTTATGGAAATCTCTGAAAAAATTTGGACTTGACCACTAGGCCTAGTCGCTCCGATAGAAATCCATTGAAACCACAACAACGTATCGATACTGTGTTTACAATATCGACAGAACTGTCAAATGTAGTTATTTCATCTAAGCAAACAAAATAAACAGATCCAACTCGATAAAGATCTTTCCCAACAACCTACTTCACCTTTCGCAAAAAGTGGTCTTGCTCCAAACCGCGAATAAGAATAAAAATTGTTCAAAAGCCATTTGTAATCTAACATAAGAACTTTTACCTTCAAAATATCGTATGTACATGGTGACGTATTCAGCATTTTTTAAAATGGCTATCGGAGGGGTCTTCGTTAAAAAAAAATATTTCTTTTGAATTTCGATTTTGTAGGTCGAGTTGGTCTAGACAGTCTGGACCAGGGTGTTCTATAAAGTTTAAACAACCAACAGCAATCAAAGATAAAAAGCAATTTTTAACAAAAACTCAATATAGCACCTTTCAATATATACAAATTATATTAGCGTGCAATATAAAATATGCTTGCATTGTTTATTTCTTTAGACATTCACATTGTACCAACTGACTCATACTTTCTGTAACTAATGCTCTCTGAACCATTTTCATACTGTCAATCATCTATTTTATTTATGAATTAAACAACCTGAAAAATGTGGGACATAACAAATATGAGTCATTATTATCAAGTAGATCATAAATGACATGTACCTGGAAGTTCCTTGACAAAGTCCCATGCAGACTTTTCTGCCAAAATAAGCGACTTAACAAGAGGGTCAGCAGTGTCCACATCTGCCCAGTCTGCCTCTGTGAAGACTTTGTCAGTGGTCGCTGCAGTAGGGGTGGCTGAAATATTATCAGTAATAAATATGTCTTCTCCATAGCATCAACCGACTAGAACAAAATATAAGGTATGAATATAATCACAGACACACACACAGAGCATAAGTAGCCCAGTAATTCTGGTTCAACTCCAGGTCTCCACATGTCCAGTGTGTTCAGCTGTAAATGGGTACCTGACTTATAGAGTTAAGGAAGTCAAGGCAGTGATGAAGTGAACTGCTCACACAAATCCTCAGACCCAGAACAATGAAGAATCCAACACTTTATCCCTGATGGCAGTGTTACTATGGGACTACAGTGACATTTTCGTTTGTCTGTGTGAATGCAACATTACACTTGGTCCTTACAAATTGATCAATTGCTGATTACATGCAACAAAAGCACACTTCTGCACCGATGGCTTCTTGAACTGTTTTATAGTCAGGTCAATGCTCCTTTACCATGACATTCTTGATGAAATTACAAGGATCCAATTCTTTGTAAACTTGTAGTAGTTTTCAGGAACAACAGACCATAAAGCTACAGTAGCCAGGAACCACACAGACAAAGCTACAGTAGCCAGGAACCACATAGACAATGAAACTACAGTTGTTGAGCATGATGACTCATCTTACAGCTTCAAGTAAAGCACAAGGCCACCACTACAGCTGGTCTCTTTACAGGAAGCATTTATCCAAGCATTCAGTGGTGGTCTCATAGCAATGGCTTTACTAGGGCAAATAAAGGAGGACTAGGAAGGAAATAATTGCATCACTCCTTGCACTTCCTAAAAGGTCAATGAAGAGAGTTCTGCATGGGACTAGTAACCTAATCACTGAAAACAAATAACAGAAACCACTGGTTAAACACACAAAGTCCTTTTGCTCATGCCTTTATAAGTAGCCTTCTATCATGGTGCCCCCATGGTTCATAAGAAGAAAATGTGGAAGGTGTTATTTGTCCCTCTTAAAGACAGGACACCAAAAACATCATCCAACGTACACATGATGATCAGACAAGGACCACATGTTTTGATATTAAAACAAATTTGTAACAGAAAAATCTATATCAACATTTGCAATCTGGTTAAAAGTCACATATTCTTGTGGATATGAGTCAAGTAAGATGTAAAAATGCAATCTGACATTCTGAATTTGTTCTCTGTTAAGTTCTCCATACATCTAAAATATGTTAAAAACTATTTCCTGTCCCCCTGTATGCTAACCATTTCCTGTCCCCCTGTACGCTAACCATTTCCTGTCCCCATGTACGCTAACCATTTCCTGTCCATATGTACGCTAACGATTTCCCGTCCCCATGTACGCTAACCATTTTCTGTCTCCCTGTACGCTAACCATTTCCTGTCCCCCTGTACACAAACTAATTCCTGTCACCCTGTACACTAACAGCAGCTGTACCTGAAATAGCCTGGTAAGAACTTGTAATTATGATGCGCTTGACTGTCTTGGATGCAACACTAGCTTTGAGGACATTCTGCACAGCTTCAACAGCGGGCTGAACTGGGACCTCCCCTTCTTCTGCTGCCGCCTGAGCTGCCACAGGTTTAATCGCATGAATAACGTACTGCACCTCTTTCAACGCACTGTGAGCAGGCAAAGAAAAACCAGAAAACAATGAGACATTCTTTGAGTCAATTTAAATAATGGCTATCCTTTAACTTTGTTTATTTTTAGAATTATTAAGGGGCTGAAGCTGCAGCATAGTGAGAGCTAGCTACTCATAGATGCTGGCTGCTTGCATCATGGTCAGTGAACCAGAGCTGACTAAAACTCTTATTATGTCTCCACGTACCGAACGTAAAAAAAAGGCTGCACTAGTGTCTCTGGCTAAGAGAATAGGGATCACAGTGGGAAGGCAGACCAGGGTCATCCTGTAACCGGTGAGGTCGTTGAGGCACACATGAAGACATCCTCACAACTCCAAGCCACCCCTCTCTGTCAGATGCCGCTGCCCGTGACTCTTCTGGTCGGAGACTGGTCCATTCTTTTATGTTGTCCTCCCATCTCTTTTTGGGCCGGCCTCTTCGTCGTCTGCCATGCACCTTCCCGTGGAGGATTGTGTTTGCAAGACCACTTGATCTCGATATGTGATCATACCAAGTGAGTTTCCTTCTTTTGACAATTGCCAAGAGATCTTCAAAAGGCCCTATTGCTGTTGTAATTCTATCTCGTAATTCCTCGTTTGTAACTCGATCTTTGTACGTGACGTTTAAAAGTTTTCGGAAACATCTCATCTCCAAGGCCTGTATCCTTCGTTGAAGGTCAGCTTTAACTGTCCATGTCTAACAAGCATAGAGGAATATTGATAGGACCAGTGTACACAATCTGATTTTCGTGCTTAGTGCTAACCGTTTATCTTGCCAGATTTTGTTAAGCCGTAGCGCCGCTATTGTCTGTGCTATTCTGGCCAACACTTCACATTTTTATCCTTTATCACTGACAATCGACCCAAGATATTTAAAACGGTCAACCACTTCGAGTTCCTGACTGTTAGCTTTTATCTTGTTGTTGAAGCCCGTATCGTTGTTGGTCATTAATTTTGTCTTTTCAGCGTTTATCTCCATACCATAGTCAAGAGCTGTTTCATCGAGCCTTCTGACCCATTCCTGGAGTTCTGCTTCTGAACCCGCCAATATCATCTGCAAAATGAAGGTTGGTAATCGTTTGGCCCCCTATCTTGACAGTACCAACGTGACCTCCAAGTGCCTCACTCATAATTCCTTCAAGGAATATATTGAAAAGAGTTGGAGAGAGTGTACACCCCTGTCTCCCACCAACTGATGTGCGAAACCAGTCTCCTCGCCTTCCATTCACAAAAACTGCGCTAGACGCCTTGTTATACTGGTGTTCTTCTTCATTGTACGCTGTTTACAGCGATATACGTTGCACTGTTTTATTTTGTTACGCCTGTGGCTCAGTGCATCCGATTTCAACAGGCGTTTCTGTAGGGATGCCCTCCTTAGCCTTTGGCTGTCCCCGGCCTATCTGCAAGGCAGCAGTTGTTTTTGGTCAGAGTTGTCTCTCTTAGGTAAGTTGTCTTCCAGGACTAACGAGTCTTCCCCACTCATGTCTATAGGGTTTGGCAATGATATGATATGATGGACTATGTACTAGTTTGTACTATCCCGGAAGAGAGGCAGTCCAGTGTGACTGTGTCTCAGGATCGTCACGTCCTGCCAGAAACGTAGCATATGCTTGTGAGTGAGGTATCTCTTTGCTCCCTTTATTTTCTCCGCTCATCTGTAGTGATGGTACGCCTAGCATTCCCCGCCACCTGGGACGTTGTCACAATAAGGCAGAGGTGCAATGTCCGCTGGACTGCATCTCTTCTGCGTCCATTGGGATGACTGATAGCAGACAGAGGTAAAGAGCGAGGCAGGAGTGCATTTGGCCAGGTGCATTTCTGCGGCTCGACCGGGCCGGGCTTAGTCCCAGGTCCCAACCATATCGTGGCCTCCCATCACAGCGGTGCTGAGATTTAGGGCGGGATTCAGGCTTAGAGGCGTTCGGCCGTAGTCCCTCAGATGGTAGCTTCGCAGACTTGGCTTATCAGCCAAGCACGTGGACCAAATGTCAGCGACCTGCGATTCCTCTCGAAGGAGTGCATTTAACCAGGGGACAAGCCTGGTAATGGCACGGAGATATTGTTCGCCTGGTGTGCGGACATATCTCATGCTCAAGGGGTTGCGTCTCAACAGTTCGCAGTGAGGTGGCTGCTCTACTGCTTACGACACCCCGATCGATAACTAAGTCTTCTACTAGGGGTTTCACACCTCATCGCCGTATGGGGTGCATATCGGGCAGCTTCCCGCCCGCTTTGATCGGCGGGCGGCAGAGACTTCTTTCTGCGGCTCGACCGGGTCGGGCCCCAGGTCCCAACCCTATCGTGGTCTCCCATCGCAGTGGTGCTGAGATTTAGGGCGGGATTCCGGCTTGGAGGCGTTCGGCCGTAATCCCTCATATGTTAGCCTCGCGCCGTTGGCTTATCAGCCTAGCACGTGGACCAAATGTCTGCGACTAGCGATTCCTCTCGAGTTGCGCAGGACTACCGTAGCAACGCCCTGTCATTAGTAGGGTAAAACTGACCTGTCTTCCGAGGGTCTAATACCAGCACCTGTTCACTATTAGACCCAACGAATCAATAGTGGGCTTTTTAGTCGGTCAATGATCAAGTGTCTGAAACCTGCGATTTCTCTAGGGTTGGGCAGGATTACCGTATCATTTAGAGGGTAAAACTGACCTGTCTTCCGTGGGTCTAATTCCAGCACATGTTCCCTATTAGACCCAAAGAAAATGCTCTCAGTCTGTCATTCATTTTACAGTATACAGGTGTTCAAGGACCGTTATAATATTTCCGTTGATATTATACATCCTCATGGTTGCCCAAAGCGCTTTATGCCATACCCTATCAAATGCCTTCTTAAAATCCACAAACACGTTGATACAGTGTTTGCTGCTGTTCTAGATATTTCTCGCTTAGCAGCCTTAAATTAAATATCTGTTCTGTAGTGCTTCTTCCCTGTCTGAACCCTGCTTGCTCCTCAGCAATAATGTTCTCTGCTTGGGGTTTCAATCGGTCTAGGATTAATCTAAGCATGACCTTGCTAGGGTGGCTAATGAGGCTTATTGTTCTGTCATTTTTGCAGTTTTAGTTTTCCAGACTTATGTAACGGTAAAATTATTGATTTCGTCCATAAGTCCGGCCAGTTTCCTGTCGCCCATATTTTGTTACAGATGTGTGTCAGGCCTTCCACCACTACCTCTCCACCTGCTTGTAAGAGCTCTGCTGGTATATTGTCCACGCTGGCCGCCTTCCCTCTTCTCAATGTCTTTACCGCTGCAATTACCTCTTCCTTCGTTATCAGTTGGTTATCCTCTATATTCGTTGGTGTTGGGGGGAATGTTTTCCCAGGTTTGCTCACATATCCACGCTTCTTTCGCCTTTCATCTTTTGTTGTATGGCTTTCTTGACCTCTTTATAACTGCCGACCTACTCCGGTGGGTGATTGTGTTTTTTCAGTGACCTTTTATCACAAAGGTCTAGAATGTCTTTGGTCCCCCATGGCTTCTTTTTTGTTTGGTGGCATCCCAGGATATCTGTTGCAGTATCTATGAGAGCTGCGTTAAGAGACTCTGTAACTGTATCTGTATCCAGTCCCTCTCTGAGAGCCATCAGTGGCGCAAATCTCCCTCCCACCCTTGCTTGGAACACTTCGGTGATTTTTGGGTCCATTAGTTTGTCCAGGTCAAACTTTAGCCTGGTCACATCCTTCTTTGCAACTCCCTTCAATCGCAGACGCATGGTCATCATAACCAGATCGTGATCGCTTCCTATATCAGCTCCGGGGAAACTTCTTGTTTTGTCGGTGTTGATGCTCGATCGGAACCTCCTCTGGATCAGTATATAGTCAATCTGGCTATGCACTTCATTGCTTGGGTTATGCCATGTCCAGCGTCTCGACGGCTTGTTGAACCCAAACGTATTTGCCACCAACAGCTGGTTGCATCTTGCAAATTCTAGGAGTCTGAGGCCCCGGTCATTGGTTTCTTTATTTCCGTATGGGCCACATGTTCCCCTCCAGTCGTGGACTGCATCTTCTCCAATTTTTGCATTCCAATCACCCTGGACTACCAATATGTCTTTTTTTGGCATTTCGTGTTTCAGAATTTGAAGTTCATCATAGAATGCCTCTCTTTCACAATCTTCGTAGTCTGCAGTGGGTGCGTAGCACTGTATTATGGTAATATTAAACGGTGCTGCCTTTAGCCGTAATATGATAAAACGGCTAGATATTGGGCAACAACCCAATATGCATCTGGCTGTGTCTTTATGCACCAGTATCCCGACTCCGTGTAAATATTTGTCCTCCCTGCCACTGTAGTAGAACTTGTAGCCCTCCTCCGTGGTAAACTCTCCAAAGCTTTTCCATCGAGCCTCGCATATACCAAGGATGTTCCACCGGTAGTTCTCCGTTCAGTGTTCTAACATCCCACGTACCTATTGTGAGCTTGTCTTTCCTCAGTTTGATGGTTCCACCAGTAGCACACTTATTGCCTCCGACCTGGTGTGGGACGGCAGGCGCGGTCATTGTTAACCCGGGCTGCGACCGAGACGGTATGTTTGATTGTGGTTGTGTCTTCATGTGTGAATCTTGGGCAGTTTTCTCTCGGCGGAGCCCATCTCCTCTCCAAGCCGGTGCGGGCCAACATCTGCATCTGACCTGGAGGAGCCCATCTCCCCAGGCGAGCCATTGCCTCGTTTGCCTACAGCTTCACGGCCATAGTTTCCCAGTGTGCACCACTTGGAGGTGAGGTTGACTTGTGTGTTCGCTTTATCGACAGACTACTCATTTCACTTTTTGCCCCTCAGAAAAAGGACTAGCCGACCCCGACATCGCTGGTTTGCGATGCCGAGCGCAAAACACACCATTGCACACAGGCAGACCAGGTACCCACAAAATCCAGGTTTTTCGGGTCAAAAGGCACAGATATTGCAGTCTTGCTGTAAACTGTGATGAAACAAACGTCTTTCTCATGACGAATGCCAAAGAAGAATTATCTAGAAAGGTTTCAAAATTTTGAGAACTACAAGTTTGTTTTAGTGTGTATTTCAGACACGCCAGACAGTTAAATCATTTTCACTTGGGCTGTCTGTGTAGGCTGCTCAGAACGAGGTGACTGGACAAGCTGCCTAACTCTGAAAATCATAGCAAGTCAAACATGCTGAGTATTAATACTCTTCTACAAGTCCAGATATGATGGACAGGACATGTTGGCATGCAAGATGAGCACCTTCTCAAACAGCTGCTATATGGTGAGCTCAGAACAGACAGACGTGCGTCAGGGGGACAACAGAAATGTTTGGACTCCTTGAAAGTGTCTCTGTAAAGCTTCAACATTGATGTCACCTCCTGGCACGTTGGTATCACCAAAGGTGCTCAGATCACAGAATGCAACTCCATAGCGGAAGTTCAGAAACAGCGGGTTACCCGAAAGAACAGAGTGCATGACAACTCTACACATGTGTGTCATGATGGGTCTTTAGTCACATGAGAACACATCTCGCAGCATAAGTATGATGCTGCTGCATCTTCAGTATGCGCTGATACAAGAATGGTCAGTGTAACCATGCTACCAGAGAAAAAAGTCAAAAAGTGGAGAACTCAGTACAAGCAAATTGACAAACAATCTCCATAATATTTTCTAGACTACCAATTGGTTTGGCATCCAATTCCAAACATACGTACAACTGATGTCACTTCTATTATGTCATTTATTACCTTTCTAATGTGTCAGCCTTTGTTGGGTCTGCTTCCAGAACCTCAACCTTGAACTTAGCCTCGGGACAAAGGTCGTGTAACTGATTGATCTTGGCCTCCTCATCCTGCAGGGAGGTCACAGTGCCACGAACTTGGTACCCTTCCTCCTGGAGCTGCTTGATAATGTGAGTTGAGACGAAGCTGGTTGCATCAGTAATTAAAACCACTGGAAAGACATGACAAGACTATCAATGAAAAATACTCAACCATCTTCTTCTTTGTTCATCCTCAAAAGGATGTTGTATCATAGTTTTACAGCGAGGCTGTAATAGCTCGGCCTTTCAGACCAACACGTCTGATTTCAGCTGGTTTATTTTAGTACTGGGTTTGTCTTACCATGTTGAGGGAGATTAGTCTTGGTCAGCTATGGTTCACTAACCCTGATGCAAACTGCCAGATATGAGTCGTTGACTGCTAGTGGAGACACTAACAAAGTTGGTCATGTGTTGCTTGCCATTTTAACACCAACAAAAATCAACAACAAAAAATAAATAAATAAAAATACAATTTTTGAAAAAAGTTAATATATATATATATATATATATATATATTGAATCATTTTTGTTATCTCACTCTTAGTGATTTGGGTTACTCAGAAATTACAAGACAAGTTGAAATCTTAGACTCACAAGAAAGAAAATACACACACAGAGAGAGAGAGAGAGAAAGAGGAGAGGGTGGGGGAAGGGAGGAGAGAGGAGGGGAGAGAAAGAGAAAAGAGAGAAAGATGTGCCCATGTCGAGTGAAGAAACAAACGATAGCTGAGTTTGTTCTCCAGGTCTGTTAGCTCTATAAGTGCAATACACAAAGATGGCTGACACAGTGACAGCATGATGATCTTCAATCTATTTAAAGACTAAAGCTGTGTGACAACAAGAGAAGCACCTGACACTGTCCGTTTCATCAGGAAAATAAATGTGCTTATTTGAAAGGACAGACAAAAAAGAACTCGGCGATTGTAAATGTTTCTATCACTTGCGTTAGCAAAATGATTTTGTGGGACAAGTGCTTCCATTCTACATAAAAGCAACTTAAAGCTATCAACTATATCTGATGTATGTATGTAAATTTGTAATTACATTTTCAAAATACACCTGCAAATAAAAAAGGGACCAAATGAAAAAAATAGTTTTAAATATATTTTCTGTGTGGTGCTACCAATCCCACAAATCACACTGATACATTTATCAGCTGAACATGTGACATCATGATATAATGCTACACTAGCATGACTCATGACAATCATTCCTGACTCACAACTGACTATAAATTCCTACAGATCACACTTACAAACAACACCAACAGCTTCTTATTCTAGAAAAGCTGTTTATGATGGCCCTCCCATTATGTAACAGCACAATACATACCACATGATCCTATCCATGAAGCATGCTTCACACATAAGGTCAAGAAGACATCCCAACCCACGATGTGCTGAGAATAATGACTCCATTACTTGGTTTGCTCCACACAGCACTATTGATTTTCAATAAGACTAGTTCTGCGACGCTAGGCTTGAGTGAGTTCAAGCCATGTTTAAAGCGCCACCCTACATTTGCTATATAAAATCCCTTATCAGTAAAAATAGCAGAGCAACATAATCTGGTGATGTGGGTAGGAAATGGTGAAAGAATATTACTACTTAATGATAAAAATATGACCTATTTCAGTGCATTCAACATTAACATACTCAGTGTAAGGAACAAAAATTACAAGTAATTGATAATACTATCATGATGGAACGTTGCTTCAACAGAAGAATTGGAACAAGTTCACATTTTGTGAGGTATTAAACTACACATATTAAAATGTCCATTTTAGGCCACCTTTATCATAGTTTAGTACAGCTGTTCTAAATGTTGGACATGGGGAACTTACACCATGGATTGCATTCCATTGTGCGAAGTTTCCTTATCAGAGAAAGGTGTAAGCAAAGGTAAAGAAGTTAAAGGCTTGCACTAAATTGTCTTTGGACGACACTAATTGATGGACTCAAGTAAGTATCTGTCATGTCTTTGACACTTTATCATTTCCTTGTCAGAGAAAGGTGTAAGCAAGACAGCAGTGATCACACACCATTGCACAAATTAGATATCTTGACTCCACAGCAAAAACTGGAAAGGTTGAAGCTGTCAGAACGCCAAAGGTCAGACATGCTACAGGAGATAAAAAACAAGACTCAAGAATTTTGTTAGATATTAGACGATGTTGTCAGGGACAGAAATAACTAGATTTGATCAAAGATAGAACGGGGTTTAGAACCTGGGGAATCATCTGGCTAGATGCAGACACCCCCTGATAAGAGAGCTTAGATAGTGACAGTTTAAACTATCAAGCCATGTCAATACATTTTTTTATTGCGTTTTTTGTGTGGAAGAATAAGTTTTAGAGTTTAATTTATGTCTGTGTATTGAGTGGGTGGGGTGGAGAAAGAGAAATAATTAGGTCTAAAGGAGATAATACCAACTGGCCACAGTGTACAGGATAGCTAGTCTGGTACAATATAGGTACGTGATAACATCAATTGAAGCCTTGTAGATAAGATAGTGGCATATATTGTCGGGTTTTGTCAGATGTGGTTGTGCAACCTGTTTTCTGATAACTCTGAAAGCAGCTATCAAACATGACAACTGACGATGTGCAAGGAGCACACACACGAGGATACAATGCCTTATCCTAGAGCGAGGAAAGACAGCCTCAGCTGAGTGTTGTGCATGGCAGACCAGGCCCTTAGCCTTGGTTGGCGGCTGGTCTAGGAGTGAAGCCCAGACAGACGATGTATTAGTATCACCTTTCCCTTGGAGCAAATAAGGCAGACCAAGAGAGGAACCATACTGCATGGGCAAGACATGGTCTCTATATTTCTGCCTGGGCTTTGTGTAATAGCACAATTAACTATCGTCTGACATGACAAAAAAGAGCCAATGTTAATATAAATTGTGATGAGTGTCAAACGATACAAACAAATATCTGACAATCATAAAGGCTATCTGACAACTTGTGTTAAATATCATGTCAGTTTATTCACCTATCCCAATCTCTTCGGCCTCTACAGAATTTTTTTTTTTAATGAACATGTCACTTGTAATTTGTTTAACAAATTGGAAAGACCATATTCAAAATATATTTCCAGTGTCTTGCTGAATGAACTGTTTTACATTTTAAAATGCATTTATATTTCCATAAATATATTATTCAAATCAGTTAGGCTGCCTGCTTCTGACACAGGGGAAGTCATCCCCTTTTTGTTCTCTTATTCACTCATATTCTCTGTATCATTCCCATTCATACTCTGTATTATAGTGTATTATTCACTCTTTTATTGCTATTTTCTTTTATTATGTTTTGCACTATTTTATTCCCTATTATTATATTCTGTGTTATTCCCTTTTTCATTTGATTATTTATTCTTATGTTATTCTGTGTTGCTCACTCTTTTATTATGTTATTCTGTGTCACTCATTCTTTTATTATGTTATTCTGTTCAGGTCAGGTTTTCCCGTACCCAGTTAGGTAGTTTGGGCACACATGACATTCTCACAACCCCACGCCATCCTTCTGTCAGCGGTAGCTCCCTGTGCCTATTCTGGTTGGAGATGGGTCCATTCTTTTATGTTGTTCTCCCACCTCTGTGTCTTCTGCCTTGCACCTTTCCGTGCAGGATCAAATTTGCAAGACCATTTGATCTCGATACGTGACCGTACCAAGTCAGTTTCCTCTTTTGACAGTTGCCAAGAGATCTTCAAAAGGCCATATTGCTGTTGTAATTCTATCTCGTATTTCCTCATTTGTAACTCGATCTTTGTACGTGACGTTTAGAAGTGTTCGGAAACATCTCATCTCCAAGGCCTGTATCCGCTGCAGGTCAGCTGTAATGGTCCATGTCTCACAAGCATATAGAGGAATATTGACAGGACCCGTGTACGCATTAATTTGATTTTCATGCAATGCTAACCGTTTATCTTGCCAGATTTTGTTACGCCATACAAGCGCCACTATTGTCTGTGCTATTCTGGCCAACCCAGAAATTTACATTGGTTGACCACTTCGAGTTCCTATTCTGTTACTCACTCTTTTATTATGCTATTCTGTTACTCTTTTATTTTGGTATTATCTGGTACACACTGTTATTTTTTGTTATGTTATTCCGCCTTTTATTTTGTTATTCTGTCTTTTATTCTCTGTATTATACTTAAACTTATGGAGTTAGTGCTCTCTTTCAAACAGTCAACTACCCTACATTCAGTTTAGTTAAGCTACTTAACAAATGTAAAAACATGAAGTAATGTATGTAGATATACTATGTGAGTATGTCACTGTCAATACTAATAGTAATACATTTTCATGCAAATCACTTCCTCTGCATTCTCAACAACAATTTTAAAAAAACGTATCCAAAAATTAAATTTTTTAATTTGGAAACAACTTAATTGTACAAGTCAAGAAGACATAATGATGATAATCATAATGATTGTCACAACTGTAACAAAAACGATCTTCATCAGACATCAGGAAGTTAGGAACTGAGTATGGTCAGCAAAGATAAGAACAGCACAAATCATGAGAATGGCTTTAAATGGTGAATTAATAAACTATTAAAACACAAGCCTAGTTATTCATTTCATGATTAGATCTATAATGAACCTTCAAAGCAGACAACAAAATAATTATGATAATGTTACTAACTTAATTAATAACGTGTAGTTTTTCATTTTGACAATAAAACAAGCGCACGCCAAATACAACTTACCACAAATAGCGCTGCTCATAAAAATGTTCTTAATTTGGAACAAAACGATGGTACAGGGACAAATGCGACAAAATTGCTGTGATGAGGAGCATTCATGAAGTGTCTGGCTATTACGCGGCGCCATTCACGCATTCCTGCTGGTAGACAGAGACTAGAAGGCCTGAGGCTGCCGCACGGCCGGCCAACAGCAGGCATCTTCATCCTCATCTATTCTCCATTACTGGCATTAACTTATGTACCAGATCAGCAGACGACCTCCACTAGATTACAAGATACGCTGCTCACACTGACAATAGAAGAATATCACTGCAAACATTATTACGGCTAAAAGACTTCTACAGAAGAATACGAAATGATCGGCTGCATGCACATGCAGACAGGCTGGAATGTCTGCTGACAGACACCAAGCAACGATGAGGACGGACGGTGCCAGCCACGCTGAGCTGCGTGCTTGACAAGCACCAGCCGTGCTGCCATCATTTTTACCGGTATCTTTGCATATCCCAGCAAACGCATATCTCGATATTTAATGCTACGAGTCTATAAAGCTACTAAAACACACAAAAACGCTTACAAGAGTGGACTTACGAGATGCCATGATTGGTAGCTGCTTGCCGGTTGTCTATCTCTGTGCTCCTCTGCTCTGTCAGACTGTTCTCACTCCGGCATCCGAGCTGACCTACTTTCTCTGTGGCTGCAAGCTGGCCAGGTGCTGCTACAATCTGTATCACAAAATGTAAGCTGGAGAAATGATTGTACACTGGTCAAAAACAAGCAGCCGTTCGTCTAATATCTATCCCATTTATCTATAGACGGGGTGGGAATGTGCAATCTTCAGTCTTGTGTCATCTGTATTGCTGCTTTTATTTTTAATCTATGCATCTGTAATGGGCCTTTAACACTGCCAATATATATTAATCCTCGTAACCCTTTTGCTAACTAGACCGGATATCTAGTGTTGTATAAGCAGCAGCTCGTGAAAATTGATGTTTCTGATAACATAGAAGTTCAAGGTTAGCTTTAAGAATTTGACTTCAGAGGAGTTTATAAAAGATAAATTAGGCTCCGGCTATCATTAAAGTGCATATAGTTCGTTTATTTACTAAACATATACGCCTCGGTGATATAACCATATACGTGGCTGAGAAGGTGCTTGCCTTTAACCCCCCCCCCCCCCCCCCCATATTCCAACCCCACGTCTCCTAGGAAGGCAAACTCTTATTTAATGAAGTGGAGAGGAATTTTGTTTGGGGCTAATTTCATCGTATTTGTCTACTTATTTCTTAAGACATTTCGGGATGAGCCACAAATAGACGATCATGTCAGATGTCATAGATATACGGACAATTAAAATACTTCTTGGCAGATTACTGACAAATCAGACGTCTTTTCACGTCATTGAAGACAGCAGCAAACGCAACTCTGGTCTTCGGCCGTCCGTCGACAAACTCAACTCTTGTCTTCGGACGTCCGTCGACAAACTCAACTCTGGTATTCGGCCGTTCGTCGACAAACTTACTCTGGTCTTCGGCCGTTCGTCGACAAACTCAACTCTAGTATTCGGCCGTCCGTCGACAAACTCAACTCTGGTATTCGGCCGTTCGTCGACAAACTTATTCTGGTCTTCAGCCGTTCGTCGACAAACTTACTCTGGTCTTTGGCCGTTCGTCGATAAACTCAACTCTGGTCTTGGGCCGTCCTTTCAGCGGTGCATTAGCTATGGCTTATACTTTTCATCTCAGCTCTTTTAGTTCTTAGCCATGTAGTCTCAGGAAGACCTTTCTTCTCTTTGCCTTTAGTGTCCATAGAATGTCGGATCTGGTGATCGTATCACGTTCTCTGCTTAGGACATGGTCGATCCAATGCCAGCGGGAACGGTTATGACTGCAGGCATGTCTTCTTTGTTATTCCTGGCAGGCAGGCTTTGATTGGATAATCTTCGACAAGAACATTCTGTGACTCTTCTTTGGGTGAGAAGGCGAGAGTTTGCATATTTATTTCCCTTTACTCTCCAGGACTTGGCATCTTACAGATGGATAGAAAGTCTCCAGGACTAATCACCTTACAGATCGATATAGTCTCCAGGACTAATCACCTTGCAGATCGATATAGTCTCCAGGACTAATCACCTTGCAGATCGATATAGTCTCCAGGACTAATCACCTTGCAGATCGATATAGTCTCCAGGACTAATCACCTTACAGATCGATATAGTCTCCAGGACTAATCACCTTGCAGATCGATATAGTCTCCAGGACTAATCACCTTACAGATCGATATAGTCTCCAGGACTAATTACCTTGCAGATCGATATAGTCTCCAGGACTAATCACCTTACAGATCGATAGAAAGTCTCTAGGACTGATTTCTTTTACAGGTGGATAGAAAGTATACAAATCTTGTCTATAACCTTTAACATCGCTTTATCTTGTCAGTTTTGTTGATGTCAATAAAGGTTTACAAAAGATTCAAAACTAATTGTATCTGGTAAATGAAGAAGAAAAACGATAGCAACACCATCACAATGTGTTCGTTCTGCTAATTATCATGTTTTGGTGGTAGAGGTCAAGGTCTTCAATATCTTTTTTTCCCCGTTTGACTTATTTCTCTATTCCACAGGGCGGTGTGTGTTGCACTATGTTTTTATTTTGCGCCTGTCGGCCCAGTGCATCCGACTTCGTCGTGCATTTTATGTAAGGGTCTGCTTCCTCCTGCATTTTCTAATGGTTTGCTTCAAAGGGAGAACGGCTGGTGCTGTGTTGGGGAGCGAACCCAGCACCTTCGGTTTATGAGCCGTGTCACTTAACCACTAGCCCCAATCTTCAATATAATAATATTTAAGTTTGTTCAAAATTTATCGGACCTTTGGCCGGGAAAAATACAATTACTCACCTGAAGATCTGAAACCCTAATTCCCTTAAAGGTACTCTCCCTGGGACTGCATACACTTCTATCTACAATCCCGGAATTATTGGAAGCATTTTAGGAAGGCATCTTTGGGATGGAGTACAGTCTTTTGTAGCGGCAGTTGCAGTTTGAGGAAAATTCAAAAATCGCAAGGCGTCAGTCCGGTAGGTTGGTCATCCAGAGAAATGTTCGGAATCAGATACGGAGAATGGGTGGGTGCGTTGTCGGGATGGAGCTGCCAAGTTCCTGTTGCCCTCAGACCCCGTCGTTTGCGTCGCCCAGCATCACGAAGGCCATGAATGACCTCCAGGTAGTACTCTTTGGTAATGATTTGTCCTGACGTTGCGTACTCGTGACGCACCACACATGGTCCAAGACAACCGTCAACATGACTTTGACGTTGCTATGGTCTGTCTATTTTTTATTTTTATTTACCTCACGGGCGATGACTGTCGTCACTGTGACGACACGGGCGATGACTGTCGTCATTGTGACGACACGGGCGATGACTGTCTCCACTGTGACGACACGGGCGATGACTGTCTCCCCTGTGACGACACGGGCGATGACTGTCTCCCCTGTGACGACACGGGCGATGACTGTCTCTACTGTGACGACACGGGCGATGACTGTCTCCACTGTGACGACACGGGCGATGACTGTCTCCACTGTAACGACACGGGCGATGACTGTCTCCACTGTGACGACACGGGCGATGACTGTCTCCACTGTGACGACACGGGCGATGACTGTCTCCACTATGACGACTGTACCTTGGCTTCCAGGCCGTACCCGTAATCCACGACTCGTCACAAATGATCAATGTGTTCAAGAAGTGAGGGTTTCTGTTCGTGTAGTCCAGCATGTCCAGCATGTCCTGTGAGACTTCCAGGCGGAGTTACTTCTGCTCTATCGTTTGCAGATTCAGAACGAATTTCGCGTACAGTCTCCGCATGGCCAAATACTCGCTAAAAATGGAGTGTATCGAACGACTGCTTGTACTCCTCCCCCTCTCTCGTCTGCACGTTCTCCGATGGTGACACGACGGCCCTGCGTGATCAAAGCCCGCACTTAGTCAATGGCCATGTCATTTGCAGTAACATTTCCAAATTTTGGGTATCGCCAAGTTTTGGGTATCGCCAAGTTTTGGGGATCGCCAAGTTTTGGGTATCACCAAGTTTTGGGCGAAATTTGGTTTGGCTTGGCTTCGTTCATTCTCAATCTCCCACTACCAAACACTGGAAGGGCTTAAGTAGCAGAATGTAGTCCAGAGAATGGAATGCGTTGTGTCGTAGTTTACAGCTTGACTGCGATATTTGCACCTTTCGGTCAACACATCCGACTTCGGCAAGCATTTTGTGAGTACCGGGTTAGCATTCCCTCTTCGATCCCTTCTCCTTAGCCAGTCTGCCCTGCTGCAGCCTGTTATCCAGGATCACCGTAGAAGGGTCTTGGCAGCTTTGGTTCGCTGGCCCTGACGCTAGCAGTCAGCTTTAGGTCGTTGACCACTGCAGGTCATGCGCTGCTCAGCATCTTGATCCCGGGCGAAATTTGATGCAATACCTCTGATCAAGTCATTCCTCCATTTTCTGATAAATGAAAATCCGACTGGCGTTCACTACACCTCTCTCGGATCCCAAATTGGTATTTATCCAACGTGTGTGATTCATGTCCTCCTGTATGGTTCCTGTCCTGTATGGTTCCTGTCTTCCTGTATGGTTCCTGTCCTCCTGTATGGTTGTTGTCCTCCTGTATGGTTCCTGTCCTCCTGTATGGTTCCTGTCCTGTCCTCCTGTATGGTTCCTGTCCTGTCCTCCTGTATGGTTCCTATCCTCCTGTATGGTTCCTGTCCTCCTGTATGGTTCCTGTCCTCCTGTATAATTCCTGTCCTCCTATATGGTTCCTGTCCTCCTATATAGTTCCTGTCCTCCTGTATAGTTCCTGTCCTCCTATATGGTTCCTGTCCTCCTGTATGGTTCAGAGACTTGGACCCTTCTTTAACAGGATATATCAAGACTCGATGCCTTTCATATGCGCAACCAGCCACGCATCCTCGGTATCCGGTGGTTTGATCTCGTCCCTAATGTCGAGGTGGTGTCTGCAAGAACGGGTCTTCCCTCCATCCCGGACACTCCGATCCGCCGTCACCTGGCTGGTCACGTAGTTCGTCTGGACCAGGAAATTCCGGCTCACTAGATCATCTCCAAGTCAGCTATGTATAACACGGATCTCCAACGGGCCGGCTGGTGGCATGGGAGGGGCTGTCCCCGTTCTACATGGCTCTGTCAGATATGTCCCTCCTTCGGTATTGAGTGAGATTTGGCTACAGGCCTCATCAGTTGGACATGGTAGTGGTCGATCGAGGCAAAAGGCCCACGATGCTTAGGCGAACAGTATTTTTATTATGTCCACTACACTCACTCATAGACTGCCAGCGACGAAGGTTACCTGTGGGTTAGAAAAACGGCACGAATGCGCATGAAGGTCCCCTACACCTCCCCGCCGGAGGACACCTCAGTGCTTCATTTATTTCCACGTGAAGAAAATGAAGTCCGATACATTTTGAACAGACCTCACATGTGCGTGGCGTTAGAAAATTGTATAAAGATCTAATATCTGATTGGGGGGGGGGGGGGGGGGGGGGGTTACTTGTGAAATAAAGGACAGGATATCTCAGACCAAATAGAGGACAGTATATCTCAGACCAAATATAGGACAGGATATCTCAGACCAAATAGAGGACAGGATATCTCAGACAAAATATAGGACAGGATATCTAAGACTAAATAAAGGACAGGATATCTCAGACCAAATAAAGGACAGGATATCTCAGACCAAATAAAAGACAGGATATCTCAGTCCAAATAAAAGACAGGATATCTCAGTCCAAATATAGGACAGGATATCTCAGACCAAATAAAGGACAGGATATCTCAGACCAAATAAAGGACATGATATCTCAGACCAAATATAGGACAGGATATCTCAGACCAAATAGAGAACAGGATATCTCAGACCAAATAAAGGACATGATATCTCAGACCAAATAAAAGACAGGGTATCTCAGACCAAAAAAAGGACAGGATATCTCAGATCAAATAAAGGACAGGATATCTCAGACCAAAGGACAGGATATCTCAGACCAAATAAAGGACAGGATATCTCAGACCAAAAAAAGGACAGGATATCTCAGACCAAATAAAAGACAGGATATCTTAGACCAAATAGAGGACAGGATATCTCAGACCAAATATAGGACAGGATATCTCAGTCCAAATATAGGACAGGATATCTCAGTCCAAATAAAGGACAGGATATCTCAGACCAAAATAAAGGACAGGATATCTCAATCCAAAATAAAGGACAGGATATCTCAGACCAAAGGACAGGATATCTCAGACCAAATAAAGGACAGGATATCTCAGACCAAAGGACAGGATATCTCAAACCACATAAAGGACAGGATATCTCATACCAAAAAAAAGGACAGGATATCTCAGACCAAATAAAGGACAGGATATCTTAGACCAAATAAAGGACAGGATATCTCAGACCAAATATAGGAAAGGATATCTCAGTCCAAATATAGGACAGGATATCTCAGTTCAAATAAAAGACAGGATATCTCAGACCAAAATAAAGGACAGGATATCTCAATCCAAAATAAAGGACATGATATCTCAGACAAAAGGACAGGATATCTCAGACCAAATAAAGGACAGGATATCTTAGACCAAATAGAGGACAGGATATCTCAGACCAAATATAGGACAGGATATCTCAGATCAAATAAAGGACAGGATATCTCAGACCAAAGGACATGATATCTATGACCACATAAAGGACAGGATATCTCAGACCAAAAAAAGGAAAGGATATCCCAGACCAAATACAGGACAGGATATCTTAGACCAAATAGAGGACCGGATATCTCAGACCAAATATAGGAAAGGATATCTCAGTCCAAATATAGGACAGGATATCTCAGTCCAAATATAGGACAGGATATCTCAGTCCAAATATAGGACAGGATTTCTCAGTCCAAAAAAAGACAGGATATCTCAGACCAAAATAAAGGACAGGATATCTCAATCCAAAATAAAGGACAGGATATCTTAGACCAAAGGACAGGATATCTCAGACCAAATAAAGGACAGGATATCTTAGACCAAATAGAGGACAGGATATCTCAGACCAAATATAGGACAGGATATCTCAGTCCAAATATAGGACAGGATATCTCAGACCAAATAAAGGACAGGATATCTCAGACCAAATAAAGGACAGGATATCTCAGACCAAATAGAGGACAGGATATCTCAGACCAAATAAAAGACAGGATATCTCAGACCAAATATAGGACAGGATATCTCAGACCAAATAAAAGACAGGATATTTCAGACCAAATAAAGGACAGGATATAACAGTCCAAATAAAGGAGTGAATATCTCAGACCAAATATGGGAAAGGATATCTCAGACCAAATAAAAGACAGGATATCTCAGACCAAATATAGGACAGGATATCTCAGACCAAATATAGGACAGGATATCTCAGACCAAATAAAGGACAGGATATCTCAGACCAAATAAAGGACAGGATATCTCAGACCAAATAAAGGACATGATATCTCTGACTAAATAAAGGACAGGATATCTGAGACCAAATAAAGGACAGGATATCTCAGACCAAATAAAGAACAGGATATCTCAGACCAAATAAAGGACAGGATATCTCAGACCAAACAAAGGACAGGATATCTCAGTCCAAATAAAGGACAGGATATCTCAGACCAAATAAAGGACAGGATATCTCAGACCAAATAAAGGACATGATATTTAAGACCAAATAAAGGACAGGATATCTCAGTCCAAATAAAGGACAGGATATCTCAGACCAAATATAGGACAGGATATCTCAGACCAAATAAAGGACAGGATATCTCAGATCAAAAAAAGATAGGATATCTCAGACCAAATATAGGACAGGATATCTCAGACCAAATATAGGACAGGCTATCTCAGTCCAAATAAAGGACAGGATATCTCAGACCAAATAAAGGACAGGATATCTCAGACCAAATAAATACAGGGTATCTCAGACCAAATGTAGGACAGGATATCTCACACCATATAAAGGACAGGATATCTCAGACAAAATAAAGGGCAGGATATCTCAGACCAAATAAAGGACAGGATATCTCAGACCAAAAAGAGGACAGGATATCTCAGACCAAATAAAAGACAGAATATCTCAGACCCAATATAGGACAGGATATCTCAGACCAAATATAGGACAGGATATCTCAGACCAAAAAAAGGACAAGATATCTCAGACCAAATAAAGGACAGGATATCTCAGACCAAATAAAGGACAGGATATATCAGATCAAATAAAGGACAGGATATCTCTGACTAAATAAAGGACAGGATATCTCAGACCAAATAAAGGACAGGATATCTCAGACCAAATAGAGGACATGATATCTCAGACCAAATAAAGGACAGGATATCTCAGTCCAAATTTTGGACAGGATATCTCAAACCAAATAAAGGACAGTATATCTCAGATAAAATAAAGGACAGGATATCTCAGTTCAAATAAAGGACATGATATCTCAGTCCAAATATAAACCAGGATATCTCAGACCAAATAAAGAACAGGATATCTCAGACGAAATAAAGGACAGGATATCTCAGACCAAATAGAGGACAGGATATCTCATACCAAATATAAGACAGGATATCTCAGATCAAACAAAGGACATGATATCTCAGTCCAAATAAATGTCAGGATATCTCAGTCCAAATATAGGACATGATATCTCGGACCAAAAAAAGGACAGGATATCTCAGACCAAATAAAGGACAGGATATCTCAGACCAAATATAGGACAGGAAATCTCAGACTAAATAAAGGACAGGATATCTCAGACCAAATAAAGGGCAGGATATCTCATACCAAATAAAGGACAGGATATCTCAGACCAAATAAAGGACAGGATATATCAGACCAAATAAAGGACAGGATATCTCAGACCAAATAAAGGACAGGATATCTCAGATCAAATAAAGGACAGGATATCTCTGACTAAATAAAGGACAGGATATCTCAGACCAAATAAAGGACAGGATATCTCAGACCAAATAAAGGACAGGATATCTCAGACCAAATAAAGGACAGGATATCTCAGACCAAATAAAGAACAGGATATCTCAGTCAAAACAAAGGACAGAATATCTCAGACCAAATAGAGGACAGGATATCTCAGACCAAATAAAGGACAGGATATCTCAGTCCAAATATTGGACAGGATATCTCAAACCAAATAAATGACAGGTTATCTCAGACCAAATAAAGGACAGGATATTTCAGACCAAAAAAGGACAGGATATCTCAGTCCAAATAAAGGACAGAATATCTCAGACCAAATATAGGACAGGATCTCACAGACCAAATAAAGGAGAAGATATCTCAGACCAAATAAAAGATAGGATATCTCAGACCAAATATAGGACAGGATATCTCAGACCAAATATAGGAAAGGCTATCTCAGTCCAAATAAAGGACACGGTATATCAGACCAAATAAAGGACAGGATATCTCACACCATATAAAGGACAGGATATCTCAGACCAAAAAAGGGACAGGATATCTCAGACCAAATATAGGACAGGATATCTCAGACAAAATAAAGGACATGATATCTCAGACCAAATAGAGGACAGGATATCTCAGACCAAATAAAGGACAGGATATCTCAGTCCAAATTTTGGACAGGATATCTCAGACCAAATAAAGAACAGGATATCTCAGACGAAATAAAGGACAGGATATCTCAGACCAAATAGAGGACAGGATATCTCATACCAAATATAAGACAGGATATCTCAGATCAAACAAAGGACATGATATCTCAGTCCAAATAAATGTCAGGATATCTCAGTCCAAATATAGGACATGATATCTCAGACCAAAAAAAGGACAGGATATCTCAGACCAAATAAAGGACAGGATATCTCAGACCAAATATAGGACAGGAAATCTCAGACCAAATAAAGGACAGGATATCTCAGACCAAATAAAGGGCAGGATATCTCATACCAAATAAAGGACAGGATATCTCAGACCAAATAAAGGACAGGATATATCAGACCAAATAAAGGACAGGATATCTCAGACCAAATAAAGGACAGGATATCTCAGATCAAATAAAGGACAGGATATCTCTGACCAAATAAAGGACAGGATATCTCAGAAAAAATAAAGGACAGGATATCTCAGACCAAATAAAGGACAGGATATCTCAGACCAAAAAAAGAACAGGATATCTCAGTCTAAACAAAGGACAGGATATCTCAGACCAAATAGAGGACAGGATATCTCAGACCAAATAAAGGACAGGATATCTCAGTCCAAATATTGGACAGGATATCTCAAACCAAATAAATGACAGGTTATCTCAGACCAAATAAAGGACAGGATATTTCAGACCAAAAAAGGACAGGATATCTCAGTCCAAATAAAGGACAGAATATCTCAGACCAAATATAGGACAGGATCTCACAGACCAAATAAAGGATAGGATATTTCAGACCAAATAAAAGATAGGATATCTCAGACCAAATATAGGACAGGATATCTCAGACCAAATATAGGAAAGGCTATCTCAGTCCAAATAAAGGACACGGTATATCAGACCAAATAAAGGACAGGATATCTCACACCATATAAAGGACAGGATATCTCAGACCAAATAAGGGACAGGATATCTCAGACCAAATATAGGACAGGATATCTCAGACAAAATAAAGGACATGATATCTCAGACCAAATAGAGGACAGGATGTCTCAAACCAAATAAAAGACAGGATATCTCAGACCAAATATAGGACAGGATATCTCAGACCAAATATAGGACAGGATATCTCAGACCAAATAAAGGACAGGATATCTCAGACCAAATAAAGGACAGGATATCTATAACCAAATAAAGGACAGGATATCTCAGACCAAATAAAGGACAGGATATCTCTGACCAAATAAAAGACAGGATATCTCAGACCAAAAAAAAGTACAGGATATCTCAGACCAAATAAAGGACAGGATATCTCAGACCAAATAAAGGACAGGATATCTCAGACCAAATAAAGGACAGGATATCTCAGACCAAATAAAGGACAGGATATCTCAGACCAAATAAAGGACAGGATATTTCAGACCAAATATAGGACAGGATATCTCAGACCAAATAGAGGACAGGATATCTCAGACAAAATATAGGACAGGATATCTAAGACTAAATAAAGGACAGGATATCTCAGACCAAATAAAGGATAGGATATCTCAGACCAAATAAAGGACAGGATATCTCAGACCAAATAAAGGACAGGATATCTCAGACCAAATAAAGGACAGGATATCTCAGACCAAATAAAGAACAGGATATCTCAGTCAAAACAAAGGACAGGATATCTCAGACCAAATAGAGGACAGGATATCTCAGACCAAATAAAGGACTGGATATCTCAGTCCAAATATTGGACAGGATATCTCAAACCAAATAAATGACAGGTTATCTCAGACCAAATAAAGGACAGGATATTTCAGACCAAAAAAGGACAGGATATCTCAGTCCAAATAAAGGACAGAATATCTCAGACCAAATATAGGACAGGATCTCACAGACCAAATAAAGGAGAAGATATCTCAGACCAAATAAAAGATAGGATATCTCAGACCAAATATAGGACAGGATATCTCAGACCAAATATAGGAAAGGCTATCTCAGTCCAAATAAAGGACACGGTATATCAGACCAAATAAAGGACAGGATATCTCACACCATATAAAGGACAGGATATCTCAGACCAAATAAGGGACAGGATATCTCAGACCAAATATAGGACAGGATATCTCAGACAAAATAAAGGACATGATATCTCAGACCAAATAGAGGACAGGATATCTCAGACCAAATAAAGGACAGGATATCTCAGTCCAAATTTTGGACAGGATATATCAGACCAAATAAAGAACAGGATATCTCAGACGAAATAAAGGACAGGATATCTCAGACCAAATAGAGGACAGGATATCTCATACCAAATATAAGACAGGATATCTCAGATCAAACAAAGGACATGATATCTCAGTCCAAATAAATGTCAGGATATCTCAGTCCAAATATAGGACATGATATCTCAGACCAAAAAAAGGACAGGATATCTCAGACCAAATAAAGGACAGGATATCTCAGACCAAATATAGGACAGGAAATCTCAGACCAAATAAAGGACAGGATATCTCAGACCAAATAAAGGGCAGGATATCTCATACCAAATAAAGGACAGGATATCTCAGACCAAATAAAGGACAGGATATATCAGACCAAATAAAGGACAGGATATCTCAGACCAAATAAAGGACAGGATATCTCAGATCAAATAAAGGACAGGATATCTCTGACTAAATAAAGGACAGGATATCTCAGACCAAATAAAGGACAGGATATCTCAGACCAATTAAAGGACAGGATATCTCAGACCAAATAAAGGACAGGATATCTCAGACCAAAAAAAGAACAGGATATCTCAGTCTAAACAAAGGACAGGATATCTCAGACCAAATAGAGGACAGGATATCTCAGACCAAATAAAGGACAGGATATCTCAGTCCAAATATTGGACAGGATATCTCAAACCAAATAAATGACAAGTTATCTCAGACCAAATAAAGGACAGGATATTTCAGACCAAAAAAGGACAGGATATCTCAGTCCAAATAAAGGACAGAATATCTCAGACCAAATATAGGACAGGATCTCACAGACCAAATAAAGGAGAGGATATTTCAGACCAAATAAAAGATAGGATATCTCAGACCAAATATAGGACAGGATATCTCAGACCAAATATAGGAAAGGCTATCTCAGTCCAAATAAAGGACACGGTATATCAGACCAAATAAAGGACAGGATATCTCACACCATATAAAGGACAGGATATCTCAGACCAAATAAGGGACAGGATATCTCAGACCAAATATAGGACAGGATATCTCAGACAAAATAAAGGACATGATATCTCAGACCAAATAGAGGACAGGATATCTCGAACCAAATAAAAGACAGGATATCTCAGACCAAATATAGGACAGGATATCTCAGACCAAATATAGGACAGGATATCTCAGACCAAATAAAGGACAGGATATCTCAGACCAAATAAAGGACAGGATATCTATAACCAAATAAAGGACAGGATATCTCAGACCAAATAAAGGACAGGATATCTCTGACTAAATAAAGGACAGGATATCTCAGACCAAATAAAAGACAGGATATCTCAGACAAAAAAAAAGGACAGGATATCTCAGACCAAATAAAGGACAGGATATCTCAGTCTAAATAAAGGACAGGATATCTCAGACCAAATAAAGGACAGGATATCTCAGACCAAATAAAGGACAGGATATCTCAGACCAAATAAAGGACAGGATATTTCAGACCAAATATAGGACAGGATATCTCAGACCAAATAGAGGAAAGGATATCTCAGACAAAATATAGGACAGGATATCTAAGACTAAATAAAGGACAGGATATCTCAGACCAAATAAAGGACAGGATATCTCAGACCAAATAAAAGACAGGATATCTCAGTCCAAATAAAAGACAGGATATCTCAGTCCAAATATAGGACAGGATATCTCAGACCAAATAGAGGACAGGATATCTCAGACCAAATAAAAGACATGATATCTCAGACCAAATATAGGACAGGATATCTCAGACCAAATAGAGAACAGGATATCTCAGACCAAATAAAGGACATGATATCTCAGACCAAATAAAAGACAGGGTATCTCAGACCAAAAAAAGGACAGGATATCTCAGATCAAATAAAGGACTGGATATCTCAGACCAAAGGACAGGATATCTCAGACCAAATAAAGGACAGGATATCTCAGACCAAAAAAAGGACAGGATATCTCAGACCAAATAAAAGACAGGGTATCTTAGACCAAATAGAGGACAGGATATCTCAGACCAAATATAGGACAGGATATCTCAGTCCAAATATAGGACAGGATATCTCAGTCCAAATAAAGGACAGGATATCTCAGACCAAAATAAAGGACAGGATATCTCAATCCAAAATAAAGGACAGGATATCTCAGACCAAAGGACAGGATATCTCAGACCAAATAAAGGACAGGATATCTCAGACCAAAGGACAGGATATCTCAGACCACATAAAGGACAGGATATCTCATACCAAAAAAAGGACAGGATATCTCAGACCAAATAAAGGACAGGATATCTTAGACCAAATAAAAGACAGGATATCTCAGACCAAATATAGGAAAGGATATCTCAGTCCAAATATAGGACAGGATATCTCAGTTCAAATAAAAGACAGGATATCTCAGACCAAAATAAAGGACAGGATATCTCAATCCAAAATAAAGGACATGATATCTCAGACCAAAGGACAGGATATCTCAGACCAAATAAAGGACAGGATATCTTAGACCAAATAGAGGATAGGATATCTCAGACCAAATATAGGACAGGATATCTCAGATCAAATAAAGGACAGGATATCTCAGACCAAAGGACATGATATCTCAGACCACATAAAGGACAGGATATCTCAGACAAAAAAAAAGAAAGGATATCCCAGACCAAATACAGGACAGGATATCTTAGACCAAATAGAGGACCGGATATCTCAGACCAAATATAGGAAAGGATATCTCAGTCCAAATATAGGACAGGATATCTCAGTCCAAATATAGGACAGGATATCTCAGTCCAAATATAGGACAGTATTTCTCAGTCCAAAAAAAAGACAGGATATCTCAGACCAAAAAAAAGGACAGGATATCTCAATCCAAAATAAAGGACAGGATATTTTAGACCAAAGGACAGGATATCTCAGACCAAATAAAGGACAGGATATCTTAGACCAAATAGAGGACAGGATATCTCAGACCAAATATAGGACAGGATATCTCAGTCCAAATATAGGACAGGATATCTCAGACCAAATAAAGGACAGGATATCTCAGACCAAATAAAGGACAGGATATCTCAGACCAAATAGAGGACAGGATATCTCAGACCAAATAAAAGACAGGATATCTCAGACCAAATATAGGACAGGATATCTCAGACCAAATAAAAGACAGGATATTTCAGACCAAATAAAGGACATGATATCTCAGACCAAATAGAGGACAGGATATCTCAGACCAAATAAAGGACTGGATATCTCAGTCCAAATATTGGACAGGATATCTCAAACCAAATAAATGACAGGTTATCTCAGACCAAATAAAGGACAGGATATTTCAGACCAAAAAAGGACAGGATATCTCAGTCCAAATAAAGGACAGAATATCTCAGACCAAATATAGGACAGGATCTCACAGACCAAATAAAGGAGAAGATATCTCAGACCAAATAAAAGATAGGATATCTCAGACCAAATATAGGACAGGATATCTCAGACCAAATATAGGAAAGGCTATCTCAGTCCAAATAAAGGACACGGTATATCAGACCAAATAAAGGACAGGATATCTCACACCATATAAAGGACAGGATATCTCAGACCAAATAAGGGACAGGATATCTCAGACCAAATATAGGACAGGATATCTCAGACAAAATAAAGGACATGATATCTCAGACCAAATAGAGGACAGGATATCTCAGACCAAATAAAGGACAGGATATCTCAGTCCAAATTTTGGACAGGATATATCAGACCAAATAAAGAACAGGATATCTCAGACGAAATAAAGGACAGGATATCTCAGACCAAATAGAGGACAGGATATCTCATACCAAATATAAGACAGGATATCTCAGATCAAACAAAGGACATGATATCTCAGTCCAAATAAATGTCAGGATATCTCAGTCCAAATATAGGACATGATATCTCAGACCAAAAAAAGGACAGGATATCTCAGACCAAATAAAGGACAGGATATCTCAGACCAAATATAGGACAGGAAATCTCAGACCAAATAAAGGACAGGATATCTCAGACCAAATAAAGGGCAGGATATCTCATACCAAATAAAGGACAGGATATCTCAGACCAAATAAAGGACAGGATATATCAGACCAAATAAAGGACAGGATATCTCAGACCAAATAAAGGACAGGATATCTCAGATCAAATAAAGGACAGGATATCTCTGACTAAATAAAGGACAGGATATCTCAGACCAAATAAAGGACAGGATATCTCAGACCAATTAAAGGACAGGATATCTCAGACCAAATAAAGGACAGGATATCTCAGACCAAAAAAAGAACAGGATATCTCAGTCTAAACAAAGGACAGGATATCTCAGACCAAATAGAGGACAGGATATCTCAGACCAAATAAAGGACAGGATATCTCAGTCCAAATATTGGACAGGATATCTCAAACCAAATAAATGACAAGTTATCTCAGACCAAATAAAGGACAGGATATTTCAGACCAAAAAAGGACAGGATATCTCAGTCCAAATAAAGGACAGAATATCTCAGACCAAATATAGGACAGGATCTCACAGACCAAATAAAGGAGAGGATATTTCAGACCAAATAAAAGATAGGATATCTCAGACCAAATATAGGACAGGATATCTCAGACCAAATATAGGAAAGGCTATCTCAGTCCAAATAAAGGACACGGTATATCAGACCAAATAAAGGACAGGATATCTCACACCATATAAAGGACAGGATATCTCAGACCAAATAAGGGACAGGATATCTCAGACCAAATATAGGACAGGATATCTCAGACAAAATAAAAGACAGGATATCTCAGACCAAATATAGGACAGGATATCTCAGACCAAATAAAAGACAGGATATTTCAGACCAAATAAAGGACAGGATATCTCAGACCAAATAGAGGACAGGATATCTCAGACCAAATAAAGGACTGGATATCTCAGTCCAAATATTGGACAGGATATCTCAAACAAAATAAATGACAGGTTATCTCAGACCAAATAAAGGACAGGATATTTCAGACCAAAAAAGGACAGGATATCTCAGTCCAAATAAAGGACAGAATATCTCAGACCAAATATAGGACAGGATCTCACAGACCAAATAAAGGAGAAGATATCTCAGACCAAATAAAAGATAGGATATCTCAGACCAAATATAGGACAGGATATCTCAGACCAAATATAGGAAAGGCTATCTCAGTCCAAATAAAGGACACGGTATATCAGACCAAATAAAGGACAGGATATCTCACACCATATAAAGGACAGGATATCTCAGACCAAATAAGGGACAGGATATCTCAGACCAAATATAGGACAGGATATCTCAGACAAAATAAAGGACATGATATCTCAGACCAAATAGAGGACAGGATATCTCAGACCAAATAAAGGACAGGATATCTCAGTCCAAATTTTGGACAGGATATATCAGACCAAATAAAGAACAGGATATCTCAGACGAAATAAAGGACAGGATATCTCAGACCAAATAGAGGACAGGATATCTCATACCAAATATAAGACAGGATATCTCAGATCAAACAAAGGACATGATATCTCAGTCCAAATAAATGTCAGGATATCTCAGTCCAAATATAGGACATGATATCTCAGACCAAAAAAAGGACAGGATATCTCAGACCAAATAAAGGACAGGATATCTCAGACCAAATATAGGACAGGAAATCTCAGACCAAATAAAGGACAGGATATCTCAGACCAAATAAAGGGCAGGATATCTCATACCAAATAAAGGACAGGATATCTCAGACCAAATAAAGGACAGGATATATCAGACCAAATAAAGGACAGGATATCTCAGACCAAATAAAGGACAGGATATCTCAGATCAAATAAAGGACAGGATATCTCTGACTAAATAAAGGACAGGATATCTCAGACCAAATAAAGGACAGGATATCTCAGACCAATTAAAGGACAGGATATCTCAGACCAAATAAAGGACAGGATATCTCAGACCAAAAAAAGAACAGGATATCTCAGTCTAAACAAAGGACAGGATATCTCAGACCAAATAGAGGACAGGATATCTCAGACCAAATAAAGGACAGGATATCTCAGTCCAAATATTGGACAGGATATCTCAAACCAAATAAATGACAAGTTATCTCAGACCAAATAAAGGACAGGATATTTCAGACCAAAAAAGGACAGGATATCTCAGTCCAAATAAAGGACAGAATATCTCAGACCAAATATAGGACAGGATCTCACAGACCAAATAAAGGAGAGGATATTTCAGACCAAATAAAAGATAGGATATCTCAGACCAAATATAGGACAGGATATCTCAGACCAAATATAGGAAAGGCTATCTCAGTCCAAATAAAGGACACGGTATATCAGACCAAATAAAGGACAGGATATCTCACACCATATAAAGGACAGATTATCTCAGACCAAATAAGGGACAGGATATCTCAGACCAAATATAGGACAGGATATCTCAGACAAAATAAAGGACATGATATCTCAGACCAAATAGAGGACAGGATATCTCGAACCAAATAAAAGACAGGATATCTCAGACCAAATATAGGACAGGATATCTCAGACCAAATATAGGACAGGATATCTCAGACCAAATAAAGGACAGGATATCTCAGACCAAATAAAGGACAGGATATCTATAACCAAATAAAGGACAGGATATCTCAGACCAAATAAAGGACAGGATATCTCTGACTAAATATAGGACAGGATATCTCAGACCAAATAAAAGACAGGATATCTCAGACCAAAAAAAAGGACAGGATATCTCAGACCAAATAAAGGACAGGATATCTCAGTCTAAATAAAGGACAGGATATCTCAGACCAAATAAAGGACAGGATATCTCAGACCAAATAAAGGACAGGATATCTCAGACCAAATAAAGGACAGGATATTTCAGACCAAATATAGGACAGGATATCTCAGACCAAATAGAGGAAAGGATATCTCAGACAAAATATAGGACAGGATATCTAAGACTAAATAAAGGACAGGATATCTCAGACCAAATAAAGGACAGGATATCTCAGACCAAATAAAAGACAGGATATCTCAGTCCAAATAAAAGACAGGATATCTCAGTCCAAATATAGGACAGGATATCTCAGACCAAATAGAGGACAGGATATCTCAGACCAAATAAAAGACATGATATCTCAGACCAAATATAGGACAGGATATCTCAGACCAAATAGAGAACAGGATATCTCAGACCAAATAAAGGACATGATATCTCAGACCAAATAAAAGACAGGGTATCTCAGACCAAAAAAAGGACAGGATATCTCAGATCAAATAAAGGACTGGATATCTCAGACCAAAGGACAGGATATCTCAGACCAAATATAGGACAGGATATCTCAGTCCAAATAAAGGACAGGATATCTCAGACCAAAATAAAGGACAGGATATCTCAATCCAAAATAAAGGACAGGATATCTCAGACCAAAGGACAGGATATCTCAGACCAAATAAAGGACAGGATATCTCAGACCAAAGGACAGGATATCTCAGACCACATAAAGGACAGGATATCTCATACCAAAAAAAGGACAGGATATCTCAGACCAAATAAAGGACAGGATATCTTAGACCAAATAAAAGACAGGATATCTCAGACCAAATATAGGAAAGGATATCTCAGTCCAAATATAGGACAGGATATCTCAGTTCAAATAAAAGACAGGATATCTCAGACCAAAATAAAGGACAGGATATCTCAATCCAAAATAAAGGACATGATATCTCAGACCAAAGGACAGGATATCTCAGACCAAATAAAGGACAGGATATCTTAGACCAAATAGAGGATAGGATATCTCAGACCAAATATAGGACAGGATATCTCAGATCAAATAAAGGACAGGATATCTCAGACCAAAGGACATGATATCTCAGACCACATAAAGGACAGGATATCTCAGACAAAAAAAAGGAAAGGATATCCCAGACCAAATACAGGACAGGATATCTTAGACCAAATAGAGGACCGGATATCTCAGACCAAATATAGGAAAGGATATCTCAGTCCAAATATAGGACAGGATATCTCAGTCCAAATATAGGACAGGATATCTCAGTCCAAATATAGGACAGTATTTCTCAGTCCAAAAAAAAGACAGGATATCTCAGACCAAAAAAAAGGACAGGATATCTCAATCCAAAATAAAGGACAGGATATTTTAGACCAAAGGACAGGATATCTCAGACCAAATAAAGGACAGGATATCTTAGACCAAATAGAGGACAGGATATCTCAGACCAAATATAGGACAGGATATCTCAGTCCAAATATAGGACAGGATATCTCAGACCAAATAAAGGACAGGATATCTCAGACCAAATAAAGGACAGGATATCTCAGACCAAATAGAGGACAGGATATCTCAGACCAAATAAAAGACAGGATATCTCAGACCAAATATAGGACAGGATATCTCAGACCAAATAAAAGACAGGATATTTCAGACCAAATAAAGGACAGGATATAACAGTCCAAATAAAGGAGTGAATATCTCAGACCAAATATAGGAAAGGATATCTCAGACCAAATATAGGACAGGATATCTCAGACCAAATATAGGACAGGATATCTCAGACCAAATAAAGGACAGGATATCTCAGACCAAATAAAGGACAGGATATCTCAGACCAAATAAAGGACATGATATCTCTGACTAAATAAAGGACAGGATATGTGAGACCAAATAAAGGACAGGATATCTCAGACCAAATAAAGAACAGGATATCTGAGACCAAATAAAGGACAGGATATCTCAGACCAAACAAAGGACAGGATATCTCAGTCCAAATAAAGGACAGGATATCTCAGACCAAATAAAGGACAGGATATCTCAGACCAAATAAAGGACATGATATTTCAGACCAAATAAAGGACAGGATATCTCAGTCCAAATAAAGGACAGGATATCTTAGACCAAATATAGGACAGGATATCTCAGACCAAATAAAGGACAGGATATCTCAGATCAAAAAAAGATAGGATATCTCAGACCAAATATAGGACAGGATATCTCAGACCAAATATAGGACAGGCTATCTCAGTCCAAATAAAGGACAGGACATCTCAGACCAAATAAAGGACAGGATATCTCAGACCAAATAAATACAGGGTATCTCAGACCAAATGTAGGACAGGATATCTCACACCATATAAAGGACAGGATATCTCAGAAAAATAAAGGGCAGGATATCTCAGACCAAATAAAGGACAGGATATCTCAGACCAAAAAGAGGACAGGATATCTCAGACCAAATAAAAGAAAGAATATCTCAGACCCAATATAGGACAGGATATCTCAGACCAAATATAGGACAGGATATCTCAGACCAAAAAAAGGACAGGATATCTCAGACCAAATAAAGGACAGGATATCTCAGACCAAATAAAGGACAGGATATATCAGATCAAATAAAGGACAGGATATCTCTGACTAAATAAAGGACAGGATATCTCAGACCAAATAAAGGACAGGATATCTCAGACCAAATAGAGGACATGATATCTCAGACCAAATAAAGGACAGGATATCTCAGTCCAAATTTTGGACAGGATATCTCAAACCAAATAAAGGACAGTATATCTCAGATAAAATAAAGGACAGGATATCTCAGTTCAAATAAAGGACAGGATATCTCAGTCCAAATATAAACCAGGATATCTCAGACCAAATAAAGAACAGGATATCTCAGACGAAATAAAGGACAGGATATCTCAGACCAAACAGAGGACAGGATATCTCATACCAAATATAAGACAGGATATCTCAGATCAAACAAAGGACATGATATCTCAGTCCAAATAAATGTCAGGATATCTCAGTCCAAATATAGGACATGATATCTCGGACCAAAAAAAGGACAGGATATCTCAGACCAAATAAAGGACAGGATATCTCAGACCAAATAAAGGACAGGATATCTCAGACCAAATAAAGGACAGGATATCTCAGACCAAATAAAGAACAGGATATCTCAGTCAAAACAAAGGACAGGATATCTCAGACCAAATAGAGGACAGGATATCTCAGACCAAATAAAGGACAGGATATCTCAGTCCAAATATTGGACAGGATATCTCAAACCAAATAAATGACAGGTTATCTCAGACCAAATAAAGGACAGGATATTTCAGACCAAAAAAGGACAGGATATCTCAGTCCAAATAAAGGACAGAATATCTCAGACCAAATATAGGACAGGATCTCACAGACCAAATAAAGGAGAAGATATCTCAGACCAAATAAAAGATAGGATATCTCAGACCAAATATAGGACAGGATATCTCAGACCAAATATAGGAAAGGCTATCTCAGTCCAAATAAAGGACACGGTATATCAGACCAAAAAGGACAGGATATCTCACACCATATAAAGGACAGGATATCTCAGACCAAATAAGGGACAGGATATCTCAGACCAAATATAGGACAGGATATCTCAGACAAAATAAAGGACATGATATCTCAGACCAAATAGAGGACAGGATATCTCAGACCAAATAAAGGACAGGATATCTCAGTCCAAATTTTGGACAGGATATCTCAGACCAAATAAAGAACAGGATATCTCAGACGAAATAAAGGACAGGATATCTCAGACCAAATAGAGGACAGGATATCTCATACCAAATATAAGACAGGATATCTCAGATCAAACAAAGGACATGATATCTCAGTCCAAATAAATGTCAGGATATCTCAGTCCAAATATAGGACATGATATCTCAGACCAAAAAAAGGACAGGATATCTCAGACCAAATAAAGGACAGGATATCTCAGACCAAATATAGGACAGGAAATCTCAGACCAAATAAAGGACAGGATATCTCAGACCAAATAAAGGGCAGGATATCTCATACCAAATAAAGGACAGGATATCTCAGACCAAATAAAGGACAGGATATATCAGACCAAATAAAGGACAGGATATCTCAGACCAAATAAAGGACAGGATATCTCAGATCAAAAAAAGGACAGGATATCTCTGACTAAATAAAGGACAGGATATCTCAGACCAAATAAAGGACAGGATATCTCAGTCCAAATAAAGGACAGGATATCTCAGACCAAATAAAGGACAGGATATCTCAGACCAAAAAAAGAACAGGATATCTCAGTCTAAACAAAGGACAGGATATCTCAGACCAAATAGAGGACAGGATATCTCAGACCAAATAAAGGACAGGATATCTCAGTCCAAATATTGGACAGGATATCTCAAACCAAATAAATGACAGGTTATCTCAGACCAAATAAAGGACAGTATATTTCAGACCAAAAAAGGACAGGATATCTCAGTCCAAATAAAGGACAGAATATCTCAGACCAAATATAGGACAGGATCTCACAGACCAAATAAAGGAGAGGATATTTCAGACCAAATAAAAGATAGGATATCTCAGACCAAATATAGGACAGGATATCTCAGACCAAATATAGGAAAGGCTATCTCAGTCCAAATAAAGGACACGGTATATCAGACCAAATAAAGGACAGGATATCTCAGACCAAATAAAGGACAGGATATCTCAGACCAAATAAAGGACAGGATATCTCAGACCAAATAAAGGACAGGATATTTCAGACCAAATAAAGGACAGGATATCTCAGTCTAAATAAAGGACATAATATCTCAGACCAAATATAGGACAGGATATCTCAGACCAAATAAAGGACAGGATATCTCAGACCAAATAAAAGATAGGATATCTCAGACCAAATATAGGACAGGATATCTCAGACCAAATATAGGAAAGGCTATCTCATTCCAAATAAAGGACAGGATATCTCAGACCAAATAAAGGACAGGTTATCTCAGACCAAATAAATACAGGGTATCTCAGACCAAATGTAGGACACGATATATCACACCATATAAAGGACAGGATATCTCAGACCAAATAATGGACAGGATATCTCAATCCAAATAAAGAACAGGATATCTCAGACCAAATAAAGAACAGGATATCTAAGACCAAATATAGGACAGGATATCTCAGACCAAAAAAAGTACAGGATATCTCAGACCAAAAAAAAGACATGATATCTCAGACCAAATAAAGGATAGGATATCTCAGACCAAATTAAGGACAGGATATCTCAGATCAAATAAAGGACAGGATATCTCAGACCAAATAAAGGACATGATATCTCAGACCAAATAAAGGACAGGATATCTCAGACCAAATAAAGGACAGGATATCTCTGACTAAATAAAGGACAGGATATCTCAGACCAAATAGAGGACAGAATATCTCAGACCAAATTTAGGACAGGATATCTCAGTCCAAATATAGGACAGGATATACAGTCCAAATAAAGGACAGGATATCTCAGACCAAAATAAAGGACAGGATATCTCAATCCAAAATAAAAGACAGGATATCTCAGACCAAATAAAGGACAGTATATCTCAGTCCAAATATAGGACATGATATCTCAGACCAAATAAAGGACAGGATATCTCAGACTAAATAAAGGACAGGATATCTCAGACCAAATAAAGGACAGGATATTTCAGACCAAATAAAGGACAGGATATCTCAGTCCAAATAAAGGACAGAATATCTAAGATCAAATATAGGACATGATATCTCAGACCAAATAAAAGACAGGATATCTCAGACCAAATATAGGACAGGATATCTCAGACCAAATATAGGACAGGATATCTCAGACCAAATAAAGGACAGGATATCTCAGACCAAAAAAAGGACAGGATATCTCTTACCAATTAAAGGACAGGATATCTCAGACCAAATAAAGGACAGGATATCTCAGACTAAATAAAGGACAGGATATCTCAGACCAAATAAAGGACAGGATATCTCAGACCAAATAAAGGACAGGATATCTCAGACCAAATAAAGGACAGGATATCTCAGACCAAATAAAGGACAGGATATCTCAGTCCAAATAAAGGACAGGATATCTCAGACCAAATATAGGACAGTATATCTCAGACCAAATAAAGGACATGATATCTCAGTCCAAATAAAGGACAGGATATCTCAGACCAAATAAAGGACAGGATATCTCAGACGAAATAAAGGACATGATATTTCAGACCAAATAAAGGACAGGATATCTCAGACCAAATATAGGACAGGATATCTCAGACCAAATAAAGGACAGGATATCTCAGATCAAAAAAAAGATAGGATATCTCAGACCAAATATAGGACAGGATATCTTTGACCAAATATAGGACAGGCTATCTCAGTCCAAATAAAGGACAGGATATCTCAGACCAAAAAAAGGACAGGATATATCAGACCAAATCATTACAGGGTATCTCAGACCAAATGTAGGACAGGATATCTCACACCATATAAAGGACAGGATATCTCAGACCAAATGAAGGACAGGATATCTCAGACCAAATAAAGGACAGGATATCTCAGATCAAATAAAGGACAGGATATCTCTGACTAAATAAAGGACAGGATATCTCAGACCAAATATAGGACAGGATATCTCAGACCAAATAAAGGACAGCATATCTCAGACCAAATAAAGGACAGGATATCTCAGACCAAATAAAGGACAGGATATCTCAGACTAAAGAAATACAGGGTATCTCAGACCAAATGTAGGACAGGATATCTCACATCATATAAAGGATAGGATATCTCAGACCAAATATAGGACAGGATATCTCAGACCAAATAAAGGACAGGATATCTCAGACCAAATAAGAGACAGGATATCTCAGACCAAATATAAGACAGGATATCTCAGACCAAATATAGGACAGGATATCTCAGACCAAATAAAGGACAGGATATCTCAGACCAAAAAAAGGACAGGATATTTCAGACCAAATAAAGGACAGGATATCTATGTCCAAATAAAGGACAGAATATCTCAGACCAAATATAGGACAGGATATCTCAGACCAAATAAAGGACAGGATATCTCAGACCAAATAAAATATAGGATATCTCAGACCAAATATAGGACAGGATATCTCAGACCAAATATAGGAAAGGCTATCTCAGTCCAAATAAAGGACAGGATATCTCAGACCAAATAAAGGACAGGATATCTCAGACCAAATAAATACAGGGTATCTCAGACCAAATGTAGGACAGGATATTTCACACCATATAAAGGACAGGATATCTCAGACCAAATAAGGGACAGGATATCTCAGACCAAATATAGGACAGGATATCTCAGACCAAATAAAGGACAGGATATCTCAGTCTAAATATAGGACAGGATATCTCAGACCAAATATAGGACAGGATATCTCAGACCAAATAAAGGACAGGATATCTCAGACCAAAAAAAGGACAGGATATCTCTTACCAATTAAAGGACAGGATATCTCAGACCAAATAAAGGACAGGATATCTCAGACTAAATAAAGGACAGGATATCTCAGACCAAATAAAGAACAGGATATCTCAGACCAAATAAAGGACAGGATATCTCAGACCAAATAAAGGACAGGATATCTAACACCAAATAAAGGACAGGATATCTCAGTCCAAATAAAGGACAGGATATATCAGACCAAATCATTACAGGGTATCTCAGACCAAATGTAGGACAGGATATCTCACACCATATAAAGGACAGGATATCTCAGACCAAATGAAGGACAGGATATCTCAGACCAAATAAAGGACAGGATATCTCAGATCAAATAAAGGACAGGATATCTCTGACTAAATAAAGGACAGGATATCTCAGACCAAATATAGGACAGGATATCTCAGACCAAATAAAGGACAGCATATCTCAAACCAAATAAAGGACAGGATATCTCAGACCAAATAAAGGACAGGATATCTCAGACCAAAGAAATACAGGGTATCTCAGACCAAATGTAGGACAGGATATCTCACATCATATAAAGGATAGGATATCTCAGACCAAATATAGGACAGGATATCTCAGACCAAATAAAGGACAGGATATCTCAGACCAAATAAGAGACAGGATATCTCAGACCAAATATAAGACAGGATATCTCAGACCAAATATAGGACAGGATATCTCAGACCAAATAAAGGACAGGATATCTCAGACCAAAAAAAGGACAGGATATTTCAGACCAAATAAAGGACAGGATATCTATGTCCAAATAAAGGACAGAATATCTCAGACCAAATATAGGACAGGATATCTCAGACCAAATAAAGGACAGGATATCTCAGACCAAATAAAATATAGGATATCTCAGACCAAATATAGGACAGGATATCTCAGACCAAATATAGGAAAGGCTATCTCAGTCCAAATAAAGGACAGGATATCTCAGACCAAATAAAGGACAGGATATCTCAGACCAAATAAATACAGGGTATCTCAGACCAAATGTAGGACAGGATATTTCACACCATATAAAGGACAGGATATCTCAGACCAAATAAGGGACAGGATATCTCAGACCAAATATAGGACAGGATATCTCAGACCAAATAAAGGACAGGATATCTCAGTCTAAATAAAGAACAGGATATCTCAGACCAAATAGAGGACAGGATATCTCAGACCAAATAAAGGACAGGATATCTCAGTCCAAATATTGGACAGGATATCTCAGACCAAATAAAGGACAGGATATCTCAGACCAAAAAAAGGACAGGATATTTCTGACCAAATAAAGGACAGGATATCTATGTCCAAATAAAGGACAGAATATCTCAGACCAAATATAGGACAGGATATCTCAGACCAAATAAAGGACAGGATATCTCAGACCAAATAAAATATAGGATATCTCAGACCAAATATAGGACAGGATATCTCAGACCAAATATAGGAAAGGCTATCTCAGTCCAAATAAAGGACAGGATATCTCAGACCAAATAAAGGACAGGATATCTCAGACCAAATAAATACAGGGTATCTCAGACCAAATGTAGGACAGGATATTTCACACCATATAAAGGACAGGATATCTCAGACCAAATAAGGGACAGGATATCTCAGACCAAATATAGGAAAGGCTATCTCAGTCCAAATAAAGGACAGGATATCTCAGACCAAATAAAGGACAGGATATCTCAGACCAAATAAATACAGGGTATCTCAGACCAAATGTAGGACAGGATATTTCACACCATATAAAGGACAGGATATCTCAGACCAAATAAGGGACAGGATATCTCAGACCAAATATAGGACAGGATATCTCAGACCAAATAAAGGACAGGATATCTCAGTCTAAATAAAGAACAGGATATCTCAGACCAAATAGAGGACAGGATATCTCAGACCAAATAAAGGACAGGATATCTCAGTCCAAATATTGGACAGGATATCTCAGACCAAATAAAGGACAGGATATCTCAGACCAAAAAAAGGACAGGATATTTCTGACCAAATAAAGGACAGGATATATATGTCCAAATAAAGGACAGAATATCTCATACCAAATATAGGACAGGATATCTCAGACCAAATAAAGGACAGGATATCTCAGACCAAATAAAATATAGGATATCTCAGACCAAATATAAGACAGGATATCTCAGACCAAATATAGGCCAGGATATCTCAGACCAAATAAAGGACAGGATATCTCAGACCAAATAAAAGATAGGATATCTCAGACCAAATATAAAACAGGATATCTCAGACCAAATAAAGGACAGGATATCTCAGACCAAATAAATACAGGGTATATCAGACCAAATGTAGGACAGGATATCTCACACCATATAAAGGACAGGATATCTTAGACCAAATAAGGGACAGGATATCTCAGACCAAATATAGGACAGGATATCTCAGACAAAATAAAGGACAGGATATCTCAGACCAAATAGAGGACAGGATATCTCGGACCAAAGAAAAGACAGGATATCTCAGACCAAATATAGGACAGGATATCTCAGACCAAATATAGGACAAGATATCTCAGACCAAATAAAGGATAGGATATCTCAGACCAAATAAAGCACAGGATATCTCAGACCAAATAAAGGACAGGATATCTCAGACCAAATAAAGGACAGGATATCTCTGACTAAATAAAGGACAGGATATCTCAGACAAAATAAAGGACAAGATATTTCAGACCAAATAAAGGACAGGATATCTCAGTCCAAATAAAGGACAGAATATCTCAGACCAAATATAGGACAGGATATCTCAGACCAAATAAAGGACAGGATATCTCAGACCAAATAAATACAGGGTATCTCAGACCAAATGTAGGAAAAGATATCTCACACCATATAAAGGACAGGATATCTCAGACCAAATAATGGACACGATATCTCAGACCAAATAGAGGACAGGATATCTCGGACCAAATAAAAGACAGGATATCTCAGACCAAATATAGGACAGGATATCTCAGTCCAAATATAGGACAGGATATCTCAGACCAAATAAAGGACAGGATATCTCAGACCAAATAGAGGACAGGATATCTCAGTCCAAATAAAGGACAGGATATCTCAGTCCAAATATGGGACAGGATATCTCAGACCAAATAAAGGACAGGATATCTCAGACCAAATAAAGGACAGGATATCTCAGACCAAAAAAAGGACATGATATTTCAGACCAAATAAAGGACAGGATATCTCAGTCCAAATAAAGGACAGAATATCTCAGACCAAATATAGGACAGGATATCTCAGACCAAATAAAGGACAGGATATCTCAGAAGAAATAAATACAAGGTATCTCAGACCAAATGTAGGACAGGATATTTCACACCATATAAAGGACAGGATATCTCAGACCAAATAAAGGACAGGATATCTCAGACCAAATAAATACAGGGTATCTCAGACCAAATGTAGGACAGGATATTTCACACCATATAAAGGACAGGATATCTCAGACCAAATAAGGGACAGGATATCTCAGACCAAATATAGGACAGGATATCTCAGACCAAATATAGGACAGGATATCTCAGACCAAATATAGGACAGGATATCTCAGACCAAATAAAGGACAGGATATCTCAGACCAAATAAAGGACAGGATAGCTCAGACCAAATAAAGGACAGGATATCTCAGTCTAAATAAAGAACAGGATATCTCAGACCAAATAGAGGACAGGATATCTCAGACCAAATAAAGGACAGGATATCTCAGTCCAAATATTGGACAGGATATCTCAGACCAAATAAAGGACAGGATATCTCAGACCAAAAAAAGGACAGGATATTTCAGACCAAATAAAGGACAGGATATATATGTCCAAATAAAGGACAGAATATCTCAGACCAAATATAGGACAGGATATCTCAGACCAAATAAAGGACAGGATATCTCAGACCAAATAAAATATAGGATATCTCAGACCAAATATAGGACAGGATATCTCAGACCAAATATAGGACAGGATATCTCAGACCAAATAAAGGACATGATATCTCAGACCAAATAAAAGATAGGATATCTCAGACCAAATATAAAACAGGATATCTCAGACCAAATAAAGGACAGGATATCTCAGACCAAATAAATACAGGGTATATCAGACCAAATGTAGGACAGGATATCTCACACCATATAAAGGACAAGATATCTTAGACCAAATAAGGGACAGGATATCTCAGACCAAATATAGGACAGGATATCTCAGACAAAATAAAGGACAGGATATCTCAGACCAAATAGAGGACAGGATATCTCGGACCAAAGAAAAGACAGGATATCTCAGACCAAATATAGGACAGGATATCTCAGACCAAATATAGGACAAGATATCTCAGACCAAATAAAGGATAGGATATCTCAGACCAAATAAAGGACAGGATATCTCAGACCAAATAAAGGACAGGATATCTCAGACCAAATAAAGGACAGGATATCTCTGACTAAATAAAGGACAGGATATCTCAGACCAAATAAAGGACAAGATATTTCAGACCAAATAAAAGACAGGATAACTCAGACCAAATATAGGACAGGATATCTCAGACCAAATATAGGACAGGATATCTCAGTCCAAATATAGGACAGGATATCTCAGACCAAATAAAGGACAGGATATCTCAAACCAAATAGAGGACAGGATATCTCAGTCCAAATAAAGGAGAGGATATCTCAGTACAAATATGGGACAGGATATCTCAGACCAAATAAAGGACAGGATATCTCAGACCAAATAAAGGACAGGATATCTCAGACCAAATAAAGGACAGGATATTTCAGACCAAATAAAGGACAGGATATCTCAGTCCAAATAAAGGACAGAATATCTCAGACCAAATATAGGACAGGATATCTCAGACCAAATATAGGACAGGATATCTCAGACCAAATAAAGGACAGGATATCTCAGACCAAATATAGGACAGGATATCTCAGACCAAATAAAGGACAGGATATCTTAGACCAAATAAAATATAGGATATCTCAGACCAAATATAGGACAGGATATCTCAGACCAAATATAGGAAAGGCTATCTCAGTCCAAATAAAGGACAGGATATCTCAGACCAAATAAAGGACAGGATATCTCAGACCAAATAAATACAGGGTATCTCAGACCAAATGTAGGACAGGATATTTCACACCATATAAAGGACAGGATATCTCAGACCAAATAAGGGACAGGATATCTCAGACCAAATATAGGACAGGATATCTCAGACCAAATAGAGGACAGGATATCTCAGACCAAATATAGGACAGGATATCTCAGACCAAATAAAGGACAGGATATCTCAGACCAAATAAAGGACAGGATAGCTCAGACCAAATAAAGGACAGGATATCTCAGTCTAAATAAAGGACAGGATATCTCAGACCAAATAGAGGACAGGATAGCTCAGACCAAATAAAGGACAGGATATCTCAGTCTAAATAAAGGACAGGATATCTCAGACCAAATAGAGGACAGGATATCTCAGACCAAATAAAGGACAGGATATCTCAGACCAAAAAAAGGACAGGATATTTAAGACCAAATAAAGGACAGGATATATATGTCCAAATAAAGGACAGAATATCTCAGACCAAATATAGGACAGGATATCTCAGACCAAATAAAGGACAGGATATCTCAGACCAAATAAAATATAGGATATCTCAGACCAAATATAGGACAGAATATCTCAGACCAAATATAGGACAGGATATCTCAGACCAAATAAAGGACAGGATATCTCAGACCAAATAAAAGATAGGATATCTCAGACCAAATATAGGACAGGATATCTCAGACCAAATAAAGGACAGGATATCTCAGACCAAATAAATACAGGGTATATCAGACCAAATGTAGGACAGGATATCTCACACCATATAAAGGACAGGATATCTTAGACCAAATAAGGGACAGGATATCTCAGACCAAATATAGGACAGGATATCTCAGACAAAATAAAGGACAGGATATCTCAGACCAAATAGAGGACAGGATATCTCGGACCAAAGAAAAGACAGGATATCTCAGACCAAATATAGGACAGGATATCTCAGACCAAATATAGGACAAGATATCTCAGACCAAATAAAGGATAGGATATCTCAGACCAAATAAAGGACAGGATATCTCAGACCAAATAAAGGACAGGATATCACAGACCAAATAAAGGACAGGATATCTCTGACTAAATATAGAACAGGATATCTCAGACCAAATAAAGGACAAGATATTTCAGACCAAATAAAGGACAGGATATCTCAGACCAAATAAAGGACAGGATATCTCAGACCAAATAAATACAGGGTATCTCAGACCAAATGTAGGAAAAGATATCTCACACCATATAAAGGACAGGATATCTCAGACCAAATAATGGACACGATATCTCAGACCAAATAGAGGACAGGATATCTCGGACCAAATAAAAGACAGGATATCTCAGACCAAATATAGGACAGGATATCTCAGACCAAATATAGGACAGGATATCTCAGTCCAAATATAGGACAGGATATCTCAGACCAAATAAAGGACAGAATATATCAGACCAAATATAGGACAGGATATCTCAGACCAAATAAAGGACAGGATATCTCAGACCAAATAAAGGAAAGGATATCTCAGACCAAATAAAGGACAGGATATTTCAGACCAAATAAAGGACAGGATATCTCAGTCCAAATAAAGGACAGAATATCTCAGACCAAATATAGGACAGGATATCTCAGACCAAATAAAGGACAGGATATCTCAGACAAAATAAAGGACAGGATATCTCAGACCAAATATAGGACAGGATATCTCAGACCAAATAAAAGACAGGATATCTCAGACCAAAGAAATACAGGGTATATCAGACCAAATGTAGGACAGGATATCTCACACCATATAAAGGACAGGATATCTTAGACCAAATAAGGGACAGGATATCTCAGACCAAATATAGGACAGGATATCTCAGACAAAATAAAGGACAGGATATCTCAGACCAAATAGAGGACAGGATATCTCGGACCAAAGAAAAGACAGGATATCTCAGACCAAATATAGGACAGGATATCTCAGACCAAATATAGGACAAGATATCTCAGACCAAATAAAGGATAGGATATCTCAGACCAAATAAAGGACAGGATATCTCAGACCAAATAAAGGACAGGATATCTCAGACCAAATAAAGGACAGGATATCTCCGACTAAATAAAGGACAGGATATCTCAGACAAAATAAAGGACAAGTTATTTCAGACCAAATAAAAGACAGGATATCTCAGTCCAAATAAAGGACAGAATATCTCAGACCAAATATAGGACAGGATATCTAAGACCAAATAAAGGACAGGATATCTCAGACCAAATAAAGGACAGGATATCTCAGACCAAATAAAGGACAGGATATCTCAGACCAAATAAAGGACAGGATATCTCTGACTAAATAAAGGACAGGATATCTCAGACCAAATAAAGGACAAGATATTTCAGACCAAATAAAAGACAGGATAACTCAGACCAAATATAGGACAGGATATCTCAGACCAAATATAGGACAGGATATCTCAGTCCAAATATAGGACAGGATATCTCAGACCAAATAAAGGACAGGATATCTCAAACCAAATAGAGGACAGGATATCTCAGTCCAAATAAAGGAGAGGATATCTCAGTACAAATATGGGACAGGATATCTCAGACCAAATAAAGGACAGGATATCTCAGACCAAATAAAGGACAGGATATCTCAGACCAAATAAAGGACAGGATATTTCAGACCAAATAAAGGACAGGATATCTCAGTCCAAATAAAGGACAGAATATCTCAGACCAAATATAGGACAGGATATCTCAGACCAAATATAGGACAGGATATCTCAGACCAAATAAAGGACAGGATATCTCAGACCAAATATAGGACAGGATATCTCAGACCAAATAAAGGACAGGATATCTTAGACCAAATAAAATATAGGATATCTCAGACCAAATATAGGACAGGATATCTCAGACCAAATATAGGAAAGGCTATCTCAGTCCAAATAAAGGACAGGATATCTCAGACCAAATAAAGGACAGGATATCTCAGACCAAATAAATACAGGGTATCTCAGACCAAATGTAGGACAGGATATTTCACACCATATAAAGGACAGGATATCTCAGACCAAATAAGGGACAGGATATCTCAGACCAAATATAGGACAGGATATCTCAGACCAAATAGAGGACAGGATATCTCAGACCAAATATAGGACAGGATATCTCAGACCAAATAAAGGACAGGATATCTCAGACCAAATAAAGGACAGGATAGCTCAGACCAAATAAAGGACAGGATATCTCAGTCTAAATAAAGGACAGGATATCTCAGACCAAATAGAGGACAGGATAGCTCAGACCAAATAAAGGACAGGATATCTCAGTCTAAATAAAGGACAGGATATCTCAGACCAAATAGAGGACAGGATATCTCAGACCAAATAAAGGACAGGATATCTCAGACCAAAAAAAGGACAGGATATTTAAGACCAAATAAAGGACAGGATATATATGTCCAAATAAAGGACAGAATATCTCAGACCAAATATAGGACAGGATATCTCAGACCAAATAAAGGACAGGATATCTCAGACCAAATAAAATATAGGATATCTCAGACCAAATATAGGACAGAATATCTCAGACCAAATATAGGACAGGATATCTCAGACCAAATAAAGGACAGGATATCTCAGACCAAATAAAAGATAGGATATCTCAGACCAAATATAGGACAGGATATCTCAGACCAAATAAAGGACAGGATATCTCAGACCAAATAAATACAGGGTATATCAGACCAAATGTAGGACAGGATATCTCACACCATATAAAGGACAGGATATCTTAGACCAAATAAGGGACAGGATATCTCAGACCAAATATAGGACAGGATATCTCAGACAAAATAAAGGACAGGATATCTCAGACCAAATAGAGGACAGGATATCTCGGACCAAAGAAAAGACAGGATATCTCAGACCAAATATAGGACAGGATATCTCAGACCAAATATAGGACAAGATATCTCAGACCAAATAAAGGATAGGATATCTCAGACCAAATAAAGGACAGGATGTCTCAGACCAAATAAAGGACAGGATATCACAGACCAAATAAAGGACAGGATATCTCTGACTAAATATAGAACAGGATATCTCAGACCAAATAAAGGACAAGATATTTCAGACCAAATAAAGGACAGGATATCTCAGACCAAATAAAGGACAGGATATCTCAGACCAAATAAATACAGGGTATCTCAGACCAAATGTAGGAAAAGATATCTCACACCATATAAAGGACAGGATATCTCAGACCAAATAATGGACACGATATCTCAGACCAAATAGAGGACAGGATATCTCGGACCAAATAAAAGACAGGATATCTCAGACCAAATATAGGACAGGATATCTCAGACCAAATATAGGACAGGATATCTCAGTCCAAATATAGGACAGGATATCTCAGACCAAATATAGGACAGAATATATCAGACCAAATATAGGACAGGATATCTCAGACCAAATAAAGGACAGGATATCTCAGACCAAATAAAGGAAAGGATATCTCAGACCAAATAAAGGACAGGATATTTCAGACCAAATAAAGGACAGGATATCTCAGTCCAAATAAAGGACAGAATATCTCAGACCAAATATAGGACAGGATATCTCAGACCAAATAAAGGACAGGATATCTCAGACAAAATAAAGGACAGGATATCTCAGACCAAATATAGGACAGGATATCTCAGACCAAATAAAAGACAGGATATCTCAGACCAAAGAAATACAGGGTATATCAGACCAAATGTAGGACAGGATATCTCACACCATATAAAGGACAGGATATCTTAGACCAAATAAGGGACAGGATATCTCAGACCAAATATAGGACAGGATATCTCAGACAAAATAAAGGACAGGATATCTCAGACCAAATAGAGGACAGGATATCTCGGACCAAAGAAAAGACAGGATATCTCAGACCAAATATAGGACAGGATATCTCAGACCAAATATAGGACAAGATATCTCAGACCAAATAAAGGATAGGATATCTCAGACCAAATAAAGGACAGGATATCTCAGACCAAATAAAGGACAGGATATCTCAGACCAAATAAAGGACAGGATATCTCCGACTAAATAAAGGACAGGATATCTCAGACAAAATAAAGGACAAGTTATTTCAGACCAAATAAAAGACAGGATATCTCAGTCCAAATAAAGGACAGAATATCTCAGACCAAATATAGGACAGGATATCTAAGACCAAATAAAGGACAGGATATCTCAGACCAAATAAAGGACAGGATATCTCAGACCAAATAAAGGACAGGATATCTCAGACCAAATAAAGGACATGATATTTAAGACCAAATAAAGGACAAGATATCTCAGTCCAAATAAAGGACAGGATATCTCAGACCAAATATAGGACAGGATATCTCAGACCAAATAAAGGACAGGATATCTCAGATCCAAAAAAAAAGATATCTCAGACCAAATATAGGACAGGATATCTCAGACCAAATATAGGACAGGCTATCTCAGTCCAAATAAAGGACAGGATATCTCAGAATAAATACAGGACAGGATATCTCAGACCAAATAAATACAGGGTATCTCAGACCAAATGTAGGACAGGATATCTCACACCATATAAAGGACAGGATATCTTAGACAAAATAAAGGGCAGGATACCTCAGACCAAATAAAGGACAGGATATCTCAGACCAAATAAAGGACATGATATCTCAGACCAAATAGAGAACAGGATATCTCGGACCAAATAAAAGACAGGATATCTCAGACCAAATATAGGACAGGATATCTCAGACCAAATATAGGACAGGATATCTCAGACCAAATAAAGGACAGGATATCTCAGCACAAATAAAGGACAGGATATCTCAGACCAAATAAAGGACAGGATATCTCAGACCAAATAAAGGACAGGATATCTCTGACTAAATAAAGGACAGGATATCTCAGACCAAATAAAGGACAGGATATCTCAGACCAAATATAGGACAGGATATCTCAGACCAAATATTGGACAAGATATCTCAGACCAAATAAAGGATAGGATATCTCAGACCAAATAAAGGACAGGATATCTCAGTCAAAATATAGAACATGATATCTCAGACCAAATATAGGACACGATATCTCAGACCAAATAAAGGGCAGGATATCTCAGACACAATAAAGGACAGGATATCTCAGTCCTAAAAAAGGACAGGATTTCTAAGACCAAATACAGGACAGGATATCTCAGACCAAATAAAGGACAGGATATCTCAGTCCAAATATAGGACAGGATATATCAGACCAAATATAGGACAGGATATCTCAGTCCAAATAAAGAACAGGATATCTCAGACCAAATAAAGAACAGGTTAACTAAGACCAAATATAGGACAGGATATCTCAGACCAAATAAAGGACAGGATATCTCAGACCAAAAAAAGGACAGGATATCTCAGACCAAATAAAGGACAGGATATCTCAGACCAAATAAAGGACATGATATTTCAGACCAAATAAAGGACAAGATATCTCAGTCCAAAAAAAGGACAGGATATCTCAGACCAAATATAGGACAGGATATCTCAGACCAAATAAAGGACAGGATATCTCAGATAAAAAAAAATAGGATATCTCAGACCAAATATAGGACAGGATATCTCATACCAAATATAGGACATGCTATCTCAGTCCAAATAAAGGACAGGATATCTCAGAATAAATAAAGGACAGGATATCTCAGACCAAATAAATACAGGGTATCTCAGACTAAATGTAGGACAGGATATCTCACACCATATAAAGGACATGATATCTCAGACAAAATAAAGGGCAGGATACCTCAGACCAAATAAAGGACAAGATATCTCAGTCCAAAAAAAGGACAGGATATCTCAGACCAAATATAGGACAGGATATCTCAGACCAAATAAAGGACAGGATATCTCAGATAAAAAAAAATAGGATATCTCAGACCAAATATAGGACAGGATATCTCAGACCAAATATAGGACAGGCTATCTCAGTCCAAATAAAGGACAGGATATCTCAGAATAAATAAAGGACAGGATATCTCAGACCAAATAAATACGGGGTATCTCAGACTAAATGTAGGACAGGATATCTCACACCATATAAAGGACATGATATCTCAGACAAAATAAAGGGCAGGATACCTCAGACCAAATAAAGGACAGGATATCTCAGACCAAATAAAGGACATGATATCTCAGACCAAATAGAGGACAGGATATCTCTGACCAAATAAAAGACAAGATATCTCAGACCAAATATAGGATAGGATATCTCAGACCAAATATAGGACAGGATATCTCAGACCAAATAAAGGACAGAATATCTCAGACCAAATATAGGACAGGATATCTCAGACCAAATAAAGGACAGGATATCTCAGACCAAATAAAGGACATGATATCTCAGACCAATTAGAGGACAGGATATCTCAGACCAAATAAAGGACAGGATATCTCAGACCAAATAAATGCAGGGTATATCAGACCAAATGTAGGACAGGATATCTCACACCATATAAAGGACAGGATATCTTAGACCAAATAAGGGACAGGATATCTCAGACCAAATATAGGACAGGATATCTCAGACCAAATAAAGGACAGGATATCTCAGACCAAATAAATATAGGGTATCTCAGACCAAATGTAGGACAAGATATCTCACACCATATAAAGGACAGGATATCTCAGACCAAATAATGGACAGGATATCTCAGACCAAATATAGGACAGGATATCTCAGACCAAATATAGGACAGGATATCTCAGACCAAATAAAGGACAGGATATCTCAGACACAATAAAGGACAGGATATCTCAGTCCAAATAAAGGACAGGATATCTCAGACCAAATAAAGGACAGGATATCTCAGACCAAATAAAGGACAGGATATCTCAGTCCAAATATAGAACATGATATCTCAGACCAAATATAGGACACGATATCTCAGACCAAATAAAGGGCAGGATATCTCAGACACAATAAAGGACAGGATATCTCAGTCCAAATAAAGAACAGGATTTCTAAGACCAAATAAAGGACAGGATATCTCAGACCAAATAAAGGACAGGATATCTCAGTCCAAATATAGGACAGGATATATCAGACCAAATATAGGACAGGATATCTCAGTCCAAAAAAAGAACAGGATATCTCAGACCAAATAAAGAACAGGTTAACTAAGACCAAATAAAGGACAGGATATCTCAGACCAAATAAAGGACAGGATATCTCAGACCAAATAAAGGACAGGATATCTCTGACTAAATAAAGGACAGGATATCTCAGACCAAATAAAGGACAGGATATCTCAGACCAAATATAGGACAGGATATCTCAGACCAAATATAGGACAAGATATCTCAGACCAAATAAAGGATAGGATATCTCAGACCAAATAAAGGACAGGATATCTCAGACCAAATAAAGGACAGGATATCTCAGACCAAATAAAGGACAGGATATCTCTGACTAAATAAAGGACAGGATATCTCAGACCATATAAAGGACAAGATATTTCAGACCAAATAAAGGACAGGATATCTCCGTCCAAATAAAGGACAGAATATCTCAGACCAAATATAGGACAGGATATCTCAGACCAAATAAAGGACAGGATATCTCAGACCAAATAAATACAGGGTATCTCAGACCAAATGTAGGACAAGATATCTCACACCATATAAAGGATAGGATATCTCAGACCAAATAATGGACAGGATATCTCAGACCAAATAGAAAACAGGATATCTCAGACCAAATAAAAGACAGGATATCTCAGACCAAATATAGGACAGGATATCTCAGACCAAATATAGGACAGGATATCTCAGTCCAAATATAGGACAGGATATCTCAGAACAAAAAAAGGACAGGATATCTCAGACCAAATAGAGGACAGGATGTCTCAGTCCAAATAAAGGACAGGATATCTCAGTCCAAATATGGGACAGGATATCTCAGACCAAATAAAGGACAGGATATCTCAGACCAAATAAAGGACAGGATATCTCAGACCAAATAAAGGACAGGATATTTCAGACCAAATAAAGGACAGGATATCTCAGTCAAAATAAAGGACAGAATATCTCAGACCAAATATAGGACAGGATATCTCAGACCAAATAAAGGACAGGATATCTCAGACCAAATAAAAGATAGGATATCTCAGACCAAATATAGGACAGGATATCTCAGACCAAATAAAGGACAGGATATCTCAGACAAAATAAATGCAGGGTATATCAGACCAAATGTAGGACAGGATATCTCACACCATATAAAGGACAGGATATCTTAGACCAAATAAGGGACAGGATATCTCAGACCAAATATAGGACAGGATATCTCAGACAAAATATAGGACAGGATATCTCAGACCAAATTGAGGACAGGATATCTCGGACCAAAGAAAAGACAGGATATCTCAGACCAAATATAGGACAGGATATCTCAGACCAAATATAGGACAAGATATCTCAGACCAAATAAAGGATAGGATATCTCAGACCAAATAAAGGACAGGATATCTCAGACCAAATAAAGGACAGGATATCTCAGACCAAATAAAGGACAGGATATCTCAGACTAAATAAAGGACAAGTTATTTCAGACCAAATAAAGGACAGGATATCTCAGTCCAAATAAAGGACAGAATATCTCAGACCAAATATAGGACAGGATATCTCAGACCAAATAAAGGACAGGATATCTCAGACCAAATAAATATAGGGTATCTCAGACCAAATGTAGGACAAGATATCTCACACCATATAAAGGACAGGATATCTCAGACCAAATAATGGACAGGATATCTCAGACCAAATATAGGACAGGATATCTCAGACCAAATATAGGACAGGATATCTCAGACCAAATAAAGGGCAGGATATCTCAGACACAATAAAGGACAGGATATCTCAGTCCAAATAAAGGACAGGATATCTCAGACCAAATAAAGGACAGGATATCTCAGACCAAATAAAGGACAGGATATCTCAGTCCAAATATAGAACATGATATCTCAGACCAAATATAGGACACGATATCTCAGACCAAATAAAGGGCAGGATTTCTAAGACCAAATAAAGGACAGGATATCTCAGACCAAATAAAGGACAGGATATCTCAGTCCAAATATAGGACAGGATATATCAGACCAAATATAGGACAGGATATCTCAGTCCAAATAAAGAACAGGATATCTCAGACCAAATAAAGAACAGGTTAACTAAGACCAAATATAGGACAGGATATCTCAGACCAAATAAATGACAGGATATCTCAGACCAAAAAAAGGACAGGATATCTCAGACCAAATAAAGGACAGGATATCTCAGACCAAATAAAGGACATGATATTTCAGACCAAATAAAGGACAAGATATCTCAGTCCAAAAAAAGGACAGGATATCTCAGACCAAATATAGGACAGGATATCTCAGACCAAATAAAGGACAGGATATCTCAGATAAAAAAAAATAGGATATCTCAGACCAAATATAGGACAGGATATCTCAGACCAAATATAGGACAGGCTATCTCAGTCCAAATAAAGGACAGGATATCTCAGAATAAATAAAGGACAGGATATCTCAGACCAAATAAATACAGGGTATCTCAGACTAAATGTAGGACAGGATATCTCACACCATATAAAGGACATGATATCTCAGACAAAATAAAGGGCAGGATACCTCAGACCAAATAAAGGACAAGATATCTCAGTCCAAAAAAAGGACAGGATATCTCAGACCAAATATAGGACAGGATATCTCAGACCAAATAAAGGACAGGATATCTCAGATAAAAAAAAATAGGATATCTCAGACCAAATATAGGACAGGATATCTCAGACCAAATATAGGACAGGCTATCTCAGTACAAATAAAGGACAGGATATCTCAGAATAAATAAAGGACAGGATATCTCAGACCAAATAAATACAGGGTATCTCAGACTAAATGTAGGACAGGATATCTCACACCATATAAAGGACATGATATCTCAGACAAAATAAAGGGCAGGATACCTCAGACCAAATAAAGGACAGGATATCTCAGACCAAATAAAGGACATGATATCTCAGACCAAATAGAGGACAGGATATCTCGGACCAAATAAAAGACAGGATATCTCAGACCAAATATAGGATAGGATATCTCAGACCAAATATAGGACAGGATATCTCAGACCAAATAAAGGACAGAATATCTCAGACCAAATATAGGACAGGATATCTCAGACCAAATAAAGGACAGGATATCTCAGACCAAATAAAGGACATGATATCTCAGACCAAATAGAGGACAGGATATCTCAGACCAAATAAAGGACAGGATATCTCAGACCAAATAAATGCAGGGTATATCAGACCAAATGTAGGACAGGATATCTCACACCATATAAAGGACAGGATATCTTAGACCAAATAAGGGACAGGATATCAGACCAAATATAGGACAGGATATCTCAGACAAAATATAGGACAGGATATCTCAGACCAAATTGAGAACAGGATATCTCGGACCAAAGAAAAGACAGGATATCTCAGACCAAATATAGGACAGGATATCTCAGACCAAATATAGGACAGGATATCTCAGACCAAATAAAGGACAGGATATCTCAGACCAAATAAAGGACAGGATAGCTCAGACCAAATAAAGGACAGGATATCTCAGTCTAAATAAAGAACAGGATATCTCAGACCAAATAGAGGACAGGATATCTCAGTCCAAATATGGGACAGGATATCTCAGACCAAATAAAGGACAGGATATCTCAGACCAAATAAAGGACAGGATATCTCAGACCAAATAAAGGACAGGATATTTCAGACCAAATAAAGGACAGGATATCTCAGTCAAAATAAAGGACAGAATATCTCAGACCAAATATAGGACAGGATATCTCAGACCAAATAAAGGACAGGATATCTCAGACCAAATAAAAGATAGGATATCTCAGACCAAATATAGGACAGGATATCTCAGACCAAATAAAGGACAGGATATCTCAGACAAAATAAATGCAGGGTATATCAGACCAAATGTAGGACAGGATATCTCACACCATATAAAGGACAGGATATCTTAGACCAAATAAGGGACAGGATATCTCAGACCAAATATAGGACAGGATATCTCAGACAAAATATAGGACAGGATATCTCAGACCAAATTGAGGACAGGATATCTCGGACCAAAGAAAAGACAGGATATCTCAGACCAAATATAGGACAGGATATCTCAGACCAAATATAGGACAAGATATCTCAGACCAAATAAAGGATAGGATATCTCAGACCAAATAAAGGACAGGATATCTCAGACCAAATATAGGACAGGATATCTCAGACCAAATATAGGACAAGATATCTCAGACCAAATAAAGGATAGGATATCTCAGACCAAATAAAGGACAGGATATCTCAGACCAAATAAAGGACAGGATATCTCAGACCAAATAAAGGACAGGATATCTCTGACTAAATAAAGGACAGGATATCTCAGACCAAATAAAGGACAAGATATTTCAGACCAAATAAAAGACAGGATAACTCAGACCAAATATAGGACAGGATATCTCAGACCAAATATAGGACAGGATATCTCAGTCCAAATATAGGACAGGATATCTCAGACCAAATAAAGGACAGGATATCTCAAACCAAATAGAGGACAGGATATCTCAGTCCAAATAAAGGAGAGGATATCTCAGTACAAATATGGGACAGGATATCTCAGACCAAATAAAGGACAGGATATCTCAGACCAAATAAAGGACAGGATATCTCAGACCAAATAAAGGACAGGATATTTCAGACCAAATAAAGGACAGGATATCTCAGTCCAAATAAAGGACAGAATATCTCAGACCAAATATAGGACAGGATATCTCAGACCAAATATAGGACAGGATATCTCAGACCAAATAAAGGACAGGATATCTCAGACCAAATATAGGACAGGATATCTCAGACCAAATAAAGGACAGGATATCTTAGACCAAATAAAATATAGGATATCTCAGACCAAATATAGGACAGGATATCTCAGACCAAATATAGGAAAGGCTATCTCAGTCCAAATAAAGGACAGGATATCTCAGACCAAATAAAGGACAGGATATCTCAGACCAAATAAATACAGGGTATCTCAGACCAAATGTAGGACAGGATATTTCACACCATATAAAGGACAGGATATCTCAGACCAAATAAGGGACAGGATATCTCAGACCAAATATAGGACAGGATATCTCAGACCAAATAGAGGACAGGATATCTCAGACCAAATATAGGACAGGATATCTCAGACCAAATAAAGGACAGGATATCTCAGACCAAATAAAGGACAGGATAGCTCAGACCAAATAAAGGACAGGATATCTCAGTCTAAATAAAGGACAGGATATCTCAGACCAAATAGAGGACAGGATAGCTCAGACCAAATAAAGGACAGGATATCTCAGTCTAAATAAAGGACAGGATATCTCAGACCAAATAGAGGACAGGATATCTCAGACCAAATAAAGGACAGGATATCTCAGACCAAAAAAAGGACAGGATATTTAAGACCAAATAAAGGACAGGATATATATGTCCAAATAAAGGACAGAATATCTCAGACCAAATATAGGACAGGATATCTCAGACCAAATAAAGGACAGGATATCTCAGACCAAATAAAATATAGCATATCTCAGACCAAATATAGGACAGAATATCTCAGACCAAATATAGGACAGGATATCTCAGACCAAATAAAGGACAGGATATCTCAGACCAAATAAAAGATAGGATATCTCAGACCAAATATAGGACAGGATATCTCAGACCAAATAAAGGACAGGATATCTCAGACCAAATAAATACAGGGTATATCAGACCAAATGTAGGACAGGATATCTCACACCATATAAAGGACAGGATATCTTAGACCAAATAAGGGACAGGATATCTCAGACCAAATATAGGACAGGATATCTCAGACAAAATAAAGGACAGGATATCTCAGACCAAATAGAGGACAGGATATCTCGGACCAAAGAAAAGACAGGATATCTCAGACCAAATATAGGACAGGATATCTCAGACCAAATATAGGACAAGATATCTCAGACCAAATAAAGGATAGGATATCTCAGACCAAATAAAGGACAGGATATCTCAGACCAAATAAAGGACAGGATATCACAGACCAAATAAAGGACAGGATATCTCTGACTAAATATAGAACAGGATATCTCAGACCAAATAAAGGACAAGATATTTCAGACCAAATAAAGGACAGGATATCTCAGACCAAATAAAGGACAGGATATCTCAGACCAAATAAATACAGGGTATCTCAGACCAAATGTAGGAAAAGATATCTCACACCATATAAAGGACAGGATATCTCAGACCAAATAATGGACACGATATCTCAGACCAAACAGAGGACAGGATATCTCGGACCAAATAAAAGACAGGATATCTCAGACCAAATATAGGACAGGATATCTCAGACCAAATATAGGACAGGATATCTCAGTCCAAATATAGGACAGGATATCTCAGACCAAATATAGGACAGAATATATCAGACCAAATATAGGACAGGATATCTCAGACCAAATAAAGGACAGGATATCTCAGACCAAATAAAGGAAAGGATATCTCAGACCAAATAAAGGACAGGATATTTCAGACCAAATAAAGGACAGGATATCTCAGTCCAAATAAAGGACAGAATATCTCAGACCAAATATAGGACAGGATATCTCAGACCAAATAAAGGACAGGATATCTCAGACAAAATAAAGGACAGGATATCTCAGACCAAATATAGGACAGGATATCTCAGACCAAATAAAAGACAGGATATCTCAGACAAAAGAAATACAGGGTATATCAGACCAAATGTAGGACAGGATATCTCACACCATATAAAGGACAGGATATCTTAGACCAAATAAGGGACAGGATATCTCAGACCAAATATAGGACAGGATATCTCAGACAAAATAAAGGACAGGATATCTCAGACCAAATAGAGGACAGGATATCTCGGACCAAAGAAAAGACAGGATATCTCAGACCAAATATAGGACAGGATATCTCAGACCAAATATAGGACAAGATATCTCAGACCAAATAAAGGATAGGATATCTCAGACCAAATAAAGGACAGGATATCTCAGACCAAATAAAGGACAGGATATCTCAGACCAAATAAAGGACAGGATATCTCCGACTAAATAAAGGACAGGATATCTCAGACAAAATAAAGGACAAGTTATTTCAGACCAAATAAAAGACAGGATATCTCAGTCCAAATAAAGGACAGAATATCTCAGACCAAATATAGGACAGGATATCTAAGACCAAATAAAGGACAGGATATCTCAGACCAAATAAAGGACAGGATATCTCAGACCAAATAAAGGACAGGATATCTCAGACCAAATAAAGGACATGATATTTAAGACCAAATAAAGGACAAGATATCTCAGTCCAAATAAAGGACAGGATATCTCAGACCAAATATAGGACAGGATATCTCAGACCAAATAAAGGACAGGATATCTCAGATCCAAAAAAAAAAGATATCTCAGACCAAATATAGGACAGGATATCTCAGACCAAATATAGGACAGGCTATCTCAGTCCAAATAAAGGACAGGATATCTCAGAATAAATACAGGACAGGATATCTCAGACCAAATAAATACAGGGTATCTCAGACCAAATGTAGGACAGGATATCTCACACCATATAAAGGACAGGATATCTTAGACAAAATAAAGGGCAGGATACCTCAGACCAAATAAAGGACAGGATATCTCAGACCAAATAAAGGACATGATATCTCAGACCAAATAGAGAACAGGATATCTCGGACCAAATAAAAGACAGGATATCTCAGACCAAATATAGGACAGGATATCTCAGACCAAATATAGGACAGGATATCTCAGACCAAATAAAGGACAGGATATCTCAGCACAAATAAAGGACAGGATATCTCAGACCAAATAAAGGACAGGATATCTCAGACCAAATAAAGGACAGGATATCTCTGACTAAATAAAGGACAGGATATCTCAGACCAAATAAAGGACAGGATATCTCAGACCAAATATAGGACAGGATATCTCAGACCAAATATTGGACAAGATATCTCAGACCAAATAAAGGATAGGATATCTCAGACCAAATAAAGGACAGGATATCTCAGTCAAAATATAGAACATGATATCTCAGACCAAATATAGGACACGATATCTCAGACCAAATAAAGGGCAGGATATCTCAGACACAATAAAGGACAGGATATCTCAGTCCTAAAAAAGGACAGGATTTCTAAGACCAAATACAGGACAGGATATCTCAGACCAAATAAAGGACAGGATATCTCAGTCCAAATATAGGACAGGATATATCAGACCAAATATAGGACAGGATATCTCAGTCCAAATAAAGAACAGGATATCTCAGACCAAATAAAGAACAGGTTAACTAAGACCAAATATAGGACAGGATATCTCAGACCAAATAAAGGACAGGATATCTCAGACCAAAAAAAGGACAGGATATCTCAGACCAAATAAAGGACAGGATATCTCAGACCAAATAAAGGACATGATATTTCAGACCAAATAAAGGACAAGATATCTCAGTCCAAAAAAAGGACAGGATATCTCAGACCAAATATAGGACAGGATATCTCAGACCAAATAAAGGACAGGATATCTCAGATAAAAAAAAATAGGATATCTCAGACCAAATATAGGACAGGATATCTCATACCAAATATAGGACATGCTATCTCAGTCCAAATAAAGGACAGGATATCTCAGAATAAATAAAGGACAGGATATCTCAGACCAAATAAATACAGGGTATCTCAGACTAAATGTAGGACAGGATATCTCACACCATATAAAGGACATGATATCTCAGACAAAATAAAGGGCAGGATACCTCAGACCAAATAAAGGACAAGATATCTCAGTCCAAAAAAAGGACAGGATATCTCAGACCAAATATAGGACAGGATATCTCAGACCAAATAAAGGACAGGATATCTCAGATAAAAAAAAATAGGATATCTCAGACCAAATATAGGACAGGATATCTCAGACCAAATATAGGACAGGCTATCTCAGTCCAAATAAAGGACAGGATATCTCAGAATAAATAAAGGACAGGATATCTCAGACCAAATAAATACGGGGTATCTCAGACTAAATGTAGGACAGGATATCTCACACCATATAAAGGACATGATATCTCAGACAAAATAAAGGGCAGGATACCTCAGACCAAATAAAGGACAGGATATCTCAGACCAAATAAAGGACATGATATCTCAGACCAAATAGAGGACAGGATATCTCTGACCAAATAAAAGACAAGATATCTCAGACCAAATATAGGATAGGATATCTCAGACCAAATATAGGACAGGATATCTCAGACCAAATAAAGGACAGAATATCTCAGACCAAATATAGGACAGGATATCTCAGACCAAATAAAGGACAGGATATCTCAGACCAAATAAAGGACATGATATCTCAGACCAATTAGAGGACAGGATATCTCAGACCAAATAAAGGACAGGATATCTCAGACCAAATAAATGCAGGGTATATCAGACCAAATGTAGGACAGGATATCTCACACCATATAAAGGACAGGATATCTTAGACCAAATAAGGGACAGGATATCTCAGACCAAATATAGGACAGGATATCTCAGACCAAATAAAGGACAGGATATCTCAGACCAAATAAATATAGGGTATCTCAGACCAAATGTAGGACAAGATATCTCACACCATATAAAGGACAGGATATCTCAGACCAAATAATGGACAGGATATCTCAGACCAAATATAGGACAGGATATCTCAGACCAAATATAGGACAGGATATCTCAGACCAAATAAAGGACAGGATATCTCAGACACAATAAAGGACAGGATATCTCAGTCCAAATAAAGGACAGGATATCTCAGACCAAATAAAGGACAGGATATCTCAGACCAAATAAAGGACAGGATATCTCAGTCCAAATATAGAACATGATATCTCAGACCAAATATAGGACACGATATCTCAGACCAAATAAAGGGCAGGATATCTCAGACACAATAAAGGACAGGATATCTCAGTCCAAATAAAGAACAGGATTTCTAAGACCAAATAAAGGACAGGATATCTCAGACCAAATAAAGGACAGGATATCTCAGTCCAAATATAGGACAGGATATATCAGACCAAATATAGGACAGGATATCTCAGTCCAAAAAAAGAACAGGATATCTCAGACCAAATAAAGAACAGGTTAACTAAGACCAAATAAAGGACAGGATATCTCAGACCAAATAAAGGACAGGATATCTCAGACCAAATAAAGGACAGGATATCTCTGACTAAATAAAGGACAGGATATCTCAGACCAAATAAAGGACAGGATATCTCAGACCAAATATAGGACAGGATATCTCAGACCAAATATAGGACAAGATATCTCAGACCAAATAAAGGATAGGATATCTCAGACCAAATAAAGGACAGGATATCTCAGACCAAATAAAGGACAGGATATCTCAGACCAAATAAAGGACAGGATATCTCTGACTAAATAAAGGACAGGATATCTCAGACCATATAAAGGACAAGATATTTCAGACCAAATAAAGGACAGGATATCTCCGTCCAAATAAAGGACAGAATATCTCAGACCAAATATAGGACAGGATATCTCAGACCAAATAAAGGACAGGATATCTCAGACCAAATAAATACAGGGTATCTCAGACCAAATGTAGGACAAGATATCTCACACCATATAAAGGACAGGATATCTCAGACCAAATAATGGACAGGATATCTCAGACCAAATAGAAAACAGGATATCTCAGACCAAATAAAAGACAGGATATCTCAGACCAAATATAGGACAGGATATCTCAGACCAAATATAGGACAGGATATCTCAGTCCAAATATAGGACAGGATATCTCAGAACAAAAAAAGGACAGGATATCTCAGACCAAATAGAGGACAGGATGTCTCAGTCCAAATAAAGGACAGGATATCTCAGTCCAAATATGGGACAGGATATCTCAGACCAAATAAAGGACAGGATATCTCAGACCAAATAAAGGACAGGATATCTCAGACCAAATAAAGGACAGGATATTTCAGACCAAATAAAGGACAGGATATCTCAGTCAAAATAAAGGACAGAATATCTCAGACCAAATATAGGACAGGATATCTCAGACCAAATAAAGGACAGGATATCTCAGACCAAATAAAAGATAGGATATCTCAGACCAAATATAGGACAGGATATCTCAGACCAAATAAAGGACAGGATATCTCAGACAAAATAAATGCAGGGTATATCAGACCAAATGTAGGACAGGATATCTCACACCATATAAAGGACAGGATATCTTAGACCAAATAAGAGACAGGATATCTCAGACCAAATATAGGACAGGATATCTCAGACAAAATATAGGACAGGATATCTCAGACCAAATTGAGGACAGGATATCTCGGACCAAAGAAAAGACAGGATATCTCAGACCAAATATAGGACAGGATATCTCAGACCAAATATAGGACAAGATATCTCAGACCAAATAAAGGATAGGATATCTCAGACCAAATAAAGGACAGGATATCTCAGACCAAATAAAGGACAGGATATCTCAGACCAAATAAAGGACAGGATATCTCAGACTAAATAAAGGACAAGTTATTTCAGACCAAATAAAGGACAGGATATCTCAGTCCAAATAAAGGACAGAATATCTCAGACCAAATATAGGACAGGATATCTCAGACCAAATAAAGGACAGGATATCTCAGACCAAATAAATATAGGGTATCTCAGACCAAATGTAGGACAAGATATCTCACACCATATAAAGGACAGGATATCTCAGACCAAATAATGGACAGGATATCTCAGACCAAATATAGGACAGGATATCTCAGACCAAATATAGGACAGGATATCTCAGACCAAATAAAGGGCAGGATATCTCAGACACAATAAAGGACAGGATATCTCAGTCCAAATAAAGGACAGGATATCTCAGACCAAATAAAGGACAGGATATCTCAGACCAAATAAAGGACAGGATATCTCAGTCCAAATATAGAACATGATATCTCAGACCAAATATAGGACACGATATCTCAGACCAAATAAAGGGCAGGATATCTCAGACACAATAAAGGACAGGATATCTCAGTCCAAATAAAGGACAGGATTTCTAAGACCAAATAAAGGACAGGATATCTCAGACCAAATAAAGGACAGGATATCTCAGTCCAAATATAGGACAGGATATATCAGACCAAATATAGGACAGGATATCTCAGTCCAAATAAAGAACAGGATATCTCAGACCAAATAAAGAACAGGTTAACTAAGACCAAATATAGGACAGGATATCTCAGACCAAATAAATGACAGGATATCTCAGACCAAAAAAAGGACAGGATATCTCAGACCAAATAAAGGACAGGATATCTCAGACCAAATAAAGGACATGATATTTCAGACCAAATAAAGGACAAGATATCTCAGTCCAAAAAAAGGACAGGATATCTCAGACCAAATATAGGACAGGATATCTCAGACCAAATAAAGGACAGGATATCTCAGATAAAAAAAAATAGGATATCTCAGACCAAATATAGGACAGGATATCTCAGACCAAATATAGGACAGGCTATCTCAGTCCAAATAAAGGACAGGATATCTCAGAATAAATAAAGGACAGGATATCTCAGACCAAATAAATACAGGGTATCTCAGACTAAATGTAGGACAGGATATCTCACACCATATAAAGGACATGATATCTCAGACAAAATAAAGGGCAGGATACCTCAGACCAAATAAAGGACAAGATATCTCAGTCCAAAAAAAGGACAGGATATCTCAGACCAAATATAGGACAGGATATCTCAGACCAAATAAAGGACAGGATATCTCAGATAAAAAAAAATAGGATATCTCAGACCAAATATAGGACAGGATATCTCAGACCAAATATAGGACAGGCTATCTCAGTACAAATAAAGGACAGGATATCTCAGAATAAATAAAGGACAGGATATCTCAGACCAAATAAATACAGGGTATCTCAGACTAAATGTAGGAAAGGATATCTCACACCATATAAAGGACATGATATCTCAGACAAAATAAAGGGCAGGATACCTCAGACCAAATAAAGGACAGGATATCTCAGACCAAATAAAGGACATGATATCTCAGACCAAATAGAGGACAGGATATCTCGGACCAAATAAAAGACAGGATATCTCAGACCAAATATAGGATAGGATATCTCAGACCAAATATAGGACAGGATATCTCAGACCAAATAAAGGACAGAATATCTCAGACCAAATATAGGACAGGATATCTCAGACCAAATAAAGGACAGGATATCTCAGACCAAATAAAGGACATGATATCTCAGACCAAATAGAGGACAGGATATCTCAGACCAAATAAAGGACAGGATATCTCAGACCAAATAAATGCAGGGTATATCAGACCAAATGTAGGACAGGATATCTCACACCATATAAAGGACAGGATATCTTAGACCAAATAAGGGACAGGATATCAGACCAAATATAGGACAGGATATCTCAGACAAAATATAGGACAGGATATCTCAGACCAAATTGAGAACAGGATATCTCGGACCAAAGAAAAGACAGGATATCTCAGACCAAATATAGGACAGGATATCTCAGACCAAATATAGGACAAGATATCTCAGATCAAATAAAGGATAGGATATCTCAGACCAAATAAAGGACAGGATATCTCAGACCAAATAAAGGACAGGATATCTCAGACCAAATAAAGGACAGGATATCTCAGACCAAATAAAGGACAAGTTATTTCAGACCAAATAAAGGACAGGATATCTCAGTCCAAATAAAGGACAGAATATCTCAGACCAAATATAGGACAGGATATCTCAGACCAAATAAAGGACAGGATATCTCAGACCAAATAAATATAGGGTATCTCAGACCAAATGTAGGACAAGATATCTCACACCATATAAAGGACAGGATATCTCAGACCAAAAAATGGACAGGATATCTCAGACCAAATATAGGACAGGATATCTCAGACCAAATATAGGACAGGATATCTCAGACCAAATAAAGGGCAGGATATCTCAGACACAATAAAGGACAGGATATCTCAGTCCAAATAAAGGACAGGATATCTCAGACCAAATAAAGGACAGGATATCTCAGACCAAATAAAGGACAGGATATCTCAGTCCAAATATAGAACATGATATCTCAGACCAAATATAGGACACGATATCTCAGACCAAATAAAGGGCAGGATATCTCAGACACAATAAAGGACAGGATATCTCAGTCCAAATAAAGGACAGGATTTCTAAGACCAAATAAAGGACAGGATATCTCAGACCAAATAAAGGACAGGATATCTCAGTCCAAATATAGGACAGGATATATCAGACCAAATATAGGACAGGATATCTCAGTCCAAATAAAGAACAGGATATCTCAGACCAAATAAAGAACAGGTTAACTAAGACCAAATATAGGACAGGATATCTCAGACCAAATAAAGGACAGGATATCTTAGACCAAAAAAAGGACAGGATATCTCAGACCAAATAAAGGACAGGATATCTCAGACCAAATAAAGGACATGATATTTCAGACCAAATAAAGGACAAGATATCTCAGTCCAAAAAAAGGACAGGATATCTCAGACCAAATATAGGACAGGATATCTCAGACCAAATAAAGGACAGGATATCTCAGATAAAAAAAAATAGGATATCTCAGACCAAATATAGGACAGGATATCTCAGACCAAATATAGGACAGGCTATTTAAGTCCAAATAAAGGACAGGATATCTCAGAATAAATAAAGGACAGGATATCTCAGACCAAATAAATACAGGGTATCTCAGACTAAATGTAGGACAGGATATCTCACACCATATAAAGGACATGATATCTCAGACAAAATAAAGGGCAGGATACCTCAGACCAAATAAAGGACAGGATATCTCAGACCAAATAAAGGACATGATATCTCAGACCAAATAGAGGACAGGATATCTCGGACCAAATAAAAGACAGGATATCTCAGACCAAATATAGGACAGGATATCTCAGACCAAATAAAGGACAGAATATCTCAGACCAAATATAGGACAGGATATCTCAGACCAAATAAAGGACAGGATATCTCAGACCAAATAAAGGACATGATATCTCAGACCAAATAGAGGACAGGATATCTCAGACCAAATAAAAGACAGGATATCTCAGACCAAATAAAGGACAAGTTATTTCAGACCAAATAAAGGACAGGATATCTCAGTCCAAATAAAGGACAGAATATCTCAGACCAAATATAGGACAGGATATCTCAGACCAAATAAAGGACAGGATATCTCAGACCAAATAAATATAGGGTATCTCAGACCAAATGTAGGACAAGATATCTCACACCATATAAAGGACAGGATATCTCAGACCAAATAATGGACAGGATATCTTAGACCAAATATAGGACAGGATATCTCAGATCAAATATAGGACAGGATATCTCAGACCAAATAAAGGGCAGGATATCTCAGACACAATAAAGGACAGGATATCTCAGTCCAAATAAAGGACAGGATATCTCAGACTAAATAAAGGACATGATATCTCAGACCAAATAGAGAACAGGATATCTCGGACCAAATAAAGGACAGGATATCTCAGACCAAATATAGGACAGGATATCTCAGACCAAATATAGGACAGGATATCTCAGACCAAATAAAGGACAGGATATCTCAGCACAAATAAAGGACAGGATATCTCAGACCAAATAAAGGACAGGATATCTCAGACCAAATAAAGGACAGGATATCTCTGACTAAATAAAAAACAGGATATCTCAGACCAAATAAAGGACAGGATATCTCAGACCAAATATAGGACAGGATATCTCAGACCAAATATAGGACAAGATATCTCAGACCAAATAAAGGATAGAATATCTCAGACCAAATAAAGGACAGGATATCTCAGACCAAATAAAGGACAGGATATCTCAGACCAAATAAAGGACAGGATATCTCTGACTAAATAAAGGACAGGATATCTCAGACCATATAAAGGACAAGATATTTCAGACCAAATAAAGGACAGGATATCTCCGTCCAAATAAAGGACAGAATATCTCAGACCAAATATAGGACAGGATATCTCAGACCAAATAAAGGACAGGATATCTAAGACCAAATAAATACAGGGTATCTCAGACCAAATGTAGGACAAGATATCTCACACCATATAAAGGACAGGATATCTCAGAACAATTAATGGACAGGATATCTCAGACTAAATAGAGGACAGGATATCTCAGACCAAATAAAAGACAGGATATCTCAGACCAAATATAGGACAGGATATCTCAGACCAAATATAGGACAGGATATCTCAGTCCAAATATAGGACAGGATATCTCAGAACAAATAAAGGACAGGATATCTCAGACCAAATAGAGGACAGGATGTCTCAGTCCAAATAAAGGACAGGATATCTCAGTCCAAATATGGGACAGGATATCTCAGACAAAATAAAGGACGGGATATCTCAGACCAAATAAAGGACAGGATATCTCAGACCAAATAAAGGACAGGATATTTCAGACCAAATAAAGGACAGGATATCTCAGTCCAAATAAAGGACAGAATATCTCAGACCAAATATAGGACAGGATATCTCAGACCAAATAAAGGACAGGATATCTCAGACCAAATAAAAGATAGGATATCTCAGACCAAATATAGGACAGGATATCTCAGACCAAATAAAGGACAGGATATCTCAGACCAAATAAATGCAGGGTATATCAGACCAAATGTAGGACAGGATATCTCACACCATATAAAGGACAGGATATCTTAGACCAAATAAGGGACAGGATATCTCAGACCAAATATAGGACAGGATATCTCAGACAAAATATAGGACAGGATATCTCAGACCAAATTGAGGACAGGATATCTCGGACCAAAGAAAAGACAGGATATCTCAGACCAAATATAGGACAGGATATCTCAGACCAAATATAGGACAAGATATCTCAGACCAAATAAAGGATAGGATATCTCAGACCAAATAAAGGACAGGATATCTCAGACCAAATAAAGGACAGGATATCTCAGACCAAATAAAGGGCAGGATATCTCAGACACAATAAAGGACAGGATATCTCAGTCCAAATAAAGGACAGGATTTCTAAGACCAAATAAAGGACAGGATATCTCAGACCAAATAAAGGACAGGATATCTCAGTCCAAATATAGGACAGGATATATCAGACCAAATATAGGACAGGATATCGCAGTCCAAATAAAGAACAGGATATCTCAGACCAAATAAAGAACAGGTTAACTAAGACCAAATATAGGACAGGATATCTCAGACCAAATAAAGGACAGGATATCTCAGACCAAAAAAAGGACAGTATATCTCAGACCAAATAAAGGACAGGATATCTCAGACCAAATAAAGGACATGATATTTCAGACCAAATAAAGGACAAGATATCTCAGTCCAAAAAAAGGACAGGATATCTCAGACCAAATATAGGACAGGATATCTCAGACCAAATAAAGGACAGGATATCTCAGATAAAAAAAAATAGGATATCTCAGACCAAATATAGGACAGGATATCTCAGACCAAATATAGGACAGGATATCTCAGACCAAATAAAGGACAGGATATCTCAGACACAATAAAGGACAGGATATCTCAGTCCAAATAAAGGACAGGATATCTCAGACCAAATAAAGGACAGGATATCTCAGACCAAATAAAGGACAGGATATCTCAGTCCAAATATAGAACATGATATCTCAGACCAAATATAGGACACGATATCTCAGACCAAATAAAGGGCAGGATATCTCAGACACAATAAAGGACAGGATATCTCAGTCCAAATAAAGGACAGGATTTCTAAGACCAAATAAAGGACAGGATATCTCAGACCAAATAAAGGACAGGATATCTCAGTCCAAATATAGGACAGGATATATCAGACCAAATATAGGACAGGATATCTCAGTCCAAATAAAGAACAGGATATCTCAGACCAAATAAAGAACAGGTTAACTAAGACCAAATATAGGACAGGATATCTCAGACCAAATAAAGGATTGGATATCTTAGACCAAAAAAAGGACAGGATATCTCAGACCAAATAAAGGACAGGATATCTCAGACCAAATAAAGGACATGATATTTCAGACCAAATAAAGGACAAGATATCTCAGTCCAAAAAAAGGACAGGATATCTCAGACCAAATATAGGACAAGATATCTCAGACCAAATAAAGGACAGGATATCTCAGATAAAAAAAAATAGGATATCTCAGACCAAATATAGGACAGGATATCTCAGACCAAATATAGGACAGGCTATCTAAGTCCAAATAAAGGACAGGATATCTCAGAATAAATAAAGGACAGGATATCTCAGACCAAATAAATACAGGGTATCTCAGACTAAATGTAGGACAGGATATCTCACACCATATAAAGGACATGATATCTCAGACAAAATAAAGGGCAGGATACCTCAGACCAAATAAAGGACAGGATATCTCAGACCAAATAAAGGACATGATATCTCAGACCAAATAGAGGACAGGATATCTCGGACCAAATAAAAGACAGGATATCTCAGACCAAATATAGGACAGGATATCTCAGACCAAATAAAGGACAGAATATCTCAGACCAAATATAGGACAGGATATCTCAGACCAAATAAAGGACAGGATATCTCAGACCAAATAAAGGACATGATATCTCAGACCAAATAGAGGACAGGATATCTCAGACCAAATAAAAGACAGGATATCTCAGACCAAATAAAGGACAAGTTATTTCAGACCAAATAAAGGACAGGATATCTCAGTCCAAATAAAGGACCGAATATCTCAGACCAAATATAGGACAGGATATCTCAGACCAAATAAAGGACAGGATATCTCAGACCAAATAAATATAGGGTATCTCAGACCAAATGTAGGACAAGATATCTCACACCATATAAAGGACAGGATATCTCAGACCAAATAATGGACAGGATATCTCAGACCAAATATAGGACAGGATATCTCAGATCAAATATAGGACAGGATATCTCATACCAAATAAAGGGCAGGATATCTCAGACACAATAAAGGACAGGATATCTCAGTCCAAATAAAGGACAGGATATCTCAGACTAAATAAAGGACATGATATCTCAGACCAAATAGAGAACAGGATATCTCGGACCAAATAAAGGACAGGATATCTCAGACCAAATATAGGACAGGATATCTCAGACCAAATATAGGACAGGATATCTCAGACCAAATAAAGGACAGGATATCTCAGCACAAATAAAGGACAGGATATCTCAGACCAAATAAAGGACAGGATATCTCAGACCAAATAAAGGACAGGATATCTCTGACTAAATAAAGGACAGGATATCTCAGACCAAATAAAGGACAGGATATCTCAGACCAAATATAGGACAGGATATCTCAGACCAAATATAGGACAAGATATCTCAGACCAAATAAAGGATAGAATATCTCAGACCAAATAAAGGACAGGATATCTCAGACCAAATAAAGGACAGGATATCTCAGACCAAATAAAGGACAGGATATCTCTGACTAAATAAAGGACAGGATATCTCAGACCATATAAAGGACAAGATATTTCAGACCAAATAAAGGACAGGATATCTCCGTCCAAATAAAGGACAGAATATCTCAGACCAAATATAGGACAGGATATCTCAGACCAAATAAAGGACAGGATATCTCAGACCAAATAAATACAGGGTATCTCAGACCAAATGTAGGACAAGATATCTCACACCATATAAAGGACAGGATATCTCAGAACAAATAATGGACAGGATATCTCAGACTAAATAGAGGACAGGATATCTCAGACCAAATAAAAGACAGGATATCTCAGACCAAATATAGGACAGGATATCTCAGACCAAATATAGGACAGGATATCTCAGTCCAAATATAGGACAGGATATCTCAGAACAAATAAATATAGGGTATCTCAGACCAAATGTAGGACAAGATATCTCACACCATATAAAGGACAGGATATCTCAGACCAAATAATGGACAGGATATCTCAGACCAAATATAGGACAGGATATCTCAGATCAAATATAGGACAGGATATCTCAGACCAAATAAAGGGCAGGATATCTCAGACACAATAAAGGACAGGATATCTCAGTCCAAATAAAGGACAGGATATCTCAGACTAAATAAAGGACATGATATCTCAGACCAAATAGAGAACAGGATATCTCGGACCAAATAAAGGACAGGATATCTCAGACCAAATATAGGACAGGATATCTCAGACCAAATATAGGACAGGATATCTCAGACCAAATAAAGGACAGGATATCTCAGCACAAATAAAGGACAGGATATCTCAGACCAAATAAAGGACAGGATATCTCAGACCAAATAAAGGACAGGATATCTCTGACTAAATAAAAAACAGGATATCTCAGACCAAATAAAGGACAGGATATCTCAGACCAAATATAGGACAGGATATCTCAGACCAAATATAGGACAAGATATCTCAGACCAAATAAAGGATAGAATTTCTCAGACCAAATAAAGGACAGGATATCTCAGACCAAATAAAGGACAGGATATCTCAGACCAAATAAAGGACAGGATATCTCTGACTAAATAAAGGACAGGATATCTCAGACCATATAAAGGACAAGATATTTCAGACCAAATAAAGGACAGGATATCTCCGTCCAAATAAAGGACAGAATATCTCAGACCAAATATAGGACAGGATATCTCAGACCAAATAAAGGACAGGATATCTCAGACCAAATAAATACAGGGTATCTCAGACCAAATGTAGGACAAGATATCTCACACCATATAAAGGACAGGATATCTCAGAACAAATAATGGACAGGATATCTCAGACTAAATAGAGGACAGGATATCTCAGACCAAATAAAAGACAGGATATCTCAGACCAAATATAGGACAGGATATCTCAGACCAAATATAGGACAGGATATCTCAGTCCAAATATAGGACAGGATATCTCAGAACAAATAAAGGACAGGATATCTCAGACCAAATAGAGGACAGGATGTCTCAGTCCAAATAAAGGACAGGATATCTCAGTCCAAATATGGGACAGGATATCTCAGACCAAATAAAGGACGGGATATCTCAGACCAAATAAAGGACAGGATATCTCAGACCAAATAAAGGACAGGATATTTCAGACCAAATAAAGGACAGGATATCTCAGTCCAAATAAAGGACAGAATATCTCAGACCAAATATAGGACAGGATATCTCAGACCAAATAAAGGACAGGATATCTCAGACCAAATAAAAGATAGGATATCTCAGACCAAATATAGGACAGGATATCTCAGACCAAATAAAGGACAGGATATCTCAGACCAAATAAATGCAGGGTATATCAGACCAAATGTAGGACAGGATATCTCACACCATATAAAGGACAGGATATCTTAGACCAAATAAGGGACAGGATATCTCAGACCAAATATAGGACAGGATATCTCAGACCAAATAAAGGACATGATATTTCAGACCAAATAAAGGACAAGATATCTCAGTCCAAAAAAAGGACAGGATATCTCAGACCAAATATAGGACAAGATATCTCAGACCAAATAAAGGATAGGATATCTCAGACCAAATAAAGGACAGGATATCTCAGACCAAATAAAGGACAGGATATCTCAGACCAAATAAAGGGCAGGATATCTCAGACACAATAAAGGACAGGATATCTCAGTCCAAATAAAGGACAGGATTTCTAAGACCAAATAAAGGACAGGATATCTCAGACCAAATAAAGGACAGGATATCTCAGTCCAAATATAGGACAGGATATATCAGACCAAATATAGGACAGGATATCGCAGTCCAAATAAAGAACAGGATATCTCAGACCAAATAAAGAACAGGTTAACTAAGACCAAATATAGGACAGGATATCTCAGACCAAATAAAGGACAGGATATCTCAGACCAAAAAAAGGACAGTATATCTCAGACCAAATAAAGGACAGGATATCTCAGACCAAATAAAGGACATGATATTTCAGACCAAATAAAGGACAAGATATCTCAGTCCAAAAAAAGGACAGGATATCTCAGACCAAATATAGGACAGGATATCTCAGACCAAATAAAGGACAGGATATCTCAGATAAAAAAAAATAGGATATCTCAGACCAAATATAGGACAGGATATCTCAGACCAAATATAGGACAGGATATCTCAGACCAAATAAAGGACAGGATATCTCAGAGACAATAAAGGACAGGATATCTCAGTCCAAATAAAGGACAGGATATCTCAGACCAAATAAAGGACAGGATATCTCAGTCCAAATATAGAACATGATATCTCAGACCAAATATAGGACACGATATCTCAGACCAAATAAAGGGCAGGATATCTCAGACACAATAAAGGACAGGATATCTCAGTCCAAATAAAGGACAGGATTTCTAAGACCAAATAAAGGACAGGATATCTCAGACCAAATAAAGGACAGGATATCTCAGTCCAAATATAGGACAGGATATATCAGACCAAATATAGGACAGGATATCTCAGTCCAAATAAAGAACAGGATATCTCAGACCAAATAAAGAACAGGTTAACTAAGACCAAATATAGGACAGGATATCTCAGACCAAATAAAGGACAGGATATCTTAGACCAAAAAAAGGACAGGATATCTCAGACCAAATAAAGGACAGGATATCTCAGACCAAATAAAGGACATGATATTTCAGACCAAATAAAGGACAAGATATCTCAGTCCAAAAAAAGGACAGGATATCTCAGACCAAATATAGGACAGGATATCTCAGACCAAATAAAGGACAGGATATCTCAGATAAAAAAAAATAGGATATCTCAGACCAAATATAGGACAGGATATCTCATACCAAATATAGGACAGGCTATCTAAGTCCAAATAAAGGACAGGATATCTCAGAATAAATAAAGGACAGGATATCTCAGACCAAATAAATACAGGGTATCTCAGACTAAATGTAGGACAGGATATCTCACACCATATAAAGGACATGATATCTCAGACAAAATAAAGGGCAGGATACCTCAGACCAAATAAAGGACAGGATATCTCAGACCAAATAAAGGACATGATATCTCAGACCAAATAGAGGACAGGATATCTCGGACCAAATAAAAGACAGGATATCTCAGACCAAATATAGGACAGGATATCTCAGACCAAATAAAGGACAGAATATCTCAGACCAAATATAGGACAGGATATCTCAGACCAAATAAAGGACAGGATATCTCAGACCAAATAAAGGACATGATATCTCAGACCAAATAGAGGACAGGATATCTCAGACCAAATAAAAGACAGGATATCTCAGACCAAATAAAGGACAAGTTATTTCAGACCAAATAAAGGACAGGATATCTCAGTCCAAATAAAGGACAGAATATCTCAGACCAAATATAGGACAGGATATCTCAGACCAAATAAAGGACAGGATATCTCAGACCAAATAAATATAGGGTATCTCAGACCAAATGTAGGACAAGATATCTCACACCATATAAAGGACAGGATATCTCAGACCAAATAATGGACAGGATATCTCAGACCAAATATAGGACAGGATATCTCAGATCAAATATAGGACAGGATATCTCAGACCAAATAAAGGGCAGGATATCTCAGACACAATAAAGGACAGGATATCTCAGTCCAAATAAAGGACAGGATATCTCAGACTAAATAAAGGACATGATATCTCAGACCAAATAGAGAACAGGATATCTCGGACCAAATAAAGGACAGGATATCTCAGACCAAATATAGGACAGGATATCTCAGACCAAATATAGGACAGGATATCTCAGACCAAATAAAGGACAGGATATCTCAGCACAAATAAAGGACAGGATATCTCAGACCAAATAAAGGACAGGATATCTCAGACCAAATAAAGGACAGGATATCTCTGACTAAATAAAGGACAGGATATCTCAGACCAAATAAAGGACAGGATATCTCAGACCAAATATAGGACAGGATATCTCAGACCAAATATAGGACAAGATATCTCAGACCAAATAAAGGATAGAATATCTCAGACCAAATAAAGGACAGGATATCTCAGACCAAATAAAGGACAGGATATCTCAGACCAAATAAAGGACAGGATATCTCTGACTAAATAAAGGACAGGATATCTCAGACCATATAAAGGACAAGATATTTCAGACCAAATAAAGGACAGGATATCTCCGTCCAAATAAAGGACAGAATATCTCAGACCAAATATAGGACAGGATATCTCAGACCAAATAAAGGACAGGATATCTCAGACCAAATAAATACAGGGTATCTCAGACCAAATGTAGGACAAGATATCTCACACCATATAAAGGACAGGATATCTCAGAACAAATAATGGACAGGATATCTCAGACTAAATAGAGGACAGGATATCTCAGACCAAATAAAAGACAGGATATCTCAGACCAAATATAGGACAGGATATCTCAGACCAAATATAGGACAGGATATCTCAGTCCAAATATAGGACAGGATATCTCAGAACAAATAAAGGACAGGATATCTCAGACCAAATAGAGGACAGGATGTCTCAGTCCAAATAAAGGACAGGATATCTCAGTCCAAATATGGGACAGGATATCTCAGACCAAATAAAGGACGGGATATCTCAGACCAAATAAAGGACAGGATATCTCAGACCAAATAAAGGACAGGATATTTCAGACCAAATAAAGGACAGGATATCTCAGTCCAAATAAAGGACAGAATATCTCAGACCAAATATAGGACAGGATATCTCAGACCAAATAAAGGACAGGATATCTCAGACCAAATAAAAGATAGGATATCTCAGACCAAATATAGGACAGGATATCTCAGACCAAATAAAGGACAGGATATCTCAGACCAAATAAATGCAGGGTATATCAGACCAAATGTAGGACAGGATATCTCACACCATATAAAGGACAGGATATCTTAGACCAAATAAGGGACAGGATATCTCAGACCAAATATAGGACAGGATATCTCAGACAAAATATAGGACAGGATATCTCAGACCAAATTGAGGACAGGATATCTCGGACCAAAGAAAAGACAGGATATCTCAGACCAAATATAGGACAGGATATCTCAGACCTAATATAGGACAAGATATCTCAGACCAAATAAAGGATAGGATATCTCAGACCAAATAAAGGACAGGATATCTCAGACCAAATAAAGGACAGGATATCTCAGACCAAATAAAGGGCAGGATATCTCAGACACAATAAAGGACAGGATATCTCAGTCCAAATAAAGGACAGGATTTCTAAGACCAAATAAAGGACAGGATATCTCAGACCAAATAAAGGACAGGATATCTCAGTCCAAATATAGGACAGGATATATCAGACCAAATATAGGACAGGATATCGCAGTCCAAATAAAGAACAGGATATCTCAGACCAAATAAAGAACAGGTTAACTAAGACCAAATATAGGACAGGATATCTCAGACCAAATAAAGGACAGGATATCTCAGACCAAAAAAAGGACAGTATATCTCAGACCAAATAAAGGACAGGATATCTCAGACCAAATAAAGGACATGATATTTCAGACCAAATAAAGGACAAGATATCTCAGTCCAAAAAAAGGACAGGATATCTCAGACCAAATATAGGACAGGATATCTCAGACCAAATAAAGGACAGGATATCTCAGATAAAAAAAAATAGGATATCTCAGACCAAATATAGGACAGGATATCTCAGACCAAATATAGGACAGGCTATCTCAGTCCAAATAAAGGACAGGATATCTCAGAATAAATAAAGGACAGGATATCTCAGACCAAATAAATACAGGGTATCTCAGACTAAATGTAGGACAGGATATCTCACACCATATAAAGGACATGATATCTCAGACAAAATAAAGGGCAGGATACCTCAGACCAAATAAAGGACAAGATATCTCAGTCCAAAAAAAGGACAGGATATCTCAGACCAAATATAGGACAGGATATCTCAGACCAAATAAAGGACAGGATATCTCAGATAAAAAAAATAGGATATCTCAGACCAAATATAGGACAGGATATCTCAGACCAAATATAGGACAGGCTATCTCAGTCCAAATAAAGGACAGGATATCTCAGAATAAATAAAGGACAGGATATCTCAGACCAAATAAATACAGGGTATCTCAGACTAAATGTAGGACAGGATATCTCACACCATATAAAGGACATGATATCTCAGACAAAATAAAGGGCAGGATACCTCAGACCAAATAAAGGACAGGATATCTCAGACCAAATAAAGGACATGATATCTCAGACCAAATTGAGGACAGGATATCTCGGACCAAAGAAAAGACAGGATATCTCAGACCAAATATAGGACAGGATATCTCAGACCAAATATAGGACAAGATATCTCAGACCAAATAAAGGATAGGATATCTCAGACCAAATAAAGGACAGGATATCTCAGACCAAATAAAGGACAGGATATCTCAGACCAAATAAAGGACAGGATATCTCAGACCAAATAAAGGACAAGTTATTTCAGACCAAATAAAGGACAGGATATCTCAGTCCAAATAAAGGACAGAATATCTCAGACCAAATATAGGACAGGATATCTCAGACCAAATAAAGGACAGGATATCTCAGACCAAATAAATATAGGGTATCTCAGACCAAATGTAGGACAAGATATCTCACACCATATAAAGGACAGGATATCTCAGACCAAATAATGGACAGGATATCTCAGACCAAATATAGGACAGGATATCTCAGACCAAATATAGGACAGGATATCTCAGACCAAATAAAGGGCAGGATATCTCAGACACAATAAAGGACAGGATATCTCAGTCCAAATAAAGGACAGGATATCTCAGACCAAATAAAGGACAGGATATCTCAGACCAAATAAAGGACAGGATATCTCAGTCCAAATATAGAACATGATATCTCAGACCAAATATAGGACACGATATCTCAGACCAAATAAAGGGCAGGATATCTCAGACACAATAAAGGACAGGATATCTCAGTCCAAATAAAGGACAGGATTTCTAAGACCAAATAAAGGACAGGATATATCAGACCAAATATAGGACAGGATATCTCAGTCCAAATAAAGAACAGGATATCTCAGACCAAATAAAGAACAGGTTAACTAAGACCAAATATAGGACAGGATATCTCAGACCAAATAAAGGACAGGATATCTCAGACCAAAAAAAGGACAGGATATCTCAGACCAAATAAAGGACAGGATATCTCAGACCAAATAAAGGACATGATATCTCAGACCAAATAGAGAACAGGATATCTCGGACCAAATAAAGGACAGGATATCTCAGACCAAATATAGGACAGGATATCTCAGACCAAATATAGGACAGGATATCTCAGACCAAATAAAGGACAGGATATCTCAGCACAAATAAAGGACAGGATATCTCAGACCAAATAAAGGACAGGATATCTCAGACCAAATAAAGGACAGGATATCTCTGACTAAATAAAAAACAGGATATCTCAGACCAAATAAAGGACAGGATATCTCAGACCAAATATAGGACAGGATATCTCAGACCAAATATAGGACAAGATATCTCAGACCAAATAAAGGATAGAATATCTCAGACCAAATAAAGGACAGGATATCTCAGACCAAATAAAGGACAGGATATCTCAGACCAAATAAAGGACAGGATATCTCTGACTAAATAAAGGACAGGATATCTCAGACCATATAAAGGACAAGATATTTCAGACCAAATAAAGGACAGGATATCTCCGTCCAAATAAAGGACAGAATATCTCAGACCAAATATAGGACAGGATATCTCAGACCAAATAAAGGACAGGATATCTCAGACCAAATAAATACAGGGTATCTCAGACCAAATGTAGGACAAGATATCTCACACCATATAAAGGACAGGATATCTCAGAACAAATAATGGACAGGATATCTCAGACTAAATAGAGGACAGGATATCTCAGACCAAATAAAAGACAGGATATCTCAGACCAAATATAGGACAGGATATCTCAGACCAAATATAGGACAGGATATCTCAGTCCAAATATAGGACAGGATATCTCAGAACAAATAAAGGACAGGATATCTCAGACCAAATAGAGGACAGGATGTCTCAGTCCAAATAAAGGACAGGATATCTCAGTCCAAATATGGGACAGGATATCTCAGACCAAATAAAGGACGGGATATCTCAGACCAAATAAAGGACAGGATATCTCAGACCAAATAAAGGACAGGATATTTCAGACCAAATAAAGGACAGGATATCTCAGTCCAAATAAAGGACAGAATATCTCAGACCAAATATAGGACAGGATATCTCAGACCAAATAAAGGACAGGATATCTCAGACCAAATAAAAGATAGGATATCTCAGACCAAATATAGGACAGGATATCTCAGACCAAATAAAGGACAGGATATCTCAGACCAAATAAATGCAGGGTATATCAGACCAAATGTAGGACAGGATATCTCACACCATATAAAGGACAGGATATCTTAGACCAAATAAGGGACAGGATATCTCAGACCAAATATAGGACAGGATATCTCAGACAAAATATAGGACAGGATATCTCAGACCAAATTGAGGACAGGATATCTCGGACCAAAGAAAAGACAGGATATCTCAGACCAAATATAGGACAGGATATCTCAGACCAAATATAGGACAAGATATCTCAGACCAAATAAAGGATAGGATATCTCAGACCAAATAAAGGACAGGATATCTCAGACCAAATAAAGGACAGGATATCTCAGACCAAATAAAGGGCAGGATATCTCAGACACAATAAAGGACAGGATATCTCAGTCCAAATAAAGGACAGGATTTCTAAGACCAAATAAAGGACAGGATATCTCAGACCAAATAAAGGACAGGATATCTCAGTCCAAATATAGGACAGGATATATCAGACCAAATATAGGACAGGATATCGCAGTCCAAATAAAGAACAGGATATCTCAGACCAAATAAAGAACAGGTTAACTAAGACCAAATATAGGACAGGATATCTCAGACCAAATAAAGGACAGGATATCTCAGACCAAAAAAAGGACAGTATATCTCAGACCAAATAAAGGACAGGATATCTCAGACCAAATAAAGGACATGATATTTCAGACCAAATAAAGGACAAGATATCTCAGTCCAAAAAAAGGACAGGATATCTCAGACCAAATATAGGACAGGATATCTCAGACCAAATAAAGGACAGGATATCTCAGATAAAAAAAAATAGGATATCTCAGACCAAATATAGGACAGGATATCTCAGACCAAATATAGGACAGGATATCTCAGACCAAATAAAGGACAGGATATCTCAGAGACAATAAAGGACAGGATATCTCAGTCCAAATAAAGGACAGGATATCTCAGACCAAATAAAGGACAGGATATCTCAGTCCAAATATAGAACATGATATCTCAGACCAAATATAGGACACGATATCTCAGACCAAATAAAGGGCAGGATATCTCAGACACAATAAAGGACAGGATATCTCAGTCCAAATAAAGGACAGGATTTCTAAGACCAAATAAAGGACAGGATATCTCAGACCAAATAAAGGACAGGATATCTCAGTCCAAATATAGGACAGGATATATCAGACCAAATATAGGACAGGATATCTCAGTCCAAATAAAGAACAGGATATCTCAGACCAAATAAAGAACAGGTTAACTAAGACCAAATATAGGACAGGATATCTCAGACCAAATAAAGGACAGGATATCTTAGACCAAAAAAAGGACAGGATATCTCAGACCAAATAAAGGACAGGATATCTCAGACCAAATAAAGGACATGATATTTCAGACCAAATAAAGGACAAGATATCTCAGTCCAAAAAAAGGACAGGATATCTCAGACCAAATATAGGACAGGATATCTCAGACCAAATAAAGGACAGGATATCTCAGATAAAAAAAAATAGGATATCTCAGACCAAATATAGGACAGGATATCTCAGACCAAATATAGGACAGGCTATCTAAGTCCAAATAAAGGACAGGATATCTCAGAATAAATAAAGGACAGGATATCTCAGACCAAATAAAAGACAGGATATCTCAGACCAAATAAAGGACAAGTTATTTCAGACCAAATAAAGGACAGGATATCTCAGTCCAAATAAAGGACAGAATATCTCAGACCAAATATAGGACAGGATATCTCAGACCAAATAAAGGACAGGATATCTCAGACCAAATAAATATAGGGTATCTCAGACCAAATGTAGGACAAGATATCTCACACCATATAAAGGACAGGATATCTCAGACCAAATAATGGACAGGATATCTCAGACCAAATATAGGACAGGATATCTCAGATCAAATATAGGACAGGATATCTCAGACCAAATAAAGGGCAGGATATCTCAGACACAATAAAGGACAGGATATCTCAGTCCAAATAAAGGACAGGATATCTCAGACTAAATAAAGGACATGATATCTCAGACCAAATAGAGAACAGGATATCTCGGACCAAATAAAGGACAGGATATCTCAGACCAAATATAGGACAGGATATCTCAGACCAAATATAGGACAGGATATCTCAGACCAAATAAAGGACAGGATATCTCAGCACAAATAAAGGACAGGATATCTCAGACCAAATAAAGGACAGGATATCTCAGACCAAATAAAGGACAGGATATCTCTGACTAAATAAAGGACAGGATATCTCAGACCAAATAAAGGACAGGATATCTCAGACCAAATATAGGACAGGATATCTCAGACCAAATATAGGACAAGATATCTCAGACCAAATAAAGGATAGAATATCTCAGACCAAATAAAGGACAGGATATCTCAGACCAAATAAAGGACAGGATATCTCAGACCAAATAAAGGACAGGATATCTCTGACTAAATAAAGGACAGGATATCTCAGACCATATAAAGGACAAGATATTTCAGACCAAATAAAGGACAGGATATCTCCGTCCAAATAAAGGACAGAATATCTCAGACCAAATATAGGACAGGATATCTCAGACCAAATAAAGGACAGGATATCTCAGACCAAATAAATACAGGGTATCTCAGACCAAATGTAGGACAAGATATCTCACACCATATAAAGGACAGGATATCTCAGAACAAATAATGGACAGGATATCTCAGACTAAATAGAGGACAGGATATCTCAGACCAAATAAAAGACAGGATATCTCAGACCAAATATAGGACAGGATATCTCAGACCAAATATAGGACAGGATATCTCAGTCCAAATATAGGACAGGATATCTCAGAACAAATAAAGGACAGGATATCTCAGACCAAATAGAGGACAGGATGTCTCAGTCCAAATAAAGGACAGGATATCTCAGTCCAAATATGGGACAGGATATCTCAGACCAAATAAAGGACGGGATATCTCAGACCAAATAAAGGACAGGATATCTCAGACCAAATAAAGGACAGGATATTTCAGACCAAATAAAGGACAGGATATCTCAGTCCAAATAAAGGACAGAATATCTCAGACCAAATATAGGACAGGATATCTCAGACCAAATAAAGGACAGGATATCTCAGACCAAATAAAAGATAGGATATCTCAGACCAAATATAGGACAGGATATCTCAGACCAAATAAAGGACAGGATATCTCAGACCAAATAAATGCAGGGTATATCAGACCAAATGTAGGACAGGATATCTCACACCATATAAAGGACAGGATATCTTAGACCAAATAAGGGACAGGATATCTCAGACCAAATATAGGACAGGATATCTCAGACAAAATATAGGACAGGATATCTCAGACCAAATTGAGGACAGGATATCTCGGACCAAAGAAAAGACAGGATATCTCAGACCAAATATAGGACAGGATATCTCAGACCAAATATAGGACAAGATATCTCAGACCAAATAAAGGATAGGATATCTCAGACCAAATAAAGGACAGGATATCTCAGACCAAATAAAGGACAGGATATCTCAGACCAAATAAAGGGCAGGATATCTCAGACACAATAAAGGACAGGATATCTCAGTCCAAATAAAGGACAGGATTTCTAAGACCAAATAAAGGACAGGATATCTCAGACCAAATAAAGGACAGGATATCTCAGTCCAAATATAGGACAGGATATATCAGACCAAATATAGGACAGGATATCGCAGTCCAAATAAAGAACAGGATATCTCAGACCAAATAAAGAACAGGTTAACTAAGACCAAATATAGGACAGGATATCTCAGACCAAATAAAGGACAGGATATCTCAGACCAAAAAAAGGACAGTATATCTCAGACCAAATAAAGGACAGGATATCTCAGACCAAATAAAGGACATGATATTTCAGACCAAATAAAGGACAAGATATCTCAGTCCAAAAAAAGGACAGGATATCTCAGACCAAATATAGGACAGGATATCTCAGACCAAATAAAGGACAGGATATCTCAGATAAAAAAAAATAGGATATCTCAGACCAAATATAGGACAGGATATCTCAGACCAAATATAGGACAGGCTATCTCAGTCCAAATAAAGGACAGGATATCTCAGAATAAATAAAGGACAGGATATCTCAGACCAAATAAATACAGGGTATCTCAGACTAAATGTAGGACAGGATATCTCACACCATATAAAGGACATGATATCTCAGACAAAATAAAGGGCAGGATACCTCAGACCAAATAAAGGACAAGATATCTCAGTCCAAAAAAAGGACAGGATATCTCAGACCAAATATAGGACAGGATATCTCAGACCAAATAAAGGACAGGATATCTCAGATAAAAAAAATAGGATATCTCAGACCAAATATAGGACAGGATATCTCAGACCAAATATAGGACAGGCTATCTCAGTCCAAATAAAGGACAGGATATCTCAGAATAAATAAAGGACAGGATATCTCAGACCAAAAAAATACAGGGTATCTCAGACTAAATGTAGGACAGGATATCTCACACCATATAAAGGACATGATATCTCAGACAAAATAAAGGGCAGGATACCTCAGACCAAATAAAGGACAGGATATCTCAGACCAAATAAAGGACATGATATCTCAGACCAAATAGAGGACAGGATATCTCGGACCAAATAAAAGACAGGATATCTCAGACCAAATATAGGATAGGATATCTCAGACCAAATATAGGACAGGATATCTCAGACCAAATAAAGGACAGAATATCTCAGACCAAATATAGGACAGGATATCTCAGACCAAATAAAGGACAGGATATCTCAGACCAAATAAAGGACATGATATCTCAGACCAAATAGAGGACAGGATATCTCAGACAAAATAAAGGACAGGATATCTCAGACCAAATAAATGCAGGGTATATCAGACCAAATGTAGGACAGGATATCTCACACCATATAAAGGACAGGATATCTTAGACCAAATAAGGGAGAGGATATCTCAGACCAAATATAGGACAGGATATATCAGACAAAATATAGGACAGGATATCTCAGACCAAATTGAGGACAGGATATCTCGGACCAAAGAAAAGACAGGATATCTCAGACCAAATATAGGACAGGATATCTCAGACCAAATATAGGACAAGATATCTCAGACCAAATAAAGGATAGGATATCTCAGACCAAATAAAGGACAGGATATCTCAGACCAAATAAAGGACAGGATATCTCAGACCAAATAAAGGACAGGATATCTCAGACCAAATAAAGGACAAGTTATTTCAGACCAAATAAAGGACAGGATATCTCAGTCCAAATAAAGGACAGAATATCTCAGACCAAATATAGGACAGGATATCTCAGACCAAATAAAGGACAGGATATCTCAGACCAAATAAATATAGGGTATCTCAGACCAAATGTAGGACAAGATATCTCACACCATATAAAGGACAGGATATCTCAGACCAAATAATGGACAGGATATCTCAGACCAAATATAGGACAGGATATCTCAGACCAAATATAGGACAGGATATCTCAGACCAAATAAAGGGCAGGATATCTCAGACACAATAAAGGACAGGATATCTCAGTCCAAATAAAGGACAGGATATCTCAGACCAAATAAAGGACAGGATATCTCAGACCAAATAAAGGACAGGATATCTCAGTCCAAATATAGAACATGATATCTCAGACCAAATATAGGACACGATATCTCAGACCAAATAAAGGGCAGGATATCTCAGACACAATAAAGGACAGGATATCTCAGTCCAAATAAAGGACAGGATTTCTAAGACCAAATAAAGGACAGGATATCTCAGACCAAATAAAGGACAGGATATCTCAGTCCAAATATAGGACAGGATATATCAGACCAAATATAGGACAGGATATCTCAGTCCAAATAAAGAACAGGATATCTCAGACCAAATAAAGAACAGGTTAACTAAGACCAAATATAGGACAGGATATCTCAGACCAAATAAAGGACAGGATATCTCAGACCAAAAAAAGGACAGGATATCTCAGACCAAATAAAGGACAGGATATCTCAGACCAAATAAAGGACATGATATTTCAGACCAAATAAAGGACAAGATATCTCAGTCCAAAAAAAGGACAGGATATCTCAGACCAAATATAGGACAGGATATCTCAGACCAAATAAAGGACAGGATATCTCAGATAAAAAAAAATAGGATATCTCAGACCAAATATAGGACAGGATATCTCAGACCAAATATAGGACAGGCTATCTCAGTCCAAATAAAGGACAGGATATCTCAGAATAATTAAAGGACAGGATATCTCAGACCAAATAAATACAGGGTATCTCAGACTAAATGTAGGACAGGATATCTCACACCATATAAAGGACATGATATCTCAGACAAAATAAAGGGCAGGATACCTCAGACCAAATAAAGGACAGGATATCTCAGACCAAATAAAGGACATGATATCTCAGACCAAATAGAGGACAGGATATCTCGGACCAAATAAAAGACAGGATATCTCAGACCAAATATAGGATAGGATATCTCAGACCAAATATAGGACAGGATATCTCAGACCAAATAAAGGACAGAATATCTCAGACCAAATATAGGACAGGATATCTCAGACCAAATAAAGGACAGGATATCTCAGACCAAATAAAGGACATGATATCTCAGACCAAATAGAGGACAGGATATCTCAGTCCAAATAAAGGACAGAATATCTCAGACCAAATATAGGACAGGATATCTCAGACCAAATAAAGGACAGGATATCTCAGACCAAATAAATATAGGGTATCTCAGACCAAATGTAGGACAAGATATCTCACACCATATAAAGGAAAGGATATCTCAGACCAAATAATGGATAGGATATCTCAGTCCAAAAAAAGGACAGGATTTCTAAGACCAAATAAAGGACAGGATATCTCAGACCAAATAAAGGACAGGATATCTCAGTCCAAATATAGGACAGGATATATCAGACCAAATATAGGACAGGATATCTCAGTCCAAATATAGAACATGATATCTCAGACCAAATATAGGACACGATATCTCAGACCAAATAAAGGGCAGGATATCTCAGACACAATAAAGGACAGGATATCTCAGTCCAAAAAAAGGACAGGATTTCTAAGACCAAATAAAGGACAGGATATCTCAGACCAAATAAAGGACAGGATATCTCAGTCCAAATATAGGACAGGATATATCAGACCAAATATAGGACAGGATATCTCAGTCCAAATAAAGAACAGGATATCTCAGACCAAATAAAGAACAGGTTAACTAAGACCAAATATAGGACAGGATATCTCAGACCAAATAAAGGACAGGATATCTCAGACCAAAAAAAGGACAGGATATCTCAGACCAAATAAAGGACAGAATATCTCAGACCAAATAAAGGACAGGATATCTCAGACCAAATAAAGGACAGGATATCTCAGATAAAAAAAAATAGGATATCTCAGACCAAATATACGACAGGATATCTCAGACCAAATATAGGACAGGCTATCTCAGTCCAAATAAAGGACAGGATATCTCAGAATAAATAAAGGACAGGATATCTCAGACCAAATAAATAAGGGTATCTCAGACTAAATATAGGACAGGATATCTCAGACCAAATATAGGACAGGCTATCTCAGTCCAAATAAAGGACAGGATATCTCAGAATAAATAAAGGACAGGATATCTCAGACCAAATAAATACAGGGTATCTCAGACTAAATGTAGGACAGGATATCTCACACCTTATAAAGGACATGATATGTCAGACAAAATAAAGGGCAGGATACCTCAGACCAAATAAAGGACAGGATATCTCAGACCAAATAAAGGACATGATATCTCAGACCAAATAGAGGACAGGATATCTCGGACCAAATAAAAGACAGGATATCTCAGACCAAATATAGGATAGGATATCTCAGACCAAATAAAGGACAGGATATCTCAGACCAAATAAAGGACATGATATCTCAGACCAAATAGAGGACAGGATATCTCGGACCAAATAAAAGACAGGATATCTCAGACCAAATATAGGATAGGATATCTCAGACCAAATATAGGACAGGATATCTCAGACCAAATAAAGGACAGGATATCTCAGCACAAATAAAGGACAGGATATCTCAGACCAAATAAAGGACAGGATATCTCAGACCAAATAAAGGACAGGATATCTCTGACTAAATAAAGGACAGGATATCTCAGACCAAATAAAGGACAGGATATCTCAGACCAAATAAAGGACAGGATATCTAAGACCAAAAAAAGGACAGGATATCTCAGACCAAATAAATGACAGGATAACTCAGTCTAAATAAAGGACAGGATATCTCAGACCAAATAGAGGACAGGATATCTCAGACCAAATAAAGGACAGGATATCTCAGTCCAAATATTGGACAGGATATCTCAGACCAAATAAAGGACAGGATATCTCAGACCAAATAAAGGACATGATGTTTCAGACCAAAAGAAAGGACAGGATATCTCAGTCCAATTAAAGGACAGAATATCTCAGACCAAATATAGGACAGGATATCTCAGACCAAACAAAGGACAGGATATCTCAGACCAAATAAAAGATAGGATATCTCAGACCAAAGATAAGACAGGATATCTCAGAGAAAATATAGGAAAGGCTATCTCAGTCCAAATAAAGGACAGGATATCTCAGACCAAATAAAGGACATGATATCTCAGACCAAATAAATACACGGTATCTCAGACCAAATGTAGGACAGGATATCTCACACCATATAAAGGACAGGATATCTCAGACCAAATAAGAGACAGGATATCTCAGACCAAATATAAGACAGGATATCTCAGACCAAATATAGGACAGGATATCTCAGACCAAATAAAGGACAGGATATCTCAGACCAAAAAAAGGACAGGATATTTCAGACCAAATAAAGGACAGGATATCTATGTCCAAATAAAGGACAGAATATCTCAGACCTAATATAGGACAGGATATCTCAGACCAAATAAAGGACAGGATATCTCAGACCAAATAAAATACAGGATATCTCAGACCAAATATAGGACAGGATATCTCAGACCAAATATAGGAAAGGCTATCTCAGTCCAAATAAAGGACAGGATATCTCAGACCAAATAAAGGACAGGATATCTCAGACCAAATAAATACAGGGTATCTCAGACCAAATGTAGGACAGGATATTTCACACCATATAAAGGACAGGATATCTCAGACCAAATAAGGGACAGGATATCTTAGACCAAATAAAGGACAGAATATCTCAGACCAAATAAAGGACAGGATATCTCAGACCAAATAAAGGACAGGATAGCTCAGACCAAATAAAGGACAGGATATCTCAGTCTAAATAAAGGACAGGATATCTCAGACCAAATAGAGGACAGGATATCTCAGACCAAATAAAGGACAGGATATCTCAGTCCAAATATTGGACAGGATATCTCAGACCAAATAAAGGACAGGATATCTCAGACCAAAAAAAGGACAGGATATTTCAGACCAAATAAAGGACAGGATATATATGTCCAAAAAAAGGACAGAATATCTCAGACCAAATATAGGACAGGATATCTCAGACCAAATAAAGGACAGGATATCTCAGACCAAATAAAATATAGGATATCTCAGACCAAATATAGGACAGGATATCTCAGACCAAATATAGGAAAGGCTATCTCAGTCCAAATAAAGGACAGGATATCTCAGACCAAATAAAGGACAGGATATCTCAGTCCAATTAAAGGACAGTATATCTCAGACCAAATATAGGACAAGATATCTCAGACCAAATAAAGGATTGGATATCTCAGACCAAATATAGGACAGGATATCTCATACCTAATGAAGGACAGGATATCTCAGACCAAAAAAAGGACAGGATATCTCAGACCAAATATAGGACTGGATATCTGATTAAAAAAGGAAAGGATATCTCAGTCCAAATAAAGGACAGGATATCTCAGACCAAATAAAGGACAGGATATTTCAGACCAAATAAAGGACAGGATATCTCAGTCCAAATAGAGTAAAGGATATCTCATACCAAATATAGGACAGAATTTCTCAGACCAAATAAAGGACAAGATATCTCAGACCAAATATAGGACAGGATATCTCAGTCCAAATAAAGGACAGGATATCTCAGACCAAATATAGGACAGGATATCTGACCAAATAAAGGACAGGATATCTCAGACGAAATAAAGGACAGGATATTTCAGACCAAAAAAAGGAAAGGATATCTCAGTCCAATTAAAGGACATGATATCTCAGACCAAATAAAGGACAGGATATTTCAGACCAAATAAAGGACAGGATATCTCAGTACAAATAGAGTAAAGGATATCTCATACCAAATATAGGACAGAATATCTCAGACCAAATAAAGGACAAGATATCTCAGACCAAATAAAGGACAGGATATCTCAGATCAAATAGAGGACAGGATATCTCAGACCAAATAAAAGACAGGATATCTCAGACCAAATATAGGACAGAATATCTCAGACCAAATATAGGACATGATATCTCAGAGCAAGTAAAGGACAGGATATCTCAGACCAAATTGAGGACAGGATATCTCGGACCAAATAAAAGACAGGATATCTCAGACCAAATATAGGACAGGATATCTCAGACCAAATATAGGACAGGAAATTTCAAACCAAATAAAGGACAGGATAACTCAGACCAAATATAGGACCAGATATCTCAGACCAAATAAAGGACAGGATATCTCAGACCAAATAAAGGACAGGACATCTCAGACCAAATAAAGGACAGGATATCTCAGTCCAAATAGAGTAAAGGATATCTCATACCAAATATAGGACAGGATATCTCAGACCAAATAAAGGACAAGATATCTCAGACCAAATAAAGGACAGGATATCTCAGACCAAATAGCGGACAGGATATCTCAGAGCAAATAAAAGATAGGATATCTCAGATCAAATATAGGACAGGATATCTCAGACCAAATATAGGACAGGATATCTCAGACCTAATAAAGGACAGGATATCTCAGACCAAATAAAGGACAGGATATCTCAGTCCAAATAAAGGACAGGATATATCAGACCAAATAAAGGACAGGATATATCAGACCAAATAAAGGACAGGATATCTTAGACCAAATAAAGGACAGGATATCTCAGTCCAAATAAAGGACAGTATATCTCAGACCAAATATAGGACAAGATATCTCAGACCAAATAAAGGATTGGATATCTCAGACCAAATATAGGACAGGATATCTCAGACTAAATATAGTACAGGAAATCTCAGACCAAATAAAGGACAGGATATCTGAGACCAAATAAAGGACATGATATCTCAGACCAAATAAAGGACAGGATATCTCATACCTAATGAAGGACAGGATATCTCAGACCAAATAAAGGACAGGATATCTCAGACCAAATAAAGGACAGAATATCTCAGACCAAATAAAGGACAAGATATCACAGACCAAATATAGGACAGGATATCTCAGTCCAAATAAAGGACAGGATATCTCAGACCAAATATAGGACAGGATATCTGACCAAAAAAAGGAAAGGATATCTCAGTCCAAATAAAGGACAGGATATCTCAGACCAAATAAAGGACAGGATATTTCAGACCAAATAAAGGACAGGATATCTCAGTCCAAATAGAGTAAAGGATATCTCATACCAAATATAGGACAGAATATCTCAGACCAAATAAAGGACAAGATATCTCAGACCAAATAAAGGACAGGATATCTCAGACCAAATAGAGGACAGGATATCTCAGACCAAATAAAAGACAGGATATCTCAGACCAAATATAGGACAGAATATCTCAGACCAAATATAGGACAGGATATCTCAGTCCAAATAAAGGATAGGATATCTCAGACCAAATAAAGGACAGGATATCTCAGACCAAATAAAGGACAGGATATATCAGACCAAATAATGGACAGGATATCTCAGACCAAATAAAGGGCAGGATATCTCAGACCAAATAAAGGACAAGATATCGCAGACCAAATAAAGGACAGGATATCTCAGACCAATTAGAGGACAGGATATCTCGGACCAAATAAAAGACAGGATATCTCAGACCAAATATAGGACAGGATATCTCAGACCAAATATAGGACAGTATATCTCAGACCAAATAAAGGACAGGATATCTCAAAACAAATAAGGGACAGGATATCTCAGACCAAATAGAGTCTGATCATAAACAACTGCTGCCTTGCAGATAGGCTGGGGACAGCCAAAGGCTAAGGAGGGCATCCCTACAGAAACGCCTGTTGAAATCGGATGCACGGGGCCGCAAGCCTAACAAAACAGTGCAACGTAAATCGCAGTATGATGGCAGTACAACCTATCAGAAAAACGCATGGCGCTCATCCTGCGGAGTCCTGCCAGGCAGCGATAGTGCCGGGCCTCACGCCTCGAAGGGGCCCACCCTTGACTACTGGTGGTTACCCACCCATGTGTCGTGGAGTCAAGGCACATGGCTATGGGGCAACTTCTATTGGCCAAAACCTCAAGACCCTCAAAATACTACAGTGGAATGCGGAGGGAGTCATTAACAAAAAACTTTCCCTAACACACCACCTGCATGAAGGTAAGATTGACGTGGCATGTATCCAGGAAACGCACCTCAACAATAACCATAAATTCTCAATCAGAGGATACCAGACCTTCCGTCTAGATAGAGAAGGCCACAAAGGAGGGATCCTGATACTGACCAGAAACTGCATACCGAGTAGCGCGGTATCTGTCAATCACACCGGACAAGCAGAAATTGTAGGAGTTGACATAATGGCCCAAGAGACGAAGCTCCGCATTTTCAATCTGTACGGACCACCAAATAGAGACCTATCGCTCTCGAGTATGGAGGTCAGAGACTCCAACTGCATAGTAGTTGGAGATTTCAACAGCCACTCGGAGAGATGGGGATACTCTGACACAGACAGCAGAGGTGACGAAGTGGAAGATTTGGAGATAGATGCAAATCTCTCCCTAATCAATAGGCCGGAGGATAGCCCTAGCTTCTATTCAAGAACATGGCATACCACCTCGACTCCAGATTTGGCCTTCTCCACACAGGACATACACCATAAAATAGACCGCCAGGTGCTAAACCAACTGGCAGGTAGCGACCACAGGCCGATCAGACTAACCATTGACATGGAAGTAGGCCCACAGGAAACAAAACCGCTCCCACGTTGGAATTACAAACGAGCCGACTGGGACAGATTTGCAATCCTGACAGATGGGCTGTGTGAAACCATCAACACACGACACTCAAAAATGAAGCCCATGGTAGAGAGCCTAAGCAAGGCAATAATGCAAGCCGCCACTGAAACCATCCCAAGAGGAGCTAGGAAAAACTATAAGCCCTACTGGAATGATGAGTTGCAGAAAGTGGAAGATGCAGTAACAAATGCTAGGAACATGGCAGAGCGAGAAAAATCCATGGAGGCAAACATCGCCCTCAAAGCCGCCGCGGCGAAGTACAAACACACTCTCAGGCAAACAGCAAGAGAAAGCTGGAAAAATAAAACGGAAAGTCTAAACCTGGACAAAGACGGGAACAAGCTATGGCAGCTAGTCAGAGCCATGAACGACGAAACCCCGTCAAATAAACAAATTACTATCAAGCAGGGCGAGAACTTGATCACAGGTAAGAAAGCCGCTAACGCCTTTGTCGATCACTATGCCAGAGCAAACCATATCGAGGTCCCTGCAGATAAGCATACAGACATTAGCGAAGAGCTAAAGGGACACGAAAACATAAATACGGCTCATGAAGAGCACATGATGGCCAAACTAACAATGCGCGAAATGGAAGAGGCTATGAGAACACTAAAGAAAAGGAAATCTCCCGGAAAAGACGGGATCACAAACGAAATGCTGATGGGGCTGGGCCAAACAGCGAAGAGGAAATTACTATCAGTCCTGAACCAAAGCTGGAAAAGGGGTATTGTACCCCAGGCATGGAAAGACGCAATACTGGTACCAGTACCAAAAACAGGAAAGGATAAAACAGATCCAAATGGATACAGGCCCATCATCCTACTGAGCTGTGTCGGCAAGCTGATGGAACGGATGATAAACACCAGACTGATGTGGCATCTGGAAGAAAAACGAATACTAATTCCACAGCAAGCCGGCTTCAGACAGCACAGATCCACTGAGGACCAGGTCATCCTCATAGCCCAGAAGATAGAAGATGCCTACCAGGCACAGAAACACACAGTAGCTGTTTGGGTGGATCTGGAAAAGGCATTTGACAAAGTCTGGAAGGATGGACTTAGAGTCAAGCTAAGACGAAGTGATGTCGGTGGGAAGATGTACAAGTGGATCAACCACTACCTCAAACAAAGAACGGCCAGAGTCCAAGTACAAGGGCAGATGAGCAAAAAGGTGAGACTCGAGCAGGGAGTACCCCAAGGGGGAGTATTGTCACCCACACTCTTCCTGGTATATATAAACGATATTACAGAGAATATACCAAGAAGAGTCCATAGCTCAATGTTTGCAGACGATCTGGCTATGTGGACCTCTGAAAAGAATCTCACCATAGCAAGAAATCGGATGCAGACGGCCCTAACATCGCTGGAAGAGTGGGCGAACTCATGGCTGGTCAAAATAAACGAGGAGAAAACCACATGCACAATATTCTCGCTTTCATTAAAACCCCAAAGTACCAAATTAAGTCTAAATGGCAAATTCCTGCAGCCAAACGACAACCCATCCTATCTGGGAGTCACATTTGATCGGCGCATGACATGGAAAAGTCAGATTGAGAGAAACCGAATGAAAGCCAGAGAAAGAATGGCAATCATGAGGAAACTTGCTGGCACAAGCTGGGGAGCAGACGAAGGCATACTAAAGAAACTGTATACTGGAAGAGTGAGACCAGTTCTCGAGTATGGCATTGCGGCATGGACAACAGCAGCGAAGGCGAACTTCGATAAAGTTAACAAACTTCAAAACCAAGCCATGAGAATTATAACAGGTGGCATGAAGTCAACGCCAATTGTAGAACTTGAAAAGATTACAAAACTGCAATCCATGACCGATAGAAGAGACTGCAGAGCCCAGCTGCAGTCAGAGAAACTCCGAAGACTGACTGACCATCCAGTGCACCAGAGACTAAACAATTTGGGAAATGGGAAACTAAAGCGGAGAAACTTTGCAGAAATAGCCAAAGCAAAGATGCACGAAGATCCCATAAACGCACTAACAACACCAAAACCCATCACTACTGTACGAAAACCTACCTGGAGGCAGGATATATTTCCAGAGGTGGTAGAAAATTTACCAGGTATTGCAAATAAAAACTGCCAGACTGAAAAAGAAAGGAGAGATACTACCCTAAGCTTCATAACGAAAAGCTACCCAAGCATGGACTGGACCCATGCATACACCGACGGTTCTGTAACAAACACTACACAGAAAGGAGGGGCAGGAGCATTCCTGAACCTACCAAATGGCAGACAAATAACACTGTCACTCGCTACTGGTAAGTACACAAGCAATTTCAGAGCGGAGGCAGAGACACTGAGGGCGGCAGTGGAAGAAATGGTGACACACAGTGAAAATGAGAGCCATATAGTCCTGCTGACAGATGCTCTCGCAGTAGTCACAGCGCTAAAAAGCCAGAAAAACACTGAGCTTAATGACTTAAGAGCAGCACTCTGCAAACTGTGCCAGCAGTCCGCACCAAAAAGGGTAGTGGTACAGTGGGTTCCGTCACACTGCAACATCCAAGGCAACGAGGAGGCAGACAGACTGGCAAAAGAAGGTGCAAGACTACCACAAACAGATACCAGTATGACGTACGAAGAGTCAAAACGGCTTATCAAAGCCAGATACATGAACAAATGGGAAACCGAACATACTGGTTACACCAAAAACGATGCCTATTACCAGTTGAACCGAAGAGAGCAGGTCGTTGTCTTCAGACTTCGCACTGGCCACAACAGACTGAGGTACCACCTATTCAACAAATTGAAGATAGGGTGTACCGACGAATGCCCGTGCGGTACCGGTATAATGACCGCTGAACATCTGCTGCAGAACTGCCCGACATACGAGGATCAGAGAGAGCAGATGTGGCCATTACAAGTGGAACTGCAAGACAAGCTCTATGGCAGTGGCGAGAGCCTCAGGATGACCGCCGCTTTTTTCGAAAAAATAATGGTTACTGTCTGACTGCGTACGCAGAAGAAGAAGAAGAAGAAGAAGAAGACCAAATAGAGGACAGGATATCTCAGACCAAATAAAGGACAGGATATCTCAGTCCAAATAAAGGACAGGATATCTCAGTCCAAATAAAGGACAGGATATCTCAGACCAAATAAAAGACAGGATATCTCAGACCAAATATAGGACAGGATATCTCAGACCAAATATAGGACAGGCTATCTCAGTCCTAAAAAAGGACAGGATATCTCAGACCAAATAAAGGACAGGATATCTCAGACCAAATAAATACAGGGTATCTCAGACCAAATGTAGGACAGGATATCTCACACCATATAAAGGACAGGATATCTCAGACCAAATAAAGGACAGGATATCTCAGACCAAATAAAGGACAGGATATCTCAGACCAAATAAAGGACAGGATATCTCAGACCAAATATAGGACAGGATATCTCAGACCAAATATAGGACAGGAAATTTCAGACCAAATAAAGGACAGGATATCTCAGACCAAATAAAGGACAGTATATCTCAGACCAAATAAAGGACAGGATATCTCAGACCAAATAAAGGACAGGACATCTCAGGCCAAATAAAGGACAGGATATCTCAGACCAAATATAGGACAGGATATCTCAGACCAAATAAAGGACAGGATATCTCAGACCAACTAAAGGACAGGATATCTCAAACCAAATAAAGGACAGGATATCTCAGTCCAAATAAAGGACAGGATATCTCAGTCCAAATAAAGGACAGGATATTTCAGACCAAATAAAGGACAGGATATCTCAGTCCAAATAGAGTAAAGGATATCTCATACCAAATATAGGACAGGATATCTCAGACCAAATAAAGGACAGGATATCTAAGACCAAATAGCGGACAGGATATCTCAGTCCAAATAAAGGACAGGATATCTCAGTCCAAATAAAGGACAGTATATCTCAGACCAAATATAGGACAAGATATCTCAGACCAAATAAAAGATTGGATGTCTCAGACCAAATATAGGACAGGATATCTCAGACCAAATATAGGACAGGAAATTTCAGACCAAATAAAGGACAGGATATCTCAGACCAAATAAAGGACAGGATATCTCAGACCAAATAAAGGACAGGACATCTCAGGCCAAATAAAGGACAGGATATCTCAAACCAAATAAAGGACAGGATATCTCAGTCCAAATAAAGGACTGGATATCTCAGTCCAAATAAAGGACAGGATATTTCAGACCAAATAAAGGACAGGATATCTCAGTCCAAATAGAGTAAAGGATATCTCATACCAAATATAGGACAGGATATCTCAGACCAAATAAAGGACAAGATATCTCAGACCAAATAAAGGACAGGATATCTCAGACCAAATAGCGGACAGGATATCTCAGAGCAAATAAAAGATAGGATATCTCAGACCAAATATAGGACAGGATATCTCAGACCAAATATAGGACAGGGTATCTCAGTCCAAAAAAAGGACAGGATATCTCAGACCAAATAAAGGACAAGATATCTTAGACCAAATAAAGGACAGGATATCTCAGACCAAATAAAGGACAGTATATCTCAGACCAAATATAGGACAAGATATCTCAGAGCAAATAAAGGATTGGATATCTGAGACCAAATATAGGACAGGATATCTCAGACCAAATATAGTACAGGAAATCTCAGACCAAATAAAGGACAGGATATCTCAGACCAAATAAAGGACAGGATATCTCAGACCAAATAAAGGACAGGATATCTCAGACCTAATAAAGGACAGGATATCTCAGACCAAATAAAGGACAGGATATCTCAGTCCAAATAAAGGACAGGATATCTCAGACCAAATAAAGGACAGGATATCTCAGACCAAATAAAGGACAGGATATTTCAGACCATATAAAGGACAGGATATCTCAGTCCAAATAAAGGACAGGATATCTCATACCAAATATAGTACAGGATATCTCAGACCAAATAAAGGACAGGATATTTCAGTCCAAATAAAGGACAGGATATCTCAGACCAAATAAAGGACAGGATATCTCAGACCAAATAAATACAGGGTATCTCAGACCAAATGTAGGACAGGATATCTCACACCATATAAAGGACAGGATATCTCAGACCAAATATAGGACAGGATATCTCAGACCAAATATAGGACAGGATATCTCAGACCAAATAAAGGACAGGATATCTCAGACCAAATAAAGGACAGGATATCTCAGACCAAATATAGGACAGGATATCTCAGACCAAATAAAGGACAGGATATCTCAGACAAAATAAAGGACAGGATATCTTAAACCAAATAAAGGACAGGATATCTCAGTCCAAATAAAAGTTAGTATATCTCAGACCAAATATAGGACAAGATATCTCAGACCAAATAAAGGATTGGATATCTCAGACCAAATATAGGACAAGATATCTCAGACCAAATAAAGGATTGGATATCTCAGACCAAATATAGGACAGGATATCTCAGACCAAATAAAGGACAGGATATCTCAGACCAAATAAAGGACAGGATATCTCAGACCTAATAAAGGACAGGATATCTCAGACCAAATAAAGGACAGGATTTTTCAGACCAAATAAAGGACAGGATATCTCAGACTAAATAAAGGACAGGATATCTCAGACCAAATATAGGACAGGATATCTCAGTCCAAATAAAGGACAAGATATCTCAGACCAAATAGAGGACACGATATCTCAGACCAAATAAAGGACAGGATATCTCATACCAAATGAAGGACAGGATATCTCAGTCCAAATAAAGGACAGGATATCTCAGTCCAAATAAAGGACAGGATATTTCAGACCAAATAAAGGACAGGGTATCTCAGTCCAAATAGAGTAAAGGATATCTCATACCAAATATAGGACAGGATATCTCAGACCAAATAAAGGACAGGATATCTCAGACCAAATAGCGGACAGGATATCTCAGTCCAAATAAAGGACAGGATATCTCAGTCCAAATAAAGGACAGTATATCTCAGACCAAATATAGGACAAGATATCTCAGACCAAATAAAAGATTGGATGTCTCAGACCAAATATAGGACAGGATATCTCAGACCAAATATAGGACAGGAAATTTCAGACCAAATAAAGGACAGGATATCTCAGACCAAATAAAGGACAGGATATCTCAGACCAAATAAAGGACAGGACATCTCAGGCCAAATAAAGGACAGGATATCTCAAACCAAATAAAGGACAGGATATCTCAGTCCAAATAAAGGACTGGATATCTCAGTCCAAATAAAGGACAGGATATTTCAGACCAAATAAAGGACAGGATATCTCAGTCCAAATAGAGTAAAGGATATCTCATACCAAATATAGGACAGGATATCTCAGACCAAATAAAGGACAAGATATCTCAGACCAAATAAAGGACAGGATATCTCAGACCAAATAGCGGACAGGATATACTCAGTCCAAATAAAGGACAGGATATCTCAGTCCAAATAAAGGACAGTATATCTCAGACCAAATATAGGACAAGATATCTCAGACCAAATAAAGGATTGGATGTCTCAGACCAAATATAGGACAGGATATCTCAGACCAAATATAGGACAGGAAATTTCAGTCCAAATAAAGGACAGGATATCTCAGACCAAATAAAGGACAGGATATCTCAGACCAAATAAAGGACAGGACATCTCAGGCCAAATAAAGGACAGGATATCTCAAACCAAATAAAGGACAGGATATCTCAGTCCAAATAAAGGACAGGATATCTCAGTCCAAATAAAGGACAGGATATTTCAGACCAAATAAAGGACAGGATATATCAGTCCAAATAGAGTAAAGGATATCTCATACCAAATATAGGACAGGATATCTCAGACCAAATAAAGGACAAGATATCTCAGACCAAATAAAGGACAGGATATCTCAGACCAAATAGCGGACAGGATATCTCAGAGCAAATAAAAGATAGGATATCTCAGATCAAATATAGGACAGGATATCTCAGACCAAATATAGGACAGGATATCTCAGACCTAATAAAGGACAGGATATCTCAGACCAAATAAAGGACAGGATATCTCAGACCAAATAAAGGACAGGATATCTCAGACCAAATAAAGGACAGGATATCTCAGACCAAATAAATACAGGGTAACTCAGACCAAATGTAAGACAGGATATCTCACACCATATAAAGGACAGGATATCTCAGACCAAATAAAGGGCAGGATATCTCAGACCAAATAAAGGACAGGATATTTCAGTCCAAATAAAGGACAGGATATCTCAGACCAAATAAAGGACAGGATATCTCAGACCAAATAAATACAGGGTATCTCAGACCAAATGTAGGACAGGATATCTCACACCATATAAAGGACAGGATATCTCAGACCAAATAAAGGACAGGATATCTCAGACCAAATAAAGGACATGATATCTCAGACCAAATAAAGGACATGATATCTCAGACCAAATAAAGGACAGGATATCTCAGACCAAATATAGGACAGGATATCTCAGACCAAATAAAGGACAGGATATCTCAGACAAAATAAAGGACAGGATATCTCAGACCAAATAAAGGACAGGATATCTCAGACCAAATAAAGGACAGGATATCTCAGTCCAAATAAAGGACAGGATATCTCAGACGAAATAGAGGACAGGATATCTCAGACCAAATAAAGGACAGGATATCTCAGTCCAAATAAAGGACAGGATATCTCAGACCAAATAAAGGACAGGATATCTCAGACCAAATAAAGGACAGGATATTTCAGACCAAATAGCGGACAGGATATACTCAGTCCAAATAAAGGACAGGATATCTCAGTCCAAATAAAGGACAGTATATCTCAGACCAAATATAGGACAAGATATCTCAGACCAAATAAAGGATTGGATGTCTCAGACCAAATATAGGACAGGATATCTCAGACCAAATATAGGACAGGAAATTTCAGACCAAATAAAGGACAGGATATCTCAGACCAAATAAAGGACAGGATATCTCAGACCAAATAAAGGACAGGACATCTCAGGCCAAATAAAGGACAGGATATCTCAGACCAAATAAAGGACAGGATATCTCAGACCAAATAAAGGACAGGATATCTCAGACCTAATAAAGGACAGGATATCTCAGACCAAATAAAGGACAGGATTTTTCAGACCAAATAAAGGACAGGATATCTCAGACTAAATAAAGGACAGGATATCTCAGACCAAATATACGACAGGATATCTCAGTCCAAATAAAGGACAAGATATCTCAGACCAAATAGAGGACACGATATCTCAGACCAAATAGAGGACAGGATATCTCATACCAAATAAAGGACAGGATATCTCATACCAAATGAAGGACAGGATATCTCAGACCAAATAAAGGACAGGATATCTCATACCAAATAAAGGACAGGATATCTCAGACTAAATAAAGGACAGGATATCTCAGACCAAATAAAGGACATGATATCTCAGACCAAATAAAGGACAAGATATCTCAGACCAAATAAAGGACAGGATATCTCAGACCAAATGTAGGACAGGATATCTCAGACCAAATAAAGGACAGGATATCTCAGACCAAATATAGGACAGGATATCTCAGACCAAATAAAGGACAGGATATATCAGACCAAATAAAGGACAGGATATCTCAGACCAAATAAAGGACAGGATATCTCAGACCAAATAGAGGACAGGATATCTCAGACCAAATAAAGGACAGGATATCTCAGACCAAATAAAGGACAGGATATCTCAGACCAAAGCAGTCACCTGGCAGATGAAGGGAATCTTGGGCGATAAAAGATTATCTCTGGAATTAAAGAAGAGAGTTCTTGGATGTTACGTGGAACCAGTACTGACAAACGGCAGTGAATCATGGACAATCAGCAGGCAATCCCATGTATCATTGGTAAGTAAAAGTAAAGTGGAAATTTAGCAGAATTAACAGCTGGTTGGAAATGGAGTTTTTGAGGACTCCATTCTACTAATCCTTAGCCTGTGAGAAGTGGGGTGACCGGTTTCCTTTCCTTGCTGTTTTTGCTTTCCCTAACGCATGCTTTTGGTATCCAGTTACAGCTGGGTTGACTGGAGAAGCGGTCTCTGATTGAAATCACGACCCGGATTCGAACCCAGGCACACTGTTTCCACAGAAAAAAGCGAATTGTTCGCTATGAACTGATCTAACGCGACCCCAACCCACCTTTCCCTTATCATTTGAGGAAACATAAATATGGTTTGACAGAAGAATGTTAAGAATCCAATGGGATGCAAACAAAGTTAATAATGTGGTACCTGTCAAGGCAGAGACACAAAGACAGCCTATGGCAAAAATCAGGCCAAGGCAGTCATGCCATCCGTTACCAGGCATGTCATGAAGAACGGCGGGTTAGTAAACATGGTGAAAACTGACATAATCGCAGGGAATAGGGACAGCGGGAGACAAAGAGAGAAAATATGGGACAGCTTGAAGGAATTGCAAGGGAGACGTTCAACACCGGAACTGATAAACGGCACACGAGATGAGAGGAAGTGGATATCCATGATACGCAGTGCCAACCAACAGGACACTGGGTGACGCGTATGGCCTGGTGTGATAAGTATCATTCGACGTTCAGAGAAATTGTCTACCAACATAATAGTAATGGTGACTTAGTACAAGAACGACTGCAACGCTTTATCCGCATCAACTGTAATTGCCATTAGACAACATTGTCACTGAAACAGATTTAATTGGAAAAACGCAGAATGTAAAAAGTGAAGGCCAACTTACTCCCGTAGCTGACAAGGCTGTATGGGGGTGACAGTTGGAAACGTTAGTATACCAGATCTTAGATCGGGTGAGCAATTCTCGTCCCTCGCCGCCATGCCTTCCCTAACTGTATTTACCCAGGCACACATTTACCGCTGGGTAGACTGGATTGTATCGCGACGGGTGAGTGAACCCAGCCATCTGTCAATGGAGACAAGTGCTTTAAATGAGACGCCTCAGCCAAACGTGCAACGATGTAGATCAAACCAAAAGTCTTCCAACATATATTTCTTGGCCAGTCTGGCATGTTTCAGATCGAGGCTGGAGCGCGCAGTTCCCCCTCCTTGTCCCCTGCAGGCGGCGAGAGGTAGAATCTGCAGAAAGTCAAGCATGCGTCTCTCAATTACTTTTAATCGTAGTGTGACATTTTCCAAATGTATAAACAGTGGATATTATTTTCACAATGCACTCATTAACCTAAGCCTGAATGCTTTAATTTTTTACAATTTCTAGAGCAAAAGTTAAATAATCCACCCCTCCCTCACCATAATTATAAAATATTTTGTTCGTCATTTCACAGATTCGCATTACACCCCCAGCCAGTCCCATAGTTAAATCTTAGTGCTTTTTAGCACTGCTCAAAAGGTAAAACTGCTTCCGTTAATGTAACCACCCTAATTATATATTTGTGTGCAATGCAAAAAAAAAACTAAGACCAGTCTTCAAGAAAAAAATGATCTCCTTTCTAGTGTAAAAAAACTTAATCTTATTTTTAATTCATTTAGCTAATTGTCCTATGTTGGTTCAACATTCAGACCTCATCTATAATCGTCTGCATATTTTGAGTCACCTTTGGGCTCCGTATATTTGTTACACCCAACAATGTGAAATTTCCAGGAAATGTGTACAGTTCCGACCCTTCCGTGAACTGCCTACTCCGCATTGTCCATTTCATAGACAACGCAAAGAATAAACAATTCATAACTTAATTAACGTCTTAAAACTGGTTTACAAGAATGCAGAGTCTGTATTTGCCATCTTCTTCTACTTCATTTGATCTAACAATGATTGCATCTGATTTATTAATTATTAATTGAACATGTTCCCACTATTTCCAGTGGCAATGCATTCACCATTCTGACTTATCTCCTCGACTTTTCTTGAATTAAATTGCTGACTAAATTCGTTAAACTCACCGGTCTAAAATCTGTTGAGCCTGATTTGTTGCCCTTTTTAAATAAGGTGAACACTCCGACATCCGTCCAATCCCATGGAACAATCCCGTTAACAAGTGATTGAGAATATAATATATGGTTTTGCTAACAGGTCTCTAATTTCCTCTGTTGCCATCAGAACAGTTCCATGTCTCTCCAGCTGGTCTGACTGTTGCCCTTAGAACAGTTCCATGTCTCTCCAGCTGGTCTAACTGTTGCCCTTAGAACAGTTCCATGTCTCTCCAGCTGGTCTGTTGTCCCCAGAACAGTTCCATGTCTCTCCAGCTGGTCTGACTGTTGCCCTCAGAACAGTTCCATGTCTCTCCAGCTGGTCTGTTGTCCCCAGAACAGTTCCATGTCTCTCCAGCTGGTCTGTTGTCCCCAGAACAGTTACATGTCTCTTCAGCTAGTCTGTTGTCCCCAGAACAGTTCCATGTCTCTCCATCTAGTCTGACTGTTGGCCCTCAGAACAGTTCCATGTTTCTTCAGCTAGTCTGTTGTCCCCAGAACAGTTCTATGTCTCTCCATCTAGTCTGACTGTTGGCCCTCAGAACAGTTGCATGTCTCCCCAGCATGTCTGACTGTTGGCCCTCAGAACAGTTCCATGTCTCCCCAGCATGTCTGACTGTTGGCCCTCAGAACAGTTCCATGTCTCCCCAGCATGTCTGACTGTTGGCCCTCAGAACAGTTCCATGTCTCCCCAGCATGTCTGACTGTTGGCCCTCAGAACAGTTCCATGTCTCCCCAGCATGTCTGACTGTTGGCCCTCAGAACAGTTCCATGTCTCCCCAGCATGTCTGACTGTTGTCCCCAGAACAGTTCCATGTCTCCCCAGCATGTCTGACTGTTGATTATTGTTCCTGATACAGTGATTCTATCAGTCCGTACCACATGATTTGGGAACCCCATTTCTTCATGTGTGTTAAATCCGGTCTCTAGTGTTGTTTGTGTTCTAATCCTGCATGTGGGCCACGTACTCTCTAGTGTTGTTTGTGTTCTAATCCTGCATGTGGGCCACGTACTCTCTAGTGTTGTTTGTGTTCTAATCATGCATGTGGGCCACGTACTCTCTAGTGTTGTTTGTGTTCTAATCCTGCATGTGGGCCACGTACTCTCTAGTGTTGTTTGTGTTCTAATCCTGCATGTGGGCCACGTACTCTCTAGTGTTGTTTGTGTTCTAATCCTGCATGTGGGCCACGTACTCTCTAGTGTTGTTTGTGTTCTAATCCTGCATGTGGGCCACGTACTCTCTAGTGTTGTTTGTGTTCTAATCCTGCATGTGGGCCACGTACTCTCTAGTGTTGTTTGTGTTCTAATCCTGCATGTGGGCCACGTACTCTCTAGTGTTGTTTGTGTTCTAATCCTGCATGTGGGCCACGTACTCTCTAGTGTTGTTTGTGTTCTAACCTCCTCATGATGACCCCTAGGAAGATTGTGCTAGGATGGTTTATTATGAATTGATTATCTATATATTTGTGGTCAAGATGCTAAGCAGGGAATGAGCTGTAGCGATTAGCGACCCAAAGGGTACTGCTAGCGTGAGGGCTAACGACCCAGAACTGTAGGGATTAGCGACCCAAGAGGTACTGCTAGCGTGAGGGCTAACTACCCAGAGCTGTAGCGATTAGCGACCCAAGAGGTACTGCTACCGTTAGGGCTAACGACCCAGAACTGTAGGGATTAGCGACCCAAGAGGTACTGCTAGCGTGAGGGCTAACGACCCAGAACTGTAGGGATTAGCGACCCAAGAGGTACTGCTAGCGTGAGGGCTAACGACCCAGAGCTGCCAATACCCCTTTTCATCCACGCGTGGTGATCGTGGATAACAGGCTGCAACAGAGCAGACTGGCTAAGAAGAATAGATCGAAGAGGGAAGATTAACCCAGTGCCAAACAATTAGTGCTGAAGTCGGATGTTTCAGACCGAAGGTGCAATTATCGCAGTCAAACTGTGAATTACGACACAACGGATTCCCTTCTCTGGACTATATCCTGTTACTTGCAAAGCCCTTTTCAGGACTTGGTATCTAGAGTGTCAGTACTTCCTGGGCTCGGTAGCGGGAGTTTAAGAACGTTTGGACTTGGCAGCGGGAGTGTAAGAACGCTCAGGTCAAGACTTGGCAGCGGGAGTTTGAGAACGTTCAGGTCAAGACTTGGCAGCGGGAGTTTGAGAACGTTCAGGGCTTGGTGGCGGGAGTTTGAGAATGTTCAGGGCTTTGTAGCGGGAGTTTAAGAACGTTCAGGTCAGGACTTGGTAGCGGGAAATTGAGAACGTTCAGGGCTTGGTAGCGGGGGATTGAGAACGTTCAGGGCTTGGTAGCGGGAAATTGAGAACGTTCAGGGCTTGGTAGCGGGAGATTGAGAACGTTCAGGGCTTGGTAGCGGGAGATTGAGAACGTTCAGGGCTTGGTAGCGGGAGATTGAGAACGTACAACTACGAAACAGATTACTTATGTATTCTAAAGGTGTGCATGCTGTAAACCGAGTCTCTTGAAAGTAACACCTAGGTATTCTTGGAAATTGTTTACATGTTCTGTATTCTCTTATATGAAACTAATTGCCAATTATGTAACAGATAAACAAATTATTTACCTTTGTCTGTTTGGGATCAATCTACGGACCAGCTTGTGCGTGCGTGTGTGTGTGTGTGTGAAGTTCATTGTTTACTGCGCACATTACTAGACAGGCAGGTCAAACATGCAGAGAGTAACTTCCATCTGTAACATGGCGGGACACCGCGATCTGCAAGAAACAAAAGAAAAGATGGCGTCAGAAAGCTGTGCACAAAAGGACAAAAGTGCGCAGGTTAGTTCTCACAATCAATCAAAATATGACAAAAATGTCGAATAAATAACTTGCCGTGCCAGGCATTGAATATCACCTGTGTTGTACCCGGTAACAGAAGACCTGCTACTCTAGTTTGTAATTAATTGACTTATTACGGGAGGGACACGCATCACAGGACGGTCGATCGGGTCAATTAAGGGGAGGTGATTTCTGTCTGCATGAACTGGCTTGCTCCTGGACGGCTTTGGATGGGAGAGTTCTTATGATATCTCTTCATATGCATCAAAGCAGGCACTATCAGGACTTTGTATGTATGTATGTGTACGTGTACGTGTGCGTGCGTGTAAATCAATGTACAATAAAAATAACACATGCAAAAATATATATTTGATGAGAGACTTTGTGATGATGATAGTGGAAGTAGTGACTATGCGCGTGAAAGTAGTGACTATGATGGTGGAAGTAGTGACTATGATAGTGGAAGTAGTGAGCATGATGGTGGAAGTAGTGATTTTAATGGTGAAAGTAGTGAGTATGATGGTGGTGGTGATAATGTTGGGGATTGATGTGATACTTTTGATGATGGTGGTGGAAGTAGTGGTGATGATGGCGATAATGATGGTGACCGTGGTTGTAATGATGGTGATTGTGGTGATGGTGATAATAATGATGATAAGAGGGGTGATAATTGTGAAACTGACGGATACGATGATAGTGACGATGCTGGTGGTGAAGATGACTGAGAAGATGAAAGTGACGATGCTGGTGGTGAAGATCACGATAATTATGTTGATGATGACACTTTAAATATAGAATTGCCGTATTTTGTTGATGATATTTTGTTGATGATATTTTGTTGATGATATTTTGTTGATGATGTTTTGTTGATGATATTTTGAGCTATCTTGTTGGAAGCCGTCTCTCGTGTATGAGCGCCTTACATATTAGATGCGCTAATACAGATCATGTTTGGGTGCAATCATAACAAAGAATAAGTTAGTTGGATCTGGCATCTCCCCCCCACTCATCACAGATACACCTACACACTTTGATAAGTTGCACAGTTATCCCGCCCTCTTTGTGTCAAGCCAATTTTAATGAACAAAAACGGACTGAAGCGATACAAATCAACACTTAAGCCATTATATTTCCATTTCTATCTTTTGAATTGTTTTGTTTTTGGTTCGGAAAAGGGAGTTCTGATCTTGTATGGGATTCTGAACCTTCCGGCTGTTAGAGGCACAGGGCAGGGAGGTGATCTGAAATTTGGTCTCTTACAAGCCTTGACACATGAAACAGAGATTCATCAAGGCAGAAAAATATCTCTTTCTCTCCTACACCTATGCTGTGTCTTGAACAAAAGAAGATTGAATATCTTAGTTTAGTTGGTGGGGGTGGGGTGGGTGGGGGTGGGTGGGTGGGGTGGGTAGGGGAAGGGGGAAGACTAACAGGGTGTGTAACCAGCAGCGTCGAAAGCTGTCCGCATGCCCTGTACTGATGGGTAATCTAAATGTCACCAAGGAAAAACCTGGAGGCTGCACCTTCCACACACGTGCTTAGTATCAGGAAGGAGACCACCCATAAACTTACTACTCATAGTCAAATGAAAGTCCAAAGGGCAAGTGGTAGAATACACGTAATGCCTTCTAAAGAGCGGACAGATGGTCCTGTACAGCAAGGATGGGTCTAGGCTAACTGGCAACGGACACGAATCTGTTGGACTGAATATTAGAATAGCTTTTGGCTACCTGGTCAGTACACGAATCTGTTGGACCGAATATCAGAATAGCTTTAGGCTACCTGGTCCAGACACGAATCTGTTGGATCGAATATCAGGATAGCTTTTGGCTACCTGGTCCGTACACGAATCTGTTGGACCGAATATCAGAATAGCTTTAGGCTACCTGGTCCAGACACGAATCTGTTGGATCGAATATCAGGATAGCTTTTGGCTATCTGGTAACAGACACGAATCTATTGCAGTGAATATCAGAATAGCTCTAGGCTACCTGGTAACAGACACGAATCTGTTGGACTGAATATCAGAATAGATTTTGGCTACCTGGTCCAGACACGAATCTGTTGGACTGAATATCAGAATAGCTTTTCTCTACCTGGTCCAGAAACGAATCTGTTAGACTGAATATCAGAATAGCTTTTGGCTACCTAGTAACATACACGAATCTGTTGGACTGAATATCGGAATAGCTTTTGGCTACCTGATAACAGACACGAATCTGTTGGACTGAATATCAGAATAGCTTTTGGCTACCTGGTCCAGACACGAATGTTGGAGTGAATATCACAATAGCTTTTATCTACCTGGTCCAGACATGAATCTGTTGGACCGAATATCAGAATAGCTTTAGGCTACCTGGTAAGATAAACGAATCTGTTGGACTGAATATCAGAATACCTTTTGGCTACCTGGTAACAGACACGAATCTGTTGGACTGTATATCAGAATAGCTTTTGGCTACCTGGTAACAGACACGAATCTTTTGGAATGCATATCAGAATAGCTTTTAGCTATCTGGTCCAGACACGAATCTGTTGGACTGAATATCAGAATAGCTTTTGGCTATATGGTAACTGACACGAATCTGTTGGACTGAATATCAGAATAGCTTTTGGCTACCTGGTAACAGACACGAATCTTTTGGAATGCATATCAGAATAGCTTTTAGCTATCTGGTCCAGACACAAATCTGTTGGACTGAATATCAGATTAGCTTTTGGCTACCTGGTAACTGACACGAATCTGTTGGACTGAATATCAGAATAGCCCTTGACTACCTGGAAACAGACACGAATCTGTTGGAGTGAATATCAGAATAGCTTTTGGCTACCTGGTCCAGACGCGAATCTGTTGGACTGAATATCAGAATAGCTTTTGGCTATCTGGTCCAGACACGAATCTGTTGGACTGAATATCAGAATAGCTTTTGGCTACCTGGTCTAGACACGAATCTGTTGGACTGAATATCAGAATTGTTTTTGGCTACGTGGTAACAGACACGAATCTGTTGGACTGAATATCAGATTCCCATGATAAACATTACCGCTGTATTCAAATAAAGCAGGTACATTGAATCAGGGAGAAACCCACGACAGTTCGTTCTCACACAAAATAACAATAATTTAATTAGACTTATTAGGGTGCTTTCAAACAGTCTGGTGCATGTCTGCTGCCAGGTAGCCGTAGACTTTAGGTGGTAGGTTCTTGTTGTTGAAGCGATGTTACATCCTGACGTTTACCCTAGCAGAGAGAAGGTATTTGACATATTGGCTAAGAGTTTGACATTTTATTTATCGATATATATCCATACATCGACTGACAGCCGGCATTTGTCGATGTTTAACTTTTAAATATTCTTTTACGTGTAGACGGAATCTCCAAGTTTAGTGTCCGGTGCCGAAAGTACTAAGCGCTTGATCTCACCTCACTTAAGACCAGTGATCACTTGAAACATGCAGGTTTCGAACGCCCCAAGATTGCAAAATTTCATTATCCTCCTACCCAAAATTTCCTCAGCAGACCACTGAAAACATGGTGCGTATGATACGGAATCCGTCCATAGTTGATCAGCGAGCGGTGATTCGGTTTCTAACAGCTGAAGGATGTCGACCAGTTGACATTCATCGCAGTGTATGGTGATAAAAGTGTGTCAAAGACAACAGTAAAGAACTGGACAACGATGTTTAAAGAAGGACGCGAGTTAACGCAACAATTTGCGCCTGACCTGGTCTCGGTAGATCTTTTGTTAACTCACGTTCTTCTTTAAACATCGTTGTCCAGTTCTTCCGTGTTGTCTTCGACACACGTTTGTCACCATAAACTGCCTGCATTCTGCCATGAATGTCAACTGGTCGACATCCTTCAGCTGTTTGAATCCGAATCACCGCTCGCTGATCAACTCTGGACGGATTCCGTATCACCCCCCCCCCCCCCCCGCCTCCTTGTTTTCAGCGGTCTGCCGAGGAAACTATGAGTGGGAGGATAATGAAATTTTGCAATCTTGACGGTTGGTATGTGCTGTGGCTTACACCAGAAGTGACGACGTACGTATGTCCACTTGTGGCAGTTTGGCCCGGCTTCATTTGAACACGCCTCGTATAATACCGTATTTGGTCCCAGAGATCAGGACACTAATAGAGGAATGTTAAGTCTGTTATATAATACCTTCTTTGGTTGCGGTAGTCAGGATCAAATGGATAGGATTACACGGTGACACAGGGAAATAGAAGGGAACTCTGTTATTTTACACCTTCTTTGGTTGCGGTATTCAGGATCAAATGGATAGGATTACACGGTGACACACGGGAATAGAAGGAAGCTCTGTTATATTATACCTTATTTGGTTGCGGTAGTCAGGATCAAATGGATAGGATTACACGGTTACACAGGGGAATAGAAGGGAGCTCTGTTATATTATACTCAAACTGTTGATCGCACACTACGGGTGTCGTGATCAGCACCACACTGGTCGTCTTTACATGCCACACATATTCTGGTATCAAAGTATTGAGTCTGGGTCGACCATGGAGTCATTTACGATGGAAAAAAAATCCCGCACAATTTGGGGATGGAATCTATCTCCTCCAGCTGGGCACCAAGTGCTCTAGTCACTATGCTACAACAGATCATTCTAAATTTGACTTCTACTTCCACCCCCACCCCAAAATGGTTCACAGTAAACATATAGTACACAGCAGTTAGACCCATCAAAACAGGTGCACGTTAAACGTTGGGTATACATTAGTTTGGGCTAAACAAGTTCACATTAAACATACACATTACAGTAATTTTAGCCAAACACGTTCACACGTAATAAACAAATTGCAGTAATTTTAGCCAAACAAGTTCAAATGAAACCAAATTAGGAGTGTTTACTTTGTTTCCGCAGTTTTTTTATAACTCTCCCCACCACCCTCTCGCACCCGCCCCTTTGCCCCCCCCCCCCCCGCCCCATAATCCATTGTTATCCTTTCCAGAGCCTGAATTCATGAACTTATTTTTGTCTGCCCATCCTGCTGGAGCCTACAAAGTTATGAACGACAAAATCTGGCGCTTCCCTTTCTTAAATACCTCCCTAAATCCTCCATCACTTGACATTCAAATGTAGGCAGACCGCTACCGTCTGGTACGCCATTGTTTTGTCCTAGAGTTTATGAAAGTTTATTGTAAAAAAGACCAATTCTCAATGAAGCTGAGATCTGGCAACAGCCGTTAGACTACGCTGTAAATATTGAAAGACCGGAAGTCACCCATGACGCCACGCTCCTGTAACCCCCAGATTGTTATGTTCCTTTCCGTCTGTATGAGCAGCAGTTTGAGGACAAGTCTTTCTGTTGAGTTTCAGCGATGCAATCATTGTTTTATTTATGTTTCTGTGGCTGATGTGGATGTAACATGGATAGTTTTTGTTGTTGACCGAAATCTGAATTGTGCAGCCAGTTTGACCCAAAAAATTATCTATTTATTAAATCGTTAATCATTTCTGTGTAGGCGTGCTGTTGTTTGATTAGCACAACGACAAGTAGTGGGTTCAAATTCTTTGTTTGTCGGTATTGAACAACAAATAGTAAATATAGAGATCAGCCTTTAATAAGGCAGGAAGAACATTCAATGAGAAGTGCAGATTGAAAACAGTCCACATTTGTTGCTGCCTCATCTGGGACAATGTTAGGAAAGTTAAGCCAACACATTTTAACCAGCAGCCTTCTAGAGGTTTGATCACAAGACTCGTGCTCGGAAGGCAAGCTCTACATACTGCGTGTACACTAAAGTCCACTAAACAACTGGGATCCAACGTCACGTCCGGTCTACTTCCTGTGCAGCGGTTACGGAACCCCGAATCAGACGGCTACATCTGCCAGCCATATTGTATCACACAATTCTGTTATACCCCCACTCTTCCTACTTCCGCCCTTGACTTCTCCCCTGCCCTCTCTTTTTCTTTCTCTGCGTGTGTGATGGGTGTGTATGGGGAGATGAGACTAGCGACTGATCAGACAAAACATGGGGAGATGAGACTAGCGACTGATTAGACAGAACATATTACTGATAATGTTAATCAGGTTCAAGTGACATTTTCTGACCAAGTCCCCACCTCACTTCCATACAGTTCTCCCTGCAAACTAGTAGTTTCATGGCAGTGTGGTGGACGTGGTGGGGGATTGACTTGATCTCCATAGTAGTGAGAGACACAAAGATGAAGTCAAGCATAATACAGCTGTCTTCACAACCCGGGGGGGGGGGGGGGGGTTTAGTGCTAATTTGCTCTATCACCCTTGGGCCATAGAGTGACAGCTGCTTTGAGTCTATTTTGTATTTCTCTGTCTGCCACATTATTATTTTGTTCCATCTGTCCTCCATCTGTCCTCCATCAGTACTCCATCAGTCTTCCATCAGTCCTCCATCAGTCTCCCATCTGTCCTCCATCTGTCCTCCATCTGTCCTCCATCTGTCCTCCATCAGTTCTCCATCAGTCTTCCATCAGTCCTCCATCAGTCCCCCATCTGTCCTCCATCTGTCCTCCATCTGTCCTCCATCAGTACTCCATCAATCCCTCATCTGTCCTCCATCTGTCCTCCATCTGTCCTCCATCTGTCCTCCATCAGTCCCCCATCTATTCTCCATCAGTCCTCCATCAGTCCTCCATATGTCCTCCACCTGTCCTCCATCAGTCCCCCATATGTCCTCCACCTGTCCTCCATCTGTCCCCCATCAGTCCCCCATATGTCCTCCACCTGTCCTCCATCTGTCCCCCCTCTGTGCCCCATCTGTCCTCCATCTGTCCCCCATCTCTGCCCCGTCTGTCCTCCATCTGTCCTCCATCTGTCCTCCACCCGTCCCCCATCTCTCTCACATCTGTCCTTCATCAGTCCTCCATCTGTCCCCCATCAGTCCCCCATCTGTCCTCCCTCTCTTCTCCATGTGTCCCCCATCAGTCCTCCCTCTCTCCTCAATCTCTCCTCCATCAGTCCCCCATCTGTCCTCCATCTCTCCTCCATCTGTCCCCCATCAGTCCTTCATCTCTCCTCCATCAGTCCTCCATCAGTCATCCATTTGTCCTCCATCTGCCCTCATTGTTTCTATAGGTGTGGGTTTCATGGCCCCGGAGATGACCCGTGTCCTGGATCTGAACTCTACTTATCTTACCAAACTGTGTTCTCGTTGCACTGGCCCAAGCCGTGGGGCCATCCTCCAGTACTGGTGTGACTCTTTCTGTGTATACTCTTCCAGGATTTTGTTATCTGTACCGCAATTGGTACCTGCTAGCTTGTTTTCTGTACCTCAATTGGTACCTGCTAGCTTGTTATCTTGTAACAGAGTTACAGGGGTACAACGAGCCAAAGCCAGGGAAGCCCTGAAAATACCGTGCGTGGTACCCAAACATAACTTGAGAACCCGGCCCGAGAGTTTCAGTTCATTGAACGAGGCATGGTCCTCAACTATCAAACAATGCAAGTTTGGGGCTGGCCGACCAATGTAGGTCGAATTCTCACGGTTTGAACTGGGAATCCCCGTCAACAAGCGGTCAGTCAGTCTTTGGAAAATAAGGCAGCCTTTCTTTGGGACACGCGAGTTCAAATAAAATTGGTGGGAAATGAGCTCAAGAAAGGAGAAGTCATTGTCTAAAGCGGGGGAAACAGCATATAAGCTGGAGTGAGACAGAATAGAGGATATCAGAAGCAGCAGAGACTAAGGGTGTCCTACCAGACAGTATAGTGTGAGTAGCACTTAGTCTAGAACAAGTAGATAGTTAACAGCTAGAGAAACTTAGCCAGTGAGTGAAAATAGTAGAGTTAGAAGCCACCGAAGCAGACCAACACGGAAAGGAAACGAGAGACTACACACATGTAAGAATATGTCTGTGTGTGATGTTCTGTTCAAGTCGTCGTCGCTAACATCTTGCTCGAGTGACCTGACTTCATTCTCGTCAGACGGAGACGTGTTGCTGCAACACGAAGTTGTCGTCCTAAGAAGACCGTTGTGATTTGTGGGTTTTCCTCGTCCTGACAACCACAGTAACACAACCACTGTCGTCTGTCATAGACACGAGCACAGCTGCAGACAGATCACAGATGCAGTCACCGACTGCCTGATGTAGAGACGATGCAAGAGGTCCAGTAGACATCTGTCTTACGTGAAACGAGACAAAAGGTCCAGTAGACAGCTGCCTTACGAAAGACGAATCAAGAGGTACAGCAGACATCCATTTTTTGTGTAAGCTGAGAGGACAGATAGATGAGGACTGAGAAATTGTAGATAGACATCCGTTATTTCAACGCACAGAGATAGACAGTGAATAGAACAATAGCTAGATTCTGACCACGTGATGAGAACCCTGGGTCAAGCTTAGTACTAGAGTAAGACATGTGCTACTTGCACGAACCTTTAGAAGTAATCTTAGTCAGTTAGAGATGTGATCATAACCAACCTTTCGAGAGACATTAGATTTCATTCATAATTGATGAACAGTATAATGTGATTAATGAGCTTAGTGAAAATGATTGATGTGCATATTGTTTTACTTGTGTGAAAAATACATTCTGTGTTTTACCTGTGTTCAAAGAATTGTTGGTATATAAATGAGAGAGTTAAGGAGTGATAGTGGTAATGTTAAGGAGTGATAGTGGTAATGTTAAGGAGTGATAGTGGTAATGTTAAGGAGTGATAGTGGTAATGTTAAGGAGTGATAGTGGTAATGTTAAGGAGTGATAGTGGTAATGTTAAAGAGTGATAGTGGTAATGCTAAGGAGTGATAGTGGTAATGTTAAGGAGTGATAGTGGTAAGGAAGATATGATAGGGAATACGTTAACCATGTTATATATTATACTAAATGATACCGTGACTAGGATATAATGAAAAGTAACGTATAGACCTGTTATAATCTGTACCTCAATTGGTACCCGCTAGTTTGTTCATCACTCAGACAGCACCTGGCTCTTGCTTCCCGGTCTCTTCTGTTTGGTCACATCATTCTGCGACAAGGTGTCATTTGAAGGTACGTTCGGGTTTCTTCTGATGGGAGTTAGTGGTCATTTATTTGAAGTGTCGCTGACTGTTTCTTGTTTGAAGTGTCGCTGTCTATTTCTTGTTTGAAGTGTCCCTGTCTGTTTCTTGTTTGAAGTGTGGCTGTCTGTTTGTTGTTAGATAAACTGACAATTGTATATGTGGTTTGCTTCTCATTAATGGTCAGGAGCCATAACTTTTTCCTCAAGTTTTCTCAGTGACTCTATTATTTGCATTGACCCTGACCTCTATGTCTGTTCTAGTGACCCTGACCTCTCTGTCTCTTCTAGTGACCCTGACCTCTCTGTCTCTTCTAGTGACCCTGACTCCTCTGTCTCTTCTAGTGACCCTGGCTCCTCTCTTTTAGTGACCTGTCCTTTGTCTCTTCTAGTGACCATGACGCCTCTGTATCTTTTAGTGACCATGTCCTCTGTCTCCTCTAGTGACCCTGACTCCTGCCTCTTCTAGTGACCCTGACCGATCTGCCTCTTTTAGTGACCCTGATCACTCTGTCTCTTTTAGTGACCCTGATCACTCTGTCTCTTCTAGTGACCATGACCTCTGTCTCTTCTAGTGACCATGACCTCTGTCTCCTCTAGTGACCCTGACTCCTGCCTCTTCTACTGACCCTGACCTATCTGCCTCTTTTAGTGACCCTGATCACTCTGTCTCTTTTAGTAACCCTGATCACTCTGTCTCTTCTAGTGACCATGACCTCTGTCTCTTCTAGTGACCATGACCTCTGTCTCTTCTAGTGACCATGACCTCTGTCTCTTCTAGTGACCCTGACTGCTTCTTGCAAACAGTTCATTTCAAATGACGCGATCTTCTCATAATGAGTCTTGCTCAGAGTTCATGCCTGAAGCTTAATGGTATGGATACAAAGAAGATAATATGCCTGACGTCTGCATCAACATGATTTGATTTGTCTGCTGTCTCGTATGGGGGGCACATTTGGCTTTGGAGTTATTGACTTCCATCTTCCTGTTCATGTTGCCGTTGCCTGTCAATATGTTTCCCAACAATCTGAATTCGCTAACTTGGGAAAGGTATGTGCTTCTGTCCTGGAACACGGAGTGGCTTTTCTGTTCTGGAACACGGAGTGGCTTTTCTGTTCTGCTGACTCACATTACCTCCGGTTGTTTTTATGGAGTTCATTTTCATTTTTCACCTACCACATGCCTCATTCACATTCATCATTCACATACGTCATTTACACGTGTCATTCACATGCGTCATCACATGCATCATTCACATGCGTCATCATATGCGTTATTCACATGCGTCATCACATGCGTCATTCACATGCATCATTCACATGCGTTATTCACATGCGTCATTCACATGTATTTAAAGAATGCTTGTCTTGGAAGCCTGTCGCTTTGATGATCTGCGAAAGGTGGTGTTTGAATATAGTGGCTTCTGCTGACAGCTGATGAGTAAAAAAAAAAAAGACTTTCTTATAATATTGTCGTCATCACGCTAAGGTTGATCAGCCCCAAGACTGGTTGGAAGGTTGTCCGAGTGTGTCTCCCCATTTGACTCTACCCTCTGGTTGATCAGCCCCAAGACTGGTTGGAAGGTTGTCCGAGTGTGTCTCCCCATTTGACTCTACCCTCCGGCTCATCAGCCCCAAGACTGGTTGGAAGGTTGTCCGAGTGTGTCTCCCCATTTGACTCTACCCTCCGGTTGATCAGCCCCAAGACTGGTTGGAAGGTTGTCCGAGTGTGTCTCCCCATTTGACTCTACCCTCCGGTTGATCAGCCCCAAGACTGGTTGGAAGGTTGTCCGAGTGTGTCTCCCCATTTGACTCTACCCTCCGGTTGATCAGCCTCAAGACTGGTTGGAAGGTTGTCCGAGTGTGTCTCCCCATTTGACCCTATCCTCTGGTTGATCAGCCCCAAGACTGGTTGGAAGGTTGTCCGAGTGTGTCTCCCCATTTGACTCTACCCTCTGGTTGATCAGCCCCAAGACTGGTTGGAAGGTTGTCCGAGTGTGTCTCCCCATTTGACTCTACCCTCTGGTTGATCAGCCCCAAGACTGGTTGGAAGGTTGTCCGAGTGTGTCTCCCCATTTGACTCTACCCTCTGGTTGATCAGCCCCAAGACTGGTTGGAAGGTTGTCCGAGTGTGTCTCCCCATTTGACTCTACCCTCCGGTTCATCAGCCCCAAGACTGGTTGGAAGGTTGTCCGAGTGTGTCTCCCCATTTGACTCTACCCTCTGGTTGATCAGCCCCAAGACTGGTTGGAAGGTTGTCCGAGTGTGTCTCCCCATTTGACCCTATCCTCCGGTTGATCAGCCCCAAGACTGGTTGGAAGGTTGTCCGAGTGTGTCTCCCCATCTGACCCTATCCTCTGGTTGATCAGCCCCAAGACTGGTTGGAAGGTTGTCCGAGTGTGTCTCCCCATTTGACTCTACCCTCTGGTTGATCAGCCCCAAGACTGGTTGGAAGGTTGTCCGAGTGTGTCTCCCCATTTGACTCTACCCTCTGGTTGATCAGCCCCAAGACTGGTTGGAAGGTTGTCCGAGTGTGTCTCCCCATTTGACTCTACCCTCTGGTTGATCAGCCCCAAGACTGGTTGGAAGGTTGTCCGAGTGTGTCTCCCCATTTGACTCTACCCTCCGGTTCATCAGCCCCAAGACTGGTTGGAAGGTTGTCCGAGTGTGTCTCCCCATTTGACTCTACCCTCTGGTTGATCAGCCCCAAGACTGGTTGGAAGGTTGTCCGAGTGTGTCTCCCCATTTGACCCTATCCTCCGGTTGATCAGCCCCAAGACTGGTTGGAAGGTTGTCCGAGTGTGTCTCCCCATCTGACCCTACCCTCTGGTTGATCAGCCCCAAGACTGGTTGGAAGGTTGTCCGAGTGTGTCTCCCCATCTGACCCTATCCTCCGGTTGATCAGCCCCAAGACTGGTTGGAAGGTTGTCCGAGTGTGTCTCCCCATTTGACCCTACCCTCCGGTTGATCAGCCTCAAGACTGGTTGGAAGGTTGTCCGAGTGTGTCTCCCCATCTGACCCTATCCTCTGGTTGATCAGCCCCAAGACTGGTTGGAAGGTTGTCCGAGTGTGTCTCCCCATCTGACCCTATCCTCTGGTTGATCAGCCCCAAGACTGGTTGGAAGGTTGTCCGAGTGTGTCTCCCCATCTGACCCTATCCTCTGGTTGATCAGCCCCAAGACTGGTTGGAAGGTTGTCCGAGTGTGTCTCCCCATCTGACCCTATCCTCTGGTTGATCAGCCCCAAGACTGGTTGGAAGGTTGTCCGAGTGTGTCTCCCCATCTGACCCTATCCTCTTCATGTATCTTTATTTCAACATTGGTCCGTACTGTAATGCCTCTTTCCTTCCGGAGCAACGCTGCGAGAGCGGTTCTGAAACTACAGAGTTGTGTCGGCCCTTTCCTGCTTGTCGTACCCTCCAGTATCTTCTGTAGAAGACTTTCATGTCTCATATTGTGACCCAGCCAACCTTACCCTCCAGTATCTTCTGTAGAAGACTTTCATGTCTCATATTGTGACCCAGCCAATCTTACTCTCTAGTACCTTCTGTAGAAGAATTTCATGCCCAGCCAACTCAATATTAATTTTCAATATTTGTCTTTGTGCGCCTAATTTAGTGTGGACGTTGCCATTGGATATTTTTTCTGTCCAACTCACTCGTTACATTCTACTTTATCACCACATTTCAAACGTCTCCAAGCTTGATTCCTCTTACTCTTCTGCGTCCATGTTTGAGCCTCAAAACGTGCAATTGGCCACACATAAGTAGTCTTTTCCACAGTTCTATTTCGATATACTTTGAGGCTTGCAATTTGTTTAATTCTCTGAAAGTCTTTTTCTGCCTTTGAAATCCTAGTCTAAAATTATGTTTTACTGCGTGCATCTTCTGCGATGCTTTGCCCTAAATATGTAGATTTATGTCCTTGTTCGATTATTTCTCCCTTGATGATTATATCCATTTGCCTATGTCGTTTGACTATTACCAAATTATTTGTCGTCCATGTATTTATTGTCGCTCTTTGGCTTGTTGTTCATGTTTGTTAAGCAGCCTTTGCAACGCTGCTACTGATAATCTCACTGTGGCTTGAACATTAGCAAATTTTGATGGTATTAACTTCCATACCACTTACTTTGACACTCCTATTACAGTTCAGAACAACATTTTGCATCTCAGAATATGTGTTGCAGAGACGCGGTGAAAGCCAACAACCCTGCCGCACCGCCTGTCTTATTGAAACTGAATGTGTTAGTCCTTCTTCAATTGATATAATGACCTCCTGATTTTCATACATGTTTTTTACTAATCGAATGCCTGGTCTCTCGTACCTGTTTGCTGGAACATCCAGGGGACTCGACTTTCTCGTAATCAATCAAACATATAAACAGGGATCGTTCTTAATCGATCACACTTTCTCTTTGAAGTCGCAATGATTGATTACATCCCGTGTACTTCTGGTCCTGCCAAATACAACCGGAAAATTTGATCCAATCTCTCTTGTAATCGATTCTTTCCTTCAATATTTTAAATATAATTTGAGAAACGTGTGATATTAAACTTTTCTTTCGTAAATATCCGCTTTCTATTGCATTCGAGTTTTTGTTTGTTTGCTTGCTTTTTGCAAATGAATTATTATTAATAGTGTGTGCTTCGTTGGTTATATCCCGTTATTGTAATTTTAATTCGCAAGCTATAAAAGTAGATTGTTTAGAGTCTCTCCGGCTATTTTGGTGAGCACAATAGGTATGTCATCTATACCTGGTGCTACGTTTTTCCGGAATGAGTAAAATGACTAATTAAATTCTTCTCTCGTTAAAGGTAAACTCTCTTTTATCAAAGACATGTTAGTTCATATTTTGTAAACCTGATACAGGCCTATATCCTCATACAGTAGCTTAATATATTCTACCCATACCGCTTTGTTTATCTCTGGGTCTTTCATTGGTTTCCCTGTTATTTCCAGACCCTCAATTTCCCTGTTATTTCCAGACCCTCAATTTCCCTGTTATTTCCAGACCCTCAATTTCCCTGTTATTTCCAGACCCTCAATTTCCCTGTTATTTCCAGACCCTCAATTTCCCTGTTTTTTCCAGACCATCAATTTCCTTACATCGCTCTATCCGCGTGCATTCAAATGGTTTTTAAGTTATCCTATATTAGACTTTAGCTGTGTGCAAATCGTAGTCTGTATAATGACTGGAGTTGCATGCTTCTCGTGTTAAAGTCCATTTCTAATGATGCCGTTACGTTGTCCAGACACAAGTTGAGCACTAATGGTATTAGTATTCATCTCTGACGTATTCCTGGGAGCACTTGCTATTTCGTTCTTTTATATTATTAGATTTTTAATCATAAATATATATATAGTATAGTTACAAATAAAGCGAAGATGTGGCCGTACTGAAGGTAAACATTCGATGACATAAAAGCATACCGGTATGACTGAGTGACGACCGGAAGAAAAACATTACGTTGCAATGACAAGACAAGGTAAAAAAAGATCTAACAAATGGCAAACTAAACAAAGACATTAGGCTCAACAACCAATACAATACACAAGGAAGGATCCGCCAGAGAGACAATAATAAAGACAATAATAATAAAACTTATTTAGGGATATCTGTAGCAGTCAGCGACCCAGAGTTGACAAGACCCATCTTCTCCTCCACGTAGTGATCCTGGATAACAGGCTGCAACAGGCAGACTGACCAAGGAGAGGGGATCGAATAGGGAAGGCTGACCCGGATCCCAAAATGCCCTGCTAAAGTCGGATGTGTCGGATCGAAAGGTGCAAATATCGCAGTCAAGCTGTAAACTGCGACACAACGCAATCCGTTCTCCAAACTACATCCTGCTACTTGCAAAGCCCTTTTCAGGACTTGATAGAGAGAGCGTTTGAAAACGAACGAATAATAATAACAATAATTGAGACATAAAGAGACGGAGAGGTGGAAGTGGAACAAAGAAAAGAGCAAGAGCGAAAGCGAGTAATGTGCAGGAAAGTCTACGCAAAGACAAGAAGTGTGTTCACACCACCAGGCTTCAAACATCCCCCAAGGAAGCTTACCTATTCTCGATCTCAAACCGGCGTCGGTCCAGTGAATCAGGAGACGACGTCAGTTCCTCTCAAAGTGACCTTGTCATGGTGTCCACAAATATTGAAATGGTTCACGATCAGACAGCTCTTGAGCTGAAATGTCAGTTGATGTGTTTACTGGAGCGGACACGAAGTTCAAGGCTAGTATACGTGATGTCTTGCATGTCGCAGTTTTGGGCAAATAATAGAGTAGATTAGGTTGTGTGATGTGACAAAATAGAATGTCGTCCATTGTGGGGTGGGGTTGGGGGGGGGGGGAGTGACATGTAATGTGACAATGGTTTAGAAAGAATGCCGTCCATTGGGGAGAGGGACATGTAATGTGACAATAGTTTAGAAAGAAGGCCGTCCATTGGGGAGAGGGACATGTAATGTGACAATAGTTTAGATAGAAGGCCGTCCATTGGGGAGAGGGACATGTAATGTGACAATGGTTTAGAAAGAATGCCGTCCATTGGGGAGAGGGACATGTGAGGACTAAACATGCAAATGGTCCGATGAAGAGTAATTGACTTAATAATAGATAAGAACAGAAAGTTATTCATCTACAAAAAACTTTTTCAATATTAATCAATCAATGAAAGCACATCTGGCCAGCATCCATGGCCCTGTTCTTTCTGCCTCTCTCTTTGTGTTACCGTTAAATAGGAGTTCCCTCTCACATTCTCTTCTTCATTTATTTTAGTCTACCTCTTTTCCTCTACCCCTGCGGCTCCACGTGACAGCCTGCCTATCGATGTTGGACAGTGCCTTCTTCAAAGTTTGTTCGGCACAGTCACAATATCGGTGCTCAATTTGTTGTTCCAGCATCTGGCGGTGGCTTCTTAGGCACTTGTCTTTATTTAGTAGATTTGGCTCTGTTAGAAGAGTAGATTTGGCTCTGTTAGAAGAGTAGATTGGGCTCTGTTAGAAGAGTAGATTGGGCTCTGTTAGAAGAGCAGATTGGGCTCTGTTAGAAGAGTAGATTGGGCTCTGTTAGAAGAGTAGAATGGGCTCTGTTAGAAGAGTAGATTTGGCTCTGTTAGAAGAGTAGATTTGGCTCTGTTAGAAGAGAAGATTTGTCCCTGTTAGGGGAGAAGATTTGTACCTATTAGGGGAGAAGATTTGTACCTGTTAGTGTAGAAGATTTGTACCTGTTAGGGGAGAAGATTTGTCCCTGTTAGGGGAGAAGATTTGTACCTGTTAGGGGAGAAGATTTGTACCTGTTAGGGGAGAAGATTTGTACCTGTTAGGGGAGAAGATTTGTCCCTGTTAGGGGAGAAGATTTGTCCCTGTTAGGGGAGAAGATTTGTCCCTGTTAGGAGAGAAGATTTGTCCCTGTTAAGGGAGAAGATTTCTCCCTGTTAGGGGAGAAGATTTGTCCCTGTTAGGGGAGAAGATTTGTACCTGTTAGGGGAGAAGATTTGTCCCTGTTAGGGGAGAAGATTTGTACCTGTTAGGGGAGAAGATTTGTCCCTGTTAGGGGAGAAGATATGTCCCTGTTAGGGAAGAATATTTGTACCTGTTAGGGGAGAAGATTTGTACCTGTTAGGGGAGAAGATTCGTACCTGTTAGTGTAGAAGATTTGTACCTGTTAGGGGAGAAGATTTGTCCCTGTTAGGGGAGAATATTTGTCCCTGTTAGGGGAGAAGATTTGTCTCTGTTAGGGGAGAAGATTTGTCCCTGTTAGGGGAGAAGATTTGTACCTGTTAGGGGAGAAGATTTGTCCCTGTTAGGGGAGAAGATTTGTACCTGTTAGGAGAGAAGATTTGTCCCTGTTAGGGGAGAAGATTTGTCCCTGTTAGGGGAGAAGATTTGTACCTGTTAGAGGAGAAGATTTGACCCTGTTAGGATAGAAGATTTGGTCCTGTTAGGATAGAAGATTTGGTCCTGTTAGGATAGAATATTTGGCTTTGTGAGGGGAGAATATTTGGTCCTGTTAGGATAGAGGATTTGGCCCTGTTAGGATAGACGATTTGGTCCTGTTAGGATAGAAGGTTTGGCCCTATTAGGATAGAAGATTTGTCCCTGTTAGGATAGAGGATTTGACCCAGTTAGGGTAGAAGATTTGGCCCTGTTAGGATAGAAGATTTGGCCATGTTAGGATAGAGGATTTGGCCCTGTTAGTAGAGAAGATTTGGTCCTGTTAGGATAGAGGATTTGGTCCTATTAGGAAATAAGATTTGGTCCTGTTAGGATAGAAAATCTGGCTCTGTAAGGATAGAGGATTTGGTCCTGTTAATAGAGAAGAGTTGGTCCTGTTAGGATAGAGGATTTGGTCCTGTTAGGATAGAAGATTTGGTCCTGTTAAGATAGAGGATTTGGCCCTGTTTAGAGAAGATTTGGTCCTGTTAGGATAGAAGATTTGGTCCTGTTTGGAAAGAAGATTTGGTCCTGTTAGGATAGAAGATTTGGTCCTGTTAGGATAGCAGATTTGGTCCAGTTAGGATAGAAGATTTGGTCCTGTTAGAATAGAGGATTTGATTCTGTTAGTAGAGACGATTTGGTCCTGTTAGGATAGATGATTTGGTCCTGTTAGGATAGACGATTTGGTCCTGTTAGGATAGAAAATTTGGTCCTGTTAGGATAGAGAATTTGGCCCTTTTAGTAGATAAGATTTGGTCCTATTAGGATAGAGGATTTGGTCCTGTTAGGATAGAAGATTTGGTCCTGTTAGGATAAAAGATTTGGCCCTGTTAGGATAGAAGATTTGGCCCTGTTAGGATAGAAGATTTGGTCCTGTTAGGATAGAAGATTTGGCCCTGTTAGGGTAGAGGATTTGGTCCTGTTAGGATACAGGATTTGGTCCTGTTAGGATAGAGGATTTGGTTCTGTTAGGATAGAGGATTTGGTCCTGTTAGTATAGAGGATTTGGTCCTGTTAGGATAGAAGATTTGGTCCTGTTAAGATAGAAGATTTGGCCCTGTTAGGATAGAGGATTTGGTCCTGTTATGATAGAGGATTTGGTCCTGTTAGGATAGAGGATTTGGTCCTGTTAGGATAGAGGATTTGGTCCTGTTAGGATAGAGGATTTAGTCCTGTTAGGATAGAGGATTTGGTCCTGTTAGGATAGGGGATTTGGTCCTGTTAGCAATTGGTCCTGTTAGGACAAAGGATTTGGTCCTGTTAGTAGAGAAGATTTGGAACTGTTAGGATAGAAAATTTGGTCCTGTCAGGATAGAAGATTTGGCCCTGTTAGGATAGAAGATTTGGCCCTGTTAGGATAGAAGATTTGGCCCTGTATAAAACATCTTGATAACGTTAGAGATGACATGATATGCCCCAATTAAATATGTAGCAGCCCCGATAGGCTCGTGCACATATCATTCACATTCAGTTAGTGAATATCAAATAGAGGTGCAGGCGTGTGCTCAGCTATTCCCGTGTCACGCCTTCCCAGTAGCGAGCGAGTCGAAGAGAGACATCCCAACTTCCAATCAGATCAATCCAATGTTTGCTTGAGTAGCTCGTCACCTTCATAGATCAGCTGGCAGGACAGAAGGCGTGGCTTGATCTCACGTGGGAGTGTTGATGTTTGTTAGGGTAGCACGTGGTGGGCGCGGCTCATATTGATTGCTATAGAATAGTTTCGGAAATATTAATTAGTTGGATCAATTTATAGCAATTGTTGTATCTCCTACCGGAAATTTGATGTTTTGCGATGACCATGGCTGGAGCGCTTTACCATAACCGCTTGAGAAATACAACAAGGAATTGATGCCTGAACGAATTTGTTGTGTGCCAGGAATGAAGTTTGGATTAAAGCAATCATCTTCCACAGTTGTTATGTGTAGGCTGGGTAGGTGTCTGGGTAGGTGTCTGGGTGTTCTAGTAGTCCGTATTGTAACGGATATCTAGCCAGCCACTGCCCGCCAGTGATTCTGTTTCTCAGCTTATTTTCATGCGGAGGGTTGTGTTGGCAACCCTAGTCTGTGATTGAACAACTGGTCACTCGTGCAAGCCCGAGTCAGTCATGAAACGCAAGCTATCCAAACGACATGCGCAGTATAAGCAATCGGAATAAATACACAGAACAAACAATAAACAGACACTATGAAGTAGAAGATGTAACGAGATTAAACTATCAGTCTTTGGATGGCGAGTTCGAATCGCTGAATGAAATCCCCCCAGTTAGGGGATTCGGTAATCTAGATGTACCTACACAACTGTGTTTACATATTTCAACATCAGTTAGGCAAGCTAAAATAAAACAAACAAACTTCCCAACTCTTGTGCGGCATTCAAAAGCACATCTGCCTGAAAAAGACTGCAAGTCGAACTGGAATATGTAACGAGGAACCCATGTTTTTAAGGCCTATGTCGTTCAGGTGCCATCAACACCTGAGCTCTCGAGAAGAGACCACCACACACAAACACGTACATATTAGAAGACGAAGTGGATGTTGAAGCAGCGGTATGGATGGCAGAACAGCAGCAACGAACTGGACAACAACATCAGCGTCAGCTATTACAACAACAAACCACATTTGAAGAGCAGCTATAAGAACGTACAATAGAAAGATAAATTATACAACAGAAAGATAAAAATATGCTACAGAAAGATAAAAATATGCTACAGAAAGATAAAAACAATGTCATTTTCCGGCCTTGGGAAGGTGATACTATTGAGGACGGTAGAGATGAGTACACCGACGAGGAACAAGGTAAGATATTGTAACTATCTTTGGTTTGTGTCAAATTAAAGTTGTCAGGTGTACATGAGTGTACATGAGTGTACACGACAGTAAATGTGTATTTTGTCTGCCTAAGACGGATGTGTTGGACCGAAAGATTCAAATGTCACAGTCAAGCTGTAAACTAACGACACAACGTATTCCGTTCTCCGAACAACATCCTGTTACTTGCAAAGCCCTGTTCAGAGCTTGGTAGCGGGAGTGAGAGAACGAACGCAGAAGAATAAAAAGTGTATTTTGTCAGGTGTACATGAGTGTAGAAGAAAGTCGATGGGCAATCTTTATCTGCCTCTTAGGATTCTTCTGTCTTGCGTTTCCTTTTCTTCGTTTGCTTGCCAGTAGACTGTCCCGTATCACGTGCCTGTCAGTAGACTGTTCCGTATCACGTGCCTGCCAGTAGACTGTCCCGTATCACATGCCTGCTAGTAGACTGTCCCGTATCCCATGCCTGCCAGTAGACTAGACTGGCCAATATCACAATATCACATGCCTGCCAGTAGACTGTCCCGTATCACATGCCTGCTAGTAGACTGTCCCGTATCACGTGCCTTCCAGTAGACTGGCCCGTATCACGTGCCTGCCAGTAGACTGGCCCGTATCACGTGCCTGCCAGTAGACTGGCCCGTATCACGTGCCTGCCAGTAGACTAGACTGGCCCATATCACATGCCTGCCAGTAGATTAGACTACCCCGTATCACATGCCTGCCAGTAGACTGTCCCGTATCACGTGCCTGCCAGTAGACTAGACTGGCCATATCACATGCTTTCCAGTAGACTAGACTACACCGTATCACATGCCTGCCAGTAGACTAGACTGGCCATATCACATGCTTTCCAGTAGACTAGACTACACCGTATCACATGCCTGCCAGTAGACTAGACTGTCCCGTATCACGTGCCTACCACTAGACTGTCCCGTATCACATGCCTGCCAGTAGACTAGACTGGCCCGTATCACATGCCTGCCAGTAGACTAGACTGTCCCGTATCACGTGCCTGCCAGTAGACTGTCCCGTATCACGTGCCTGCCAGTAGACTAGACTGTCCCGTATCACGTGCCTGCCAGTAGACTGTCCCGTATCACGTGCCTGCCAGTAGACTGTCCCGTATCACGTGCCTGCCAGTAGACTAGACTGTCCCGTATCACGTACCTGCCAGTACACTGTCCCGTATCACGTGTCTGCCAGTAGACTAGACTGTCCCGTATCACGTGCCTGCCAGTAGACTGGCCATATCACATGCCTGCCAGTAGACTAGACTACACCGTATCACATTTAATATTTCTGTACTTTTGCAATTCTACATAACTGCCTTCTGGATAAACCCATAGGTGCTATGTTTCCTTCAACAAATAACAAGTGTAGATATTGATAGTTGAAGTAGTCCCCTGGTTGTACACACTGACGCTCCTACTTGAAGTCGACCCTCGCTGCCTGAAACAACAATTTAATTAGAAATTGCCCTCTGAATATTGTCGATTCATGGAGGAAGGGAGGAGAAAGAGGGGGGAGGGAGGGGAAGGTGTGGCAGCATTCCAGAGGTGCTTCCTCAGATACCGAAGTACGGCAGCTCAATCAGCGCCCCAAATACCCTCTGAGGTCCCTACACGGACATAGCTAGGACATTAGGTCCTCACACGGACATGGCTAGGACATTAGGTCCCCACACGGGCATGGCTAGGATATTCGGTCCTCACACGGGCATGGCTAGGACATTAAGTCCTCACACGGGCATGGCTAGGACATTAGGTCCCCACACGGACAGGGCTAGGATATTATGTCATCACAGGGGCATGACTAGGATATTAGGTCCTCACACGGGCATGGCTAGGATATTAGGTCATCACAGGGGCATGGCTAGGACATTAGGTCCCCACACGGGCATGGCTAGAACATTAGGTCCTCACACGGGCATGGCTAGGACATTAGATTCACACACGCTCCGAGAATGTGTAAGGCTTCTATAGCAGCTATCCACTCAAGCCATGGCCACCCTTTGTGTGCCTTCTGAAAAGCCTGGACTGATAGTCTGATACGAGTAATGCCGAGATGAAAGATGTTTGAGATAAGCACTTCAAACAGCAGCTCATCGACATAATGTCCTCTCTCAGACAGGACACACCTTGCTGCCATAAACGCCATCGCTCCTAACGGCAACACTGTAATATCTGTTTTAAAACATGACAGATCTGATGTGACGACCTCCTACTGGCATGCAGTCTATCTGTATCTGTCTCTGTCCATTTCTCTAGTAGGTCTGTCTGTCCATTTCTCTAGTAGGTCTGTCTGTCCATTTCTCTAGTATGTCTGTCTGTCCATTTCTCTAGTAGGTCTGTCTGTCCATTTCTCTAGTAGGTCTGTCTGTCCATTTCTCTAGTAGGTCTGTCTGTCCATTTCTCTAGTAGGTCTGTCTGTCCATTTCTCTAGTAGGTCTGTCTGTCCATTTCTCTAGTATGTCTGTCTGTCCATTTCTCTAGTAGGTCTGTCTGTCCATTTCTCTAGTAGGTCTGTCTGTCCATTTCTCTAGTAGGTCTGTCTGTCCATTTCTCTAGTAGGTCTGTCTGTCCATTTCTCTAGTAGGTCTGTCTGTCCATTTCTCTAGTAGGTCTGTCTGTCCATTTCTCTAGTAGGTCTGTCTGTCCATTTCTCTAGTAGGTCTGTCTGTCCATTTCTCTAGTAGGTCTGTCTGTCCATTTCTCTAGTAGGTCTGTCTGTCCATTTCTCTAGTAGGTCTGTCTGTCCATTTCTCTAGTAGGTCTGTCCGTCCATTTCTCTAGTAGGTCTGTCTGTCCATTTCTCTAGTAGGTCTGTCTGTCCATTTCTCTAGTAGGTCTGTCTGTCCATTTCTCTAGTAGGTCTGTCTGTCCATTTCTCTAGTAGGTCTGTCTGTCCATTTCTCTAGTAGGTCTGTCTGTCCATTTCTCTAGTAGGTCTGTCTGTCCATTTCTCTAGTAGGTCTGTCTGTCCATTTCTCTAGTAGGTCTGTCTGTCCATTTCTCTAGTAGGTCTGTCTGTCCATTTCTCTAGTAGGTCTGTCTGTCCATTTCTCTAGTAGGTCTGTCTGTCCATTTCTCTAGTAGGTCTGTCTGTCCATTTCTCTAGTAGGTCTGTCTGTCCATTTCTCTAGTAGGTCTGTCTGTCCATTTCTCTAGTAGGTCTGTCTGTCCATTTCTCTAGTAGGTCTGTCTGTCCATTTCTCTAGTAGGTCTGTCTGTCCATTTCTCTAGTAGGTCTGTCTGTCCATTTCTCTAGTAGGTCTGTCTGTCCATTTCTCTAGTAGGTCTGTCTGTCCATTTCTCTAGTAGGTCTGTCTGTCCATTTCTCTAGTAGGTCTGTCTGTCCATTTCTCTAGTAGGTCTGTCTGTCCATTTCTCTAGTAGGTATGTCTGTCCATTTCTCTAGTAGGTCTGTCTGTCCATTTCTCTAGTAGGTCTGTCTGTCCATTTCTCTAGTAGGTCTGTCTGTCCATTTCTCTAGTAGGTCTGTCTGTCCATTTCTCTAGTAGGTCTGTCTGTCCATTTCTCTAGTAGGTCTGTCTGTCCATTTCTCTAGTAGGTCTGTCTGTCCATTTCTCTAGTAGGTCTGTCTGTCCATTTCTCTAGTAGGTCTGTCTGTCCATTTCTCTAGTAGGTCTGTCTGTCCATTTCTCTAGTAGGTCTGTCTGTCCATTTCTCTAGTAGGTCTGTCTGTCCATTTCTCTAGTAGGTCTGTCTGTCCATTTCTCTAGTAGGTCTGTCTGTCCATTTTTCTAGTAGGTCTGTCTGTCCAGCAAAAATGTGCTTTCCTCTCTGTCGTTTCATCGCATCAATCTTTATTTCATATCATCAGTTCTCACGTCTTTATTTACATTTTACTAGTTCGGGATGGGGGGTTTGGGAATGTGACGGTGGTGGGGGGGGGGGGGGGGGGTTGAATTCAGAGATGTTGTGGTGAATTGGTTAGTGTCACAGCCTACAACTCAATCGAGTTTGTGCTCAGATTTTCATGCCCTTTAAAAAATGGGTGTTGATGTCGGATGCACTTGGCTTTTAAGACGACAAACAGTCCAAGGGCATTAGGATGTCGGCTGAACGGAAAATGTTGACATGTTACAATGTATGGCAGTTGGACGTGTCACTTCAGTAGGACTCACGTTTTTTGTTTCCTCTACAGATAAGAAAGACAGCGAACCATTATCGTCCAGCAGTAGCTCTCCAGTTCCGTCATCGCCTATGTCATCGTCCTCCTCATTATCTTCAGCGATACCACAACCAACACTGTCTGCATCCTCAATGCTCGATCTGCTACACAAGACCAGTTTATCCAGGTATTACATGTACGGGGAACACACACAACCTTCAGCGCAAAGATCTAGTTATATCAACGAACAACATCCCAGTATATTCACTTCACAACTGGGGAAATTCCCCAAATCTTTGTATTTTTCTATAGATGACAGGAAGGCCGGCTCGGACTCATTATGGCGTAGATTCTCTGCATACCTGAATCCAAACTTCCGGCACAATTCGAATTCAGTTCAACATATTGCTGGCGATTTTCGATCCTGTGACAACAGGTACACTTACTACACGCCGCATTCGACCATCAATAGAGCATCCCAGTGCATGACATCACTAGGAGCACTCACAGAATTTGCCTCTTCTTTTCGGCCTCAGATGACCTCTTTCGGCCAAGACCTGGCCTCGTCTTTTTGCTGCGGACAGTGCAACAAGCCATTTAATACACCACACGGGTTAGAAGTGCACGTTAGACGATCCCACGCGGGCACTAGACCTTTTGAATGTGAGGTAAGATTGTTAGTTGTGTTTTTGTGGCCGTTCTGTAACCTGTAATCTGTAATATGTAATCTTGGTGTTTAGCCAGAAATAGAATGTGGGTGGGGACAGATAGCCAAAAGTTGTTTACAATCCTTTCGGTATTTTGTCATGTTTGACCATGTTGAGCCAAGGACATTACTCTCTTCTTCTCTCTGGTGACCGACCCAATGGACGGTTAAACTTGTTAGTTAGTCGCAAGCAAAGATGGCGACAACATCAGACGGTTTTGTCTTGATGATGTAACTGCGCTGTATTTGGATTATAGTGGGGAGCAAGCTGCGCTGGTCATCAACCTCACTCTCTGGTCCCGAGCTACCTTAGGCCAGTGGCAAGACATAAGTAAAGACGACTGCAGGAAACAAGATGCAGGTATTCTGGTCCCACCTCCTTTGAGAGCAAAGGTCGCTTGAAACATGCGGGACTTGAACCCACGCCCCACAGATCCGCTGCGGACCAGGTCATCCTCATAGCCCAGAAAATAGAAGATGCCTACCAGGCACAGAAACACACAGTAGCTGTTTGGGTGGATCTGGAAAAGGCATTTGACAAAGTCTGGAAAGATGTACTTAGAGTCAAGCTAAGAAGAAGTGATGTTTGTGGGAAAATGTACAAATGGATCAACCACTACCTCAAACAAAGAACGGCCAGAGTCCAAGTACAAGGGCAGATGAGCAAAAAGGTGACACTCGAGCAGGGAGTACCCCAAGGGGGAGTACTGTCACCCACACTCTTCCTGGTGTATATAAACGACATTACAGAGAATATACCAAGAAGAGTCCATAGCTCAATGTTTGCAGACGATCTGGCTATGTGGACCTCTGAAAAGAATCTCACCATAGCAAGAAATCGGATGCAGCAGGCCCTAAAATCACTGGAAGAGTGGGCGAACTCATGGCTGGTCAAAATAAACGAGGAGAAAACCACATGCACAATATTCTCGCTTTCAATCAAACCCCAAAATACCAAATTAAGTTTAAATGGCAAATTCCTGCAGCCAAACGACAACCCAAACTATCTGGGAGTCACATTTGATCGGCGCATGACATGGAAAAGTCAGATCGAGAGAAACCGAATGAGAGCCAGAGAAAGAATGGCAATCATGAGGAAACTTGCTGGCACAAGCTGGGGAGCAGACGAAAGCATACTAAAGAAACTGTACACTGGAAGAGTGAGACCAGTTCTCGAGTATGGCATCGCGGCATGGACAACAGCAGCAAAGGCGAACTTCGATAAAGTTAACAAACTTCAAAACCAAGCCATGAGAATTATAACAGGAGGCATGAAGTCAACGCCAATTGTAGAACTTAAAAATATTACAAAACTGCAATCCATGACCGGTAGAAGAGACTGCAGAGCCCAGCTGCAGTCAGAGAAACTCCGAAGACTGACTGACCATCCAATGCACCAGAGACTAAACAATTTGGGAAATGGGAAACTAAAGCGGAGAAACTTTGCAGAAATAGCCAAAGCAAAGATGCACGAAGATCCCATAAACGCACTAACAACACCAAAACCCATCACTACTGTACGAAAACCTACCTGGAGGCAGGATATATTTCCAGAGGTGGTAGAAAATATACCAGGTATTGGAAACAAAAACTGCCAGACTGAAAAAGAAAGGAGAGATACTACCCTAAGCTTTATTTCGAAAAGCTACCCAAGCATGGACTGGACCCATGCATACACCGACGGTTCTGTAACAAACACTACACAGAACGGAGGGGCAGGAGCATTCCTGAACCTACCAAATGGCAGAAAAATAACACTGTCATTCGCTACTGGTAAGTACACAAGCAATTTCAGAGCGGAGGCAGAGGCACTGAGGGCGGCAGTGGAAGAAATGGTGACACACAAAGAAAATGAAAGCCATATAGTCCTGCTTACAGATGCTCTCGCCGTAGTCACAGCGCTAAAAAGCCAGAAAAACACTGAGCTTAATGACTTAAGAGCAGCACTCTGGAAACTGTGCCAGCAGTCCGCACCAAAAAGGGTAGTGGTACAGTGGGTCCCATCACACTGCAACATCCAAGGCAACGAGGAGGCAGACAGACTGGCAAAAGAAGGTGCAAGACTACCACAAACAGATACTAGTATGACGTACGAAGAGTCAAAACGGCTTATTAAAGCCAGATACATGACCAAATGGGAAACCGAACATACTGGTTACACCAAAAACGATGCCTATTACCAGTTGAACAGAAGAGAGCAGGTCGTTGTCTTTAGACTTCGCACTGGCCACAATAGACTGAGGTACCACCTATTCAACAAATTAAAGATAGGTGGTACCGACGAATGCCCGTGCGGTACCGGTAAAATGACCGCTGCACATCTGCTGCAGAACTGCCCGACATACGAGGATCAGAGAGAGCAGATGTGGCCATCACCAGTGGAACTGCAAGACACGCTCTATGGCAGTGTCGACAGCCTCAGGATGACCGCCGCTTTTTTCGAAAAAATAATGGTTACTGTCTGACTGCGTACGAAGAAGAAGAAGAAGAAGAACCCACGCCCTTTCCCTTCATCGCTTTGAGAGAGGAGTGTCTTACCTCTGTAGGGCCATGTGATGTCACTTACCCATCTGTGGTCAGGCATCCCTACCCCATGCCAGGCGTGTCTGCATGTATGAACTATCTCTAGTCTACGACGTCATCGATGAGGCTTGGCGCCTCCAGAATTCAGAACTCTGACAGAGAGAAGTATAGGAATACAATAATGACAGAGATATGTACATAAATACAATAATGACAGGGGATCAAGATGCTGAGTAGCGCATGAGCTGCAGTGGTCAGCGACCCATAGCTGACTGCTAGCGTCAGGGCCAGCGAACCAGAGCTGCCAAGACCCTTCTACACCTCCACGCGGTGATCCTGGATAACAGGTTGCAGCAGGGCAGACTGACTAAGGAGAAGGGATCGAAGAGGGAATGCTAGCCTGGTACTCAAAAAATGCTTGCTGCAGACGGATGTGTTGGACCAAAAGGTGCAAATATCGCAGTCAAGCTATAAACTACGACACAACGCATTCCGTTCTCTGGACTACATTCTGCTGCTTAAACCTTTTCAGGGTTTGGTAGTGGGAGATTGAGAATGAACGAAGCCAAGCCAAGCCAAGCCAAGCCAAGCCAAGCCAAGCCAATCCAAGCCAAGCCAAGCCAAGCCAAGCCAAGCCAAGCCAAGCCAAGCCAATAATGAAAGAGACATATATATAAACACAATAATGACATTTATATTTGCTTTATAGACTACCAGAAAGCTTTTGACAGAGTCCAACGTGACAAATTAATTAAATGTCTCCAAGAAATATGTCTAGAATGGTAAAGACATAAGACTGCTCCGTAATCTGTACTGGGAACAAACTGCTACAGTAAAATCAGGAAAGTTATGCTGTCCAAGTATAGATGTAAAAAGAGGAGTGAGACAGGGATGTGTATTATCCCTTTTGTCTTTTGAATATCTACACAGAACAAATATCCAAACAGATAGAGGGGATGCCAGGACTTGTCATTGGAGGAGTGGCAATTAACAATCTTAGATAAATACAGTTTTGATGGCAGAAAGTGAGCAAGAATTACAGAAGCTTGTGACAACAATATATACAATAAGTCAAGAGTTTGGATTATATTTAAACGTAAAGTAATCAAAGACTATGATAATTGGGGAAAGTGACAAGAAACCATGTATGCAGATACAAATAAAAGATCAACTACTTGAACAGGTACAGAGTTTCTCCTATCTAGGTCATATAATAACGGAAGATACAACTGTGAACAAGAAATCAGAAAGAGAATAGGTATGGGCAAGATGGTATTCGACAACACATACTGACATCCAAACAGATAAATCAGAATTTGAAAATGACAATTGTCAGGTGTTACTACTTTATGGCCCAGAAACATGGACACCGAATAACATGCTGGAAAAGAGTATTGAAGCCTTCGAAATGTGGGTATTTGAAGATTGGGTCGCATTTCTTGGAAAGAGAAGAAAACAAATTTGGAGGTGTTGAAAAAGTTGGGGGTAAAAAGTGAATTAATGACCGAAATCAGGGTTAGACATTTACGTTATTTTGGACATATAACAAGACATACCTCCTTGTTGAAGACCATACTAGAGGGTAGGGTGGAAGGCAGTCGTTCAAGAGGCAAGTGTAGGGTGGAAGGCAGTCGTTCAAGAGGCAAGTGTAGGGTGGAAGGCAGTCGTTCAAGAGGCAAGTGTAGGGTGGAAGGCAGTCGTTCAAGAGGCAAGTGTAGGGTGGAAGGCAGTCGTTCAAGAGGCAAGTGTAGGGTGGAAGGCAGTGGTTCAAGAGGCAAGTGTAGGGTGGAAGGCAGTCGTTCAAGAGGCAAGTGTAGGGTGGAAGGCAGTCGTTCAAGAGGCAAGTGTAGGGTGGAAGGCAGTCGTTCAAGAGGCAAGTGTAGGGTGGAAGGCAGTGGTTCAAGAGGCAAGTGTAGGGTGGAAGGCAGTCGTTCAAGAGGCAAGTGTAGGGTGGAAGGCAGTCGTTCAAGAGGCAAGTGTAGGGTGGAAGGCAGTCGTTCAAGAGGCAAGTGTAGGGTGGAAGGCAGTCGTTCAAGAGGCAGACAACGCTTCAAGTGGGGGGATAACATCAGACGATGGACTGGAAAACGCTTCAGATTGCATCATTATGGAGAGAGATAGAGTACTCTGGAGATCCACTGCAGCTGATCTCCAATACGGAGATGGCACTTGAATTGAACTGAATACATTGTTGTGAATAAGGTCCCATAGAGATATTAATAATATGTTCGACCGATCGATCTTTGAGTTCGATACGCCGATCTGTTAGTAACTCGACTGTTTATCATCTGCTTCACGTAGGCTTCATACCTGGCAGCCATATTTGGTATCGTCTTGGTTGCTCTGGTCAAGCAGTTTCTGATTGATCACGCTAATCACTATTTAGGCTTGTTCGTCTGTGGCCTTTGATTAGTCAAGGCAGCCTGATCATTAAATTGAAAGGCTAATGCCAAACTTTATATGAAATTATGGGGAACTGCGAGCTGTCTTATGAAAGATTTTCTACGCACACACACACACACACAAATATATAAACATGTTAATGTCGCCATTATTACACCGCCCAAGTGACAAGACGGATAGAAATGTTTTCTCTCGCATCAAAGGGACCAAGTTTGTGCTCTTGTCACAGCACGCTGCTGTTTAACTAGCTGCAATTGCATACCTAATTTATAGTTAGAGAAAACAAGGTACCCAGGAAATGAAGTGGTAAACATATCTCACAAAGGTAGTAGTAGTGGTATGTGTGTAGGGTAGATGGAAGCGTGTTACTGGTGTGTAGGGTAGGGGGAAGCGTGTTACTGGTATGTAGGGTGACTGGAAGTGTGTTACTGGTGTGTAGGGTGACTGGAAGTGTGTTACTGGTGTGTAGGGTGACTGGAAGTGTGTTACTGGTGTGTAGAGTGGCTAGGAGCTTGTTACTGGTGTGTACGATGACTGGAAGTGTGTTACTGGTGTGTAGAGTGGCTAGGAGCTTGTTACTGGTGTGTAGGGTGACTGGAAGTGTGTTACTGATGTATAGGGTGACTGGAAGTGTGTTACTGGTGTGTAGAGGGGCTAGGAGCTTGTTACTGGTGTGTAGGGTAGGTGGAAGCGTGTTACTGGTTTGTACAGTAGGTGGAAGCGTGTTACTGGTGTGTAGGGTAGGTGGAAGCGTGTTACTGGTGTGTAGGGTGACTCGAAGTGTGTTACTGGTGTGTAGGGTGACTGGAAGTGTGTTACTGGTGTGTAGGGTAGGTGGAAGCGTGTTACTGGTGTGTAGGGTGACTGGAAGTGTGTTACTGGTGTGTAGGGTGACTGGAAGTGTGTTACTGGTGTGTAGGGTAGGTGGAAGCGTGTTACTGGTGTGTAGGGAAGCTGGAAGTGTGTTACTGGTGTGTAGGGAAGCTGGAAGTGTGTTACTGGTGTGTAGGGAAGCTGGAAGTGTGTTAGTGGTGTGTAGGGAAGATGGAAGTATGTTACTGGTGTGTAGGGAAGCTGGAAGTGTGTTACTGGTGTGTAGGGAAGCTGGAAGTGTGTTACTGGTGTGTAGGGAAGCTGGAAGTGTGTTACTGGTGTGTAGGGTGGCTGGAAGTGTGTTACTGGTGTGTAGGGAAGCTGGAAGTGTGTTACTGGTGTGTAGGGAAGCTGGAAGTGTGTTACTGGTGTGTAGGGTGGCTGGAAGTGTGTTACTGGTGTGTAGGGTGGCTGGAAGTGTGTTACTGGTGTGTAGGGTGGCTGGATATGTGCTATTACCAGTTGCTGTGTATTTTGTCATTTAGGGGGAAGCCTGATTTATGCGTGTCATTATTTTCCCTGTGACATTTGATATGAACAAAGAGATTGTGTAGATTTGACGATTGCCTACTGTTGACCTTGTTTGTGATAATCGTCATCCTTATTTCGTGTGACATTTCATAGTCAAGGTGGGGCAAATGGATTACCAGCAACGATCGACTAGCTATTCAGTTGTCATTACCGTTGATGAAATGTGTGACTTGTATCTTTGGATCGCGCACTTCATCCCAATCTAGCTGTATGACCTCCCCTGCCTCCTGTGGATGGCCTCCTCTGCCTCCTGTGGATGACCTCCCCTGTCTCCTGTGGATGACCTCCCCTGCTTCCTGTTGATAACATCCCCTTCCTCCTGTGGATGACCTCCCCTGTCTCCTGTGGATGTCCTCCCCTGCCTCCTGTCGATGACCTCCCCTGCCTCCTGTGGATGACATCGCCTGCCTCCTGTGGATGTCCTCCCCTGCCTCCTGTCGATGACCTCCCTGCCTCCTGTGGATGACCTCCCCTGCCACTTGTGGATAACCTCCCGTGCCTCCTGTGGGTTTCAAGCGAGCCCGGTGAATCACAGTGTGCATGTCTATGTCTGAGGGGTTTGACTTTCACTCTGTGACAGCACTTTGTGATCATCTGGCACATTATTTGGTACTTACAGTTTCCAGTGCCATTTGTTATGAACATAGAGATTTAGTCCTGGTCGTCCTTCATTCCTAACCTATTGGATGAGGCTGACTGCTGCCTTGTGGAGTATCTGTTTACCAGTCGTCTCGATAATGTCTTGCCTCTGGCGATGAGTAGCCTATGACGAGAGAGTGAGGTTGACATATTGCGCAAACCTTACTTTAATCCAAATCACTGCGCAAGTCACCCATTTCAGCGGATAGAGCAGCTAGAAAAGATTGTCCACATGGCTGAACAGAGAGAGCGGTCTTCGTCACACGTGATGGACAGGCATCATTTATAGTAGTAGTAATCATAGTAATAGTAGTAATAGTGTTGGTAGCAGTAGTTGCAACAGCTATAGTAGAATAGTAGTAGTAGCAGTTGTAGTAGCAGCAGTAGCAGTAGTAGTACAAGTGTAGTAGTAGTAATAGTAATAGTAGCAGTAGTAGTAAAAATAGAAGTAGTAGTAGTGGTAGTACTAGTAGTGTAGTAGTAGTTGTAGTAGCAGTAGTAGTAGTAGTAGTAGTAGTAGTATAAGAAGTAGTAATAGTAGTAATGTAGTGGCAGTAGTAGTATTAGTAGTAGTAGAAGAAGTGCAGCAGTAGTAGTAGTAGATGCAATAACTGATCTGTGTAATGACATCTTTGCAGATGGTCTATACCGCAGAACCTGCTGACATCTGTTTTTAGAAATATGTACATACACAGGCAGACAGAGAGACAGACAATAATAAGTACATACATACATGCAGACAGAGAGACAGACATAACGAGTACATACAGACAGAGAGACAGACAGAGAGACAGACAGAAATAAGTGCATACACAAGCAGACAGAGACACAGACAGAAATAAGTACATACATACAGGCAGACAGAGACAGACAGAAATATGTACATACATACAGACATAAATAAGTACATACATACAGACAGACAGACAGAAATAAGTACACACCGGCAGACAGACTTCTTGTGTAGCCGAACATGCAGCACAATGAGCGAGTGTCCGGAACAGCGAACACGATCTGAGTAATATAATCTTTGCAGGTAGAACAGTAGACACCTCAATCCAACACATGTGTAGTGGGTAGTAGCAAGCTTGCCATGCCATTAGCCAAATGTCCCCGATATTACTAGGCAAGCACGTGACTATGGATACAAAAAGAACGCTCTACAACACGATATCCATATCCACAGTGTGCTATCAGGGCCAACATTCCACATTAATTAAGTATTTTAAAAAAACATTATAATAATTGAGATGAAATGTCTGCGATGAATGCTTGGAGTAACAAGAATAGATCAAATCAGAAACGAAGATATTAGGAGGCAAGTACAACACCGGTGCTAGACCTCATCAAGAGGCAGGTACAACACCGGTGCTAGACCTCATCAAGAGGCAGGTACAACACCGGTGCTAGACCTCATCAAGAGGCAGGTACAACACCGGTGCTAGACCTCATCAAGAGGCAGGTACAACACCGGTGCTAGACCTCATTAAGAGGCAGGTACAACACCGGTGCTAGACCTCATCAAAAGACAGGTACAACACCGGTGCTAGACCTCATCAAGAGACAACCAACCAAATGGTTCTGCCACGTGACACGACAAACACAGCTTGCATGAGTCAGAAAGCAATGCTACACAGATACAATGGATACATAGCCAAGGTCCGTCTACATGACAGATGGATAGCAGAAAAAACAGGAACAGCGCAGCTTCCCGAGTACGAAGCACATACTAGGGCCCGGTCAAGAAACCTCTTCATAATCTGACGCTGAAAGGCACAAGCACATACTAGGGCCCGGTCAAGAAACCTCTTCATAATCTGACGCTGAAAGGCACAAGCACATACTAGGGCCCGGTCAAGAAACCTCTTCATAATCTGACGCTGAAAGGTACCATAAAAATAAAAGCGAAAAGAAGAATATTAAAATAAGACAGGATACAATTAGATAATGTAAGATACGACAGGATACAATTATATAATGTAAGATACGACAGGATACAATTAGATAATGTAAGATACGACAGGATACAATTAGATAATGTAAGATACGACAGGATACAATTAGATAATGTAAGATACGACAGGATACAATTAGATAATGTAAGATACGACATGATACAATTAGATAATGTAAGATACGACAGGATACAATTATATAATGTAAGATACGACAGGATACAATTAGATAATGTAAGATACGACAGGATACAATTAGATAATGTAAGATACGACAGGATACAATTAGATAATGTAAGATACGACAGGATACAATTAGATAATGTAAGATACGACAGGATACAATTATATAATGTAAGATACGACAGGATACAATTAGATAATGTAAGATACGACAGGATACAATTAGATAATGTAAGATACGACAGGATACAATTAGATAATGTAAGATACGACAGGATACAATTAGACAATGTAAGATACGACAGGATATAATTAGACAATTTAAGATACGACAGGATATAACTAGATAATGTAAGATACGACAGGATACAATTAGATAATGTAAGATACGACAGGATACAATTAGACAATGTAAGATACGACAGGATATCATTAGATAATGTAAGATACGACAGGATACAATTAGACAATGTAAGATACGACAGGATATAATTAGATAATGTAAGATACGACAGGATACAATTAGACAATGTAAGATACGACAGGATATAATTAGACAATGTAAGATACGACAGGATATAATTAGACAATGTAAGATACGACAGGATATAATTAGACAATGTAAGATACGACAGGATACAATTATATAATGTAAGATAAGACAAAATGCAACTAGATATAGTTTGATTGATTTCTTATATTGATTATTTTCAAGAGATATTTTTGTCATTGAACATTTGCTGTGGATTTTTGCTTCGTTCCCTAATAAAATGATAAATTTGGTTATGGAAACGCTGCATTAGAAAAGGGATCAATTACAGATAATTAAACAGAGAGTTACGCAACGGAAATCTAGTCGGTAACTTTGAATGATTTATTACTTGATTGATTGATTAATTTCCATTTTTACTCCAAGAAAAGCCTAGTGTCAACACTACAACTAGCCCCGTCACAGGAAGCCTGTGTCCAAGTATCTGTAATAGTGGTTTCATAGTAATTGTTTTTGCATGATGAGGTTGCTAGCCCAAGCACAATCCTTGTTAGTTTCATTTTGCGACATGATTGGCACGTTGGTTGGCCATATTGTTTTCTAATCCGGGTACTACTCGAATGCAGAAACCCTAACATTGTATGCGCGTAGAGCAGATACATATTTGTGAATCTTTAACCTCCGTCTATGAGGTTGATCAAGATCTACCAACTAAATCTTTTGGTAGAAGGGCTGGTCAACATGAGCATCAACATCTCCCTTGAAAGAGGTTGTCTTTTTGGACAGCTTCAGCCGTTCACTAACTAATGAAACAATATTCTAATTCATGCTATGGGTCTTGCCACTCAATATTAACTGACTCCAAGTCATTTGTATATCGAATTTGTGTATTGATTGTGAAGATCTTATTTACGTACAGAAAAGACGTAAGAACGGGGTAAAGTATATGGAACATTCGGAAGTTGGGGTCCCGGTATTACGTGACGTTTGTATTTACTGCTCGCTCTCCGCTTTAGTAAACAACTTGACGCTAAAATGTGCCTCATTTTCCTGCAGGTGTGCAAAAAAACGTTTGGACATGCTGTCAGTTTGGACCAACATAGAAGCATCCATAGCCAGGAGCGGAGCTTCGAGTGCCATCAGTGTGGCAAATCATTCAAGAGATCTTCTACTTTAAGCACCCACCTGCTAATCCACAGTGACACACGCCCTTACCCCTGCCCTTACTGCGGCAAACGGTTCCACCAGAAGTCAGACATGAAGAAACACACGTACATTCACACAGGTTGGTGCTCGTGGCTTTGGTCTCCTTGTTTGTGTGCGTGTGAGTGAGCAAGTGTTGTCAGACGAGAGGGGAACGAGAGAAACACCTTGATTGCATAGCAACAGGAGGCCATGTGACCGTCAGAAGCGGGTCTACCCACCAAACTTGAGTATCAGCCATTATAACATTCTAGGGGGGGGGGGCATGAGGGGTGGGAGGGGGGAGGGGTAAGGGAAGGTGGAGAGTGTGTATCTGTTCGTGCCATGACTCACATGTGTCTCCCTTCTGTTGTCAGTCTCCCTTCTGTTGTCAGTCCCCCTGCTGTTGTCAGTCTCCCTTCTGTTGTCAGTCCCACTGCTGTTGTCAGTCTCCCTTCTGTTGTCAGTCTCCCTTCTGTTGTCAGTCCCCCCTCTGTTGTCAGTCTCCATTCTGTTGTCAGTCTCCCTGTTGTTGTCAGCCTTTTCTTCTTCCCAGACTTTCAATTGAGCCCAGAACCTTATGATGAACTGAACTTAACTTCATTATACTGGTTTAGAAGACTCTACAAAGTCTGTATACAACCAGTTTATCTCACTCCACGGAAACCGAAAATGCTGAGAGCATCCAATCTATTTTTGAATGCATTAACTGACTGTGCTTCCCCTACATCCTGCCGCAATGCATTCCAAGAATTCACCCTTCTCTGACTACAAAAATATTTCCACATATCTAATCTAGACCTGTCTTTAAACAATTTGTAGATATGTCCTCTTGTTCTTGTAGCCAGTTGTACTTTGAAAAACTTGGCATAGTCTAATCTATCCTTTCCATTTATTAATGTATACACTTGTATTCAGTCACCTCGAATTATTCTTTGTTCTAGATACTGAAGACTTTTTGTTTTAGTCTTTCCTTATAACTATAATTCTAAAACCCCGCGATAATTTTGGTATCTCTTCTTTGTACCCCTTATATCCACTCTATTATACGGCCACCACACCTGAACACAGTACTGATTGACGGACCAGTGCCTCATCCATTCACCAGCTTAAAGAGATAACGAAGCTAACCCTAAATGTGAACATCAACTGTGCCGTACATTTTGGCTCTTACCGGGCCTTTCAGTTATTGTATTCGTGGGTTTTCCTTCCATGCCCAATTTCTTCTGGTGGTCCTGACTGCAGTAACTCGCACGTAAGCGTTAGTCTGTGCCACGCCATCTCTAGATGTTTTAATAAACAGAAATCGAATCGCGTTTGTTAAATGTTTTGGTAGAGGGTATCACTTGAACAATTCAGAACCAATCGCATTTCTTCCTTCTGGGTTGGCTCCTGTCTGTCAAACGGCGGCCTTGACTGAGGAGACCCAGACTATAAGGGACTACAGACAGGCACAACTGATGATGGAGAATAAAATATATATAATATTCTTCTTCTTCTTCTTTTTCTTCTACTTCTTAGTCTGCGTTTGTCCTGAGAAGGACACTGTGTTGTAGATAACAGCGAAGCTGCGAATTCTCTGCCTTTCAACCCGTTTCAGCGGTCATTTTTGGAATCGGGGTTGCGTGCCCATTGTGATCCCAATTCTCTTAGCCAGACTACACTAGTGCAGCCAGTTTCCAGGGTCGCCACTTTGAGGCGGAATAGAGTCTTGGCCAGATCGTGTTGGCTGACCCGGACAGTCGTTCATTGTGCTGCGTCTTTAGTTCCATCCGAAGTCTGTCTGTCTGCCTGTATGTCTGTCTGCCTGTATGTCTGTCTGTCTTTCTGCCTGCCTGTCTGACTGTTTGTCTGTCTATCTGTTTTCCTATGCGTATGTAATTATTGCTATCTGTCTGTCTGTCTGTCTTCCTATACGTATGTAATTATTGCTGTCTATCTGCCTGTCTATCTGTCTTCCTATACGTATGTGATTATTGCTGTCTGTCTATCTGTCTTCCTATACGTATGTAATTATTGCTGTCTGTCTGTCTTCCCATACGTATGTAATTATTGCTGTCTCTCTGTATTCCTATACGTATGTAATTATTTCTGTCTGTCTGTCTGTCTATCTGTCTTCCTATATGTATGTAATTATTTCTGTATGTCTGTCTGTCTATCTGTCTTCCTATACGTATGTAATTATTGCTGTCTGTCTGTCTATACGTCTTCCTATACGTATGTAATTATTGCTGTCTGTCTATTTGTCTATCTGTCTGCCTATATGTATGTAATTATTTATGTCTGTCTGTCTCTGTATATGTCTGCCTATATATACTTATTTCTGTCTGTCAATCTGTCTGTCTTTCTGTCTGTCAGTCTGACTGTCTGTCTTCCTGTCAGTATGTGCTTATTTCACTCTGTCTGCCTGCATGTATGTAAATATTTATGCTTGTCTGTCTGCCTGTCAGCCTGTATGTAGATCTGTCTGTCTGTCTGTTTATATGCCTGTATATAGATCTGTCTATCTGTCTGTCTGACGACGACCACAGTTGTCGTAGCTTCATGACCACATAACAGCGACATTTAGAACAGTTTCGGAACTAATCACACAAGAAAGGAAAAGGAAACAGCGCACCAAGCAGCATACATAATCAGACCCAATCTAATCTAATGCCATAATCGTGTCGCAACAGACGGCGAAAGGTCAGCCGAAATGCCAGAAGTCCCCAGAAAGCTTGCCTACGTGCCGCTATTATTCAACATCGTTTTGTCAGCCCAGGCATATTCGAGTACTGAAATGACGTTTGAATACTTACAACTCTCGATCAGGCGATTACTTACTTTCTAACGGACAAGATAATGGGCTTTAAGATTGTATGAGAACGGAGATTGAGGCATGCGAGAAGAGATTGATGCATAAAAACATAGAATGAGGTACTAGAACGAAGATTGAGATCCTAGAGCAGACATTGAGGGGCGAGAACAAAGAATGGGGCCCTAGAGCAGAGATTGATGCATGAGAACATAGACTGGGGTCCTACAACAGAGACTGAGGCATGAGAACATAGACTGGAGTCCTATAGCAGAGACTGAGGCATGAGAACATAGACTGGGGTCCTATAGCAGAGACTGAGGCATGAGAACATAGACTGGGGTCCTACAGCAGAGACTGAAGCACGAGAACATAGACTGGGGTCCTACAGCAGAGACTGAGGCATGATAACATAGACTGGGGTCTTACAGCAGAGACTGAGGCATGAGAACATAGATTGGGGTCCTACAGCAGAGACTGAGGCATGAGAACATAGACTGGGGTCCTACAGCAGAGACTGAGGCATGAGAACATAGACTGGGGTCTTACAGCAGAGACTGAGGCATGAGAACATAGACTGGGGCCATAGAGCAGATATTGAGGCATGAGAACATAGACTGGGGTCCTACAGCAGAGACTGAGGCATGAGAACATAGACTGGGGTCCTACACCAGAGACTGAGGCATGAGAACATAGACTGGGGTTCTAGAGCAGAGATTGAGGCATGAGAACGGACCGAAGCTCTAGACCAGAGATTGAGGCATGCGAACTGACCGAGGCTCTAGAGCAGAGATTGAGACATGAGAACAGACCGAGGCTCTAGAGCAGAGATTGAAACATGAGAATAGACTGAGGCTCTAGAGCAGAGATTGAGGCATGAGAACGGACCGAGGCTCTAGAGCAGAGATTGAGGCATGAGAACGGACCGAGGCTCTAGAGCAGAGATTGAGACATGAGAACAGACCGAGGCTCTAGAGCAGAGATTGAGGCATGAGAACGGACCGAGGCTCTAGAGCAGAGATTGAGGCACGAGAAGAGACCGAGGCTCTAGAGCAGAGATTGAGAAATGAAACAGACCGAGGCTCTAGAGCAGAGATTGAGGCATGAGAACGGACCGAGGCTCTAGACCAGAGATTGAGGCATGAGAACAGACCGAGGCTCTAGAGCAGAGTGAGGCAGGAGAACAGAAATTGAGCCGATGTGTGAACAAAGATTGAGAGAACTGTTTCTCTAGGACCTCATCGCCATCTTGTTAGACTATCAATCATCACTTAGGAAGTTTCAGAAGGGATAACTGCGCATGCTTAGATAGCGGACATAAGTCTATAGAATACTCTCCAACCAATGACATTATTAAGTGGAGGGAAACTCTCCAACCAATGACATTATTAAGTGGAGAGAAACTCTCCAACCAATGACATTATTAAGTGGAGGGAAACTCTCCAACCAATGACATTATTAAGTGGAGGGAAACTCTCCAACCAATGACATTATTAAGTGGAGGGAAACTCTCCAACCAATGACATTATTAAGTGGAGGGAAACTCTCCAAACCAATGACATTATTAAGTGGAGGGAAACTCTCCAACCAATGACATTATTAAGTGGAGGGAAACTCTCCAACCAATGACATTATTAAGTGGAGGGAAACTCTCCAACCAATGACATTATTAAGTGGAGGGAAACTCTCCAACCAATGAGATTATTAAGTGGAGGGAAACTCTCCAACCAATGACATTATTAAGTGGAGGGAAACTCTCCAACCAATGACATTATTAAGTGGAGGGAAAATCTCCAACCAATTACATTATTAAGTGGGGGGGGGGGGGGGCGGAAGTAAACTCTCCAACCAATGACATTATTAAGTGGGGGGGGGGGGAGTAAACTCTCCAACCAATGACATTATTAAGTGGGGGGGGGGGAGTAAACTCTCCAGCCAATGACATTATTAAGTGGGGGAGGGAGTAAACTCTCCAACCAATGACATTATTAAGTGGGGGGGGGGAGTAAACTCTCCAACCAATGACATTATTAAGTGGGGGGGGGGGAGTAAACTCTCCAACGAATGACATTATTAAGTGGGGGGGGGGAGTAAACTCTCCGCCAATAACATTATTAAGTGGAGGGAAACTCTCCAACCAATGACATTATTAAGTGGAGGGAAACTCTCCAACCAATGACATTATTAAGTGGAGGGAAACTCTCCAACCAATGACATTATTAAGTGGAGGGAAACTCTCCAACCAATGACATTATTAAGTGGGGGGGGGGGAGTAAACTCTCCAACCAATGACATTATTAAGTGGGGGGGGGGAGTAAACTCTCCAACCAATGACATTATTAAGTGGGGGGGGGGGAGTAAACTCTCCAACCAATGACATTATTAAGTGGGGGGGGAGTAAACTCTCCAACCAATGACATTATTAAGTGGGGGGGGGAGTATACTCTCCAACCAATGACATTATTAAGTGGGGGGGGGGGAGTAAACTCTCCAACCAATGACATTATTAAGTGGGGGGGGGAGTACACTCTCCAACCAATGACATTATTAAGTGGGGGGGGGTGGAGTAAACTCTCCAACCAAGGACATTATTAAGTGGGGGGGGGGGGGAGTAAACTCTCCAACCAATGACATTATTAAGTGGGGGGGAAACTCTCCAACCAATGACATTATTAAGTGGGGGGAAACTCTCCAACCAATGACATGATTAATTGGGGGGAAACTTTCCAACCAATGACATTATTAAGTGGGGGGGAAACTCTCCAACCAATGACATTATTAAGTGGAGGGAAACTCTCCAACCAATGACATTATTAAGTGGAGGGAAACTCTCCAACCAATGACATTATTAAGTGGAGGGAAACTCTCCAACCAATGACATTATTAAGTGGGGGGGGGGAGTAAACTCTCCAACCAATTACATTATTAAGTGGGGGGGGGGGCGGAAGTAAACTCTCCAACCAATGACATTATTAAGTGGGGGGGGGGGAGTAAACTCTCCAACCAATGACATTATTAAGAGGGGGGGGGAGTAAACTCTCCAACCAATGACATTATTAAGTGGGGGAGGGAGTAAACTCTCCAACCAATGACATTATTAAGTTGGGGGGGGGGAGTAAACTCTCCAACCAATGACATTATTAAGTGGGGGGGGGGGGAGTAAACTCTCCAACCAATAACATTATTAAGTGGAGGGAAACTCTCCAACCAATGACATTATTAAGTGGAGGGAAACTCTCCAACCAATGACATTATTAAGTGGAGGGAAACTCTCCAACCAATGACATTATTAAGTGGAGGGAAACTCTCCAACCAATGACATTATTAGTGGGGGGAGGGGGGGAGTAAACTCTCCAACCAATTACATTATTAAGTGGGGGGGGGGAGTAAACCTCTCCAACCAATGACATTATTAAGTGGGGGGAAACTCTCCAACCAATGACATTATTAAGGGGGGGGGGGGGAAAACTCTCCAACCAATGACATGATTAATTGGGGGGGAAACTCTCCAACCAATGACATTATTAAGTGGGGGGAAACTCTCCAACTAATGACATTATTAAGTGGGGGGGGGGGATCTCCAACGAATGACATTATTAAGTGGAGGGAAACTTTCCAACCAATGACATTATTAAGTGGAGGGAGACTTTCCAATCAATGACATTATTAAGTGGGGGGGGGGGGAACTCCCCAACCAATGACATTATTAAGTGGGGGGAAACTTTCCAACCAATAACATTATTAAGTGGAGGGAAACTTTCCAATCAATGATATTATTAAGTGGAGGGAAACTTTCCAATCAATGACATTATTAAGTGGAGGGAAACTTTCCAATCAATGACATTATTAAGTGGGGGGGGGGGGGGGTGGGAGTTGGGGGGGGACTCTCCAACCAATGACATTATTAAGTGGAGGGAAACTTTCCAATCAATGACATTATTAAGTGGGGGGGGGGTGGGGGGGGACTCTCCAACCAATGACATTATTAAGTGGGGGGAAACTTTCCAACCAATGACATTATTAAGTGGAGGGAAACTTTCCAATCAATGACATTATTAAGTGGAGGGAAACTTTCCAATCAATGACATTATTAAGTGGAGGGAAACTTTCCAATCAATGACATTATTAAGTGGGGGGGGGGGGTGGGGGGGGGACTCTCCAACCAATGACATTATTAAGTGGAGGGAAACTTTCCAATCAATGACATTATTAAGTGGGGTGGGGGGGTGGGGGGGGGACTCTCCAACCAATGACATTATTAAGTGGAGGGAAACTTTCCAATCAATGACATTATTAAGTGGGGGGGGGGGGTGGGGGGGGGGGGACTCTCCAACCAATGACATTATTAAGTGGAGGGAAACTTTTCAATCAATGACATTATGTACTTCACCATTAAAAACATTGTCAATAGACGTAATGGTTATGGAATGAAAGCGAACAGTAGAAATAGAGCCTAGTCGAGGAATCCATGCACATATATTCTAGTAAATGACCCAATGACCCAATGACCCAATGAAGAGAAAAGTCCGTACTCCTCATTTAGAGATAGAAAGAAGAAAGAAGTATAAGAAATGTATTGTGCCTGGATAAATTGTCCAAATATGTTGGGATACAAATATTGGTCAGCTGAGTTTGATGACTTTTATTATCAAGGGTTGGAACCGTAAATCTTGTTGATCCTCGTCTTGATGACCCGCTTATCAGCGCAGCAGCGAGTAACAATGTCGTCTCTAGCGGACCCTGACTTGATTCACGGAAGCCCAGGGAGGAGGGGCGGTGGTGGTAAGCACTCCACCAGCGACCTATGTCTTTCCAGGAGAATCCTATCTCATCCACCCTATAATTAACTGTTGCGGCATTTCGCGGCCAGTCAGAAAATAACTTGAACGACGTCACTGGTAGAAGCTGTACATGAACATCACAAATCTATTAATAGAATTTCTCACTCGTTTGTTGTTCCTTTGAGATGAATCTTCTAGAATCGTAGTCTTTGCTGGACTTGGTGGTGCCTCTTCTACTTCTGGTTGTACAAGTCTATACGTTGTTCTTGTGGTTCACAGTTGTGACAGCAGGAGTTATTCATCTCATGCACAAACCAGTCTTAACTAGGCAATTACTCCTCTATAAGGCCCCAGTAAAACACTGGTGTCAAGAATGTTGTTGGATGTCGGTGTGTGACGGACTGTGTGCAAGCAATGTGTTGTCTGTCCTAGAAAGTTGACGGACTGTGTGCAAGCAATGTGTTGTCTGTCCTAGAAAGTTGACGGACTGTGTGCAAGCAATGTGTTGTCTGTCCTAGAAAGTTGACGGACTGTGTGCAAGCAATGTGTTGTCTGTCCTAGAAAGTTGACGGACTGTGTGCAAGCAATGTGTTGTCTGTCCTAGAAAGTTGAGGCACTGTGTGCAAGCAATGTGTTGTCTGTCCTAGAAAGAAAGAAAGTAAGTAAGTTGCCCATCGCAAGCAAAGATGGCGACATCGTCAGACTGTCCTCGTGCTGAAGATGTAACTTGCTCTGAATTTGGATTATAGTGAGAACAAAACTGGGCTGGACATCAATTTCACTCTCTCGTCCTGAGTTACCGGGAACCAATGGCAAGACATACAATCAAGACGACTGGTAGTAGCTCAAGGTGCAGACATTCAGGTCGTACGTGAGACAAGGGGTAGCTTGAAACTTGTGGGAGTCGATCGTCCACCGTTTCCTTGACGATTTGAGAGGCGAATGTCGTACCTCTCGACAGCAGCAGCCTCCACGCGTAGACTAGAAGACGCTGCTGATGACCAGCGCCCACATCTTTAGGTCACGGTGAGGGACCATTAACCGACAGCTGTACTTTTGGCACATTACAACCAGGTCAGTAAACGCCACCAACTCAACCTCCTCACCCACTCCATAAACAAAAAGAAAAACAAATATATGACATCATTCCCTAGTTATGGCACAGACAATATCTTGGTTAGCCGAGAAATACCTAATATGTTTTACATTATTTTGGATTACTCTCACAACTAACTTTCCACAACTAATCAGCACAATGCGTGATAGTGACGTCACTTAGTAGTGCTTAGTCTCGATACGACATTTGGGACGTCACTTGCAGTCAGCTCAGCTGATTCCAATTGACCTTCAATAATTAGCAAACTTAGCGTTCTTGGAATTACAAAATGTAAACAGCGTTTCTTGCTTTGGACTGTCAGCTATGTTAGATTGAATTTAAAATGTCAGTGTTTGATAGAATCTTCAATGTCAGTGTTTGATATAATCTTCAATGTCAATGTTTGATAGAATCTTCAATGTCAGTGTTTGATAGAATCTTCAATGTCAGTGTTTGATAGAATCTTCAATGTCAGTGTTTGACAGAATCTTCAATGTCAGTGTTTGATATAATCTTCAATGTCAGTGTTTGATATAATCTTCAATGTCAGTGTTTGATATAATCTTCAATGTCAGTGTTTGATATAATCTTCAATGTCAGTGTTTGATAGAATCTTCAATGTCAGTGTTTGATAGAATCTTCAATGTCAGTGTGTGATAGAATCTTCAATGTCAGTGTTTGATAGAATCTTCAATGTCAGTGTTTGATATAATCTTCAATGTCAGTGTGTGATTGTATATTCAAGACAGCATTACTTAGTATTATGAAGGCATAGGTTGGGGGATAGAGGAGGAAAGAGATGAGCGGAGTCCTATGAGAGACAAGGAAGAGATGAACAGGAATGTGAGGCGGGCAAGGGTTGCTAGAAGGAAGAGAAAGGCGGGAGATGTGAGGAAGGCAAGGGAGAGAAAGGCGGGAGATGTGAGGAAGGCAAGGGAGAGAAAGGCGGGGGATGTGAGGAAGGCAAGGGAGAGAAAGGCGGGGGATGTGAGGAAGGCAAGGGAGAGAAAGGCGGGAGATGTGAGGAAGGCAAGGGAGAGAAAGGCGGGATATGTAAGGGAGGCAAGAGAGAGAAAGGCGGGATATGTAAGGGAGGCAAGGGAGAGAAAGGCGGGATATGTAAGGGAGGCAAGG